>CM075339.1:83032856-83745839 GCA_037788925.1 Mytilus galloprovincialis
GAGGAGCGAAAGGTACCAGAGAAACAGTTAAACTCATTAATCGAAAATAAACTAATACCGCCATGGCTAAATATCAAAAAAGGACAAACAGACAAATAAAAGTACACAAGAAACAACATAAAAAAACTATAGACTTAGTATCACGAAACCAACCAAAAACTTGGGATCACAGATGCATCAGAAACATTTTCATGGATATTTGATTTCGTGGTTTTGACAATCTCTGCATACAAACACCATCAGAAAATGATATTCGTTGAACATTTCGATCTGTGGTTCATCTGCTGTTCCGAAAGCCACAAAAATTGATATGTAACGAATAAAAACGGATCCACAGACGAAAATAGCTGCTTATATTAGACAAAAGCAATTAACAGAACAGACAAAAACAACTAAACAGAGTAAAAGGAAAAAAGACTGAACAAAACTGACGATAACAACTAAATAGAATAAAGAAAAAAAGACTTAATAAAACTGACGATAACAACTAAATAGAATAAAGAAAAAAAGACTTTATAAAACAGACGATAACAACTAAACAGAATAAAGAAAAACACCCTGAATAAAACAGACGAAAACAACTGATCATTATGAACACATGCAACTGAAACGACCAGACGGGAAGAACGTTACAGAACCGGCGGAAAAAATTGTCAGAACAAACGGAACAACTACAAAATGTATATGTATATATCAATGCTGCGTTTAAAACTCTTCTTGTGTATTTAATTCTTAATATATATATCTATGTATACAACTCGTCTAAATAGATATATGTATTGATGTTTTTATTAGTAAATAAAAACATACTCTCAGTTATCAGTATATTGATACCAGGCTGAGTATACACATATGTACATTTACGGATTTACAATCTGTTGATACCTATAGTTTTGCATAACACAATGTCATATGTTTCTCTAATTGTTTATGACGTCTTTATACTCAATTGGATGTTGGATGTGCACTGTTTGATATTTCAGTCTAAGTTAATGATATTTTATTAGTTGTAATTAACTTTGAACTAGCTGAACGTGTACGGATTGATATTATTATCTTACAAACATGATATTTTATGAATTTTTATTGACTTTAAACTAGCTGTAAGTAACTGCGAGTACTCTCCGATCTCTTCTTAGTGCTTTCTTGTTGTGGAAATACATATGAACAGAACATCTCAAAACCCTTTAACCAAAGAAAAGTGATAGTGCTGAATAGATCAAAGCACTTAAACAGAGCCGTTCAAATCACCTTAATTGAAGCCACGAGCGTTGAAACATTGGAGCCAAAAGTGCCCCAACAAAAGACCTCAAAGCGCCTAATATGAAGTAAGCAATTTCAGTTAAGAACGTTTTCTTTAAGGTGTAATAAAAGTTACGTTTAGTGATATGGTGGAAAAAAATTAATACAATATAGCAATGTTAATATATAATTTCTAGCTTGAACCATCTTTTCGTCTGTTCTGACCGTTAAAAAATAAAGCATTGAGGACCAAAAACTCCTAAAGGTTTTGCAAAATACAGCTGAGGTGATATATTCCTGAGGACGAAAAAGCCTTAGTATTTCAAAAATTGAATTGAATTTGAATATGATTAAGATGACAATATTAAATCAAAGAAATAAAATATTCCTTTAAGGGGTATGTTCGATAAGGTCCTAAAAAGTACCCCCTTTTTAGCGTAAATTTCAAATTCTGATGTATCGACCAATATCACGATAAATTATAGCTAATACATTGACTAGCTAGGATGTAAACCCTTTTCTTAAAAATTTAACGTCTCTGCGTTTCATTATGACGTCACAAGTTGTACTCATATTGATTTTTCATGAAAAAATCAATGAAAATGGGTAAAATTCAACGTGTAAGAATCAAATTATGACAAAAACAGTTCTGTTTAACTTTCTAACATTACTTTAAGGCAACTTAAAACATGTATTGTCTTGTAAATATGAACTTTATAATTGGGGTCAAATATGGCCCTTATCGAACTTACTTCATTTTGTACTTATGGTTATACAGTTCGCATACCGAATATCTTTTTGGGGGTTCTGACTTTATCAAGATGAAATATCTATATATATAAATATGTCAACAAAATGTATTGAAAACGGTTGTATAAATAAATGTATATACAATGTGTTTACCAAATGGAGATAAACTTTGATGTCACCTACCGTATGTATGACAGAACCTTTCGTCTGGATGGAGAACATAGCATTTGGTATCTGGCGGACAGGTGTTTGGCCAACAAGCATCAAAATCCTGAAAGATAGACTCCAAATTATTCAGTGCCACTCAGGTATAGAAAAAAAGGCAGATGACAACAAATTTTCTTGAAACTTGGAACAGTTTTCTTTTCAAGCTGTAAATGGTAACTTATTTTGTATTGAACAATAGTGCATTGAAATCACTATTCTAAGACAAGAGCAAATTGGTTTTCTAGTATGATATTTGAGTAAAGCCAAAGCTATGCAAACAATGCAAAGCAAAAATAAAACTAATGAGACTTTTCTTGTTTTGTTTTTTTCCCAAAAAATATAGATTCTAAATCTTTATACATAAATAGCAAAAAAATAGCATCAAAATTGTAACCTTCCAATCAAAAAACATCATAAGTCAAAAATAAAACAAACAATGTTGATTTCAGAAAGAAACATTGACACTATAATCATAATAGATATAAGTGTTATATATGAATTAAGAATAAATAAGTTATGAGAAAATTTGTCCAGGTACCAGGGTTATAATTTAATACGCCAGATGCGCGTTTTTTTTACATAAAACTCATCAATGACGCTACGATCAAAACAGTTATCGAGCCAAACAAGTATAAATTTTAAGCGCATTGAGTACCCAAATTCCAAAAGGTTGTGCCACATACGAATAAGGTAATCTATACTTGAGATAAAAAAAAATCCTAAGTTTTTCGAAAAATCATAGTTTTGTAAAGAGGAAAGTTATATTAAAAAAAAATATTTACCTTCTTCCAATGAACTTTTTCTGAGAAAAATATGCCATCAACACTTTCAAGCGGATCTCCTGGATAGTTCGGTTGTAGTAACTGGCATATATAATTATTCTTGTCAAAATTAACTGCATTGCAGTTTGTATGCATTAAACATTCCTTCATACACATCTGTGGTCCCATATGAGGGAAGGCTAGCATGACAAACGAGTCCAATTGTTTGTTCTTTTGATATGTACCACCTGTAACGTTGTGCACTGTTGCAAGATAAACAGTTCTCATGCAATGGAATAAAAGTAAACAGATCACAGTTTTCATTTTGCAGCTGATTCAGTTTCGCAACGGAAAAATGACACAATTACGTATCGTTTCTTTTAAGTCAGCTGACTTGCTTCAAAGTATGTTGAAATGTATAACAACTTCCGGTAGATACCAACCGTTACGTTGTGGACTGTTACACAATTAACAGTACTAATACAATGGAATAAAATCAAACAAACATAAAATATTCATTTTGTAGATGTTTTAGTTTCGTATATAGAAATGTGATAATTCGGATTTGTTTCTTTTAAAAGTCAGCTGACCTGCTTCAATGTATGTCTGGATATACTGTCACTACAATAAGCATGTGTTCATAGCTATGAAAATAAAAATATCCGTTCCCAATTCAGTTTTGAATTTACAAAATATCTTCGTGAAGTGTTTTAATATTCACTCTATTTCCAGTTATTTTCATCATTAAGGAATTCAAAGTTTTAAGTATCAAGAAAACGACATAATTTCTCTTTTCCCTCCTCTGCGATCGTTAAGAGTCAGTTTGTATGCCTTATGATCTATTTGAATTCACAATGAATTATTCGATAATGCAATTTAAAAGTAATCTGCACTCCAACAAGATATCAATTCTTTTTTCTTCCGTTATTCAATTTTAATGACGACAAAACTCACTCATGCAAATATAGTAATTAAAACTGAAAACATTTGTTTAAGTGTAAACAAATAATTTAAACCAATTACACGGACCTGACTATAGATTGGGTTCTCTTATAATTTTTGATATCGAATATCATTTTAGGATGTCACTAGTTGATATTGTGGTCAATTGGTATTGATTTTCCTATATTCAGCTAAATTTAATTGTTATGTCAATTTTAAATATCTGAGTAATTGAATTAATTCCGTTCATCCTCATTATATTCCTCAATTGATGAACAATTCTTTAAAGTGTGTCAAAAAAACTAAGCATACCCAATCGATCTTTGATGACAAATTAAAATATTCCTAAGGCTGATTCGAATAAAGGAATATGATCATCTCAGTCAATCTTTCATTCTAAAAAAAAAAGTAAAAACACAAAAATACTGAACTCCAAGGAAAACTCAAAAAGGAAAGTCCAAAATCAAAAGGCAAAATCAAAAGTCCAAACACACCAAACGAATGGATAACAACTGTCATATTCCTGACTTGGTACATGCATTTTCTAATGTAGAAAAGGGTGAATTGAACCTGGTTTTATAGATAGCTAATCCTCTCACTTGTATGAAAGTCGCATCAAATTCCATTACATTGTCAACGATGCATGAACAAAATAAACATACTCAAAGAGTAAAAATGTCAAAAATAGGGGTACAGCAGTCAATGTAGACCAATGCTTAGAAGGGGTGTGTGTTTGATTGGCTATTCCAGGTGCTTAAAAGAGATGCGAAAGATACCAGAGGACAGTTAAACTTATAGATCGAAAATAAACTTACATCGCCATGGTTTAAAAATAAAAAAATAAAAAGACAAATAATATTGCAAAGACCCAGCATAGAAAACGATAGACACGAACCCCATCAAAAACTGAGAGTGATCTCAGGTGCTTCGGAAGGGGACGTAGAACATGCTCCAGTCCAATCCTATTAGAATGAACACCACGTTGAATCCGATGCATCGTACGAGGAGGAGAGACCAGTGTCTTCTGTTAATTTAGGAACCCTTGCAGCTACTCTTTAGTGGTTACTTGTGTATCCTGTAACAATCCAAATTTCAGTTCCTGTGCAGCATATTCTGATTTTACAGCGAACATGGAAATTCAAGTCATTTTTCCCTGACGACCAACTTTATAGAACATGCTTAAAGATTTGAATGATGTTCGCCTATCTTGTTGTTTTTTTTTGACAATTGTTCGGAATCCGCTGATTTTATCCATGTAGAGCCATTAAAATTTCCCTGCAAACCCCTACTTTTTTTGTCTTTATTTTATTTCATATATTTTCAAAGGCCATATCAAAAATCCTTTAAAACCTTTGGTATTTTTTCATATTTTTTAAACAAAAATGGCGCCACTGTTAAAATCAGATACACGGACTTATTAGTTCCTTTATTCATATACTAAAAATTCATAACAGTTTTTATATTTTTTATTCTTTTTTAATGGAATAGCAATCATCCTTGAACAAACAACATTATATCTTTTTTAACTCATCGGTGACCTATATTTTTATTGTTGTTTTCGAATAAGCTTTACATTAACTAAATAATTGTAAAATTTAAGCGATTTCTGTAAATAAATATAGTTCTTTTCAATTTCGATATTACCGCTTTTTCTTCTATTAGTTCAACAGAAAAAAATGGACATTAACGGAAATGTATGCTTCTTTCGAAGGCAGATTGTGAGCGTAAATGAACGATGATCTCATTTTTTTTATTTCATTTTTCTACTTAGTATAAGATAAAGTTCATTTATAGAAAAACATAGCGAAATTCTATATTAAATAAAAAAAAAATTATTTAGACCCGCGAGCACCCTTCATACAAATACAAGTTATCCTTTAGAGGTTCACAAACAATACATTTTACTACATTTACAAATTTATTGTTTTTTTTCTTTTTTTCTTAAATTACCATCTATAAATAAGAATATGTGGTATGAAGGCCAATGAGACAACTTTCCATACATCTTCCATATTAATATTACTGTGGGTGTCCGGATCTTATTAGTACATGCAGCTCTATCATTGTGAAAACCAACGCACTATTCGGTCAAACTTCAATTATAAATTGGTTTAATTTCAGCAAATAAAGTTTAAAATGTTAATTGATGTATATATGCATTGCTTTGGGGGTTGTCTTTATTTAAAATGCCCCTTTATATCTTTCGAGATAATTGAATATGAAATAGTTGAGCGATGACAATAAAATATGAAATTTTAATTAAAATTATTTTAATTAAAAATCATTGTGTTGTGAAGTATAGAGTATATCAATCCAATGTAGGCAGGCTATGGAATTCATAATTAATTTGGCAAAAAATAAAGCAAGGTAATATTTCTCGCCAGTTTGTCATATTTATCTGAATTAGAAATAGAATTTTCCTATTAAACACGTGAAGCACTTAATTCAAATTATTACTTAATTCAAATTATATTTCATTTGGATCACAATATTAGCAAATTTTATTTTTGCCTGAAATTTTCCTTTCAAAAGACAAAAGTTGTCACTCATTCACATTTACAAAAATTTCTCTTTTGCAATATCGTATCCGCCGCTATGTTCTTCTCATTGTAAATAAGGTCGCAATCATCAGAATAGAAGCGGAGACGATACTCTCTGCTCCGTTTTCCGTCAAAAATTTGGTAGAAAGTTTTGTTGTATCAAACACACAGGACTGTCATTTATGTTTGCAAAGTATCAGTTCACAATATTTTATACTCTACAATGAATATTGTTATAATTTAATACGCTAGACTCACGTTTCGTCTACATAAGACTCATCAGTGACACTTATATCTAAATAGTTAAATTGTTTGGCCGGGCGAAATATATGTTAGATATAAATGTATATCTGAATTTATCGTCATCGAAATCAAACTGTCATATAAGTGAGAGATTTAGCGCTAACAAACCAGGTTCAATCCACAATGTTCTACATTTTGAAATGCCTTAACCAAGTGAGGAATATGACAGTTGCTGTCTAATCGTTTGATGCTTTTTTATCATTTGATTTTGCCATTTGATTAGAGACTTTTCGTTTTGAATTTTCCTCGGTGTTTAGTATTTTCTTGATTTTACTTTTTTCATCATTAATGTCTTAACTTCGCGATGTCAAGATATATTTGTTCCATTAAACAGAACTTCCACTTAACAATGTTATAAATAAACTCATCATAGATACCAGGACTAAATTTTGTACATACGCCAGACGCGCGTTTCGTCTACAAAAGACTCATCAGTGACGCTCGAATCCAAAAAAGGAAAAAAGGTCAAATAAAGTACGAAGTTGATGAGCATTGAGGACAAAAATTCTTTAAAGTTTTGCCAAATGCAGCTAAGGTAATCCATACCTGAGGTTGAAAAGCATTAGTATTTCAAAGAATCAAAATTTTGTAACAGGTAATTTATAAATGAATTAATAGTATCAAAATATCGGTTCCTGTTTGAAAAAATATACTAGTAGTTTACCAACTAATCTGTTAGGATCATGAACTATTATATTCATTCCCGTGGAAGGATTTTTCAGAATATTTGTGTCCATTTAGAACTTATATTATGAAGGAACTTCTTTGCCATGGCATCATTTAGTACATTCGTCATTTAACATCTATTTTCACCAGAAAACACACTAACATTGCGGATCCGTGACTAATTTTAAGTGCCAACGCCTTTTTAATCCTGAATTTTTAGTATTCGTATTGTCCATGGTGTCATCTGATAAAGTCGTGTTCATTATAAGGTTCATAGTTTTCTCTGATATCAACATCTTTATGTTTGAAACCTTACTACAGACGGAAAATTCATTTGACAAAGACTGAATTTAGTAGTATTATTTCCTGAATATGACGAAGTTCATGACCTAGTGTTATATGTTTAGCGAGCAGTATGTCGACTGAGCATGTGTGAAAGCATGCGAATGTGCAAATTCTACATTTATACGTCATATCACTATTTTCTGCTTTGTATGGTTTCAGAGGAGTTGCAGTTACATGAAACCGGTCTTTTCCGTTAGTGGAATAGATGTCACGACCGCCTTACATTTTGAGATACAAAGGTACATTCAAAAGCAAGAAGGGGGAGGCAGACGTAATTACCAGAATGAAAAATTATGAACTGACAAAACACATTGAAAAAGACAAACAGACCAACAATACTACACATAACACAACATAGAAAACTAAATAATAAGCAAGACGAACCACATCAAAAACTAGGGGTGATCTCAGGTGCTCCGGTAAGGTAAGCAGATCCTGCCCCACACGTGGCACCCGTCGTGTTTCTTATGCGATAACAGATCCGGTAAAAAATAATAGTTATCAAAGGTACCAGGATTTTAATTTAGTAAGCCAGACGCGCGTTTCGTCTTCATATGACTCAGCAGTGACGCTCATATCAAAATATTTGTAAAGCCAAACAAGTACAGATTTGAAGAGCATTTAGGATCCAAAATTCCAAAAAGTTGTGCCAAATACGGCACTGATTCAACATCCAACATTCCGACCTAAAAGACACGGTCTGGAAAGTTTAAGTCACGCGTCGTACTCACGGCACACTTTTTACCGGGCTGGTACTTAAAATTCGCATCCTTTTGGGACTGGAATGACCTCTCCTTGAGTAGCATCTAAGTTAAGCCAAATTTGCATAAAGCTTGTGTTGCACAATCTATAATTTCTAGCCATGGCGTTGTCAGTGTATTTTCGATTTATGAGTTTGACTGTCCCTTTGGTATCTTTCGTCCCTCTTTTAAAAAAGAAATTTAATATATTAACACATAACAACGCAAGACCCCAGATATTAAATTAAAGTATTGCAAATGTAATTTAAATTAAAAGATATATAATCAAAAAGCAATTTGCTTTTTATCAAAATGTGCATCTGGAGCGGTGAAATCTTGTACCGTTATTTCATCACATGTCATGTGAAGCTTTTTATCAAAATGTGCATCTGGAGCGGTGAAATCTTGTACCGTTATTTCATCACATGTCATGTGAACGGAATTTTCAACAAGAGGTGGGATGTGGGGATTTGATCAATTGATTTAGCCTAACCTATTAAAAGGGACATAAAGGGGTATTTGAACGGAAGAACGCGAAATAAAATTGCCATTTTACGATGAACGAACAATTGAAAATTTCTAGCACATTGATCTTTTTACCGATTTGACGAAACACGTGAAATAAAAATGGCATAACACGTTGCACGAAAATAACCCTTTACCACTCTCTATTTACACTAGACATATAACACGATTTTAATTGTATTTTTGTGTTTAACATCATTATTTTTTTACGATCAATTCAAGTAAATATAGTTTTATTAGAAATGACAATATTGAACTGTTCTTTTTAGATAAATTTTACAACATCAATTTCAATGATGTTCTCTTATCCCAAGTTTAATGGAAATAAATTAATTAAGTTTTCGGATAATTTACATTTTAATTACTCTACAAAAAGAAAAAAAGTCGATCCATCGATTTCCCCGTCATAATGATTTCAAAAATGTAAAAAAACAGTTTTAGATGATAATCATTGCTATAGTAAGTTAAGAAAACTTTTAACAGTACCAAAGACGCGAATATTGTAATAAGTGCCAATATATTTCCTAATACGTACGGTAACTTATAGCTGTTAATGTATGTGTCATTTGGTCTCTTGTTGGGAGTTGTCTCATTTGCAATTATACCACATCTTCTTTTTTATAATAAGTAGTCTTTTATTTGTTTACATTCTGGTATGTACTACAAAAATAGATATTTGAACATTAAATGCCCTTTTGTTTGACGCAATCCTATTAAATTATTTATATACTTAATATATTTAATGAAGGAAATAATTTGAATAGACTTACTACGTCAATTACATAATTACATAATGTATTGTCTTGCAATAAAGAACATACATAACACTGTTATCCTTTAAAAGTAATCCATTAGTTGTCGATATTATAAGATAATTAATAAAAAAAAACATGAACCTTACAATTATCTGAGGCTAGAAACATGGTAAAATTAATTAAACAAATACAACCATAAATTAGGCAAAAAATAAGTGTGAAATATCATGTTAGAATGGGACGAAATATGCTCGATATTTTTGTCGAAAAGGTTTAAATCAACGCAAGAAATTAACAAAAAGCATCCGATTATTATTAGCCTATGACACAAATTGACCATTTGTTCAAAAAGACTTTTTTTCATTTCATCTTTGTTGATAACATGCGCGTCTGGCGTACTAAATTATAATCCTAGTATCTTTGATAACTTTTTGAAACTGATAAAAGGATAAATATCAGTCATAAGTTATCAAAGGTACAAGGATTATAATTTGATACGCCAGACGCGTGTTTTAGTCTACTTAAGACTCATCAGTGACGCTTAAATCAAAATATTTATAAAGCCAAACAAGTATAAAGTTGAGGAGCATCGAGGAAATAAAATTCAAAAAAGTTGGGCCAAATACGGCTTCGGTCATATCTGCCTGGGGTAAGAGGATCCCGAGTATTTCGAAAAAAATCTAACATTTGGAAACAGTAAGTTTATAAAAATGACCATGTAATTGATATTCATGTCAAAACCGAAGTGTTGACTACTGGGCTGTTGATAACCTAGGGTATGAAACGTCCACCAGAAGTGGCATCGACCCAGTGGTTTGAATAGTTACTAAAGGTAGATCTACCAGGCTTATAATTTAATATGCAGTCAACAGTACTAGTTGATTCTCAATAGTTGCTTCAACTTTTTTTATGAGTTTAAAACGTAAAGCTGATTTTCAAACGGCATAATCAAATATATTATGATCGCAATTTAAAGTTATATTTTGTCGTTAAAAAAATCTTTAATTAAATCGAGGCTTTACATGAAATATCAATAGTTTAAACGATATGCTCCAATCACGTACGAATAATAACTACATATAATAATGTAAATGTTAATAAACATGTAATTAGATAAATAATGATCCGATCGTAACTGGCGATTCTTTGGTAGACGAAACGCGCATCTGGCAGTAATAATGTTTATCCTGGTATATATGATTGGTTTCTGTGTCATTCATAATCAATTTTTTTTTTTAGATTTGATACATTTAAGCTGGATGTTTTGCTGGCCATTAAAACCATGTTTACATTCTGTTTTTTTTTTTATCTTAAAATGTTCTGTACCAAGTCAAGAATATGTCAGAAGTTTAGTGTTTCTCTTGTTCATTATTTTTCTCATATTTCATGATGTATTTCCTTCGGTTTTGGTTTATGACTCGGTTTTATTATAGAATCGATTTTTAGCTCACCTGGCCCAAAGGGCCAAGTGAGCTTTTCTCATCACTTGGCGTCCGGCGTCCGTCGTCCGTCGTCCGTCGTCCGGCGTTAGCTTTTACAAAAATCTTCTCCTCTGAAACTACTGGGCCAAATCAAACCAAACTTTGCTACAATCATCATCAAGATGGCCGCCACGGCATAAAATAGAACATAGGGGTAAAATGCAGTTTTTGACTTATAACTCAAAAACAAAAGCATTTTGAGGAAATTTGATATGGGATAAAAATGTTTATCAGGTCAATATCTATCTGCCCTGAAATTTTCAGATGAATTGGACAATCGGTTGTTGGCTTGCTGCCCTCCAATTGGTAATTTTTAAAGAAATTTTGCCGTTTTTGGTTATTATCTTGAATACTATTATAGATAGAGATAAACTGTAAACAGCAATAATGTTCAGCTAAGTAAGATCTACAAATAAGTCAGCATGACCTAAATGGTCAATTGACCCCTTAAGGAGTTATTGCCCTTTATAGTCAATTTTTAACAATTTTCATTAATTCGGTAAATTTATGTAAATTTTTACCAAATATTTTTCTCTGTTACTAATGGGCAAGGTTCATTATAGATATAATTGTAAGAAGCAAGAACGTTCAGTAAAGTAAGAACTTCAAACACATCACCATCACCAAAATACAATTTTGTCATGAATCCATTTGTGTCCTTTGTTTAATATGCACATAGACCAAGGTGAGCGACACAGGCTCTTTAGAGCCTCTAGTTTTACTATGGAACACCGATTTACTTTTTTTGCCTTTATTTATATAAATTGTTAATAATTTAATATATTACTTTACTTTGAATAATTCAAATAAGATAGCAGAATGGCCGATAGTAAATTTAAAAAAACATACATACTCATAACTGAATATTACGATATAAATTCTACAATATAGATAAGTAAGTGAGAAATAGTTATTCGATGAGAAAGTGATGATAAGGCAGTATATGATCTCGAGCCTTGTGCATATTGTATATTAAAATTTTTTTGTCAGTTTGTCTCTATGTGTAAAATATGACGATTTGACCACCCGACTTAATATTTCACGGTATTTTTTTTTCTCAATATACAAAATGACCACCGTTGGATAAGTATGAAGCTATTTGGAACAGTAAATTACGAAAAAAAATATGACTTGTGGTCTGTTTTTTACAAAATCAATTTAAAAAAATACTTTCAGTGCAGATTTTCGACCAGAAATAGGTAAATAAATTCCGACGCAGCTCATATGTTAATTTCTATATTTTCTATACATAAAAAACAAGAACGTTTTAATCGTTATGTATAAACGAAGATAATAGATTGAATGTTCAAATGACAATGAGTAGAATCGCTAACCAGTTTGACTAAAACAAATGCGGTCTATGCTATTGTCCAATAAAGGCAACAGTAGTATACCGCTGTTCAAAACTCATAAATCCATGGACAAAAAACAAAATCGGGGTAACAAACCAAAACCGAGCGAAACGCATTAAATATAAGAGGAGAACAACGACACAACACCGAAACTCAACACACACAGAAACTGACCAATCATCAGACAAAACACCACGAGAATAACAAATATAACATGAAAACCAAATACATGAATTTGGGATAGACAAGTACCGTGCAACGTCTTATCTCGATATCTCAAAAATAAGGGAAAACACAAACGACTCAAAGTTAAAATGCAACATACAGAGAAACGAACAATAATATAACAATGACCATCTTCCTGACTTGGTACAGGACACTTTTAAAGGGGAATAAAAGTGGGGGGTTAAACCTGGTTTTATGGCATGCCAAACCTCGCACTTTAATGGCAAAGTTAAATATAATATTGAAATGACAACATAATATTACAGGACTACAATACAAATAAATAGGAGAACATATTAGACAAAAACATGATTAATAGATAACAAAAAGCATCAGGTTTAAAATTCAATACGCCAAAAACGCGCCTTGTCTACACAAGACTCACCAGTGACGCCCAGATATAAAAGATCGAAAGTGAAAAAAGTACAAAGTTGTACAGCACTGAAGATCAAAAGTTGAAAAGGTTTCGCCAAATACGGCATTGTTTTTATGCCCGGGATAAGAACATTCTTATTATATAGAACAATTCATGCTATTGCAAACAGTAAATTTTATCAAATGAATATGAAGAGATATACATAAAGAAACTGAAGTATTAAAAATTACAGAAAACTAAACCTGAATACATAACGCCTAGATATAAAAGATCGAACGTGAAAAAGGTACAAAGTTGTACGGCACTGAAGATCAAAAGTTGAAAAGGTTTTGACAAACACGGCATTGTTTTTATGCACGGGATAAGAACATCCTTATAATATAGAACACTTAATGTTATTGCAACCAGTAAATTTTAACAAATGAATATGAAAGCGATATACATAATGAAACTGAAATATTAACTGATTACAGAAAACTAAAGCCAAGTTTATCACAAAATAGACACACATCCGAATCAGTTCAGGCGTCAACGTAATTAAAAAAATGTGACGTCACATACGATGGCGAAAAGGCAGAAACGTTATGCCACATTTGAATTTATGAAATTTAGAAACAGCATGACGTCACATATGAAAAACTATCATTCAAAAATGGGATAGAATTAGGATTGATTTAGAACTAAATACTGATAATTCATTTAAACAAAATGCATATCGCAATACTTATTAATAGTAATTAACTGTAATATATATATATATATATGTCCAGTTTGTTATGAATCCAACTTCAAACGTAAATAAACGTACAAAATTTAATAAAATTAATAAAGAGGAGGTGATAAATTTTTCTATACGTCACACCTAAATATATAATAAGAAGACGTCAACACATTTGACAAAATCTAATGAGAATTACAAATATAACATTAAACATGTAAACTAAATACATGAATTTGGGATACACAAGTACAGAAACACGTCTTATAGTAATGCGAATTCACATTCAGCAAAACAGTCACAATCGGGAATAAGTCACGTTTGGTAATTAAAAGATTAGACGACATAATGACAAACCACAATCTACCATGTGGTAAAAATGTCCTTAGCTAGTTTGGTTAAAGAGACATCATATGGATCCACCAAGCTACACCGTGAAAACTGATAAAAAAAAGATTGTCTTCTACATATGCGATAGTTTATTGCAAAAGATAACAACAACTATATTTATATTTTGATCATGTGACAGTTTTTCTTCCGGGTTGAAAACAAGAAACAGTGTGTTTATATCATTGAAAGGTGAGAAAACCTAAAGAAATAAGAATACAATCGATTTCAAATAAAAACTTTCTTTTGACTCAACTAAACTAAAATAATTTTTAGATTAAAGAACAAAAATAACGTCAGATGATGCCATGCTGTTCATACGAAAATGAGTATACCAAGACAGTTACTTTGACCTTTATTTTAACAAATTATACCTTTTTTTAAAGCAAGATGGTAAAATGAACCATTACTCAACGTGTACAAGGACACAGTTGTTTTGTTTAGTACAAGTACTAAATGTCGTATAAGCTAATAGAATGTTTTCATATTACCGATTTGACTACAGCTTAAATAATTTTTTGACTGGTAACGTACTTTTCGATAAAACAGTCTGGTACAGGTTCTTGGTCAAAAGTAGTTAAATCAGACATGTCATCAATGCAGTTTGGGTGGACATTTACTGTTTTCTGATTACCTTGTCGTGCATAAAAAAAAACTCGAAACATTTTTTCCCCTTCTTTGTACTGAGTGTAAGGTTAATTTTACTTCTCTAAGTTGTCGTTTCTTGACCGAGTACCCGGACGTCCTACCACGGTGAATGTAACCTGTCAACAAATTATAAACTCCACAGTCAGTCAAAAGTCGGTACTGTGGACTATTTTTCGGACACAAATTTTCGCGGATTTAGTAGGTACAGGTGAACCACGAATTTAAATGTTCAACGAATAACAAATTGTCCAGACTGTTGCAGAACCACGAAAATATATGTCAACGAAAGTTTAAGTTTTGTTCAATCAACGTAAATTGGTACCCACGAAAATAAATAAATCCATAATAATATGAAAATATTCTATTGTATCTATATTTGTTTCTCCTTCTAGATGACAGACAATCCTGATATCTGCAGTATTTGCGATCGGCGTCACATTACTACGTCATCAACTGTCTGGTGCTATGAATGTGAACAAAGTCTATGCAGTGAGTGTCAAGATACCCATACCTATTCAAGGTCATCTGAGAGCCACGATACAATATCAATATCCAGTTATATTTCACTGAAGTCATCTGTTACAGTCGTGTCCACCTATTGCACAGAGCACAACGAAAAGTTCCAACTTTTTTGCCAAACACACGACGAACTTATCTGTCTCACATGTCTTAAAAGACATTCCGAATGTAAAGATATGGTTACTTTAAAGGAGATAATAAAAGATATCAAAACGTCGGAGTCGTTCCGTGAAACAATAAGAGGAACAGAAGACGCGGAACATAATTTTGAGCAAATTGATTGTGTGTTACAAGAAAATTTAGAAAGTCTGAGAGAACAAAAGAAAAATGTTCTCCAAGATATTGCCAATATTCGAATAGAAATAAATAAACGTCTGGATGATATGCAACAAACCCTGACAAAAGAATAATTCTATAGAACAAGAAAGTAGTAAAATCAAAGTTAAAATGAAAAAGGTGGAGGAAAATAAACTTAGAGTTAAAGAAGCACGAACAGTTTTGGAACAATTAATCAAAAATGCATCTGATCTACAAACCTTTTATAGCATGAGACAAATAACAAGTGATATTATCAATATTGAATCATATATGCAATCCATTGTGGAAGATGACAGCTTAGATAAACTCAAATTTGATTTTACAGTTGACGAGAAAATCAACATGCGCAGTATCTTAAGAATCGATCCAACACCAGTTCCTGCTTTTGGTTGTATCCAGGTACTTAAAAGTCGAAGTAAAATTTCTCTGGTTAGACATAAAGACATACAAGCTCAACTCGTTGGTAAACCAAGCAATGCGTCTGCCAATGATATAATTTTTTTGAAAGTAAAACAAATTTGTGATTTTGAAAACGATGGCAAATTTCTGTCAGGGTGCTGTATTTTGAAGGAGGGGAAATTGGTGTTCAGCAGTTACGAGAAAGACAAGGTTATCATAACTGATTCGTGCGGAAAATTTGTATTCCGCGTCTGTATGAAACCAGCTGAGATTTCCGATGTAGCTTATATCGATGATTCAAATGTAGCTGTTAGCTCTTGTTCCAAGAACAATCCGCAAATTTGTTTAGTAGACATAACAGAGAGGAAAACAACAAGTTATATTCCATTAAGCGGGAGATGTTTTGGGATATCCTATCGAAGTGGGTCCCTGTTTGTATGCGTTGAAGGATTGGGAATTCAAAAGGTTAACTTAGAGTATCGAAATGTTGAAACAGTTGTCAAGTTCAAACTGCCTCCGTGGTCATATGTAGCGTTGACCGACAACCACCTGTACTATACAAATACTACTCTGCACACCGTCACTTGCTCTACTATGGTCGGCAAGATAGTATGGGAATATCAGAATGAAATGTTGAAAGAACCGAGGGGTTTGGCTCTTGACGATAGAGGATACATTTACATTGCTGGAAACACATCGTCAAATGTTATACTTTTGTGTTCGAATGGACAAAAACGTCAGCAGCTGCTCTAGAAGGATGACGGAATCAGAAATCCAAGGGCACTATATTATGATATACCTCATAATCAACTTTTTGTAGCTACGAATGAAGGAAAGGTTCACATATTTGAGGTATCAGAATGAAAATAGTCAAATAGATAAAAAAAAAAAGAAGCAAAGGAGAATTTTATTTATCAGTTTATTAAATGTAACTGTATGTGTATAATGTTGATTAAAATATAGTCGTGCAGGGCATGAAATTATTTTATTTTTTATATATGTTTCTTGAAATTTAAAGTTTAAGCGTTCCAGATGAATGTAAATACATAAAAGAGCTTCGAATGCATGCAATGTATTAGTGGGTTTTTTTTTCACTTGGAACAGATTTAAAAACTAGTGGCAGTAAACAGTGGTAAATTATTCATCCATTTTTTCCAATATTCTTTGCATAATAAACAACTTTCCAATGTTTCTTTAAATTTCACTTTATTGCAGTTTATTATACGATTTTTTTTCATTTCAAAAGTTCGAAAGATAGTTAATTATTCTTAAAACTTCTATTACAGACGACACTATGTGGTCCTTAGAGAAAAATGCAACTTTACTAAAAAGTAAGATATATAGCCAAAAAAAACGGAACTCCGAGTAAAATTCAAAACGGACAGATCCTCCAATCAAATAACAAAACCAAAAGCTCATTTTGAAATTATTACATCAAGATCACTCATTAATTATTTAACAGCTATATGTTGTATTCTTTTGACGTACTGACAGGATGGTAGTCAATGAAGACGAAAACGGCAGCTAAAACTGAAACTGCACAGTTATTGCAGTTTTTTTTTGTTGGAAGTCGTGTTCTTTTAAATGCAATAACGATGAACGCTTGTGTGGTTCTTATTATTTTATAACTTTGATATGAGACAAATTAACAGTGTTTTTAATAACGACAAATATCAAAAGAACAAGAGAGTATAATGGTAATATTATCGCGAAACTACAACCTTGACAGTTGTAGCGTCACTATGAAAATGTCATAGTGAAAAAAGTGAAGTTTTTTCTTCATCTTTACATAATGCTCCGAACTAACTTACAATAAAAGAGAGGCGAAATATATCAAATGAACATTAACACTCGTGAGCAAAACATTGAAAAACAATAAGACAATCAACAGTTAACAGTTAACAAAACACAAAATAGAAGACTAAAGAATGAGCAACACAAATCCCACCAAAAACCCGGGTTGCATCGGGAGGTTAAACGGATCCTACTCAATATGTAACAATAACTTCATAAGCACCATTTGTATAGGTGCATTGTTACTCTTGTCTTTTTAATATTCGTTTTGTGTGTGGTAAAGAACTGGCGAGTCTTGCTCAAAATAACAGACATTTACCTCTTTTATATAATGCAGTAACGCCTCTGTCCATTATAAATGCTCTAGTGGGCGCTCACAGACATTTTGAATTAAAATAATTCAAATAGTAAAAGAAAAAAAAACATTTTTAATTCTGTTAAATTATTTCTGTGTCCTGTTCTTGGGTGAAAAGTTTTCCCATTGACAAGCATACTTTCTAAATTATATTGTCAAAACAACCTCTCTTATATGAAAAATGCATATCAAATGAACATTAACACTCGTGAGCAAAACATTAAAAAACAATAAGACAATCAACAGTTAACAGTTAAAAAAACACAAAATAGAAGACTAAAGAATGAGCAACACAAATCCCACCAAAAACCCGGATTGCAACGGGAGGTTAAACGGATCCTACTCAATATGTAACAATAACTTCATAAGCACCATTTGTATAGGTGCATTGTTACACTTGTCTTTTTAATATTCGTTTTGTGTGTGGTGAAGAACTGACGAGTCTTGCTCAAAATAACAGACATTTACCCCTTTTATATAATGCAGTAACGCCTCTGTCCATTATAAATGCTCTAGTGGGCGCTCACAGACATTTTGAATTAAAATAATTCAAATAGTAAAAGAAAAAAAAACATTTTTAATTCTGTTAAATTATTTCTGTGTCCTGTTCTTGGGTGAAAAGTTTTCCCATTGACAAGCATACTTTCTAAATTATATTGTCAAAACAACCTCTCTTATATGAAAACTGCATAAGCGAAAGATATAAATTACCTTAGCCGTATTTTGGCACAACTTAAAGTCTTTTTGGAATTTGGGATCCTCAATGCTCTTCAACTTTGTACTTGTTTGGCTTTATAAATATTTTGATATGAGCGTCACTTGTGAGTCTTATGTAGACGAAACGCGTGTCTAGCGTACTAAATTATAATCTTGGTACCTTTGATAACTATATAAAAGGTATATTAAAACTAAAAATGTAAATGAAAAATTAATAAAGGACCAAAAGAAAAATAACAGTATACACAACACAGCACAGTCTGAGCTCAAACAATGTTTGTATAATACGTCGAATACTTTTTAGACAACCCACAAAATATACGAATTTAAGGTGAAAAAGTCTGTCACCAGTTTTTCAAATCCTCTATTTATTTAACCAGTACCATAGTTCAAATATTACATTAATTATTACAATAGAATGAAAAGATAATACACACAGATAATAATGGATTTGGCATCAGTTTTTTTTTACAGGTTACCACACAAGATATTATCATTCAAAATAAAATACTTTGATATAGCAGCAAATATTATAAACTTGGTTGAATGAGTCTTATGTAGACGAAAGACTCGTCTGGCGTATAAAATTATAAGCCTGGTAACTATTTACACCACTGGCACGATGCCACAGCTGGAGGACGATTTGCTCCTGTTGAAATCACCAGCACAGCAGTCAGTGTGCTGACATAAATGTCAATTATATGCCATTGGGTGGGTTTTTTTTAATTTACTGTTTGCAAAAGTATGAATTATTCAAAATACTAAGGATGTTCTTATCCCAGACATATATGTTCTTACGCGTCTTATCCAAGGCATATATTTTCTTACGCGTATTTAGCACAATCTTGGAATTTCGGGTGCTCAATGCTTTTCGACTTTATTTTTTTTATTTTCAATGACTTGTTTGTTTTTCTAACTTTTTGAACCTGAGCGTCACTGGTGAGTCTTAGACGAAACGCGCGTCTGGTATATCAAATTATAAGCCTGGTTCCTTTGATAACTATGGAATCCTTTCTTTCAAAAAGACAATAACAATCAAAACCAAGGAGTAAACAAAGACTCACAAAACCAAAGGACATTTACATCAACAGTTATAAATAATAATTAAGAAACAACACGAACTCCACTAAAAACCGGGAGTGAAATCAGGTGTTCCAATTTATCAAATAGATATAGGAAGATGTGGTATGAGTGCCAATGAGACAACTCTCCATCCAAATAATAATTTATGAAAGTAAATTATTATAGGTCAATGTACGGCCAAACTCTACTTTTTGAAAATATTCTATCTTCAAAAATACCAGTCACATTAGGTGTCCAACTTGGTACATTAATATGACTAATATTATTCCTAATCTACCTCAATAATCTTTCAGACAATTCAAACAAATCCGTATCAAACTTTTTGTAGGTGACAGAATAATCAACAGACAATTTCAATTATAACACGAGCATCGAGCTTCAAGAAGCTGCTATAAAATGAAATCCCAACTACAACTACAAAATACATGTCCATATAATAGAATCAGTACAACATGCAAGGTACTTTAATTCAGGAGCCTTTAATTCAGTGGTTGTCGTTTGTTTATGTGCTACATATTTGTTTTTCGTTCATTTTTTTACATAAATAAGGCCGTTAGTTTTCTCGTTTGAATTGTTTTACATTGTCTTATCGGGGCCTTTTATAGCTGACTATGCGGTATGGGCTTTGTTAATTGTTGACGGTCGTACGGTGACCTATAGTTGTTAATGACTGTGTCATTTTGGTCTTTTGTGGATTGTTGTCTCATTGGCAATAGTACCCCATCTTTCTTTTTTTGTGTCGCAATTTCAACAGATCTAAAATGAAACACTCACATTCAACAAGCAGCCACGAAAGCTAATAAATCCTGATGTTTTATCGGCAGAATCATCTCAAATTTCATTCACAAACACTTGAAAAAATAATATATCAAACTCTTATCAACCTAGCTATAAAACCTGGTTTGATCCATAATTTTTTGCATAATACCAAGTCAGAAATATGACAGTTGTTATCCTTATCGTTTGGTGTGTTTGAGTTTTATTATTTTGCTATTTGATTAGGGATTTTCCGTTTTCGGAGTTCGGTATTTTTGTGATTTTACTTTTATATGACCTAAATTTGGTTACTGTTGTGCTGTATGTACATATGTTACCATATAAAAATGAAAACATAAGACCATTAAAAGACAACTGATATGGGCGTCAAGATATGTATACAGCAGATATCACAATAACAGCAGTGTGTCTGAGATGTTAGACCATGAATAAGCAAAATCTTCAAGAACGCCGTCTAAGAACTAGACTTATAATATTCACCAAATAGGAAATGAAATATGCCAATTGTATCACATGGTTTTTTTCTAACGCAGGAATAGTTTACCTTAGCTGTGTTTTAGCAAAACTTTTCGGAATGTGGGGTCTGCATTGTCTTCAAGTTTGTACTTTATTCATCATGTTATTTGACCTTCAAATTTAACTTTTTCAATTCGAGCATGACTGATCATGACGAGTCTTTCGTAGACAAACACGCGTCTGCCGTGCACAATTTTATTTTAATCCTGTTATCAATGATGAGCTTATTTATTACATCGATAACATTCGGTTAATGCCTCACAAGATCTTAATTTCCATAAAGACTTCTACTTTACATATCATTTGAATGTATTAAAGATAGCTACATATCTTCTTTCTTTTGTAAAAACATTAAAAACTGGAACAAATTGTCTTCCATTGACATCCATGATCCTATACATACCATAATTAGTACAACCACGGTCCGGCTTCAAGGGTTATGTTTTGTTTTAGTTTAAAAACAAATAATAAAAAGTCAAAAATAGGAATACAAAATCTAAAATCTATAAACAAAAGAAATTGAAATGTAAAAAAACCATGTAGATATAAATGACTAAATTAAGTAAAGAAAATGATATCCATTATATCATTTGATAATCTTCTTCTCCTTCTTTTTTAGGTTTTTAGTAGTCTTTCAACGATCTGAAGAGTATTTACTGTTTGCACAGCGTGGCCTATATATATATATTTACAAAAACAAAAAACAAAAATATTTGGAAATAAATTTGAGGTGCGTAATTCAATTTTTAATTTTGTTATTAAAACTATGTAGGCTAATAATGAGTTAGATGAATTTGTGAAGAACAGCTGGTGTGAGCTGTTATCTGAAAGTGTCGACTGTGGCGACAGCGACTGTTTTCATTGGCAATTAGTTCCACTGAGTTATGGTGTATGGAAAAAATGAATATTTATATGTATCTGTTTTGGTTGAAATGTGTCTAAAAGTATAATTATGGTTTTTGTGGGTTCTACTGTCTGATGGTATGAGAATAGCAGATGGTATCGCTACGATTTGATGTAATATTTTGTAGAACATTATTAATCTTCTGCGTGTTCTTCTTTCCTAAAGAGTAGGCCAGTTTATGTTGTTTCCTTTGTGAGACTGTAAGGACTGTGTATTTGTCTGGATAGAAAGCCATCAACCAGTCTTGCTTCCACCTAGCAGCTGCATCTAAATCTAACTGTAGTGCATCACAGTCACTTTGAGATTTGATGGTGTTATAGATGATACTGTCATCGGCAAACAGTCTGAGCTTACAGGATGATAGGTATTCTGGTAGATCATTAATGTAAACCAAGAATAATACTTGGCCAAAAACTGTGCCTTGAGGGACACCTGATGTGACCTGGGCTAGGTCAGATGACTCTCCATTCAGGACAACTGTTTTTGTTTTGTTATTTAGGAACTTGAAGGCAGAGACACAGTTTATATTAGTCCCCGAGGGTATCACCAGTCCAGTAGCCAGTACTTCGGTACTGGCATGAAATACGGATTTTGTGTGTTATTAAAATTTGCTGTTACAAAATATTAGAAATTATTATAAATTAAGGAATGTATCTCCCTCATGCAAAGCTCTGATTCATTTCACGGATTTGGCTTTACCTTTTGAACCTTTTGGATTATAGCTCTTCATCTTTTATATAAGCTTTGGATTTCAAATATTTTGGCCACGAGCATCACTGAAGAGACATGTATTGTCGAAATGCGCATCTGGTGCAAGAAAATTGGTACCGTTAATTTTATTACTACCATTGGGTCGATGCCTCTGCTGGTGGACTATTAGTCCCCGAGGGTATCACCAGCCCAGTAGCCAGTACTTCGGTACTGGCATGAAATACGGATTTTTTGTGTTGTTAAAATTTGCTGTTACAAAATATTAGAAATTATTATAAATTAAGGAATGTATCTCCCTCATGCAAAGCTCTGATTCCTTTCACGGATTTGGCTTTACTTTTTGAACCTTTTGGATTATAGCTCTTCATCTTTTATATAAGCTTTGGATTTCAAATATTTTGGCCACGAGCATCACTGAAGAGACATGTATTGTCGAAATGCGCATCTGGTGCAAGAAAATTGGTACCGTTAATTTTATTACTACCACTGGGTCGATGCCTCTGCTGGTGGACTATTAGTCCCCGAGGGTATCACCAGCCCAGTAGCCAGTACTTCGGTACTGGCATGAAATACGGATTTTTTGTGTTATTAAAATTTGCTGTTACAAAATATTAGAAATTATTATAAATTAAGGAATGTATCTCCCTCATGCAAAGCTCTGATTCCTTTCACGGATTTGGCTTTACTTTTTGAACCTTTTGGATTATAGCTCTTCAACTTTTATATAAGCTTTGGATTTCAAATATTTTGGCCACGAGCATCACTGAAGAGACATGTATTGTCGAAATGCGCATCTGGTGCAAGAAAATTGGTACCGTTAATTTTATTACTACCACTGGGTCGATGCCTCTGCTGGTGGACTATTAGTCCCCGAGGGTATCACCAGCCCAGTAGCCAGTACTTCGGTACTGGCATGAAATACGGATTTTTGTGTGTTATTAAAATTTGCTGTTACAAAATATTAGAAATTATTATAAATTAAGGAATGTATCTCCCTCATGCAAAGCTCTGATTCCTTTCACGGATTTGGCTTTACTTTTTGAACCTTTTGGATTATAGCTCTTCATCTTTTATATAAGCTTTGGATTTCAAATATTTTGGCCACGAGCATCACTGAAGAGACATGTATTGTCGAAATGCGCATCTGGTGCAAGAAAATTGGTACCGTTAATTTTATTAAAGTTTCATTCTGGATACCGTAATGGACTTTGTCAAAGACTTTGGCAAAGTCCATTATAATTAAGTCTATTTGAGTGTTTTTGTTATTATTTGCTGCAAGTTCTTGGATGAATGAAATGAGTTGAGTTTTGCATGATCTAGACTGACGGAAGCCATGCTGGAGGTCATACAATTTATTGTTATTTTCAAGATGGTTGATGATGTGTTTGGTGATAATATGCTCCATAAGTTTACAGGAAATACATGTCAATGATATAGGACGGTAAATTTCTGGTTTATATTTTCCCCCTTTTTTGAATACTGCTGCTACATTGGCGTGTTTCCAGTCTGATGGTGTAATGCCAGTTTCAAGTGATGTTTTGAAAATAAGTGTGAGAATTGGAGCTGTTTGCTCATTGAGTTCTTTCAGTATTCTGCCGCTGATGTTGTCTGGGCCGGTTGCCTTATGTGGTTGTAGTAGTTTATTGACACCAGGTAAAGATATTTCAAGTTGTGTTATCACAGGGTGAGCTAGGACCTTTGTCTGGAATGGTGTTATTTGATTCAGTTGTAAACACTGATTGCAATTGTGTGTTGAGTATGTCTGGCTTTTGCTTTGTATCAGCTATTAACTGTCCTTCTTTTTCAGTGGTGCGACACCGTTGTTATCTGTGCGCAGTAATTTAATAAAAGAAAATAGCTTTTTAGGTTAAGATTGATTGTTGCACTGTTGGTCGGGTTCGTTTATGGGTAGGGCTAATATCATTTTTTCAATATAACCCCAGTATGCAGTTCTTTGTTCTTTTTGTAACTTTTTTTCAGATGTCTGTACTTTTAAGCATACTTGATGTCTTGTTTCATTTTATAATAGAGCTTGTTTTTTCTATTGATCATTTTCCTTAGATTGTTGTAAATCCAAGGTAGTCTGTTTTTGTATGTTAGGAACTTACGAGGGATGTTGTTTTCCACTGATTGTGTAAGGATTGCTTTAAATGTGTTCCACATGTCATTTACATTTGTTTTGTCCTCTAGGTTTTGTAGATCTTTGTATGTTTTTTTCTAGATCTTATTTGAAATTACTCCAGTTAGCTTTGTTCTATTTCAATATTTTTCTAGGTTTTTCTCTCACCCTGCACAACCAGATGTCAGATTCTACATAGACAATATTGTGGTCACTAAGGCCTATTGGTGGTAGTGTACTAACCTTGATAATGTTGGATGGATTATTGACTAGTACTAAATCTAAAATTCTTTCTTTTCGTGTTGGTATGTTCACTATTTGATGTAAATTGTGATCGTATAATAGTTCTAAAAGTGAATTATTCTGTTCTTGATCTGGTTTCTCGGGCGTTACTTCAGGGACAGACCAGTGAATGTGGCCTTGATTGAAATCACCACCTACTAATATGTTACTAGTTGATGTTTGATTTATTCTGCTTAATGACAAATCTAGCTGTTTAATGGAGTTTCCATCATCTAATGGTGGTCTATAGTAACTTCCAACCAGAAGGTTTTTTGCACCCGATATGTTTATTTGTGCCCAAATGATTTCACAGTCAGTTTTAAGTTCTTGTATTTCTGTACTGATAAATTCCTTGGTGACAGCAAGTACCCCCGTGTAGCTTTGGTTTTTTTTTACTTGGTGGTCGATCAGTTCTATAGATGTTGTAAAGATCTGTTGGGAAGTATTCAAATAGGATGAGTTTTTGTCAAGCCAAGTTTCAGTACCAAGGATGATATCTGGTTTTGCAGAGTCTATCAGTTGTAAAAGTTCTGTTTTTTTTTTATTTCGAATGGACTGGAAATTAATGTTAAGAACTCTAATAGGTTTTCCGTTTTTATTTGTTATCCGTTGTTTCATTTCATTTTTACTTTGTTTAGGTATTGGTAAGGATGTGGCTTTTGGAGCACCTGGGCTCCCCAACTTGTACTGAGTTATCATTTAGTGTATCATATAAATTTGATGATGTTTCAATAGTCGAGTGGTTAAACAGACTAGTTGAGAAGTTGGGCATACCACATTGTATGCATTCCCAGCTGATGTTACTGGCATCCATACAGCCAGTGTTGAGGTGACATTCCCTGACAATCAATGTGATACCAACATCACAACTGTCACAACAGAGTGCTTTATGTGTCCATGTAACAGCCTTTTGACATGTTCCACATGGCCACCTAGGACCTGGGTTTGTTTCTGTATCAAAGGCATTTGCAATTAGCAAGATGAATAAGTATGACTGCACATGTTGCGGAGCATTTGATTTCACTGGCCTGAATGCTTGTAATATTTGGACTGAATTTTGTCTACCTCAGTTACTTCTCTGGACTGCAAATACACTTATGAAGGGATAATGATTAGATGATTGAGATTTGTAATAGTACATTATAAGCAAATGGTTTTGTTTGTGGTGTTATGTTTATTGTCTTAGCACCAAGAATATTAAATAGTGAGACATTGAATAAGAGCCGTGACGTGTTAATCTTCCTCTCCTGTGCTACTCAGGTGTACAGGTTATATGAAACGCCTGATTAAAAAACAGCAAAGTAAAGTTTCTGAATGAGATGTTTATATTTTGCTAAGGTCTATGAATTTTGAAATATTTAACAGGCATGCATTTCAGTTCTGTAACCGAAGTCAAGAAAAGAACTAAAATTCATTAAGGTACAGTATTCGACAATTGATTGATACAATAACAATTGACTTTAAAACATCGATTGATACGATTGATCACGATTGATAACCAGTTTTCAATTCTATCAACTAACTAAGAAGTGCAAACCATAAATCGTTACGATAGATACGATTGATTATATAATATCAACTCAATCAACTCAATACGATATACAAACACTTGATCGTAACGATCGATACAATTGATCACGATTGATTACCAACAATCAACTCAATCAACTCAATACTAAATACAAACACTCGATCGTAACGATCGATACTATTGATCACTATTGATTACCAAAAATCAACTCAATCAACTCAATACGAAATACAAACACTCAATCGTAACGCTTGATACGATTGATCACGATTGATTACCAAAAATCAACTCAATCAACTCAATACGAAATACGACTCGATCGTAACAATCGATACGATTGATCACGATTGATTACCAAAAATCAACTCAATCAACTCAATACGAAATACAAAGACTCGATCGTAACGATCGATACGATTGATCACGATTGATTACCAAAAATCAACTCAATCAACTCAATACGAAATACAAAGACTCGATCGTAACGATCGATACGATTGATCACGATTGATTACCAAAAATCAACTCAATCAACTCAATACGTAATACAACTACTCGATAGTAACGATCGATACGATTGATCACGATTGATTACCAAATATCAACTCAATCAACTCAATACGAAATACAACGACTCGATCGTAACGATCGATACGATTGATCACGATTGATTACCAAAAATCAACTCAATCAACTCAATACGAAATACAACGACTCGATCGTAACGATTGATACTATTGATCACGATTGATTACCAAAAATCAACTTAATCAACTCAATACGAAATACAACGACTCGATTGTAACGATCGATACAATTGATCACGATTGATTACCAAAAATCAACTCAATCAACTCAATACGAAATACAACGACTCGATCGTAACGATCGATACAATTGATCACGATTGATTACCAAAAATCAACTCAATCAACTCAATACGAAATACAACAACTCGATCGTAACGATCTATACGATTGATCACGATTGATTACCAAAAATCAACTCAATCAACTCAATACGAAATACAAAAACTCAATCGTAACGATCGATACGATTGATCACGATTGATTACCAAACATCAACTCAATCAACTGAATAAGAAATGCAACAACTTGATCGTTACCAATGGAAGGCTTTGGTGAAGAGTAATCCAAAAAGACGTGCATTCGACAACATAAGTTGAAATAAATAGTATAAAATGGTTTTCATATAATTATAACTGCAAGCAGTATACTGAGTATGTATTTTTTGCAAGGATTTGTTAGTATTTATATATAAATATAAATAAGAAGATGTGGTATTAGTGCCATTGAGACAAATCTCCATCGAAATAACAATGTATATATATAAAGTTAACAATTACAGGTTAAAGTACGGACTTCAACACACATTGGCTTACACCGAACTGCAAGCTATCAAGGGACCCAAAATGAATAGTGAAAAACAATTTAAACAGGATAAGCAGCAGCCTAATTTATATACAAAATGAGAAACTAGAAAAACTTAGGAACCATAACAACAAACGACAACTACAGATGGGTGCGGTCCTAACCTTGACAAAAGTTAACTTAGAGTTAACTTGTTGACTGCTTTCTAAGTTAACTTGAGAATTTTTAAGCAGTCAAGCAAGTTAACTTCGTCGTTGGCGAACCAGACCTACGGTCTGCTTTTTTAGGACTGCTGCAGACCTATCGACACGTCTGCTCCAGACCAGACCTGTGGACAAGTCTGCTTTTGACCAGTCCTGAGGACAGGTCTGCCCCAGACCAGACCTGTGGACAAGTCTGCTTTTGACCAGTCCTGAGGACAGGTCTGCCTCAGACCAGACCTGTGGACAGGTCTGCTCCTGACCAGACCTGAGGACAGGTCTGTTTTTCACCAGACCTGTGGACAAGTCTGCTATTGACCAGACCTGAGGACAGGTCTGCTTATGACAGATTATCGTTATAAGAGTTTTCATATCAGACTTGAGCTTTCATTAAAATATGTAAACAAAACAAACAAATATTACATTCGCATTGTTTTTCCACAGATATCATTTATTATTTACTCGCTAGACTCTACTAGATATTATACAAATGCTCTCTTTTATTTGATATACATGTATTCTTATATAAATAAAAAAAATGGCTATACGATCATACAGAGTTTTTTTTTATTAGAAGGCGGATAGAAAGGTTATCCAACGCATCGGAACAATATTCTTATATCACGGGATATCGGCAACATTGTCTACGTTACTTCGTTCCCCATTGTTTACCTGTCCCTTCCTAAATTTTACTTTATGCATAAATTTATACTTGCATGGATATTTCATTGATATTCAACCTGTTTGCATTGGATTTACTATTCTATTTCCCGCAGAATATTCTAACAGAAATTGTACAGTGTCCGTAAGCATACGGTGAAGTAAAACTATCAACAATCTCGTCAAATTCGTCAAATTCGTCTTGCCGATATTTATATGGGACGTCCAACCGACATAATAGATTCCAAGAAGAGAACCTCGTATACTACGTGTACATTTACCGTCCTACTAAAATGTGAACAGGAACTCCAGGAGAAGACATTAAGGCGCTCGTTTCAATGGTATCGGGTATATAGATTTGCAAATAAAAGTGCACATATGATCAGTTTTGGTCAAATAGTTTTGTTTTCCAAGTCAGCATGAGGTATTAAAACTACTGAAATTTTGTTACGTATCAATATTTTGAATAAAAGGAGGACACGCTTGTATCCTAAATTTATGCGAACAAAAATTTGTTGTTATTAAATTGCAATATTGCTGTCCATTGTCATGATTATATTATACATTGATTCCTGATATAAAAAATATGGCTGATTTACTATGCAGGTATATAGATTTACAAATTAAAGTGCATATATGATCAGTTTTGGTGGATGCGGTCAAATAATTTTGTTGTACAAGTCAACTGGAGGCATCAAAACTACTGAAATTTTGTTTCGTATCAGTATTTTAAGTAAAAAGAGGACATGCTGGCACCCTTAATTTAGGCGAACAAAAATTTTTGTTATTATATTGCAATATTGCTGTCCATTGTCATGATTGTATTATACATTGAATCCTGACATTAAAAATAAGGCTGATTTACTTTGCTGGTATATAGATTTACAATTTAAAGTTCACATGTGGTCAGTTTTGGTGGATGCGGTCAAATAATTTTGTTGTACTTGTCAGCGGGAGGTATAAAAACTACTGAAATTTTGTTACGTATCAATATTTTGAATAAAATGAGCACATGCTGGTATCCAAAATTGTTGCGAACCAAAAAATTTTGTTATTATATTGCAATTTTGCTGTTCATTGTCATGATTGTATTATACATTGAATCCTGACATAAAAAATATGGCTGATTTACTATGCAGGTATATAGATTTACAAATTAAAGTGCACATATGGTCAGTTTTGGTGGATGCGGTCAAATAATTTTGTTGTACTTGTCAACTGGAGATATCAAAACTACTGAAATTTTGTTACGTATCAATATTTTGAATAAAATGAGGACATGCTGGTATCCTAAATTTATGCGAACAAAAATTTGTTGTTATTATATTGCAATATTGCTGTCCATTGTCATGATCGTATTATACATTGAATCCTGATATAAATAATATGGCTGATTTACTATGTGGGTATATAGATTTACAAATTAAAGTGCATAATATGGTCAGTTTTGGTGGATGCGGTTAAATAATTTTGTTGTACAAGTCAACTGGAGGCATCAAAACTACTGAAATTTTGTTACGTATCAGTATGTTAAGTAAAAAGAGGACATGCTGGCACCCTTAATTTAGGCGAACAACAATTTGTTGTTATTATATTGCAATATTGCTGTCCATTGTCATGATTGTATTATACATTGAATCCTGACATTAAAAATATGTCTGATTTACTGTGCTGGTATATAAATTTACAATTTTAAGTTCACATATGGTCAGTTTTGGTAATGCGGTCAAATAATTTTGTTGTACAAGTCAGCTGGAGGTATCAAAACTACTGAAATTTTGTTACATATCAATATTTTGAATAAAATGAGGAAATGCTGGTATCCTAAATTTATGCAAACCAAAATTTTTTGTTATTATATTGCAATATTGCTGTCCATTGTCATGATTGTATTATACATTGAATCCTGACATAAAAAAATAGGGCTGATTTACTATGTGGGTAAATAGATTTACAAATTAAAGTGCATATATGGTCAGTTTTGGTGGATGCGGTCAAATAATTTTGTTATACAAGTCAACTGGAGGTATCAAAACTACTGAAATTTTGTTACGTATCAGTATTTTGAGTAAAAAGAGGACATGCTGGCACCCTTAATTAAGGCAAACAAAAATTTGTAGTCATTATTTAAATGAATTAAATTATTGCTGATTGTGGCTGCATTGTTCAAGGATGTATAAGTAACAAGGACGTATACACCTAACATCAAATATACTTCTCTTCAAAAATATACATAATACGATTGAATTTGATCTCGGAATATATATATATTCAGTGCCTGTTATCATTGTAACCGAGATCGTTTTTATAATAGATAGATTGTCAGATCACAGATAAATTTGTGTTACGTTCTGTGCATACTTATTTTCAAATATGTTCATAAAACGGAAGTATTAATTTTCAAATTACTTTATTTTCGATGTTTATACTACGAAACAAAGATATTATTTTTTTTTTTTTTTTAAATCAACGAAGAGCGGTCCTGGTTACAAGTTAACTTAGTGTTGAGCAGACCAGTCAAAAGTTAACTTGAGAACAGGTCTGGTTTTGATCGGATTTGTCCAAGCAGAAGTTAACTTTGTGGCAGGACCGGTTTCCAAGTTAACTTATGTTAACTTTATGACAGGACTGGTTCCGAAGTTAACTTATGTTAACTTATGACAGGACTGGACACGTCCCTGTTCGAAGTTAACTTATATCAATAGCGGACCTGTTTCCAAGTTAACTTTTTGGCAGACATAAAAACAGTCCTAGGACCAAGTCCGCTTTTCAAGTTAACTAGATTTTGGTCCTAGGACTGGTCAGAGCAGTCCTATATTCGGTCACAGGTTAACTTAGACCAGTCCAAATGACTGGTTATCAAGTTAACTTGCTGTACAGGTTAGGAGTGCACCCATCTGTACTGAAAAGCTGACTTCTGACCAATTACATAAAATTGCATGAATGAAAACAACATTGTTTGTACATGCATATATAAATTATAATATTAATTTATTTTTTATTAATTGTTTACAGTAATACAGACAGACACATATTTCATAATAAATGCATATAAACAAGTTATTGTAATGATTTTTTGGGAAAATTAAATTTTTTACAGCCCTAATTGATAATTATACACTATTAATATTGTTTTTAATACATGAATACCAATTTAAAAGAAGAATTTTTTATATAGATAAAAAATGTTTTGTATTTTTATCGAGCTGTCCTTTTTCATGTAAAAGTCTCTCATAACTCTTTTGAGAGTGGCTATCGAATGTTTTTAATATTGTTCTGTAGTTATAATTTAAACATGTTGTATATATTGTATTTATGTTTGTATTGTACATGTAGAGAGGTGTGACTATAATAAAATATTGGATTTTATGGATATGATTTGATTTGAATATGTATGCGTAATTAGTATTTGTATGCACCTAAAATCAGTATTGTTTCAACTTGTCATAACATTGGATTTTGTGATGTACTAATAAATAAATGTACTTGAAAACGAATTATAATGTTTTATTAATTATATTTATCACAGTATGGTGTGGATGGGGTTTAAAGGTTAGAAACTTTAAGTAATGCTGGAATATAGGTTTACACATAGAGAATATAGAAAAAATAACTATTTAATTAACACTTGACAATAATGGAGTGCAAAATATAAAGAATAGATGAATTTAGTAAAAATATACTAAGTGAAGAATGATTACCAATTATAAACAAATAATTATAAATGGCAAATGCAGGATTCCTGCACGTATTTTTTAATAGTAGTACAAAAATAATTTTGTTACTTTTGTGCAGATTTGTTTTAATTATATATTACTATTACATGTACCATAAATATGAGATTTAATAACTTAACACAGATTTAGGTGTAATTTTGAAAAATTGTGGGGACTATAATACCATACATTTTTTGTAGTTGGGAATGCCACATTATATCATTTGTTTGAATCACTAATAGAACATTGCATAGTTAACATATAATTTTAATATTAACAGTTTTCTGCATATTATAAATTTGTATAGCTTAACTACTCTTTTCTTCTGTTCTTTCATTAAAGTCATTGTTTATGATAATGAAAAATAGTTTTCTTTTTTTCCGTGTCATCATCCTTGTTGAATGCTTAAATCTGTTTAGTCTTTTAAATGCTTGTTCACAACTTTCTGTGTTTGAACCATGTATTTCTACAAACTTTTCTAGTTTGGGGTGGAATTCACATTTGGGATTGTTGTGTAAAGGCATACAACAAGATTTAGTATGTTTCATAACATGAAAAATATCTACTAAAAAGTCTACTGATTTTAACATGCATTCAGCACCTGGTACCTCGTTCTGTACTAGCCTTCTTACAAATGGTTTGAGTTCACAAGATCTGTCATAACCGATATACTTCAACCTATCAGAGCATACACCATTTTTGAAAAATACCTTTCGAAGGAATAAAAAAGCCTGCGTTAATGATTCATGACTGTACATTTCATCACAACTAACTATTATACCACACGGTCTTATGGCGAAGAACATTCCAGCACTTGTACTGTAGAATTTATTTAGTTTTTTCTTATCTTTGCAACTGTTTATTTCATGGTCTACTTTGATCATTTTTTGAAGGTTACCATCTCCATAATCTGTTATGTAATCTAGTGAATAAATAAATAATATAATTACAACTGAACTGTGACAAATGTAAGCTACATATACATTTTAACACTTTAATTTAAATTAACTATTTATACATTTATATATAGTTGACCTATTGCTTTTTACATAAGCAAAACAGACCAAAACACAAAAACTTAACATTTACCAATGAACCATGAAAATGATGTCAAGGACAAATGACACTTGCCAGTTACACATGTACACCTCACAATCATTGTATATATATATGTTCTAGACCGTATGAGTATTTGGACCGTACGCATACGGTCTGGACCGTATGCGTACTTTTTCAAAATACTCATACGGTCGGACCATACGCGTATACTCATACTGTCCGACCGTACGCGTATACTCATACTGTCCGACCGTACTAGTATACGTATACGGTCCAAATACTCATATTGTCTGGAACATATACACCAAATATAGCTGACCCATTGAATGTAGTATTAGTAAAACATAACAAAACACAAAAAGTTAACACTAATCAATAAATTGTGAAAATAAGGTTAATGTCTGATTAACATTGACCAATCAATCGTGAAAATGAGGTTAAGGTCTGATGAAAGTAGCAAGACTGTTATGTACTACTTACAATTATTCCACACACTTAACATAGATGACCTGCTGCTTATAGTATATATGAGAAACGGATATAATGACGTAAAATTAACCTTCATCACACATACATGAATTGAGGTAGAGGTCAGTTTAACTTTGTCTGACGGACATGTAGACGTTGATAGAACACATATATTAACAAAAGTTATCCCATTACTTATAATGAGTGAGTATTTTAATTGACAAAAAACCTGCATTTTCTTTAAGCAGTTACTGAATTATGAAAATGAGGTTAAGGACAATGTACATATGACAGATGGAAAGTTTGTAACATTAGGTATTTGCATAAAAAGTACGAAGAATCCAGGGGCATGGATTTAGAAAGTATCTTATGACTAAGACATATCTTATGATGGTCTTAGAACATGTTATAGTTGTAAGATATGTTTTTAAAAGTGTCCCAAGTTACGATTTGTCATAACTTTTGTCGTAAACTTAAGACCCTTCGTGAAGGTTAGACAAACATTAATTTTACATTTTGAATGTAATATGCCCTTACTGTTTAATAAAAACGGTACTTCTTGCTAAGAAATTTAAATACTGTTATACATAGTTTGTATTTAAATGACTGTTTTCTTGAATGATTTAAACAAAAACTCTTATAGCGACTTAAAAAATTGACTATTATCTACCTTGTAAGTACAAAGGACATTTTCTTTTTCTTTCTGATTTTCTCTGTTCCTCCGAATCTTCATCCGACAACACAACATTGGAATTTTCTTTATGACTTGTACAGAATCTATTAAAAAGAATTTAACAACTATGTTTGCTTATATGATACTAAGACATCCATTTATATGCAACAAACATTGACAAATAAAAATTATTCTTTTTAATGTACACTAAGTTGGAGAAAGATTTTTATTTAAACAGAATTATTTTTATTGTAATTCATCCCATAATGTTTTTATTTAATGCACACATTTAAGCTGATAAAAGTACAAAATGAACATAAGTAATGCATATTTTTTAAAACTTATTGCAAAATAATATTAAAATGTTAACCTTTTGTTAAAATTGCAACATAAAATTAAATTGGAACCCTTTTGTTATCTGTATGAATGTTTAAGAATAAAGAATATAATTATGAATGTGTGAAATAGATAATAACTTAACGAAAAAGCAGGAAACATTCCAAGGCTAAATATTTGCCTTTAACGTAGTGATAAAATTTAACCAGAGGCTGGTTTAACGCCCCATAAAAATAATATATGCTAATTTAGAAAAATGAATGCCATTTTACACTCTGAACACAGAGTGAATTAGGATTTTCTGTTTTATTTTATATTCGTGCGTGCCTCATATTTTATAACAAAACTCCAATTTAAACAGATAAGCAACATTAATTTTAATTACTTGTTTGGTTTGCAGTGTTTCCCGCCAAATTCTGGATCCTTTGGACAGCAATCTTGAACAGTCAAACCCTCATCATTAATTACTTTGTCACCACCGTTGGCACAAATACTTCTTCTTAATTTTTCATTTCCATCGATTGTGCAATATCCCTCTTTACAACCTTTCACATTGCAAGCATGATCCACCCATTTCTGTTGCATTTCTTCAAAACTCTGTATTAAAATTTATAGTTATGTTTAAATTTATACATTTTGATACAATGCAAATATGTTACTTATATAAACTCACAACTGTTTTGTAGAACACTAATTACTGTTGTTAGTGCAGCAGTTTTTAAGTTTTTTTGGTTTTTTTTTTTGTAAGTGTAAAAAAATGAAAAAAAAATATTGTAAAACTGAAATTTAATTTTTAAAACTTGGAAGGGGTTATTAAATTGTTACATTGAACTGGAACAATATTGGCTTTGTCAGATGGAAAAAAAAACATTATATGTATGTTTATACGTAATATGCTAATTGTAAAAATATAAGAAAGGAGAATAGATTTCGATTTTTGTTTTTGTTTTACCAACATTATTTATAGATATGTATGATGTATGTAATACTATGTATTATCCTGCAATTAGCCTTTTATTGTACAAATAACAGGTAAACAAATAATTTTTTGCTTTATTTGTACTTTTACAAATAAAGTATCCTGTTACCCCACTTTCACGTACAGCAAGCGGAAATATGAATATTTACTTTAGTTTTCATAACAGTTCATTTTTGGGTTCTCTTTGCGGTCCGCGTTTTAACGATGTTGATTTGTTTGAGAAATTAAAGACGTTGATTTATTTGAGAAATTAAAGACAATGATTTTGAGTTTAATTAAGCCTGGAAGTGATTTTTACAAGAACAAAACTGACTTTATGTAAAAAAAAAAGTAGGGGTGTGATAAAGGGTAGGCGATAAGTAAGTAAGTAAGTATGGGTGTTGATAAAAAGTATGGGTGTGATAAAGGGTATGCGATAAAGGGTGCGCATCAAAGTTGCGATATGGATTAAACAGCAGGCTATTTATTAAATATGCAAAACTACTGTATTTACTACTAAACATATGATAAAGATTAGTTACTTATTATACTTACAGACATAACATGGCTACACAGCTTCTCAACATTTATTAATCCAGAATCCATTTTGCAAACAGGTATTTCTTTGCGCAATACACTACTAATTCTGTATACGAACCATGCCTCTTCTAAACGGTGTGGATTTAATATACAATTTGTTTTTTGTAGATTTACTCGTGGAAAACTTGTTAATTGATGCAATCTTATATTGTCCGATGCACAGTTATATGAGTTGTAGACTTCTGCCAAAGTTTCAAATGATGCACCCATAACTTGGATCTGCTTTGAACAATAGTTTAAATATGCTACCGAAAAACATGATTGGGAAGTAGACAAGTAATAAGGCTGAACATTATCTTCATAATAAGATCGGGTTTGTCTTTCGTTTTCTGTTGTGGTATAAAACGACACATTGTACCGCGGTTTGTTAATACAATTTCTACATTCAGATGTGTAATTGGCAGCGACGTAGGTTCCATTTTCAGTGAAAACATAAGGAAAACTTGGTGTGGCAATGGTTGATAGTTTACATTGGCAGAAAATACATTTAGTTATAGGTGCACGTAAAACTAACCTTTTAAATCCGTCTTTTCTGTTGCCATGCACTCCATTGAATATTTCATATTCTTCACTGGTTTTTAATAAATGCAAATAATCACATTGAATAATTTTGAAAATTTTATAACAAGTTTTCTCATCAAATGTTGATATTTTCTCCACTTTTTTTTCTTTTCCACAAATAGTTACTTCAACCGTGCGTTCAATTTCTCCTTTGTTTTTTAATGAAACATATTCACTAATAAATCTCCAACGATTTGGTGTTCCTTCTTCAAAATGATTAATAGCAAACGTTAAATTATTTAAATTATCATGTGATAATACATATACCATTTTTAATACTGTAAGTTTTTGTCACTATTTACCCGCATGCTATTCAATATTGTATTGAGATTTGTTTACGTCACACTTTTTAGCAAAAAATAACGGCAATATTTGGCGCCATCTTGACACAGGATTCCCGAGTTTAAAATAAGTTAATATTACAGTACATGTATTTATTTAGTAAATTAAATTACAGTACATGTATTTATTTAGTAAATTAAGTTACAGTACATGTATTTATTTAGTAAATTAAGTTACAGTACATGTATTTATTTAGTAAATTAAGTACCTTAAATTCTTTTTTTGTGAGCCCTATGCAGAGATTTATTTTTATTACAATTGCAGAGGATTGTACAAAATAGGCTATGTTTATTACATGTATTTGTCAAGTGCAAAGACATTTATGAGAACTACGCTTTCATTTTTGTTAACAGCTGAATTTAGTTTTTAAGTACTTGAAAGGTATCTGTAAAGTTGTTTATGTATTAAGGAAAAGTAGAGATGAATTTAAATTTTGATAGTAAAAATAACTTTCTTATGTTATAATCGTATGTTTAAAAATGTTAAAGTTTTAAATTAATGAATACCTATTATTTATCTAGATTTTTAATGTGGGATGGATGAACGGCATGTATACTATAAAAAGTTTTCGTATATATTTATAATACATAATTTATAAATTAATACTGTTGAAAAAAAGTTCGCGAAATGCTGATATTGCTTTTGCAATTTTTTAACGGTGACGTAAATTATTCCCATAACGACGTTAACGTACATTCACGCAAACAACGGACGGAAATGGCAAACTCTACACTTCGAAAACGTTTTAAAGAAGCACAAAAGGTTAACTTTCCAGGAGTGGAAGAATCATCCAATACATTTATCAATGATTTCATCAAGGCACATTGTGACGCAATTGGATGTCCAAGAGAATTTTTATTTTTTCCGTTTCTTTCAACATTTGCAGGTATGTTTGACAAATATTTTTTTATTGACTTATTTACTTTATGTTATTTACATACTACACACCAATTATGCTGAAGATATCTAAATTTGAAAAGCAAATAAAAAAAATTTAATTTAACAAAATAGTCTGTATTTTCAAATAATATGAAGCATTTTTTTCATGAAAATACATGAATTTAAACATTGATACATTTGTTTTATTATAAAATAAATACTTGTGACAGGGAAAGTGTTACAGCAGCAACAACCTGACTTAAATGTACAACTTAACCTAAGTCTACCAATATAATTTTTTTTAGCATCATGTAGATATAAAATCATATCTATGTTTTATTAGTTAAAGTTTTTAATAATTTGAGACGATTTAAAAGTTAACCATAAAAAATTAAAGTATAAATAATTATTATTCATTAATGAATAATAACTATTAAAATCTACGTATTTTTACAACTATTTGTAATGTTATTTGCTTGATATGAAATAGTTGATTAACATATCTTAAATTTACAATTTAAAACGGGAGATAACATTATATTTATTTTATTATATGAACTAATCTACGTGCACTTACTACTATTTATCCTACGCTGGATTTTGATTTATATGGGCACAGTTTGTTCGGCCTAAACATTTGCAAATAAATTTACAAGGATTTTGTGGCAAAATATTGTTTGGGCAACCCTTATACAACAATAAAAAATAACGGGCACCATTTTTCAGGAATTTTAGGAATTGACTAATTTTGTTTATTAATACTTTTTTTTATCATCGTTTACTTAGCCGTAGAAATGCTAATCTGTAAATTTTATAGTACAGATTTAAGGCCACATTTTTAAATAACAAATTACCTTTAATTTTAATTTTATTTTTTATTTTTACAATGTTGGTTTGTTTTGGTTCCAGAGAAAAATACTGGTTTGCAGAGTACAAAAATTACGTACCCATAAAATGTGTTCGTTTTGTTTCAAATGGATTAACTGTAGTATACGGAAGAAATAGTTGTCATCAGCGGATTATTTTTAGTGAATCTGCATTACATTTAATGGCTAATACGGACACATTCACACATAGACGCATCCACATATAGACACATTTACATATAGACACATCGACATATAAATACATCTACATATACACATTGACATATAGACACATCGACATATAAACACATATACATATACACATCGACATATCGACATATCTACACATAGACACATTGACATATAAACACATATACATATACATAATGACACATAGAATTACTAGTATCTTAAAAATTTATTTATTTGTTTGTATTGTTTTGCTACGTTAGAAGTGTCGATAGGCAAACAAGCGCCGCACAGGCTGTGACTTACATCAATGTTACGCTGTAGTCTGTGTTAATAAGCAATGCATTGACCTTAATTACATGCAACTATAATGTACATTGGTAGTGTCAAATGGCAATTAAACGCCGTATGCTATGTAAATAAAGTAATATAGCGACGTAGACTGTGTTATCGAGCAATTTTGCGCCGTAGGCGGTGTATAAGAGCAATTTTAGGGAGGGTTTAGGTTAGGGTTTAACGTTATCTTTAAACATATTTTTTTTCAAATCCTTAGGCTGTGTTAAATGGCAAGTAACGCCATAGGCTATGTTAAAGGTTAATTTAGCACCGTAGGTTGTGTCAAATGGCAATATAACGCCGTAGGCTATGTCAAACAGTAAACAGGCTGTGTAAAAGATTAATATAGCGCAGTAGGAAGTGTATAAAAGCAAACTTAGTTAGGGTTTAATTTAGGATTATGGTTAGGGTTTGGGTTTATGTCAGGGTTTGGTGTTATATTGTAACATAGGTTATTTTAAAGCTGTAGGCTGTGTTAAATGGCATTATAACGCCGTAGGCTATGTTAAACAGTAATCTAGCGCCGTAGGCAGTGTCAAATGGCAATTTAACGCCGTCGTCTATGTAAAACAGTAATCTACAGCCGTAGGCAGTGTATAAGAGCAAACTCAGTTCGGGTTTAGTTTATGGTTAGGGTTAAGGTTATAGGTTCATGTTAGGGTTTGGTGTTATTTTGTCCCATAGGTTATTTTAAGGCTGTAGGCTGTGTTAAATGGCAATATAACGCCGTAGGCTATGTCAGAGTGCAATTTAGCGCCGTAGGCAGTGTATAAGAGCAATTTTAGTTAAGGTTTAGGTTAGGGTTAGGGTAAGGGTTAAGGTTTTGTTGATGTGTTGATAGCGCCTTAGGCTGTTTTACTGATAAATATAGCGCAGTAAGCAGTGTATAAGAGCAACCTTAGTTAGGGTTTAGTTTACGGTTATGGTTAGGGTTTAGGTTTATGTTTGAGTTTGGTTTTATATTGTACTCTAGGTTATTTTAAAGCTTTTTGCTCTGTCAAACGACAATATTACACCGTAGGCTATGTCAAAGAGTAATCTAGCGCCATAGACTGTGTGAAATGGCAATGTAATGTTGTATGCTACGTTTAAAAGGTTATATAGCGCCATAGGCTGTGTCAGAGTGCAATTTAGCGCCGTAGGCAGTGTATAAGAGCAATTTTAGTTAAGGTTTAGGTTAGGGTTAGTGTAAGGGTAAAGGTTTTGTTGATGTATTGATATGTTGATATGTTGATGTGTTCAGGTGTTTTTGTGTTGACGTGTTGAGGTGTTTATGTGTTTGTTATTTTAGACTAATTTTTAGAAATTAATATAATACTACAACACATCAACGAAATCGCGGGCATATACAGTTTGTGAACTGTTTTGTGATGATTTTTTGTAAAAGATAATATGTATGGAGAATTTATAAAAGGTCTTTTCTCCAAAGTCCGATATTTATTTCCTTTCTGTTAAATTCAATTATTTTCGTGTGTCAGGCCTCCTCAGACCACAATTATTCTTCCCCTTTGCTACAATGCTTTTTTTGGTAAAAGTGAAATCAAATTAAAAATTTGCACCGTTTCAAACATGAAATAAATGTAACTGCTGATATATAGAACATTATTAGTCTAATAAAATATCCTTCTAGGACAATCCATCAGTGCTTTTTCTTTTGAGAGCTTTATTAACATGCCAATGGTAGGATATGAATCATGCATAAATGACTAAGACCGACTAAGGCTAATTTGAGGGGTGGTCGGAGGGGTCCCGATCCCGAAATCCCGGGCTTAAAACCATGAATTCCCGAGATGCAGAATTTAAAGAAATTTATATCCCAAAATCCTGAAATCTAAAAATATATTCCCGGATCCCCTAAGGATTAATTACAAAACCAACCCGATCCCGACGCCCCGAAAAAGGTCCTGACTCCCTCTAATCTCCACCTTACTTTCATTTTTGCCATATCACTTTTTTACCTTTCAACATTTAAAAATGTTTATGCCCCATTTATTGGCATTATGTTTTCTAGTCTCTGCATCCGTGCGTTTGTTTGTTTGGTCGTCCGTCCGTCCGCCCGTCTGTCCCGCTTTAGGTTTAAGTTTTGGGTCGAAGTAGTTTTAGATGAAGTTGATCATGTTTTACTTATTTTAATATATATGCAAGTGGTATGACCCCTTAAATAGTAAACATTTCAAAGAAAACAGTAGACAGAATCAGGGACTTTCTATACTAACATAGAAGAGGGGGGTAGGAGGTGTCCTGATCCCGAAATTTCCTGGCTTAAAAACTCCAGATCACGAAATCCCTGGCTTAAAAACACGAGATCCCTAAGTCCAGAAATTAAAAAAAAAAGAATTCCCTGATTCCGAAAGGGTCAATCCCGAAATCCCGAGCTTTAAAACACCCGATCCCAGAGTCCCGATAAAGGTCCTATTCCACTCCATAGAAAGTCCCTTACAGAATGCAGAGAATCTGTATTTATTAAAGTAGTATAATCGTAGTTTACATGTAAATAAACGAGAAAAATAAAATAATTGTCCTCTTTAAGGAGGTATAATAGCTGTGGTTCTTGCGATCAGAACACCATGATATGAAACGCGAAAAATAATTGTCCTCTTTAAAGAGGTATAATAGTTGTGATTATTGCAATCTAAACACTATGATATGGAGAACGCACTAATTGGCTTATTTATTTTTCATTTTTGTTATCAATCATACGATTGGTTGTACTTGTGTCACATGTTTTAATTATTTTAATATTTTAATATATATATGCAACTGGAATGAACCCTTATATAGTAAACATTTCAAAGAAAACAGTAGACAGAATACAGATAGTCTCTATATATTAAAATAGTATAATCCTAGTTTACATGTAGGTAAACGCGAAAAATAATTGTCCTCTTAGTTGTGGTTCTTCCGATCTAAACACCATTATATCGGTAACGCTCTGATTGGCTTTTTATTTTTTATGTTTATTATCTATCATATGATTGGTTGTATTAGTGCATGTTTCAAATGGGAAGTCTTATCTATGACTAAAAGTCAGTCCGATGACGGAATTATATCCGGACTTTTTTTTGTGGTTTTTCTCCCAAAATAACTCTATCTGAATAATCATAAGAATGGATGACAAATGCGACTATGCATGTTACCTATAGGACACAGAGGCATGATGATTGATTTATTGTGGAAGGAAGAGAAGCGACACACAAAATGAGATTTTATCGTTTAATAGTATAGATTTGATGCAACATTTATATAATTGAAAATGCATGAACATGTAATAGGGTTAGGAACTATTTCTTTCGTATACTCCAGTTTATTCATTTTTTTTATTGGGTGTTACTTTATGAATTAGCATATTAAAACATATACCACTAAGCTTTTTGATAGTACTAAACTGGATGTATTGTTATTTTTAACGTAAATTAAAAGATGTGGTATGTGTCATAATGTTTTAAAAAAAATAACAATTATAGGTAATAGTACGGCCTTTAACACAGAGCATTGACCTACACCGAACAGCAAGATATTAATGGCCCTAAATTACTAATTAATATAAAACACATTGACAAGTTACCTTTTTAAATATATTATTTTTACTGGCCACGTTTACAGCATAATGTATTTTTGTAATTTTTTGCATACTGATTTATTTTTAATTTATTTATTAGGTTTTATGGGCTCAAAGGCTGTAATAAAAGTTCACGAGGAATGGAAAGAGCCAGCCATTCTTTGGTCTATTATTGCTGCATGTAAGGGGGAAAGAAAATCTCCAGCATTGAAGAGAATCAAAGATGCAGTTTTTGATATCCAAAACAAAAAACAAAAGACATGGGCAGTTCAAAATGAGAACAAACAAGACACACCGACAAGGTTTCATCTCCTCCCCAACTTCTTATAGATGTGTTTTCAATGGAGGAATTGCATAATGTTTTACAGAGAAATAACTATCAAGTTAGTAAATTATATTTATTCTTATGCTTATTTTCATACATTATTAGTTATTTATGCCTTCTTTATAATTTATTACTCACATTTGTATTTAAGCCTTTATACTTAAAAATGACTTATTATGAATTTTGTAATATTTAAAAATACGCTGTAAACCCAGAATGTTGTATAACTTCTTAAGTGTCGATTTGGCTTGCAAATATATTGTTTACACAGAATATCCATTTAATAAACGCATGTTCATTTAGAGTTACGAGACATTAACTTTTTGAATTGTGGCAATTTTTAAATTTTTCACAACTGTAGTATGCCTAGATTTATTTATTTTTTTGATTTGTGTTGAGATTGATATTAAGAAACTTCCTTTATATTTATTTTTAATTGTTTAAGAGTTACTGTAGTCGGTTTAAAAAAAAAAAACTCATGAACAATTGAGTATATACTTAACTGGGGGATTAAATTACTCGTTAGTTTTTAGTTCTTTTGTGAAATCTACCCAGCCTGGACTTTAACAATTTGAATTTAAAGCAATTGTTAATGCCTTTTTAATATAAATTTTATTTAAGCAACAATTTATATATGCACAATACGGGCGTATTATAAGCGCTTAGCGCAGCTGTTTATTAATATAAAGCATATTGTACTACTCTTACAGTAGTTTTAACTTGCATTAAGTTTGAAATCTAAATTGTTTTTTTTTAAATGAGTCGCTTCATTTATTTAATACCTTTAGATAATTGGTATTTATGAAGAAATAAAAGTACTGCACCAATCACTTGATATATACAAACCAGGCGGAAGCCTAGTTGACAGAAAGCAGTTCTTGAACCTTAATGGTGGCTCTTCTTGGGATCGGAATTTTAAGAATTCAGGATATTGCCATCTGCCTAGTACACACTTTAATCATACAGGGATGATCCAACCCATAATTTTATCTGATATGATGGATCGAGATGATTGGGATGGATTCAACGACAGGTATTAAATATTAAAAATAAAAATCTTCTATAAAAACTTAATTTGAATACATCTTATAAATTTAAATGAAAAGCATAAAAATAAAAAATATTGAAAGAAATCAATGCTTAACAATTGCAAGTAAAAATACAAACATACAATAGTTGCCGACTACTTATTGCAGATTTTATCTTTAATATTAAGATATTTATTTTTTTTAATGTAAGTGTATAAACGTTATTTATATAAAAGAAAATACACACAGCAGAAATGATTAACAAGACAAATTTTACACAGAGCCATTATATAATGATTAGTTTAGTGCTTGCATGCTACTTATCTTCTATCTTTAATGACAATAGCATGATGCATAGCATGACTATGAAGCCCGGCAAATATGAGAAAGCAAATTTACAGATATAACCTTGGTGGGCTGATATCACTATCACTGCTGCTGATCTGGGCCCAGTTGTTCAAAAATGTCGTTAGATAGATAAATATGTTGTAGAATTGTTACTGGTTTAGACGTACTTATATATATATTTTTATATATATATACAACTTGTCTAAACATGAACCAAACAATGTTACATCTGTAAATTTACTTTTGCAAATTTTTTGTTCTTCCCTCGCCTGGATTCGAACTTATGCTACTGAGAAATATTGACACGAAATTGCCGTTACTGTAGCAGTCCCGCTAGACCACACGACCACCTTGGGTTTATAAAAATAAAGCTTTCGGTGGACGGGTATTACCTTTGCACGTCAGTTTTAATTTAGCGTCGTACTACAGTACATGATATATAAGACATGGAGATGATATTTTTACAGATTAGATAAATTATCTATAGTAAAGGATTTTTACAAATTATTGTAAGATACAGTCACAGAAAATAATTTATATATATATATATACAACTTGTTTAAACATCAGCCCAACAATCTTATATTTGTAAATTTTCTTTTGCAAATTTTTAGAGCTAAATTATAAATAGTAAATGATTTTACAAATTAATGTAAGATACAGTCACAGAAATAATTATATTTATAAGTACGTCAAAACTAGTGACAACTCTACAACAGATGTATTCATTGGATTACCAGCAGTGATGGTGATACATGTCTGTGTAAACACACATATATATATTAACAGTAAATAATTTTTTTTATTTTCATTTTACTATTAGATATTTACTTTCCTGTCCAAAAGAAGTAACTTACAGATCTCAGGATTATGTTGTTCCTGTACCTGGTAATATGAAAAGGAGTTTTGAGCAAATGTTCAATGTCATTGCGATGAAGCACGAAGAGGTCATTGAATACTGTTTTTCTGCAGAAGCAAAGCTGGTCTTTGATGATTATCATGATAACTACTTTTTAGTTATGAAAAAAAAATTTGAGGATGATGAAAACAGGCGAGGTGTTTTATCTAAAAGTTTAGGGTACATAGTCCGACTAGCTGGAATTTTAACTGCCATGGACAATGCTTCAACGGTTGTGAAAGGTTTGTTTTTTACTTATTTAAAAACAGTTAATATTAAATTAATTAACTTAATATCTAATATAAATGGACCACAATTTTACATTATTTATATTAAAACATATAAACCCAAATTTATTACTATTTTTCTTGTTTTTTAGTTTTACCTGTTGTTCGTTATTTAGTTTGCCTGTTTGTTGGAGTTACTTTTTTCCCCAGAAATTTATAAATGTTTGACTTTTTAGCTAAGTGTATAGGCTTATTAAAAAAGAAAATTGTATTAAATTGTTGATATACCTAGTGGTTTTTTAGAAAAAAATTATTACATGAAGATTTATTAAGACTTGCCTGTGATGTTGCTTATCTGTTTTATATATTGTAATATATGTTTTAACAATTGACGTATTTTAAATAAATAGTGATGAGTTGTTATTTTTATTGTGAAGGCAATTTTTATACTTACCTTTTTTATATTTGCTAATACTGTTTTGATTTTTTTGATTTAAATAATTTTTTTGATTGAAATGAGTGAATTTTACTTTTTTTTTATCACACTTTTGAACATTATGTATTTTAACTTGGTGTTTAGTTTGACAATGCTATTTTGTTATGTGCCTAAATTTTATACCGTTTTTATCTGATTGCCAATAACTAAATTGCGGTTAGTGGTATTATAAGCACATTTTTGCTTGCATCTTTTTTTTTTATAAATAACATACTAATTAATAACCTTTTGCAGCTTGTTTTTATGTTTTGTAATATTATTTTTCTTTGTATTATATTATTTTTTTTTTAGACAACTTGGATCTAGACACCTACTCATGGACTGTTACAATTTCCGCGTCAATAGCAACAAAGGCTATAATGCTAATGAAATACTTTAATGACACAAAGTTCTGTCTTTTGCCAGAAGTTGTAAACAGCCGTACAGAAAACTTGGACACTGCTTCTTCTGAAGGTATTTGCAGTAATGAATTATACATGTATGGTGGGGTATTGCAAATTGAAAGAAGGTGTCATGAGACATTTTACAACTAAAAACAACCATTTATGTTTAACATTGTTACACCGCATACGATGTAATATTGAAACTATATTTATTTCAATAAATTATTTTTAAAAAAATGGAAAAATTACATACACAATATTTTTATAGCACAACTTGATTGTGTATTTATTATAACATATTTACTGATTAATAATTTACTGATATTTAATAATTTAACTTTCCCCAGGTTATGGCATTTTTCAAGAAAAATAACTAATATTATTTTAGTTGAGTAGACTTGTGGGGCTAAATTTAATAAACTAATTTAATTATAGACAAAGACCAATCTTTTATATTGGAAAACCAGCAAAAGATTAAAAGAATCCTGGAGTACGATTCAGAAGAAGCAGAAATTTCCTCATCTATTGCATGTAAAAATGCGCTTTTTCCACCTGTATCTAAAGATGAAAGAGGAGCCAGTTCAAATAGATTTCCGTCTTGGGCTGCTGAGAAGTTTTTCAAAGATGTAAGTATTTATATATTCTTTTGTAACTTCTTTTACAGTAATTTTGGGGCCCTTTATAGCTTGTGGTTCGGTGTGAGCCAAGGCTCCATGTTGAAGGCAGTACTTTAACCTATAATGGTTTACTTTTTAAATTGTTATTTGTATGGAGAGTTGTCTCATTGGCACTCGCACCACATCTTCCTATATCTACTTACTATATAAATTATTTTTTACAATTAAATTAATTAACCAAAATCATTTGCACAGTATATAGTTTAATGCAATCTTTATAATTTGAGTTTACTGGTTGCTTTTATAAAATACTTTTGTTTGCTTGTTTAAGCAAATTATAAATTGAACTTAATTGATTTTTGTTATATAACTTTTTTCTTTAAATTTAGATTAGCAGTTTGGGATTTGGTGATGTAGAACAAAAAAGCCATAGCTTAAACAAAAGTAGCTCATTAGTATTTAGGAAAAGGAAGTTAGAAGAATTATCAGAACCACACCTTGAACTGATTAAAAAGTTGAAAATTTCAAATGAGAAATACATGAATGGAACTAGGGGTTAGTACTGATGTTACTTATCTATAATGATAAATTTTAATAGATCCAATTTTTGTCTCCATGCCGACGATCAATTGAAGTATTATATACTAATAAATACTTAGTGTATGTAATGTACTTTATAAATTCATAAAATATTTGCTTTAATTGGCGTAGCTTTATAAATTAAACACCAATTTAAGTTCTGATTCCTTAATATTCGTTTACGTTTTAAGCTGGTTGAAATGGAATTTATGAAATCTTGGTCCAAGACCACCCACCACGCACACTCATACCAATTACTACAATTTGCATTACGTTATTAAACTTGCACAACTATAATTAATGAACTCAAAGAAATGTGTTTAAACATTAGAGAATTGAGGACTGATTTTTTTTTCTCAGTTTATTACTCCTTTTTTGGAGCACCCCGTGTTAAACAGAAACATATTTTGCACCACTGAAAAAATAAATAAAAATACTGCAAACTTGTACAATCAAAGAAATATTTTTAATTATCATAGTTTTTTTTATTGCTTATAGAAGTGTTACACAGAGAAAAAACTTGACTTGCATCACTCGAACAAAAAAATTAAAAAAAGATTACTACAAAATCGCACCACTGAAAAAATAATTTTAATAATTAGTGTTTTAGGATGTCTTATTATTTTTTAATTCATTTCCTCCGTTTTAGGATTACCTGTGTAACACAGAGACCAATCATTTGGACATTTTAAGTCTGTATTGACGTGGTACTGACAAACTAATAAAAAAGATTAATACCCTGCATCAATGCATAAAAAACGTTTCAGGAACACGAACTCAACTGCACAATGTAGGGCTGGCCTGTGTATTATCATTAACATTTCCAGTAGCCTTTAAACTGTGATTTATATTATTCATTTTTCTATTTTTTGCGCACTTAATTACTCGCGTGAGTTTTTGTTTTAATAAATTACTGTAGTATATTTCCAAATACAATACTATATAAACTTTTTAAGGGCATACGATACAGTTACAGGAAAGGTAATGACGTTGCTAACGTAAAATGTTATTTTCGCGATGTCAAACTATGACATATTGGGAAAAGATGCATTTTTCGACTGATTTTTATCATTCAAACTGATTTAATTTGAAAACGAGTGCATGGACCACTATTTTTTAAAACAGCAATTTGTTTCATTTTGCAAGGAGAATATGTGACCAAAATTTTATAAAACTGTAAATAGCGCAATTTTTTTAATTTTGATAAACATGCAGCAAAAAATGACGTTTTTTCCTCTATTCATGAACATTTGATATATATAGAGTTTTTTCGGAATATAAATTACATAATTTTCAATGATACTTATAAAATACAGAAATTACCTATTATTTAACAAAAAACAATTTGTGTTAATCTTTTAAAGCAAAAAAGTTACGTCGTTCTTTCGAAAAAGAAAATCCGGACACAAATCTGAATTTTGAGCAAATATACAAAATTTCTACCTCATTTTAATCAAAAAGTAGCACATGTAGGTATATTTTTATGACATATTTGATTTAATCAGGTAAAAAATGGCCTATATGCAAATTTTCATCAACTTGTAAATACAGGTTCAAAACTGGATCGTATGCCCTTAAGATGAAATCCTGTTATGAATTTTTTTTTTTATTATGCCAAACTTTGAAATCTGTTACAATAAATACATTTAATTATTATTATTTTTCAGACACATCAAACAAAGAGAACCAGATATAAATTAAATTACTGCAAGTTATGCAGACACCAGTGGAATTTTAACTGCTTTTCGCACAGAACAACTTATACAATATCACTATTTTTATTTCTTAATTGTTGCATACATTTATAAAGATTTTAATTGAAGTTTTTTATCTTATATATAATTTGTAAAATTTTATTTAATGCTGCATTTTGTTAAAAGAAAATAATATCCTACCTATAACTATACTGACTAATTTTATGATTTGCAAAAGTTTTGTTTGTTGACCCGACGGTCAATTTGTAAGAGGTTTTATGAGATATTCTTAAACTACATGTACATTGGTTTAAAAATTTAAACCGTATACAATATTTCAGCCTAGATTTTTAGGTTTATGAATAAGGTTATATAATATAAAGTGTTCGACAAATTTGTTTTTTAATGTTTATTTAAGAAATGATTTATGCAAGACATGTAATTGATGGATATTGTTAAATGCCTGCAAATTAATTATTATTTTGTTATATTTAAATTTTTACCTTTAGCGTTTGGGATTAGGGTTAGTTAGGGATAGGGTTAGGGTTAGGGTTAGGGTTAGTGTTATTTAGGGATAGGGTTAGGGTTAGGTTTAGGGCTAGTTAGGGATAGCGTTAGGGTTAGTTAGGGCTAGGGTTAGGTTTAGTTAGGGATAGGGGTAGGGTTAGGGTTAGTTAGGGTTAGGTTTAGGGTTAGTTAGGGTTATGGTTAGGGTTAATTAGGGTTAGGGTTAGGGTTAATTAGGGATATGGTTAGGGTTAGGGTTAGTTAGAGAAAGGGTTAGGATTATTTAGGGATATTGTTAGGGTTAGGGTTAGTTAGGGATAGGGTTAGGGTTAGGGTTAGGGTTAGTGTTATTTAGGGATAGGGTTATTGTTAGGGTTAGGGTTAGTTAGGGATAGCGTTAGGGTTAGTTAGGGTTAGGGTAAAGGTTAGTTAGGGATAGGGGTAGGGTTAGGGTTAGTTAGGGTTAGTTAGGGTTAGGGTTAATTAGGGTTAGGTTTAGGGTTAGTGTTAGGGTTAGGATTATTTAGGGATATGGTTAGGGTTAGTTAGGGTTAGGGTTAGGGTTAGGATTAGGGTTAGGGTTAGTGTTAGGTTTAGGGTTAGGGTTAGGGTTAGTTAGGGTTAGGGTTAGGGTTAGGGTTAGTTATGGATAAGGTTAGGGTTAGGGTTAGGGTTAGAGTTGGTTAAGGTAAGGGTTAGGGTTATGGTTAGGGCTAGGGTTAGGATTCGGGTTAGGGTTAGTGTTAGGTTTAGGGTTAGGGTTAGGGTTAGTTAGGGTTAGGGTTAGGGTTAGGGTTAGTTATGGATAAGGTTAGGGTTAGGGTTAGGGTTAGAGTTGGTTAAGGTAAGGGTTAGGGTTATGGTTAGGGCTAGGGTTAGGGTTTGGGTAGGAGTTAGGATTAGGGTTAGGGTTAGGGTTAGGGTTAGGGTTAGGGTTAGGGTTAGGGTTAGGGTAAGGGTAAGGGTAAGGGTTAGGGTTACGGTTAGAGTTAGGGTTAGTGGTTAGAGTTAGGGATAGGGATAAGGCTAGTATAAGGGTTAGAGTTATGGTTAGTGTTAGGGTTAGGTTAGAGCTAGTGGTTAGAGTAAGGGTTAGGGATGAGTGTAGGGTGAGGTTAGTTTAAAGGTAAGGTTAGGGCCAGTTAGGTTTAAGTTTAGGGTTAGAGTTAGGGGTTAGGATAAGGTTTAGGGTAAGGGTTAAGAGTTAAGTTTACATGAAATGTAGCAATTTTTAAGTATTGGAAATAATTAATTAGTTTTTTACAGAGTTTTTGAAGAAAAAAATTTTTGCCATTGTGGTTATTGAAGAAAATATGCAGATTGTCACTATCAATTTTATTACAAATTACCAAAATTATGTTGGTTTTTCCCAAAAATGTGGTGTTCAAATCCCTAGGACCACTACTTATCTATAACTTTGCTTTTAACTATTCTTTATTGTAACATTAATGTATGCGTTGTGCGGTTATGTTAATGAACAACGGAAAGGGTAGCCTGACATACTGGCCAAACTTTTTTTTTGTTAGTGTGTTTACTGTTGAAAAGTGAACAAGGATCCAAGGCAACGGAAAAGGAACAATAATTTTAATTGGAATCTTTATTAGATTTTTAAAGCATTGATGACAAAAGTGTTAATTAGGAGATAACTGTATTGTATTTTAAGCTCCGACGGCATCAATTGGGGATTTGATGGTCGCAAATTAAGTTTACTGGCGACGCGTCAAATCCCAAATTGATGCCGTCGGAGCTTAAAATACAATATTGTTATCTCCATTCTAATGAAACTGACAGAAAACAACGTTAAAACATGTATTTAAAATCGGTCATATGCTGTCTGCGCTTGCGCGTACGTCCCATAGCATCAATTGTCAATTGATGCCATGTAAGAAAGTGACGTTATCCAATCAAAATGAACGTTACAAACGTTGTTGCATTAGAATTGTTATTAACATATTTGATTAAATGTAATTGTTTAAGGTGGTATGGGTGTCTTCCTCCATCTTGGATTGTAAAAAACAGAGAATCAAAGGTCCAGATTTTCCATCAAGTTAGCAAAATTTGATGCAGAAATGCAGATGTTTTATGTACATTTTCATTTAAAAGTACCAATTTATAAGAATATAACTTCTAATATTGATATATTTGCAAATGTTAATTATTTTTAGTTGTTTTTATTTTTTTTTTGAATTGGCATTTTAAGGGGAGGTAACTCTAAAAAAGTGCATTTTCTGAAGGATTCTGTATGGAATTTTCCTATTTTGTATTTTAGCCGGACAAAACGTACGGTGACCCTATCTTTTCTTTTGATATTCTCAAAGCAGTGTCTGAAAGCTATCTTTTCCTGAAGTATTTAAGAATTCTATCATTTTGTTTAGTTTCTAATCACAAAATGGTGTTTTTTCCTGTATAATCCAGGAAAAATGTGTCATTTTGTCCCGTCCTGTAGCTTGAGAAAATGCGCGGTGACCTATCATTTTTATTATATTTTTCAACATGTATCAATAGATACAACGTTTTGGCAAAGTATGAACAAATTCTATCCTTTTTATTTTAGACTCCCATACCACCTTAAGGGTTTATATAGTTAATAGTGACTATATTAATTTATAAAGCTTTATAAGGTACATAAGAAAAAAAGAAGACAAAATGCGTCAAGTTATATTTTTATGAAAGGATTGAAATGTGACAGCAGCCATTTATATGTACATTTTGTAATACCAATAAAATGTTGTACTATCGAGACCCATTGTATGCTCAAAATAATTAAAATGTATTATGCGAAAGCACAACTTATTACTTTGTTAAAGTCTTTTTAAATTGCCAAGTCCGCTTCCGGAGTGACGAATGAGCTGAAAATTTGTTGCCATTTTATATATACAATTACATATTAAAATTCAAAATGTTTAACAGCTAGAATTTACAACTAGTGAATTGGAAGATAATGATTAAATTTGCCTCGTTTACCTTGACGACCAAGTGTTTAAGGTTTATTTATAAGAATTAAGAGATAACTATTTGAAATTTTAAGGACGTCCATCGGTAGTTTTACTGTAGCAAATTCAGTTTACTTGGCATAAAACGATAAAAAGAAGATTTGTAGGTGCAACATGTGAGTTTTTTTACTTATTATTGTAGACATTACATGTTAATACATTTAACAGTTGAAAATGTCGGCTTTCTTATTTACAGACAAGGAGATAGAGAATTTTACGCTAACTGTTATTCAATCAGAAGAATTGATACACAATAATTGCATTAGAATAGGTATTCTCCTCTCTGCGGCACCAGGTAAACTAAAATTGGTTCACAATAGATACGATTGTGACACTTGAAATACAAAAGATAGAGTTGATTCAGTTGATCAACTGTTAATTGATCGTAACAATTGAAAACGATCGTGACACTTGAATACAAAAGATAGAGTTGATTGAGTTGATGAACTATTAATCAATCGTAACGATTGAACACGATCGATACGATCGTGACACTCGAAACACAAAAGATAGAGTTGATTGAACTGATCAACTTTTAATCGATAGTAACGATTTAACACGAAAGATACGATCGTGACACTTGAAACACAAAAGATAGATTTGATTGAGTTGATTAACTATTATTCAATTGTAACGATTGAATACGATCGATACGATTGTGACACTTGAAATACAAAAGATAGAGTTGATTGAGTTGATTGAGTTGATCAACTCTTAATTGATGGTAACTATTGAATACGATCGATACGATCGTGACACTTGAAATACAAAAGCTAGATTTGATTGAGTTGATTAACTATTATTCAGTTGTAACGATTGAATACGATCGATACGATTGTGACACTTGAAATACAAAAGATAGAGTTGATTGAGTTGATTGAGTTGATCAACTCTTAATTGATCGTAACGATTGAACACGATTGATACGATGGTGACCCTTTAAATACAAATGATAGAGTTGATTGAGTTGATAAACTCTCAATCGATCGTAACGATTGAACACGATCGATACGATCGTGACCCTCGAAATACAAAAGATAGAGTTGATTGAGTTGATCAACTCTTAATCGATCGTAACGATTGAACACGATTGATACGATCGTGACACTTGAAATACAAATGATAGAGTTGATTGAGTTGATCAGCTCTTAATCAATCGTAACGATTGAATACTATCGACGCGATCGTGACCCTTGAAATACAAAAGATAGAGTTGATTGAGTTGATCAACTCTTAATCGATCGTAACGATTGAACACGATTGATACGATCGTGACACTTGAAATACACATGATAGAGTTGATTGAGTTGATCAACTCTTAATCGATCGTAACGATTGAACACTATTGATACGATTGTTACCATTGAAATACAAAAGATAGAGTTGATTGAGTTGATCAACTCTTAATCTATCGTAACGATTGAGCACGATTGATACGATCTCGACACTTGAAATACAAATGATAGAGTTGATTGAGTTGATCAACTCTTAATCGATCGTAACGATTGAACACGATCGATACGATCGTGACCCTTGAAATACAAAAGATAGAGTTGATTGAATTGATCAACTCTTAATCGATCGTAACGATTTCAATGGACCCTTGAAATACAAAAAATAGAGTTGATTGAGTTGATCAACTCTTAATCGATCGTAACGATTGAACACGATTGATACGATCGTGACACTTGAAATACAAATGATAGAGTTGATTGAGTTGATCAACTCTTAATCGATCGTAACGATTGAACACGATCGATACGATCGTGACCCTTGAAAGACAAAAGATAGAGTTGATTGAATTGATCAACTCTTAATCGATCGTAACGATTGAACACGATCGATACGATCGTGATATTTGAAATACAAAAGATAGAGTTGATTGAGTTGATCAACTCTTAATCGATCGTAACGATTGAACACGATCGATACGATCGTGACCCTTGAAATACAAAAGATAGAGTTGATTGAGTTGATCAACTCTTAATCGATCGTAACGATTGAACACGATCGATACGATCGTGACCCTTGAAATACAAAAGATAGAGTTGATTGAGTTGATCAACTCTTAATCGATCGTAACGATTGAACACGATCGATACGATCGTGACACTTGAAATACAAAAGATAGAGTTGATTGAGTTGATCAACTCTTAATCGATCGTAACGATTGAACACGATCGATACGATCGTGACACTTGAAATACAAAAGATAGAGTTGATTGAGTTGATCAACTCTTAATCGATCGTAACGATTGAACACGATCGATACGATCGTGACACTTGAAATACAAATGATAGAGTTGATTGAGTTGATCAACTCTTAATCGATCGTAACGATTGAACACGATCGATACGATCGTGACCCTTGAAATACAAAAGATAGAGTTGATTGAATTGATCAACTCTTAATCGATCGTAACGATTGAACACGATCGATACGATCGTGACCCTTGAAATACAAAAGATAGAGTTGATTGAGTTGATCAACTCTTAATCGATCGTAACGATTGAACACGATCGATACGATCGTGACCATTGAAATACAAAAGATAGAGTTGATTGAATTGATCAACTCTTAATCGATCGTAACGATTGAACACGATTGATACGATCGTGACCCTTGAAATACAAAAGATAGAGTTGATTGAGTTGATCAACTCTTAATCGATCGTAACGATTGAATACAATTAGCTTTAAAAATAAAGGGTTGATTGAATAGATTCACTGAATTGACTACAAATGATAGTAATAAACTGACAACAATTGATTGATCCTACAGCAGTAGTCAATTGATTTGAATTGACTATACAATAGATAGTAATTTTTGTAAACTGTCTATTCAATCGATTGTCGAATACTGTACCTGTGTCTGGTACTAAACACTGTCTACCGGATAAATGGGGTTTCTTACGGGTAGTGGTACTAAACACTGTGTAATGGATAAATGGGGTTTCTTACGTGCAGTGGTACTAAACACTGTGTACTGGATAAATGGTTTTTTTTACAAGTAATATTACTAAACACTGTACTGGATAAATGGGGTTACTTACAGGCAGTGTTACTAAACACTGTCTACTGGATAAATGGGGTTTCTTACGTGCAGTGGAACTAAACACTGTGTACTGGATAAATGGTTTTTTTTAAAAGTAGTATTACTAAACACTGTGTACTGGAAAAATGGGGTTTCTTATGGGTAGTGTTACTAAACACTGTGTACTGGATAAATGAGGTTTCTTACAGGTAGTGGTACTAAAATTTGTGTTCCGGATAAATGGGGTTTCTTACGGGTAGTGTTACTAAACACTGTCTACTGGATAAATGGGGTTTCTTACAGGTAGTGGTACTAAAATCTGTGTACCGGAAAATGGGGTTTCTTACCGGTAGTGTTACTAAACACTGTCTACTGGAGAAATGGGGTTTCTTACAGGTAGTTGTACTAAGCACTGTCTACTGAATAAATGGGGTTTCTTACTCGGAGTGGTACTAAACACTGTCTACTGGATAAATGGGGTTTCTACCAGTTGTTGTACTAAACACTGTCTACTGGATAAATGGGGTTTCTTACGGGTAGTGGTACTAAACACTGTGTACTGGATAAATGGTTTTTTTTACGGGTAATGGTACTAAACACTGTGTACTGGATAAATGAGGTTTCTTACGGGCAGTGTTACTAAACACTGTATACTGGATAAATGGGGTTTCTTACCGGCAGTGTTACTAAACAATGTCTACTGGATAAATGGGGTTTCTTACAGGTAGTGGTACTAAGCACTGTCTACTGGATAAATGGGGTTTCTTACTCAGAGTGGTACTAAACACTGTATACTGGATAAATGGGGTTGCTAACGGGTAGCGGTACTTAACACTGTCTACTTGATAAATTGGGTTTCTTGCTGCATGTACTGGTAGTGGTACTAAACACTGTGTACTGGATAAATGAGGTTTCTTACGAGTAGTGGTACTTTACACTGTCTACTGAATAAATGGGGTTTCTTATGGGTAGTGGTACTAAAATCTGTGTTCCGGATAAATGGGGTTTCTTACGGGTAGTGTTACTAAACACTGTCTACTGAAAAAATGGGATTTCTTACAGGTAGTGGTACTAAACACTGTCTACTGTATAACTGGGGTTTCTTATGGGGAGTGGTACTAAACACTGTCTACTGGATAAATGGGGTTTCTACCAGCAGTGGTACTAAACACAGTGTACTGGATAAATGGGGTTTCTTACGGTTAGTGGTACTAAACACTGTGTACTGGATAAATGGTGTTTTTACAAGTAGTGTTACAAAACACTGTGCACTGGATAAATGGGGTTTCTTACAGGTAGTGTTACTAACTACTGTGTACTGGATAAATGGGGTTTCTTACGTGCAGTGGTACTAAACACTGTGTACTTGATAAATGGGGTTTCTTATGTGCAGTGGTACTAAACACTGTGTACTGGATAAATGGGGTTTCTTACAGGTAGTGTTACTTAACACTGTGTACTGGATAAATGGGGTTTCTTACGTGCAGTGGTACTAAACACTGTGTACTTGATAAATGGGGTTTCTTATGTGCAGTGGTACTAAACACTGTGTACTGGATAAATGGGGTTATTACAAGTAGTGTTGCTTAACACTGTCTACTGGATAAATGGGGTTTCTTATGGGTAGTGGTACTAAACACTGTACTGGATAAATGAGGTTTCTTACGGGTAGTGGTACTTTACACTGTCTACTGAATAAATGGGATTTCTTACGGGTAGTGGTACTAAAATCTGTGTTCCGGATAAATGGGGTTTCTTACGGGTAGTGTTACTAAACACTGTCTACTGGATAAATGGGGTTTCTTACAGGTAGTGGTACTAAACACTGTCTACTGGATAAATGGGGTTTCTTACAGGTAGTGGTACTAAAATCTGTGTACCGGAAAATGGGGTTTCTTACCGGTAGTGTTACTAAACACTGTCTACTGGAGAAATGGGGTTTCTTACAGGTAGTTGTACTAAGCACTGTCTACTGAATAAATGGGGTTTCTTACTCGGAGTGGTACTAAACACTGTCTACTGGATAAATGGGGTTTCTACCAGTAGTTGTACTAAACACTGTCTACTGGATAAATGGGGTTTCTTACGGGTAGTGGTACTAAACACTGTGTACTGGATAAATGGTTTTTTTTACGGGTAATGGTACTAAACACTGTGTACTGGATAAATGAGGTTTCTTACGGGCAGTGTTACTAAACACTGTATACTGGATAAATGGGGTTTCTTACCGGCAGTGTTACTAAACAATGTCTACTGGATAAATGGGGTTTCTTACAGGTAGTGGTACTAAGCACTGTCTACTGGATAAATGGGGTTTCTTACTCAGAGTGGTACTAAACACTGTATACTGGATAAATGGGGTTTCTAACGGGTAGCGGTACTTAACACTGTCTACTTGATAAATTGGGTTTCTTGCTGCATGTACTGGTAGTGGTACTAAACACTGTGTACTGGATAAATGAGGTTTCTTACGGGTAGTGGTACTTTACACTGTCTACTGAATAAATGGGGTTTCTTATGGGTAGTGGTACTAAAATCTGTGTTCCGGATAAATGGGGTTTCTTACGGGTAGTGTTACTAAACACTGTCTACTGAATAAATGGGGTTTCTTACAGGTAGTGGTACTAAACACTGTCTACTGTATAACTGGGGTTTCTTATGGGGAGTGGTACTAAACACTGTCTACTGGATAAATGGGGTTTCTACCAGCAGTGGTACTAAACACAGTGTACTGGATAAATGGGGTTTCTTACGGTTAGTGGTACTAAACACTGTGTACTGGATAAATGGTGTTTTTACAAGTAGTGTTACAAAACACTGTGCACTGGATAAATGGGGTTTCTTATGGGCAGTGGTACTAACTACTGTGTACTGGATAAATGGGGTTTCTTACAGGTAGTGTTACTAAACACTGTGTACTGGATAAATGGGGTTTCTTACGTGCAGTTGTACTAAACACTGTGTACTTGATGAATGGGGTTTCTTATGTGCAGTGGTACTAAACACTGTGTACTGGATAAATGGGGTTTCTTATGTGCAGTGGTACTAAACACTGTGTACTGGATAAATGGGGTTATTACAAGTAGTGTTGCTTAACACTGTCTACTGGATAAATGGGGTTTCTTATGGGTAGTGGTACTAAACACTGTACTGGATAAATGAGGTTTCTTACGGGTAGTGGTACTTTACACTGTCTACTGGATAAATGGGGTTTCTTACAGGTAGTGGTACTAAACACTGTCTACTGTATAAATGGGGTTTCTTATGGGGAGTGGTACTAAACACTGTCTACTGGATAAATGGGGTTTCTACCAGCAGTGGTACTAAACACAGTGTACTGGATAAATGGGGTTTCTTACGGGTAGTGGTACTTAACACTGTGTACTGGATAAATGGTGTTTTTACAAGTAGTGTTACAAAACACTGTGCACTGGAAAAATGGGGTTTCTTACGGGCAGTGGTACTAAACACTGTGTACTGGATAAATGGGGTTTCTTACAGGCAGTGTTAGTAAACACTGTCTACTGGATGAATGGGGTTTCTAACAGGTAGTGGTACTAAACACTGTGTACTGGATAAATGGGGTTTCTTACGGGTAGTGGTACAAAACACTGTGCACTGGATAAATGGGTTTCTTATGGGCAGTGGTACTAACTACTGTGTACTGAATAAATGGGGTTTCTTACAGGTAGTGTTACTTAACACTGTGTACTGGATAACTGGGGTTTCTTACAGGTAGTGTTACTAAACACTGTCTACTGGATAACTGGGGTTTCTTACAGGTAGTGTTACTAAACACTGTCTACTGGATAACTGGGGTTTCTTACAGGAAGTGTTACTAAACACTGTCTAATGGATAAATGGGGTTTCTTACAGGTAGTGTTACTAAACACTGTCTACTGGATAACTGGGGTTTCTTACAGGTAGTGTTACTTAACACTGTGTACTGGATAAATGGGGTTTCTTACGGGTAGTGGTACTAAACACTGTGTACTGGATAAATGGTGTTTTTACAAGTAGTGTTACAAAACACTGTGCACTGGATAAATGGGGTTTCTTATGGGCAGTGGTACTAAACACTGTGTACTGGATAAATGGGGTTTCTTACAGGTAGTGGTACTTAACACTGTGTACTGGATAAATGGGGTTTCTTACGTGCAGTGGTACGTAACACTGTGTACTTGATAAATGGGGTTTCTTATGTGCAGTGGTACTAAACACTGTGTACTGGATAAATGGGGTTATTACAAGTAGTGTTGCTTAACACTGTCTACTGGATAAATGGGGTTTCTTATAGGTAGTGGTACTAAACACTGTGTACTGTATAAATGGGGTTTCTTACCGGCAGTGTTACTAAACACTGTCTACTGGATAAATGGGGTTTCTTACAGGTAGTGGTACTAAACACTGTTTACTGTATAAATGGGGTTTCTTACAGGTAGTGGTACTAAACACTGTCTACTTGATAAATGGAGTTTCTAACGGGTAGCGGTACTTAACACTGTCTATTGGATAAATGGGGTTTCTTACTGCATGTACTGGTAGTGGTACTAAACACTGTGTACTGGATAAATGAGGTTTCTTACGGGTAGTGGTACTATACACTGTCTACTGAATAAATGGGGTTTCTTATGGGTAGTGGTACTAAAATCTGTGTACTGGATAAATGGGTTTTCTTACGGGTAGTGTTACTAAACACCATGAACACTGTCTACTGGATAAATTGGGTTTCTTACAGGTAGTGGTACTAAACACTGTTTACTGTATAAATGGGGTTTCTTATGGGGAGTCAGGTACTAAACACTGTCTACTGGATAAATGGGGTTTCTACCAGCAGTGGTACTAAACACAGTGTACTGGATAACTGGGGTTTCTTATGGGCAGTGGTTCTAAACACTGTGTACTGGATAAATGGGGTTTCTTACAGGTAGTGGTACTAAACACTGTGTACTGGATAAATGGGGTTTCTTACGTGCAGTGGTACTAAACACTGTGTACTTGACAAATGGGGTTTCTTATGTGCAGTGGTACTAAACACTGTGTACTGGATAAATGGGGTTTATTATTACAAGTAGTGTTACTTAACACTGTCTACTGGATAAATGGGGTTTCTTATGGGTAGTGGTACTAAACACTGTGTACTGGATAAATGGGGTTTCTTTCGGGTAGTGGTACTAAACACTGTGTACTGGATAAATGGGGTTTCTTACAGACAGTGGTACTAAACACTCTGTACTGGATAAATAGAGTGTCTTAAGGTTAGTGGTACTAAACACTGTCTACTGGGTAAATGGGGTTTCTAACAGGTAGTGGTACTAAACACTGTCTACTGGGTAAATGGGGTTTCTTACAGGTAGTGGTACTAAACACTGTTTACTGTATAAATGGGGTTTCTTATGGGGAGTCAGGTACTAAAAACTGTCTACTGGATAAATGGGGTTTCTACCAGCAGTGGTACTAAACACAGTGTACTGGATAAATGGGGTTTCTTACAGACAGTGGTACTAAACACTGTGTACTGGATAAATTGAGTGTCTTACAGGTAGTGGTACTAAACACTGTCTACTGGATAAATGGGGTTTCTTACTGCATGTACTGGTAGTGGTACATAACACTGTGTACTGGATAAATGGGGTTTCTTACTGGTAGTAGTACTAAACACTGTCTACTGGATAAATGGGGTTTCTTACGGGTAGTGGTACTATACACTGTACTGAATAAATGGGGTTTCTTACGGGTAGTGGTACTAAAATCTGTGTACCGGATAAATGGGGTTTCTTACGGGTAGTGTTACTAAACACTGTCTACTGGATAAATGGGGTTTCTTACAGGTAGTGGTACTAAACACTGTCTACTGGATAAATGGGGTTTCTTACGGGGAGTGGTACTAAACACTGTCTACTGGATAAATGGGGTTTCTTACAGGTAGTGGTACTAAACACTGTCTACTGTATAAATGGGGTTTCTTACGGGGAGTGGTACTAAACACTGTCTACTGGATAAATGGGGTTTCTACCAGCAGTGGTACTAACCACTGTCTACTGGATAAATGGGGTTTCTTACGGGTAGTGGTACTAAACACTGTGTACTGGATAAATGGGGTTTCTTACTGGTAGTGGTACTAAACACTGTCTACTGGATAAAAGGGGTTTCTTACTGGTAGTGGTACTAAACACTGTGTACTGGATAAATGGGGTTTCTTACGGGTAGTGGTACTTAAACTGTCTACTTGGTAGATGATACAGTTGTATACCTTTACTAGCTGTGGTACGTAAACTGTCACTTTGGTAGATGATATTGTTGTATACCTTTACCAGCTGTGGTACTTACACTGTCTCCTTGGTAGATGATACAGTTATATACCTTTACCAGCTGTGGTACTTAAACTGTCTCATTGGTAGATGATATAGTTGAATACCTTTACCAGCAGTGTTACTTACACTATCTCCTTGGTAGATGATACAGCTGTATACCTTGACCAGCGCTGGTACTTACACTGTCTCCTTGGTAGATGATACTGTTGTATACCTTTACCAGTGGTGGTACTTAAACTGTCTCCTTGGTAGATGATACAGTTGAATACCTTTACCAGCTGTGGTATTTAAACTGCCTCCGTGGTAGATAGTAAGGGTTGTGAAGTGTATGATAAATCCAGTAGACAGTGTTAAGTATCCCTGCTTGTAAGGGTACATTCACTCAGTGTATCATTTACCCAATAGAACAAGGTCATCTCGGTAGATTGTTCAATTAGATACACTTGCTAGCAGTGGTTCTCCTGAATACTCTTACCAGCAGTGGTGTAAAACACTGTCTATTGGGTATAATATGATACATTTATATACCCTTACAAGCAATGGTGTAAAACACTGTTGAATGGGTATATAATACACGTATATACCCTTATCAGCAGCATCATAATTTGCATGCTCCTGCCTATAATTGAAGAGGCCTTTTAGTGTTACCTTTTGCTGTCTGTTCTTCAGTTTGTCCTATTCTCCCTCACATTTTTGTTTCCTTACTGCTACTAAAATTTTGCTCATCTTAATTTTATTTAACCAAACCACAACTCCTAGACAGAGTTTAAAGTTGGGCAGTGAGTCATTTATCTTGCTACAGTTATGTCTGTTTGCAACTGGGAAAATCTATTTTTTTTTTTTATTTCCCTTTTCTAACTTTAGTTCTCGTCCAAATTTTTATGAAACTCATTTACAATGTAAAAAACCAAAACTCCCAGAGTAATGCTTTACTTACTGCTTAGAGTTATGCCCCTTTATAACTTGCAAAATTGCAAACCATCTATACTATTACACGAGAAGGCCTCATTTTGTGTGTCGCTTCCCTTCCTCCCACAATTAATTAATCATCATGCCCTTGTGTCCTATAGGTACCATGCTTAGTCGCATTTGTCATCCATTTTTATGACTATTCAGTTTGGGTTATTTTGGGAGAAAAACGAAAATTAAGGCATCCGAATATCGCTCCGTCATCAAACCGACTTTCATGTCACATATGACTTCCGGTTTTAAGATTGAGAACCAATCATATGATAGATAACAAAAATAAAAAATGAACAAGCCAATCAAAGCGTTGTACATATCGTGGTTTTTATATCGTAAGAACATGACATGACTACCGGTTTTAACATTGATAACCAATCGTATGATAGATAACAAAATTGATAAATAAATAAGCCAATCAGAGCGTTGTCCATATCGTGGTTTTTTAGATCAAAAGAACCACTACTATTATTCCTCGGTTTTAACTTTTCATAAGTACTTATAATATATATAGAGACTCTCTATATAATATATCAGTGATCGCCATGGAGAAGAAACTTTATAGAATTAACAGTTAATAGAAAATTAAATACACTTTAATGTTTATAATAAATACTTATGTTCAAAGTATACGGAAACGCGAAAATAATGGAATATATTAACAGAAAACAAAATAATAACGGACTTTGAAAAAAAAGAGAACTTAGAAATATTGTCCTGTCTCCAAGTACCTATATGACTTTTGATATCATTTCTTAAATTCTCCAGACATAATTTTTTTTTACAAAAATTCATACTTTCAACCAAGTTTAAAATGTCCGCAATTTCGCTTTTAAATGTAAGTCAAACAGGACTTCCTGTTTAAACTTGCACATAAATTTCATAAGAGTACTTGAGGACAGGTAAATAATTATTGCGTTGATTGAGACTCTCCAAATAATATAGCAGTGATCGTCTGGGAGAAGAAATTCATAGTTAATAGCAAATACACTTTATTTATAGTATACGCATGTTCATAGTATACAGAAATAATGGAATTTAACACAAAAAAATAATGGACTTTGGAAACAAGGGAGAGGTCTTAAACTGCTTCCAAGTACCTATGAATTTAAAAAAAAATTTTTATACCTTTTTTGAAATTATCCAGATATGAAATCTTTTACTGAAATTCTCCAGACACAAAATCTCAAAAGCTCTTAATGCCCGCGATTTTGCGGGTGTGTTCTAGTTACATTTAATCCTCAATCTAACTTAAATTTCCTTATCAAATTTTATGAAATGCATACACAATGTTAAGAACCAAGACTTGCATACAGAGTTCGAATTTGGGCTGTGAGTCACTTACAGTTCTAGAGTTATTACCTTTTTAACTTGCAAAATTGTAAATTTTATGAAACTCATACACAATGATAAAGAAGCAGTGTTCGCAGACACATTCATCTTTTATTCTTTGTCTCGCCTGACGGAATCAAAAGACGAGACATAGGTATGCTGTTTCCAGCATCGGTGGCGGCGACAGCGGCGTCAACAATGTATTAGTTTGTGATTAGGTCTTGTTTATGGTGAACCACAAGTGGTAGGTCATTCATATTTGGTATACAGTTGTATTAGCATTAGCACATCTCATTGCCATGGAGATTATTTGGCCCTGTCTCCTCAGTCATGGTCTATTGACTTAGAAACTTTTGCTTGTTTTACATGTATTAGTTTGTAATTAGGTCAGTTTATGGTAAACCACTAGTGGTAGATCAATGATATTTGATATGCAGTTGTATACGCATTGGTATATCTCATTTGGCTCCGCCCCCTTAGTCATGGTCTATTGACTTTTGTATTTGTGATTAGGTCAGTTCAAGAGGAACCATTAGTGGCGAACCAATGTTAATTGGTATTCAGTAATATCAGCATTATCACCTCTCATTTCCCTGGAGAATATTTGGCCCCGTCCCTTCAGTCATGGTCTTTTGACTTTGAAACTTGCTTAGTTTATATGTATTAGTTTGTGATTAAATCTGTTTAAGATGAAATGTTTATGTTAAGTCAATGGTATTTGGTATGCAAATTTATGCAAATTTGTTAGTATTGTTTCCATGGAGTTTATATAGCTCCACCCCCTCTTCATGGTTTATTGACTTTGAAACTTATACATAGTTTACAAGTTAATGTTTGTGTTTAGGTTTGTTTAAATGAAACGAATTATAATAAGTCAAAAGATATTTGGTATGCAGTTGTATTTAAATAGCCATTGGCACATCTCATTTACATGGATATTGCTCAGCCAAGTACCCCAGTCAGGGTTCATTGACTGTATATTTGCCTTACTTATGTTACATGTTAAGTATTGCTAATTGAATGTCAACATTTGCATAATCAAAATTACCAAAAAGCGAGACATATATATATATCTCTGTGATAACAGTTTATGTTGGCAGTTTCTACCTTGCTGTTATAGTTAATGAGATAATGGGCAAACACTTGAAAAATTAGCCAAATATTATTATTTCAGTGATATAATTACTATAAGATGTGTTCCAAAATTTTTGGCCAAATATACTTTTTTGAAGATCTAGTATATTTGGTCTTTTTTGCTGTTCACATTTTTTTTCTTTTTATTGTTTTTTTTTGAGATAATATGTAAAAAAAATTAAATTAGACAAAAATCAGCATGCAAGGTAAAAAAATACCTCACAGTGCAACTTTCTCCTTTTTCAGACAGTTATGTCAGAGAAATCCTCAAGTGTTCCTGCAGGACCGAAAATGGAAGGTATTTTCTTAATCATTATTTCATTAAGATTAGAATAAACATGTGTAAATATAATGAGCGGAGGATTCTGATATATTTGTAGGTCACCAGGTCAAATGAGAAGGTCAGCATTACATTCAATAGTCATTTCAATAGAAATCAGTTCATCAAAAGGGTGTCCCGATACTGGGGTTCATATTTACTTAATGCAATAGAAGGTCATGGACCAAAAATAGTAAAAGGTCCTTTATTCTTAGAAGGTAATTTAAAATTCAATTTAGTAAAAAAAAAAAAAAAAATGCTTTCCCTTCCAAAGCACTCGTCATAATTTCATAAATTTTTTCTGAATTTTTCAAATAAACTCTGTCAGAAAAATGGTTCCCCTCTCCAATGCCAATACTATACGCTGTGTTTAATAACACTTTGAACCTTTTTATTTGTTCTGGATTCAACTGCTGCATAAGAACACACTGGCCTAACATGTCAGATAACATCTCGACTTTGTTTTCAAGATTCTTTTAAACACTGCATGATGTTGGCATAAGATAAATGCTGGGAGGTAGTTTCATGATTTTTAAGTTTTGTTTCCATCAAACTAGGGCACTTTGGCTTTAAGTGTGTGTTGGATAAACCAGTTTAATCATGAAAAGTAGGCGAAAGTGGATAAACCTTCCATTGGGGGCAAAAATTTATGTTTTCTTTTTTCCCCTTCATAATTTTGGTCTCAGCTGGTATACCGTTGTCCATCCATCTGTCTGTTCGTCGTCAACATGTTAAACAATAACTTAAAAACGCTTTGAGCAGTTTTCATGAAACTTTGGTGAACTGTATATATCTATTGACATGAGCTCAATTTTATTATGCCCCACCTACAATAGTAGAGGTGCATTATGTTTTCTGGTCTGTGCCTCCGTTCGTCCGTTCGTTCGTCCCGTTTCAGGTTAAAGTTTTTGGTTGAGGTAGTTTTTGATGAAGTTGAAGTCCAATCAACCTGAAACTTAGTATATATGTTCCTTATGGTATGATCTTTCTAATTTTAATGTCAAATTAGAGTTCTGACCCCAATTTCACGGTCCACTGAACATAGAAAAATGATAGTGCGAGTGGGGCATCTGTGTACTGGGGACACATTCTTGTTTTTATAAATGTTAGATTTAACGTTTCCAAATTATGGGGTTTTATTCATTAAAAAAGAAGGATTTTCCAGTTTTTGAACAATACCAGATTCCAAATAAGAAAGTTGAAAAGTAACCAAAATTATTTTTAACAAAATCAACTTCAATGAAGTTCTGTTTTGGAATACATGTTATACTTAGGCCACACCAATTTGATTCCTTCTTGGACGGACCCGCCCGCACCTATTTTTTTCAAAACAGATTTTTTTTTTTAAATTTATATTCCCGCTTACTGCATCCGGAAATGTAATCATGTCCATTTCCTGCACCGTTGTTTTTGTAAATATTATAAAAAGATATCAACATTTGTTTTAAAATCACAGTCTAACCTGTATATAACGACTTTAAACATAAAATCACCCCACCACAAGGTGTAAATATCTGCGAGAATATTTGCTCCAGCATGAAACCTATTTATCCAAAGAGGGAGGAGTTCTCCGATATAAATTTATAACGGTGCGGAAATACCTGTAAAGAACAAACAATTGGTTTCTTTTCCCCTTACTTATATTCCCTATCAAAACATGTTCGCTGTTAGAATAAAGTACGAAGAACTTCTGAAGAATTTGCCTTCAACTGCAATTATATTGTATGCTGGCGAAACAAAACTATCTATAGCAACTGCATGTTTATGCACCTGTCCTGATTGATTCAGGGGCCTGTCTTTCAGCAGTTATCGTTTGTTGATGTTGTTCATAATTTAGTATTTTCCTGTTTGGATATATATATAAATTAGACCGTTGGTTTTCCTGTTCGAATTGTGTACGCTAATAATTTTGGGGTCCTTTATAGCTTGCTGTTTGGTCTGTATCAAAGCCCTGTGTAAAAGGCCGTACTTTGACCTGTGTTTGTTATTATCAGGTTGAGAACAACCCTCCCTCAGATAAGGGGTCATTTTATTGATGTAGAAAAGAAAACAGAAATACCAAGGATTTGTATAGTTTTTCTATACAAAACCTTTGAAAACTTAGAATTTTGTACTCAAAAAGAGGAGAGTTGCATCATATTTTAAACAACTTTTTCTAAAAGAGGGGTCCACTTATTTTGAATAATATTAAACTGTTAAAGTAAATGTGTTAACATGGTTAAAGTCCAGGAATATTACAAAATTCTTGGACATTTTTTGACCATTTAATACCAGATAGATATATAGTTCTTTGAGAAAATATGAGCTCTTTCATACAAACAAATATATTATAACTTATATTGATCCCTCATAAAACATGTAAAAGGGATATTTATAACATTAAGGGGTTGCCCCCAAACTGATTATGACTTGATTGGAGAATTGTCTCATTGTCAGTCACACACACATAGACCAGATGTAACTATTTCTTGGTGAACAGGGAAAAAATACATCAGAAATTAAAGAAATGTCAACGTACAAGTGATAAATCAAGTTTTAATATTGTCAAAATCTACTTTTTAGCTCACCTGGCCCGAAGGGCCAAGTGAGCTTTTCTCATCACTTGGCGTCCGTCGTCCGTCGTCGTTAACTTTTACAAAAATCTTCTCCTCTGAAACTACTGGGCCAAATCAAACCAAACTTGGCCACAATCATCATTGGGGTATCTAGTTTAAAAAATGTGTGGCGTGACCCGGTCAACCAACCAAGATGGCCGCCACGGCTAAAAATAGAACATAGGGGTAAAATGCAGTTTTTGGCTTATAACTCAAAAACCAAAGCATTTAGAGCAAATCTGACATGGGGTAAAAATGTTTATCAGGTCAAGATCTATCTGCCCTGAAATTTTCAGATGAATCGGTCAATCGGTTGTTGGGTTGCTGCCCCTGAATTGGTAATTTTGAAGAAATTTTGCTGTTTTTGGTTATTATCTTGAATATTATTATAGTTAGAGATAAACTGTAAACAGCAATAATGTTCAGCAAAGTAAGATCTAGAAATAAGTCAACATAACCAAAACGGTCAGTTGACCCGTTTAGGAGTTATTGCCCTTTATAGTCAATTTTTAACCATTTTTCGTTAATTAAAGTAATCTTTTACAAAAATTTTCTCCTCTGAAACTACTTGGCCAAATAAATCCAACCTTGGCCACAATCATCTTTGCGGTATCTAGTTTAAAAAATGTGTGGCGTGACCTGGTCAACCAACCAAGATGGCCGCCACGGCTAAAAATAGAACAAAGGGGTAAAATGCAGTTTTTGGCTCATAACTCAAAAACCAAAGCATTTTGAGGAAATCTGACATGGGATAAAAATGTTTATCAGGTCAAGATCTATCTGCCCTGAAATTTTCAGATGAATCGGTCAATCGGTTGTTGGGTTGCTGCCCCTGAATTGGTAATTTTGAGGTAATTTTGCTGTTTTTGGTTATTATCTTGAATATTATTATAGATAGAGATAAATTGTAAACAGCAATAATGTTCAGCAAAGTAAGATCTACAAATAAGTCAACATGACCAAAATGGTCAGTTGACCCCTTTAGGAGTTATTGCCCTTTATAGTCAATCTTTAACCATTTTTCATAAATCTAAGTAATCTTTTACAAAAATCTTCTCCTCTGAAACTACTAGGCCAAATTAATCCAAACTTGGCCACAATCATCTTTGGGGTATCTAGTTTAAAAAATGTGTGGCGTGACCTGGTCAACCAACCAAGATGGCCGCCACCGCTAAAAATAGAACATAGGGGTAAAATGCAGTTTTTGGCTTATAACTCAAAAACCAAAGCATTTTGAGGAAATCTGACATGGGATAAAAATGTTTATCAGGTCAAGAACTATCTGCCCTGAAATTTTCAGATGAATCGGTCAATCGGTTGTTGGGTTGCTGCCCCTGAATTGGTAATTTTGAGGTAATTTTGCTGTTTTTGGTTATTATCTTGAATATTATTATAGATAGAGATAAATTGTAAACAGCAATAATGTTCAGCAAAGTAAGATCTACAAATAAGTCAACATGACCAAAATGGTCAGTTGACCCCTTTAGGAGTTATTGCCCTTTATAGTCAATCTTTAACCATTTTTCATAAATCTAAGTAATCTTTTACAAAATCTCCACTGAAACTACTAGGCCACAATCATCTTTGGGGTATCTAGTTTGAAAAATGTGTCCGATGACCTGGCCATTCAACCAAGATGGACGCCACGGCTAAAAATAGAACATAGGGGTAAAATGCAGTTTTTTGCTTATAACTATGAAACCAAAGCATCTAGAGCAAATCTGACAAGAAGTTAAATTGTTAATCAAGTCAATATCTATCTGCCCTGAATTTTTCAGATGAATTGGACAACTGGTTGTTGGGTTGCTGCCCTCCAATTGGTAATTTTTAAAGAAATTTTGCCGTTTTTAGTTATCTTGAATACTATTATAGATAGCGATAAACTGTAAACAGCAATAATGTTCAGCAAAGTAAGATCTACAAATCAATCAACATGACCTAAATGGTCAATTGACCCCTTAAGGAGTTATTGCCCTTTATAGTCAATTTTTAACAATTTTCATTAATTTGGTAAATTTATGTAAATTTTTACCAAATATAGTTCTCTGTTACTAATTGGCAAAGTTCATGATAGATATAATTGTAAGAAGCAAAATCGTTCAGTAAAGTAAGAACTTCACACACATCACCATTACCAAAATACAATTTTGTCATGAATCCATTTGTGTCCTTTGTTTAATATGCACATAGACCAAGGTGAGCGACACAGGCTCTTTAGAGCCTCTAGTTAATGTTTACCAAAAAAAAATATAATCGCTCGCCTTTACTTTTCAAGCTTCGCCTCAAAAATTTGCAAATTAAATATTTTTTTATTAAAATTTTCAAATCACTCGCTCGCCCCATATTTTGGAGTCCAAAAATCCGTAGAACAAGAAATTAAATTAGTGTGGCCTTACATATAAGTAAACACTTTTTGATAATTCACATTATATTTTTTAAATGAAGAACACCTTAAAAAAATGTTGCTATCATAACAAAATTGACAGACATTTTGACGGAAAATTTGTATGTTAGCAACACAAAAAATCCTGATATTTTTAGTGTTATCAAGGTTTGGATTTATATCTTGATTTAATATGAAAGGCAAATTGGAATAAAACATTTCTGAACATCTGCACCAATAAAATGGAATTGTAATAACTTTAAAAAAGGATAATTTTGGAGTTGCTAACATAAGATTTGACAGACATGAACAATGCTGCTAACATAAAATTTGACAGAAATTAAGTTGTTGCTAACATAAAAATTGACGGACTTTTTTTTGCTAACATAACATTTGACGGACTTTTTTGTTGCTAACATAACATTTGACAGACTTTTTTGTTGCTAACATAATATTTGACGGACTTTATTGTTGCTAACATAAGATTTGAAGGACATTATTGTTGCTAACATAAAATTTGACGCACTAAAAAGTGTTGCTAACATAAGATATTGACGGACTTGTTGCTAACATAAGATTGTGCTAACATAAATAAATTTGACAGACAATAAATATTTGAGATTTTTAACCAACATTGGAGATCTTAGCCTAGTTGAAAGTCATATAAAGAACTCCTGCAAAATACAGCTGCCTGAAATTTAAAAAGATTTCAAACCAGGACAGATAACTCTAATTTGTAACACATCCAAATGTTGCTAACATAAAATGACAAGTTTGACAGAAAATATGTTAGCAACAGAATTGATAAAACTATTGATTAAATAAAGTAAATTGAAAGATCCAAAATGTGTATGTTTAATGTACATTATGAAATACAATTTTAACAGGCTTATATAAGTACCTACAATGATTTGGCAAGATTTTATGAACCTGTTGCTATCATAAAATTTATTGACAGACAAGCATCTAATAACATGAATAAGTAAGGTATTTGAAATTGAAAAAAATATATATCACAGGTGTTTTTAACAAAAGAAAAGCAAAAGATTTTGAAACAGGGATGTTTGAATAATCAAACTACACTAATAAAAACCATTATACCAGTGTCAACTTAAAGCATTGTAAAACATAAACCTTGTGTCAAAAAATGGGAAGTAATTTCCGTCAAACATTTCACATTTTTCATCTTGTTTTGATCATTTTTACTTTTAATGGAAACAATCATATCCAATAATTGGTTTTCTTGCTTTATATAACATTCTTATTCAATTGGTGGCTTTTGGCTGTTATCTGCTCTTGGTCGGGTTATTTTTTCTTTGACAATTTCCCCATTTCAATTCTCAATTTTATATATATTTTACTGAATATTATAGATATTTGAGTTGATAAAGATGTTTAATTGTGCTGATTTTTATAAATAAAAAAGTTTTGTAAAAGAATATTCTACAAATTTTGACATTTTATATAATATATTATTACAATTAAATTATTTATTACTATACATTTTCACTTCTTCATACCATGAACATGATGAACATCAAAATTATTTATTTTGTAAAAATATTTCCTTTTTCCGTTTGAATTGTACATGTATACCTAACTACACAATTAATTTCATTAACCTGTGTACATGGTGTACAAATACAAATGGTGCATATTTTTGTTCTAGCTAATTGTTGATTTTCTAAGATTGTTTAACATTTCACAGCGGTATTTTTTATTGATTTTATATTTGCATTGTATCAAAGATTAATTTTATTTGTTCAGTGTATGTTGGGTCGTGTTAATTTGTCTTTTGATTGAGTCCATTTCAATTGATATTTTACAGTGTGTTTTTAGCCCAAAGGGCCATGTGAGCTTTTTTCATCACTTGGCGTCCAGCGTCTTTAACTTTTACAAAAATCTTCTCCTCTGAAACTACTGGGCCAAATTTAACCAAACTTGGCCACAATCATCATTGGGGTATCTAGTTTAAAAAATGTGTCCGGTGACCCGGCCAACCAATCAAGATGGCCGCCATGGCTAAAATAGAACATAGGGGCAAAATGCAGTTTTTGGCTTATAACTCAAAAACCATTTAACCAAAGCATTTAGAGCAAATTTAACATGAGGTAAAATTGTTCATAAGGTCAAGATCTATCTGCCCTGAAATTTTCAGATGAATCAGACAACTCGTTGTTGGGTTGATGCCCCTGAAATGGTAATTTTAAGGAAATTTTGCCGTTTTTGGTTATTTTCTTGAATTTTATTATAGATAGAGATAAACTGTAAACAGCAATAATGTTCAGCAAATTAAAATCTAAAAATAAGTCAAAATGACCAAAATGATCAGTTGACCCCTTAAGGAGTTATTGCCCTCTATAGTCAATTTTTAACAATTTTTCGTAAATTTTTGTAATCTTTTACAAAAATCTTCTTCTCTGAAACCACGAAGACAAATTTAACCATACTTGTCCCCAATCATCATTAGGGTATCTAGTTTCAAAAATGTGTCCCTAGACCCTGTCCGCAAACCAAGATGGCTGACATGGCTAAAAATAGTACATAGGGTAAAATGTCGTTTTTTGGTCATATCTCTGAAACCAAAGCATTTAGAGCAAATCTGACGGGATAAAATTGTTCATTACATGTAGGTCAAGATCTATCTGCCCTGAAATTTTCAGACCAATCAGGTAACCTGTTGTTGGGTTGCTGCACCTGAATTGGTAATTTTAAGAACATTTTGCAGTGTTTGGTTATTATCCTGAATATTATTATAGATAGAGATAAACTGTAAACAGCAGTAATGTACAGCAAAGTAAGACCTACAAATAAGTCAACATGACCAAAATGGTCAATTGACCCCTTACGGAGTTATTGCTGTTTGTAGTCAATTTTTAACAATTTTCATAAATTTTTGTAATTTTTTACAAACTATCATCCACTGTAACTACTGGGCCAAGTTCTTTATAGATAGAGATAATTGTAAGCAGCAAGAATGTTCAGTAAAGTAAGATCTACAAACACATCACCATCACCAAAACACAATTTTGTCATGAATCCACATGTGTCCTTTGTTTAATATGCACAAAGACCAAGGTGAGTGACACAGGCTCTTTAGAGCCTCTAGTTATATAGATTTAACCATTGGTTTTACACTTGTAATATTTGGGGCCTTTTATAGTTTGCTCTTCGGTGTGAGCCTAGGCTCTGCATTGAAGACTGTACTTTGACCTATAATGTTTTTTTTAATTTGACTTGGATTGAGAGTTGTCTCATTGGCACTCATACCACATCTTCTTATATCTATAGACTTTTAGGCAATACTTTGATAGCAACAATATAGATACAAAAATCTTATTGGAATCTAAGTATGCTTTAAATCTGACAGTCAAAAAGTCAAAAATTTACAGTTCATCAAAACTGTCAGAAAATTTGAGTTATTTCCCTTAAGCATGTTAAGGTAGCAACAGTTTAACTTCAATGCGGGATGGAAAGAAAAATATCCATGATTCCTGACGAATAATACTATTTAGTCACTATTTATAAGTCAAAAGCAGAGATTTCTTGAGACATCATCAGAAACACATCAATAATTGACCATTTTGAAAAAAATATTTTCAGATTCCGTCCGAACTGCCATGTTGGACAAGTTGCTTGGCAGTGGAAGCTATGAATCATTTGACATGCGCTGCATGGTTACCGGCCAGTTCGCCGTTGGAAAATCAAGTCTGGTCAAGCTTTTAGTTGGGGATAATGTTCCAGAAGGGAGACAACCCACTGATGGCATTTCGCTCATAGAAGGTCGCTGTGGCCTTGATATTGAGACCAGAAGTTGGATCATGATTGATCCAGGTAAGAATACACAAATACATACATATATTTATACCTGAGGAAGGTTCAGTGTTTGCCTAATGATAATGAGGGAGTGGGATTTGTGGTCACGAAGGTTCTGTCATTTTGTATAATTATTGTCAGTCTAACAGGGTTTGAATCAATTGTATAAAATTTCTTTTTTTCATACATTTTGGTAGGTAAATATTTCGAAACTACATTTACACCTGGCATGCCTGGCAGATAATGAAAATAGCCCTTAACAAACTGAATATCAAATTATTCGACATACTATATATATATAGTTCTTCTTAAAGTCATGGATTTTTGTTTAGCATCTTGAAGCCGCTACTTACTAGAGCGCTTTACAGGGATTTCTTTTTGTCTAAATTTATGGAATTATTCATTTTAGAGAAAGAGGTTGCCTTTCTAGCAACTTAATTTAATAGAAAATTATTAGACAATTAAAATTGATTATGTTTTTTTATTTTTGACAAACGTAAGAAGGTGAATAGTGATAGGTTAATAACGGGGCTTTATTTAATAAGTAGGTAATTTAGTCTAGGACTATTATACTAACAGGACTGGAAACTGACCCATCTGTTGAGATTTCATTGTCCCGATAGTGGAGTATTGATTTTTTGTTTTGATTGACAGCTTATCGTGTTACGTGGTTAATCAGCCTTCGGTACATGTGAACAATAAATTATGGCGAACAAGTCAGGATATCAAATACCGTTAAAATTGGTGGATTTGAAATAAAAAATATATATAATTAAATGCAAACAATGAAAATGTATGTCATTGAATAATAAAATTTTTTGAACAGATGAAATACATTTACTTGAAACAAGGATTTGTATAGAAATCCTTGCTTGAAATAAATGTTTTTACAGGGGGATAAACTAAAGCTGATCAAAACTGGGACTATTAAACTAGGTTCTTCTTTATTCTAACTTAATTGTCGAAGTAGTTTTGAAAGATAAATATTTTTCTTATTGTTTACGAAAAATTATTTATAAGTAGTCAATATATTAGTGTTGAAAATAAAACAAATATAGTAGAAATGCCGGCACTTTAGTTGACCGCTATGAGTCGAAGGCAGAGACATGTATATATGTCTCTGGTCGAAGATTAACAAATCATAATTAATCCTAATAAAAAGTGTGCAATAAAATAAATGTTGGCAATTTCAGTTCATTATTAATTCCTATAACAAAAGTTACCTGGGTCTATAGCCACATTGATTTGAACTTTTCTTAACTTCGTGTTTACACCTAATTTTCAATATGACAGCAACAACAACAAAAAGCCGCGGTAAACGGGCCTACTTTTTGTAGTTCTGATTGTGGAACCTATTTTACATATTTTTACGAAGTCATTATGCCAATGCCACCTGAAGACCATTATTTAAAAAAAACAGATTTTAATAAAATTATTGTACACATAAAAAGGAGTAGGCAATTTTATAGGAACAGTATAATTTATTTGAGCCCTGCATGTGGTTTCCAGTTGTAGCCAGACAGAAATTAATATTCCATTTTTCACTTTAAAAAGTGACAATACAAATAGGCCAATCCAACCTACAACCTATAAATATGATTTTACAACAAACTGAAATCGCGTATCTCAGTCAACTGTATTAAGAAATTTTATGAATCTTATTTCTTCCACATCGTCCCCACACTATTATCATCCTGAAAAATTCAACATTTATATGTCATTTTTTATACGACCGCAAAATTTGAAAAAAATTTCGTCGTATATTGCTATCACGTTGGCGTCGTCGTCATCGTCGTCCGAATACCTTTAGTTTTCGCGCTCTAACTTAAGTAAAAGTGAATAGAAATCTATGAAATTTTAACACAAGGTTTATGACCACAAAAGGAAGGTTGGGATTGATTTTGGGAGTTTTGGTCCCAACATTTTAGGAATTAGGGGCCAAAAAGGGCCCAAATAAGCATTTTCTTGGTTTTTGCACTATAACTTTAGTTTAAGTTAATAGAAATCTATGAAATTTTGACACAAGGTTTGTGACCAAAAAAGAAAGGTTGGGATTGATTTTGGGAGTTTTGGTTCCAACAGTTTAGGAATTTGGGGCCAAAAAAGGGCCCAAATAAGCATTATTCTTGGTTTTCGCACAATAACTTTAGTTTAAGTAAATAAAAATCGATGAAATTTAAACACAATGTTTATGACCACAAAAGGAAAGTTGGTATTGATTTTGGGAGTTTAGGTGCCAACAGTTTAGGAATTAGGGGCCATTTACGGTTTCCAGTCCCCTTAGTATAATAGTCTCAGATTTAGTGTCAGTCTTATGTGGGTCATGTTAGTTGTTATTTCTAAAAAAAAAAGGTGTACAAACAAAATGCAAGCAGCATTTTTTTGTTCCAACGTGACGTCAAATATTGACATATTAAAACATTGTAGACTAAGTCATCCCTGTATTGATTCTACGTGTTATTAAAGTTAAATCTAAATTGTATATCGTTTTAATATATCAATAAGGAGATGAGGTATGATTGCAAATAAGACAACTATCCACCAAATTTCAAATAAAGTGGATATCGGTATTAATTTAGCTATTCATACCAAAGTTTATCTATTTTGCATATATACATTCATATATATAATAGATACAATCAGTTATTTGTTGTTTATTTATACAGCAACTTATAATGCCTTGGATGTTGTATACAATAAAGTGTTAATGACCTCTGAAGAAGAAGATGAAAATACACAAACAAAAACACCAGAAAAACCTGAATCGGATGCAAAACCTGTTGATAGTCCAAATAAAGATGATACTCATTCTCAGAAGTCTGAAGCTACCAAGTCAACAGATTTCCCTGTGAACCTCTCGGGTGAACCTACTACACAGCCACAAGCAGCCCAATCTTTGTCACCACAGATGTCCTCTGGTGAGTCTAAAAGGCAGCAAATGAAGAAGAAAATGACGACCAAAATGACCAAAAAAGAAATAAGAAAGAGAATGGAGAAAGTCCTCAAAAGTGGTAAATATAAAATGAAAGTTGGCCGACTCATCTTCTGGGACTTTGGTGGACAGTATGTCTATTATACAACACACCAGACATTCATGACATTCAGAGCTTTGTTTCTAGTAGTTTTTGATGGCAGTAAAAGGTTGAATGAAGAAGTCCCTAATGTACTGTGTTTTCCAGGGCAGCACATGACACCAACCCCAGCAGGTAAATTATGTTTATTAAAATTATGAAATCTCTATTTTTATACTTGTCTTGTTTGTCAATATATATACATAAACTCATCATAGATACCAGGATGATTTTTTATATTTGCGCCAGACGCCTGTTTCGTCTACATAAGACTCATTAAATTGCTTTAAAATATCATATTACATTCTGAGGCGGACTATTTTTTCATGTTTTCACTTTTTATGGTGATTGTAAGCAGTTAAAAAAATATGCATCCACATGCACAAATCATCTTTGTTTATTGAGATTTGACATATCAATGTAAACGGATTAATGCCAAAATAAGGACATGTTTATCATCCACGTAGGAGAACACTTGTCCAGTTGTTGATGGTGTTCGTGTAACGTGTTTGTTTTTTTGTGATTTTACTTTTGACTGCTGTTTGTCTTTTTTCATTTTACTTTGGAAGTGATATTTGTATTCTCTTATTGAACTTCTATTTTTTGATTGCCACCTTTTTTAAAAACTGAGCACATGTTACAAATAATTAAAATTAACGTAATTATATAACAGGTATACAACTTATATCACATATATTGTAATTTAGTTTTATTCTACTTTCAGTATTCTTACTGCACTGGGTAAACTCAATCCTGACCTATTGTAAAGTGGTGTATGCTGGTATCCCTAAGATCTTGTTTGTTGCCACACATAAGGACAAGATACCAGTGGTAAGTGACAAATATATACATGGTCTTTTATAAAGGTCAATCCATATACCTTGTTTGTTACTATCCATTCAGACAAGGCACCAGTGGTAAGTGAAACATACCGGTATATAAAAAGGACTTGTATACATGCATTCCATAGATCATTTGTGTTGCCACCCGTAATTAAAAGACACCAGTGACAAGTGAAAAAAGATATAAATAGAACTTGTATACAGGCATTCCCTAGATCTTTTTTGTTGCCACCCATAATTACAAGACGCCAGTGGCAAGTGGAAAAAGATATAAATAGAACTTGTATACAGGCATTCCTAAGATCTTGTGTGTTACCACCCATTAAAACAAGGTACCAGTGAATAGTGAAAAAGATATAAATAGATCTTGTATATATACATTCCTAAGATCTTGTGTGTTACCACCCATTAGACAAGATACCAGTGAATAGTGAACAAGATATAAATAGGTCTTGTATTTATACATTCCTAGGATCTTGTGTGTTACCACCCATTAAAACAAGGTACCAGTGAATAGTGAAAAAGATATAAATAGGTCTTGTATATATACATTCCTAAGATCTTGTGTGTTACCACCCATTAGACAAGATACCAGTGGTAAGTGAAAAAAACATATAAATAGGTCTTTTATACAAAGCATTCCTTAAGAGATCTAGATAATTATCAGTGGTATATAACGTTATAGGTCAAAAGGGGTGGTAGACTTCTTTACATTTGTCCATAATTCCATTTTTCCATGATATTTCGATTTGGTATTAAACTTCATGTAAGTGATCTCCTTTGAATTTTAACCAGTGGCAGATTCAGAACTTTGTATATGGGCCCCACCGTTTACCATAAGAAGGGGCTGCTACAGTCATACTTTGATTACCAAATACAAAGTAGTCTGTGTTCATTAGAACGATGGTAACATATAGGTCATGCTAAATATAGCAGCTTAGTATTTATGTATGTAGTCATTGTAAGTTGTATATGCCGTCTCAAAATGTACTTACTGCATTTGGATACGAAATTTGTGTGCCATTCCATGCAAAGATTATGTCGTAATTTTTAAGTCCAGTTTATTTATATCTGTAGTCTTTGTAAGTTGTATATGATGTCTTAGAACGTACTTACTGCATTGGGATAACGATTATGGTGTGCCATTCCATGCAATGATGATTTCTTCATTGTAACTCTAATTTATTTTGTTGACAGGAGGATGTAGAAACCAGACGTGCCCTATTGTACAGCGAAGTAGAGGAATTATTTAAGGACCATGAAGGAAGAAATCATCTCGTCCTTGACAAACAAATATTTGTCAATGCAACTGATAAAGCTGATGAAGAAATTGAATCCCTGAAGAAAGCCATCACAGAGCTCACTTTCAACCATCCGTGTTGGGGGGAGAAAATGCCAAACGCTTGGGTCCCCCTTGAACTGGAGATAGCTGAGTTGGTTGCTGCGGGAAAACAAATCCTGTCATTGGAAGAAGTTAAAGAGTTAAATGCAAGCAGCACAGTATCAGTTCTGGATTTAGAACAACTTCATGACTTCCTTAATTTCCAGCACTCGCTAGGGAAAATCGTCTACTTTGATACCCAGCAGCTCAGAGAGTATGTCATAATCAACCCCCTTCTCATGGTTGAGGTTATGAGGTCCTTTGTGACAGGTATTTATGTTAAAACTTATTATGGAGATTATGAGATCCGTTGGTTCAAAAATATGTCAATTCTTAAAATGGAGATTATGAGATCCTTTATGACAGGTACTTATGTCAATTCTTTTCATGGAGGTTATGAGGTCCTTTGTGACAGGTTTTTATATAAATACTTATTACGGAGGTTATGAGGTCCTTTGTGGCAGGTATTTATGTCAATCCTTATTATGGAAGTTATAAGATCCTTTGTGACAGGTATTTATATAAATACTTATTATGGAGGTTATGAGGTCCTTTGTGGCAGGTATGCATGTCAGAATTTATTATGGAGATTATGAGATCCTTTGTGACAGGTATTTATATAAATACTTATTATGGAGGTTATGAGGTCCTTTATGACATGTATTTATGTCAATACTTAGTATGCAGGTTATGAGATCCTTTGTGACAGGTATTTATATCAATCCTTATTATGGAGGTTATGAGGTCCTTTGTGACAGGTATTTATATAAATACTTATTATGGAGATTATGAGGTCCTTTGTGACAGGTTTTTATATCAATACTTATTATGGAGGTTATGAGATCCTTTGTGACAGGTATTTATGTCAATACTTATTATGGAGGTTATGAGGTCCTTTGTGACAGGTATTTATGTCAATACTTATTATGGAGGTTATGAGGTCCTTTGTGACAGGTATTTATGTCAATACTTATTATGGAGGTTATGAGGTCCTTTGTGACAGGTATTTATGTCAATCCTTATTATGGAGGTTATGAGGTCCTTTGTGACAGGTATTTATGTCAATCCTTATTATGGAGGTCAGGAGATCCTTTGTGACAGGTATTTATATCAATACTTATTATGGAGGTTATGGGGTCCTTTGTGATAGGTATTTATGTCAATACTTATTATGGAGGTTATGAGATCCTTTGTGGCAGGTATTTATGTCAATACTTATTATGGAGGTTATGAGGTCCTTTGTTACAGGTATTTATATCAATACTTATTATGGAGGTTATGAGGTCCTTTGTGGCAGGTATTTATGTCAATACTTATTATGGAGGTTATGAGGTCCTTTGTGGCAGATATTTATGTCAATACTTATTATGGAGGTTATGAGATCCTTTGTGGCAGGTATTTATGTCAATACTTATTATGGAGGTTATGAGGTCCTTTGTTACAGGTATTTATATCAATACTTATTATGGAGGTTATGAGGTCCTTTGTGGCAGGTATTTATGTCAATACTTATTATGGAGGTTATGAGGTCCTTTGTGGCAGGTTTTTATATCAATACTTATTATGGAGGTTATGAGATCCTTTATGACAGGTATTTATATCAATAGTTATTATGGAGGTTATGAGATCCTTTATGACAGGTATTTATATCAATACTTATTATGGAGGTTATGAGATCCTTTGTGATAGGTATTTATATCAATACTTATTATGGAGGTTATGAGATCCTTTGTGGCAGGTATTTATGTCAATACTTATTATGGAGGTTATGAGGTCCTTTGTGACAGGTATTTATATCAATAGTTATTATGGAGGTTATGAGGTCCTTTATGACAGGTATTTATATAAATACTTATTATGGAGGTTATGAGGTCCTTTGTGACAGGTATTTATATCAATACTTATTATGGAGGTTATGAGATCCTTTATGACAGGTATTTATATCAATACTTATTATGGAGGTTATCAGATCCTTTATGACAGGTATTTATATCAATAGTTATTATGGAGGTTATGAGATCCTTTGTGACAGGTTTTTATATCAATACTTATTATGGAGGTTATGAGATCCTTTATGACAGGTATTTATATCAATAGTTATTATGGAGGTTATGAGGTCCTTTGTGACAGGTATTTATGTCAATACTTATTATGGAGGTTATGAGATCCTTTATGACAGGTATTTATATCAATACTTATTATGGAGGTTATGAGATCCTTTGTGACAGGTTTTTATATCAATACTTATTATGGAGGTTATGAGGTCCTTTGTGACAGGTATTTATATCAATACTTATTATGGAGGTTATGAGGTCCTTTGTGACAGGTATTTATATCAATACTTATTATGGAGGTTATGAGGTCCTTTGTGGCAGGTATTTATGTCAATACTTATTATGGAGGTTATGAGGTCCTTTGTGGCAGGTATTTATGTCAATACTTATTATGGAGGTTATGAGGTCCTTTGTGGCAGGTATTTATGTCAATACTTATTATGGAGGTTATGAGGTCCTTTGTGACAGGTTTTTATATAAAAACTTATTATGGAGATTATGAGATCCTTTGTGACAGGTTTTTATGTCAATACTTATTATGGAGATTATGAGGTCCTTTGTGACAGGTTTTTATATCAATACTTATTATGGAGGTTATGCGGTCCTCTGTAACAGGTATTTATGTCAATACTTATTATGGAGGTTATGAGGTGCTTTGTGACAGGTATTTATGTCAATACTTATTATGGAGGTCAGGAGATCCTTTGTGACAGGTATTTATATCAATACTTATTATGGAGGTTATGAGATCCTTTGTGACAGGTATTTATGTCAAAACTTATTATGGAGATTATGAGGTCCTTTGTGACAGGTATTTATATCAATGATTATAATGGAGGTTATGAGGTCCTTTGTGACAGGTATTTATGTCAATACTTATAATGGAGGTTACGAGGTCCTTTGTGACAGGTATGTATGTCAATCCTTATTATGGAGGTTATGAGATCCTTTGTGACAGGTATTTATGTGGTTATGATGTCCTTTGTGACAAATACTTAATAATTGAAAAATTATGTAACAATCCTATTTGGTAAGATGTCATTAATTTTTACCATTATTGTCATTTGTGGCACCATAGATGTAAAAAGAGAGATGTCCAATTAAATGTATACTTTGCATAATACCATCATGTGTGAAATCTTGAAATATTAAATCATGAAATTGTTATTTTGAGATAAACATTTCAATTTCAGGAAAGAGTCCTTAAATTGTCATGTTTGCAAGTCCTTTTCCATATCTATATTGAAATGACTTAAATGAAATTCCAATATATGGTCAAATGAAATCTCAAAAATTTGATATTTTGATTGCTTTTTGTCCAGCCTGCGACTTCTGTCGCAGAAAGCTCCACATTGGGATAGTGATATGGTGGCGTCGGCATAAGCTTATTTCTTAAAAGCTTTATATTTGAGAAGGAAGAAGACCTGGAGGCTTCATACTTTGTATATAGATGCCTTATGTTACAAAGTTTCCATCTGTCTTTTGTCCATTGTCCTTGACCTCATTTTCATGATTCAGTGACTACTTGAAAAAAAGATAAGATTTGTTTTAATGTTAATTTCTTCCTTATTATGAGTAATAGGATAACTATATTTAGTATATGTGTACCTTCCAAGGTTCTCATGCCCGTCAGACAATTTTCATTTGACCTCGACCTCATTTCATGGATCAGTGAACAAAGTTATGTTTGCGTGGTCAACTCAATATATCAGATATTATAAGCAATAGGTCTGCTAAGTTGTACATGTTCAACTGGCAGGTGTCATCTGACCTTGACCTCATTTTTATGGTTCAGTGGTCAAACATAAGTTTTTAAGTTTTGGTCTTTTTTCTAATACTATATGCAATACGTGAACTATATTTGGTATATGGAAATATTTTATGATGCACATGTCAGTCTCACAGGTTTTATTTGACCTTGACCTCATTTTCATGGTTGATTCATCAGTGTTAAGTTTTGTGTTGTGTTCTGTTTTTCTTAAACTATACGCAATAGGTAAATTATATTTGTTGTATGGAAGGATTGTAGGGTGTGTATGTCTGTCTGGCAGAAATCATCTGACCTTGACCTCATTTTCATGGTTTATTGGTCAATGTTAATGTTTTCATGGTTAAGTTTGTTTCTTAGATACTATAAGCAATAGGTCAACTATTTTTAATGCATAGATTGGTTGTAAGGTGTACATGTCTGTCTGGCATGGTTCATCTGACCTTGACCTCATTTTCATGGTTCATTGGTCATTGTTGGTCAATACTTAGTTTTCTTGGTTAAGTCTGTTTCTTAGAAACTATATGCAATATGTCAACTATATTTGGTGTATTGTAAGGTGTACATGTATTTCTTGTTTGGTTTATCTGACCTTGACCTAATTTTCTTCAATCATGTTAAGTTTATGTGATACTTGTAGTAAAGCTTTGTATTTAGGACTATCAACATAAAAACAATGATTAGTAAAGAAGGCGAGACACATTTCAGTGTGTGCACTCTTGTTTCTCAGAATTACAATTTTCAGTCATTAGCCACATAATCCTGATTGCCATGCTTTTTATGTAATATAATTGCAGCTAATAAGGGTTTGACATTAACCATGTTAACGATCGTCCTTTTGCCCAGGACAAGTGAAGAGCATCATCCAGCATGTAACACCTCAGGGATGATTCCAGGTGTTTTCAAATGGGTCCCTTGAACATCAAATTGGGAATTTTTTAAGCATAAAATCTAAGACGAAATAACATTATTTTCCTGAAAAACGGAAAATGTATATTATTAAGTTTAACCTGTACACTGATGTTCATGGAAGTTGTAACATTTTGAATAATTCTGGATGGGCTACTTTTATTACATGAATATCATTGAACATGATGCACAAGTCTATCATCTTAGCTATAGTTACCAAGGCCTATTACAAAAACATATATTTCAGCTAACATAAACCACTGTTTATCTCTATAAATTTACCTTTATAAAAGGGAAAATTCATGATTTTTTACTTATGGTTTAAATATGTTCATTATGACATAATATATATATATTCACAAAATTTTATCGCTATATGTGCAGTGATAAAGGAGAAATTCAATAATTAATGAAAAAATATTAACTACTTCCTGTAGGTCGTGACGTTTTCTCGCCGGGATTTAAAATACAATCATTATATGGCAATAAAACTTTGAATTGAATTGAATTGAATTAAAAGTCTTGGTTTTTCATATTTTACCGTTATCGTAAGAGTGTCGATGACTAATGCTATATCTAATAACTATCCTCCGATAATAAGAAAATAAAACGCACAGTCGTGCAGTTGTACACATTCATGAGAAAAATTTCAATATTTACCGTATATATTTCGATTTATTTTTGTAGACGGCACAAGAAATTATCATAATTATTTTTTTTTGCTAAAATTTATACTTTTTGAGACTGATAAAGTGAATAAATTTAAGTATATAACTTAAACTGTTAAGACAATATATAGGTTTACGCTTATTGACCTTTTACTATCTACGCTATGACTTTATTTATGCGATGTGTGTATTATTCTCCGACAATACTCGTGAAAGACCTGTATAAAGGTGAAATGTTATTTGCAGATCTGTAATTAGCTTGGCCTCTAGGGCACACCGTACCAGGTGTGACTGTCTATTGGGATCAGTGGGTTATACGACAGGAGGTCAAGTTTAATACACAAATTTAACATACATTTTCAAGATGTTGACAAATACAAGTGAATCGCCGTGGAATTATTTAATTATATTTGGTGCTATTATTTTATTTGAATTCAAAGAAGTTACTAAACTAATAAATGAACCGGTTAAAGTCTGGAAATTAAGTTTAGTTGTCGGAATGAAATGATATACACTCTTATCATTTTTTAATATTTTCTTAAAAGGGAAAATAAAACTAGTTTTGCACAAGAATTTTGATTGTTCTTAATAGGCAAAAAATGTACGGGAACACTTAAATTAAGACATTTGAAGGCCATGACCAAATGAAAGGTGAACCTGTATTACATTTTTACTTTTTACTAATTGGCATTAGATTTTAGCTGATACCACTAAAACACATAGTCTCAGATTCTAGTGAGGTCGGAAGGATCAATCTTATGAAATAATATAGATTATCTGATTTCATTTGGATAATGGAAGAAGCTATACTATAAAAACAAATAAATTTATTACCAATACACTCGAGATCAAATTTAAGGTTGTTAATTTTTCTGATCCAGTTAATTTTTACTCATATATTTTTTTATATTTTGATTTGAGCGTGCTTGTTTTTACATGAAATGTTTTTTTTCATTTCTCTTATCTCGTTAGACGAAAGCAAATCGGCACAGTATATTCTGCCTTTGTATAGTCCGAAGTTTCCTAATTGATATTCTTGTTACACATGTAAAATGAATGAACAATTATAAAAAACGGCATTCATTTTGAAATACAGGCAGTTTTCTAGAGTGAAAATGAAGTTACATATGTGAGGGTATAAATGGGACGGACTGATTAAAAATAACGGGACCAACAATTATATATAAAACGAAATAATAGGTGCTGAAATATAAATAAAAGTAAAATTTAATTTAGATAACATGGAGATTTGGTCTATACCTATTCCTATAACCACTCCTTTTTGTTAGATTTTGTACACAGACTGAATATCACGGACAGTTTTATATTGGTATGGTTAGTTTTACCTGAGTTCACCTGCTTCACTCGCAATCACGCACGTGATTCATTGACCTTGTTAATTGTGTATTAAATTAAACAAGCCTGTCAGGAAGTCGACCGTAAGAATACCCGAATATGTCATTTTTACAATACCCCGGTAATTACCGGTATTAAGCAATGCTGATTACAAGCTTAAGGAGACAAGCAACTTTTACAGCAAAGATAAATCTCAGTTTATAATTTCTCCACAATAAGTATCTCCGGACTTTTTTTCACTTTATTCTGACTACTTTTACATTATTATAGCATAAATCCTATATAATACTTGAAACTGCATCTCAGTGCCAACAATGTAAATTTAGTGACTAGTTAAAACCAATAAAATTGAGAATGGAAATGGGGAATATACGATCGTTTGTCATTTACAGCTTTTCAACTTGACTTCACCATTGTACGCTAATTATTTAACCCTCTAAAAAAAATAAGATTAATTTTTTGAAATATTCTTATCAATCTTAGTGAACCATTACTTGATTTGATGATTTTGGAAACTATGTAGACTTCTTCCATTACTTGGTCGGGTAGAACATCTGCTCTGCTGGGTGATCTGCTTTTACGAGATCGGCGTCCATTAAACCTTATCCATCAATGTTATATCAAAATTTGAATTTGCTCTCTGCCTAGGTCTGCTTTGACACCCATTTTTATCAACCTGCTGGGCGATCTGCTTTTACAAGATCCAATACTCCCATAACATATTAATCAATTGTATTCGGCTGCTAAAATTAAGATATTAAGATGCCATCGTAAACAGCATTCTTATCCGGATTTTAAAACGTTTTGACAACAAACTATGAAAAATTATAGTTGCCTTAATCGGTGACAGAAACTTTTCCGGAAATATCGATTTTTTATTTTATTTTCCTGAATTGGGAATTCATTTTCATGTACATTTTTTGGGGGCCGCTAAGCGGCTCTAAACTATATAGTGGAATCATCCCTGCACCTGCAGTGTGCTTGTCCAATTGGCAAGTAAACATTCAAATTTCAAAAACGGTAAAAATATTCCGCAATCTAGTCTTAATTTATATAAATCATCACATGAACCAGCCCCATCAATCTAGACAAGTTAATATACTTTTAGTGTTTTCCCTTCCAAACTATACATTAAGTATAGACGTTTTAAAAATATTGGCGAATCAGAATATAATTCTGTTGTTGGTGCCCAATTAGATTAGACCTTGTTATTTCAGGGAAAAATATAAATTGATATCTCCTAAAACATGTAAAATCATTGATTTTTAAAACCTTGAACAAAAGTGAAATAAAAGAAGATTATACCATGTCAGTCCTGATATTTATTGTCTCCAGCACGAACCATTTCGGGGTATCTAGAAATACCCGGCTTCGGTCCGTCCTTCTTGTCTTATCAGCGCTTTCATCTGTACATTTTTTTTTTAGATTTTTATTAAACTTAAATGTCTCGGACAGGTTTGAAAAACAGTGCTGATGACTTATTTTGAAATGAGTTATGCCCCTTGATAATACTAAATATACGGTTAATTTCATTGTAAGTTCTCATCGGTACATCCTGCCTGGTTTTTATTAAACTCGTAGCATAGGTCTTCATCAGCCATGTCTTGACAAGTTCAAAAATCAGTTCCGATTGATTAATTTCAAGTTATAGGAATTCAGAAAATGATCTGTCTTCACCAATATTGTATCCTGTATTCTCTTATTTGGACGAATACAGCTTTCAACACATATTAAGACACTCCTGTGATTGAAAAGTAACAATTTGCTAATTATCTCGTTAATTGTACCTCAGAAAAATGAAACCAGTCAAGCTTGACATACAATTTTATATCCTGATTACAGGTTTGCCATTGCAAATATGAAATATTAACTATCTTTTAAAAATCCTTTTAAAACAATTTGAACATCTTTAAAAAATACGTTTCTGTAGGAGAAATAAAAGTTCCTGATAAACTATTGTAAACCAATCAATTTTGTTATCACTTAAATGTAAAAGCTTCAAAACAAATTTTAAAACAACTTTCTTCAGTGTAAAGGAGCACATTAGCCATAACTAATTTCAACTTATAGCTGAATTTATGTAATTTAAAAAAAAAAAGTAGTGTGAATAAAACAATAAGAGGGCATTGCTTTTGGTAGATTTTTAATTAATGATAAATATTTATATAATGAACAAATACAATTGTTAATATTTGTAGGAAACTGGTATATGTTATAGTATATATATAATTCTAAATACTGAAATTTAACTGAAAAAAGTGTGTATGCATTATAAACATGATAAATGTCCAGACATTTTCTTCCTGAATGCAGGTGTGAATGCAGGTCACGACCTGCATTTTTTTAATTTCAGAGGTTGCTTAGCATCATATTCTGTTTTGAGCCAAGTACAAAAAATAAATTGTATTTCAAGAAAAATGTATATCTACAATGCACTCTTACTACTGCTTCAAATGAACTATGTTGATTAAAACCATCATCTGTTTAATTTGAAGCTGACGACATACAAATTCTGTGAACCTGTATTATGTAATTGACGGCATAAATAGCCGTCATCAGAAACATATTGTCAATGTCATAGACAAGGCGATATATTGTCAGTAACTGTATATCACAAATAAATATACTGTCAATGCAATTTGACTGCCTAAATTGTATACATTAGTAATTTGATAGGTCATGTGCTTTTGTGGACAGCATGCAGGCAATCGTTTAATATGTAAGTCCATGTATCACTTGGGACAATCAGTTATGAAAATGGAAAAAGAATAATTCATGTTTTCTCAGAAAGTGTTTTACCTATGTATATTATATTTTTCAGACAAATTATTTTGGCCAAAGATGAGAAAAATGCAGGAAATTTTCAGAAGAATGTCAGACAGTGGGATGATATGCAGAGAAGACATGTACAACATTTGGGAACAAAAGGACTTCCGGGCAATTCTACCATACAAAGAATTTATATTCAACATCCTCATCCATTTAGATATCCTGGCAGAGCAACGTAGATATGATACAGCTACAGGAAGTCGGATACCAGTAGATAACTTCTTTGTTCCCTGTATGGTCAAAGAACGAAATACCACCAGCTTCATGGACAAAGAATGTACACCAGAGAGAGCAATATGTTTAACATTTGTTTTTAAAGGGACTGTCATACCACCAGCTTTGCCCAATCGTCTGATCAGTGCATGTCTGAGCATGTGGACTTTGAAGCAGTATGAAGGGAGAAAACTCCTCTTTTCAGGATTCATTGTAGTATCATTTGACAAGGTACATGATATTGTAGTATGTGTTGAAGGCAACAAGATTATTCTATATGTAGTCCATAAAACCTCCGCTGGACTTATAGTACCAGATATAGCCACGGGAGTTAAGGAATGCTTGGTTACATCAATGGAGAGAATTTCAGATTTCTATCAGTCCACAATCAATGTAAAACGCAGTCCACAATTACGTTTCCATCTTGATTATTCATGTGCCAAGTTGAAATGCTTCATCAGTGAAGAGGAAGCTTTGCAGACCAATGAATGGGTTTGTGAAAAACATAAACTAACACACAGAGCCGGAGACTGGCTGGTTTGGAACCAAGATAAGGTATTAATTTAAGGTGACATTAGTTTACCAATTTTCATATCTCGTAAATGCAAGTTTTGCCTATTATTAGAAACCCGCTATAAAAAGAGAAAATCTGACACAAGCAAAAAGTTCAAAATGTTGACCTCTACCTATTGTTCTTCGCGTCAGAACTGTCAAAAAACTTATAGGAGTTATTTCTTGAAAAGATGAATCTTATCTTGAAATGATGAATCTTATCATTTATAAAATTGTTCGCCTTTTATCTTGAAAATTATAATACATAGACAGAAACTTTAAATAGAACGAAATATCAACAAGACAAGATTTACTACTAAGTCTACATGATATCTTCAGTTGACTCCCTATTAGTGTTATTGACCTATAACAACCATTTTTACAAATTGTTTAGCATTTTGTCCTATCTTAATTTAATAAAAAGATATATTAGATAAACAGAAACAGTAGATAGCAAAAATTATCAGCAGGACAAGACCTTCAAATAAGCTAATAAATGACCGAAATCTTAAGCCGATCCATTTTTGGAGTTTTAGCCTTTATTGATATTTTTTTCTCAATTTTTGCCTAATATCTTGAATAGTGTAATAGATAGATATAAACTTTAAATGTAAATAGAATAAAAAATATTGAAAACAACACGTTATTAATTTCTTGCGTCCGAAGCGCTTTTCTGGATTTACCTTCATCAGGAACGCTCAAAGCCAAACAAATGATCATCAAGACAAGATCACGAAAAAGCCAAAATGGCATAAGTTTGCAGATGCCTCGTTTTATGCCTTTTGATGATATTTTTTTTTAATTTTTTGGTATTTTTGCCTCTTATCATGATTATCTTGAAAACTATGATATATGAATAAAAACTTAAAAAAAAAAAATTATCAGCAGAATGAGATCTACAAATTTGTCAAATTGTCAGTATCTCTTAATAGAGTTATTCCTCTTTCATGATGACTTATCCTAAAAAGTGGTTTTTATTTTCTAGTTTAAATGCCTTGGTAATCAGTTTTTTTCGTTTTACTTCTTTAATAGCAAAGGTCAAAGTTAAGCTTATCAAAATACCTTTTCTTGTCTCTTATGAGTTGCCAGTTTATTTTACTTATATATATAAATATGAAATACAGAAGGGGGAATTTCTCTCATATTAAATCCCTGTATCACTTTTTGTTCAAAATTTCTCAAAATATCCTGAGGATATAACGAGCAATTTACCAAAAAAAATTGTTGGTTTCTTTTACGGTTGCTAATGAGTAGACATACCTAAAATTAGTGGTCATGAGAATGCTCTTACAATAAAAAATGTTTGATATCATATCCCAAACATATATATGACATCTTACGAAAAGAACAAACAGCACAAGAAATAAATTAGGCAGAAAAAAAATATCAGAACAAAATCAAAATGACATTTTGCAGAAAGTGTTAAGACCTAATTACATGTAACAGTTTTTAATCATTTTCTAAAGAAGTGAACACATTTATAAAAAGAGGAAAAAATAGTTGGTTTTATTATTAATATGTTTTAAAATTTGGCACCACACGAATGAGTCTTTGTTTGTGTTCGTGCTGTTTTAAAAACAAACAGCAAGGACTGAGAAACAGGAAATGGGAATATGTGTTTTTTAATTATGTGTTGTAATCATACATGGTTTAGCTGCTCTATTCATGCTCTGGTTGTTTGCTTGTTGCTTGTTGTTCTTAATAGTTATTGATGGATTGCTGTATTTCTGTTTTGATTTTTTTCGTTTTCCATGGGACTTTTTTTCAGCTTATGGTTTTACTTTTACTCGTTGTATATTTAAAGTATAAACATATAATACGACTGTGTCAAGTAATTATCTGTATATATTTTGTTTCTACAGAAGAAAGATCATTGTGATCAGAATTGTCCAGGTAAGATTTATGTAGCTGTGAGATTAATATTCACTAATTTGACTCAAAATCTCATATTTTATTAAAAACATATTCAAACTTCCTGTACTTAGAACTTCTAAGTTCAGCTTGGACGTTCCAAATGAAATATTGGAAAATTTATAAATATTATTTCAGAGATGCTTTTACTCCTGTTCCTTCCCAATTACAACAAAATCATAAAGAAACAATTTGCAATGATGGAATCTTATAATGTATCAACATTAAAAGTTAAAACGGGTGGGCGACTGCCAAACAGTGTCTTTTCAATGACATAAAAACCCTTTGACGATTTGTTTTCAAATTTAAATATGTTGTTTTCGGCGACTATATGAAGGTCAAGTTCAATTTTCACGATATAAGCCTTTCTCGCTATTGAGTTATCATCCTTTTTAAGATCCAAAAGTTGTATTAATAATTTGATTGAGTTGTTTCTCTTTGTTCAGAAATGCTTAATTATATAAAAAAAGTTTGATTACACTAGCTAGGCTATATTATTAATGTCTTATCTGACCATTATAAATAGAATGACAGTTTTATTTGAAAATTTTCTTGTTTTCTTCTTGATGATTAAAAGCAATATAGGAGTTGTACAAATATAGTTAAAAACTTACTTTCATTCTAAGACATTTTGAAGACAAGAACAGATAAATTTATTTTTCTTTTCTTTGGTAAATTGTTTGAAGAATTTTGTGGTAGGTGTGTTTGTTATTCTGTATAAATCAATTTTCTAAGTGCTATTTATGTGTTTTTTGTTGTGTGTGTAAATGTAAATGTTTTCATTATCCTTTTTGAGTTCAAGATTTTCAAATTCATTAGATAATAATCTATTTTTATAAATTAAAAGATTAAAGTTAAGATAAGTTGCATGTCTATATTAGTTTGCCTCAAACAAAAGAAAATATTGGGAACTATCAACTATAAATATAAATAAAATTTGGTTACACAAAGTGTTTTAAAATGATTTTCCCCTTTTATCAAGATAACACAAACCATTTGGTAATTGCCAATAATTGGAGTGACAGATTTATTTAAAAACTATTAATTATATTTGATTATAATTTAAAAATTACTATAGAAATATATCTTATTACATCATGTCTACTTTAAGAGTCTAGGGTTAAATAATTTCCAATTTTAGATTTATAATAATTTCTTTTGAACTGAAAAGGTTTAAAAAAGAAGTCTTTCATCAAAAATGTAATTATTTGGGTTCTTTGATATGCTGATTCTAGTAATGTTCTTAGATTTAGGATATAGAAACATATTGAATAGGTAAATGTCTAATTTGACTTTTTTCAGGTTTTTTTGTCACATTTATTTTGTGTGACAAACCTATGTTGTATCAAATATTCCATCACTATCCACATTAAGAGCTGTTTTAAGCTTAAATGTTGTGACCATATTTGCTCAACTGTGTATGGTTCGACCTTTTGCAGGAGAATCAGGTGTGCTGTCTCTCCCTGACAGCCTCTTGTTTATAAAATTAGAGTTACATTCCTTTGTCAATTATTGTACATGTAGATCCATCAGTTACAACCAATGTTTTATACAATGCAACGTAAAATTCTACTTTCCTCTGATCAATTTAAGCAATTTTTACTCTTCAGTGCCAACAAGCACTTTGATTCAAACATTTTGAAGTCAGTTTTATCTTGTTAAAATTTACAAGAGTAAGTCAGTTTAAATGGAACCCCTTTGGATAAGTCGATGGCATTTGGTATGCAGTTCTGTCATTGTCCATTGGCACATTGAATGCTTTGCATAGATTACATGTTAAAGTTATGCCATTCTAATGTGAATATTTTTATTATAATATCAAAATAACATACAGTCTGACAGTCAAGATATATCACTGTGTCCACATTTGTATAGATTACATGTTAAAGTTATGCCATTTTAATTTGAATATTTCAATCATACTTTCAAAGTAACATACAGTCAAGAAATATCTTTGTGTCAACATTTGTATGAAGGGAATCATTGGAAGGTGGTCTCTTGATTAAGGCTTTATGCTTATTGTTAGGCAAATGAATTTTTCATGGCAATTTTTATTTTCAGGTTTAAGTGATGATGCTTTAAACCAAAGACCAAGTGATATTGAACTACTGCGTTTGTCAATCAAATGTCCATCAAACCAAATGTATGAGTTAGTGACATATCTGGAAATGTATGATAAATGGAATGATATCACATACAATTATAGAGAAAATATAGAGGTAGCAAAGTTTTTGATTTTATCAAAATGGAAAGAGATGAAAGTTGAGAGCAATTTCAAAGCCTTGGCAGAAGCTCTGACAAACATGGATATATCAACTCATGTTTTGTGTCAAGTAAGTTTTTGTAACTAATTTTTCAAGATTTTAAACCTTGAACAATCAAAACTGTTTATAAAGATATGTTTATGGAAATTGTCGATTTTTTTCATTATCATGTCTCCTACTTACATTTAAGACATATAGACACTTTTCTGATCTGCAACACTTATTTGCTCTTGGATGTCTGTTGTTCTGCGTTTTATATGTGTAGTAGCATGGTTGCTGTGTTAAAAACAATAAACAAACAATGAACATCACTGTGTATTTATTCATGTTTCATGTTCAAGTTGTTCAAGTTATAAGTAACTGAACCTTCATTTTTATTTAAAGTTAAATTTGCTTACAGATGCTGGCAGAATAAATCGGAACCAACATAGCTACTCCACATTTATCAAACAGGGAGGGAGGATATTTGAAAAAAAACTTGACAATTTCTGTGTTTTTTTCTTGGTATCACAACTGTCACTGACCATAAAATACGTTATCACCTATTTTCTTAAATACAGAGTACTGTGTGATTGCCAGAATCAAAAAGATATTGGCCAGTAACAAGCACATTAATTGTCCTACTTTTCCCAAATTAAATACCGAAAGGTGGAGACATGATTGTGATATCCATGCTCAAGTATTCAAAATTAAACCAATATCTGTGTAATTAAAAAAAAAAGGAAATCAACTTCAATATTTAAAAAGGTGTAACAAAAATCCGGAACTCCAAGATAAATTGAAAAAAAAATTAAACCTTGTTAATATCTTGTATGACAGTTGTTTATAGTTCCATTTTATTGTCAAAAGTAGATTAACATTCCGAAAATACATCAACGGTTACGACGGTTAGAGGGAGCAGAACTGACATATTTTGTCACATAAAGAGTATATTGTTAGAAAATGACAAGTATTATAGATATAAATATTGTCTGAAACAGTTCTGGAAAGTTTTCAAATTAATTAGCCTGTTACTAAAAAAAACCTATGACCATTGATATATACAAGATTTGTATGCATTAATTAGTTAACCCCGCCATGCTATGTAATTAATTGCAGAGCAATACAGTACCAAGAGAGGAATGGAAAACGCATAACATTTTCATATTAGGATAATTGATAATTATCTCCCCTTATTGATTCCAGTTCTATATACAATAAAGGATATGACTACCTCAGTCTATTGCTAATTATCTCCCTTATTGACTCCATTTATATATACCATAAAGGATATGACTACTTCAGTTTATTGCTAATTATCTCCCTTATTGATTTCAGTTCTATATACCATAAAGGATATGACTACTTCAGTCTATTGCTGAGTCATTATCTCCACTTATTGTTTCTAGTTCTATATACAATAAAGGATATGAATACCTCAGTCTATTGCTAATTATCTCCCCTTATTGATTCCAGTTCTATATACCATACAGGATATGACATCTCGAGTCTATTGCTAATTATCTCCCTTATTGACTCCAGTTATATATACCATAAAAGATATGACTACTTCAGACTATTGATAATTATCTCCCTTATTGACTCCAGTTCTATATACCATAAAGGATATATAAAAAAAAGATGTGGTATGATTGCCAATGAGACAACTATCCACAAAAGACTAAAATGACACAGACATTAACAACTATAGGTCACCGTACGGCCTTCAACAATGAGCAAAGCCTATACTGCATACAGTTGGGTGCAGACCAAGCATTACATGTAGACGGGCCGAAAAAGTTAACGCGGCGTTTACTCGCGTGCACTTCATGTAAACGCCGCGTTAACTGTGCGTTAACACCGAAATTGCAGTAGACATTAAAAGTAAACGGGCGTTTACTTTCGCGTTTACCTCCGCGTTAACGCAAAAACGGCGCGTCTTCTAATTTTGTAAAGAGTAAACGGGCGTTTACTTTCCCGTTTACCTCCGCGTTAACGTGGTAAAAAGCGCGTCTTCTATTTTCGTAATAAGTAAACGCGCGTTTACTGTTTGTAGTAAACGCCCGTTAACGCAGTTTGTTATCGTAACCTGGTTACACTGACCTACAATATGAATTGATAAGGAACATCAAAATTAATTGACCAACTGGTCATTTCTGCTTGACATATTGACGATTAAAGTTGTTTAAAAATGTCAAACATTTGTATTCAATTGAAGAATAATTATAGTAAATTTCTTGTTTTTCGCAAATAATATTTTAAGTATGTTTATTCAAATACATGTAATTTAATCCTCACCAAAAATAAACAGTTTTCTCATCTTAGACAGACTGACTCGTAAAACAAAATTATTTGATATCATATCAATAACCAAAACTGACTCTTAACAAGTTATCTTATTCTATATAGAAGTAAATTGAATTCAGTTAAATTTTTATGCCATAATTGACCATATAATACAATTGACAGCAATTGTTGTACCAGCCTGACGGACATGAACTCTTTGTATTTAAAATATTGAATAGTAAACAAAATTCAGTAGTTTTCATACATCAGACTAACTCGTAATATATAATTATTTGTTCACAACAACCAAAACTGACCATATAAGCAATTTATTAAGTAAATCTATATAGCCCGCATAGTAAATGAGTTATATTTTGATATAAAGATTGATTGTATAATAGAAAAGGAAGCAATATTTGAATATTATGACATACAAATTTTGTTTGCATCAATTTAGAGTTGCAGCATGTCCTTTTTTATTCAAAATGTTGAATCGCAAACAAAATTCAATAGTTTTTTTTACCTAAGACTGACTCATATAATAAAATTATTTGTCCGCAACTCAAAACTGACCATATAAGCATTTCATTATGTAAATCTATATAGCCGCATAGTAAATGAGTTATATTTTCATGTAAGAATTGATTGTATAATTAAAAAGATAGCAGTATTTGAATATTATGATTAAAAAAATTTACTCGCATCCATTTAGAGTGTTAGCATGTCTTTTTTTTATTCAATATATTGAATCGTAAACAAATTTCAGTAGTTTTCATATCTCAGACTGATTTGTATTATAAAATTATTTGTCCGCAACACTCAAAAATGACCATATAAGCATTTTATTATGTAAATCTATATAGCTGCATAGTAAATGAGTTATATTTTCATGTAAGAATTGATTGTATAATAAAATAGGTAGCAATATTTGAATATTATGACTAAAAAATTTTGTTTGCATCAATTTAGAGTGCCACCATGTCCTTTTTGTATTAAAATATTGATTAGTAAACAAAATTCAATAGTTTTTTTACCTTAGACTGACTCATATAATAAATTTATTTGTCCGCAACACTCAAAACTGACCATATAAGCATTTCATTATGTAAATCTATATAGCAACATAGTAAATGAGTATATTTTCATGTGAGAATTGATTGTATAATGAAAAAGATAGCAGTATTTGAATATAATGATTAAAATATTTTACTCTCATCCATTTAGAGTGTTAGTATGTCTTTCTTTTATTCAATTTATTGAATTGTTAACAAATTTCAGTAGTTTTCATACCTCAAACTGACTCATATAATAAAATTATATGTCCGCAACAACCAAAACTGACCATATAAACATTCTATTATGTAAATCTATATAGCTGCATAGTAAATGAGTTATATTTTCATGTAAGGATTGATTGTATAATAAAATAGGTAGCAATATTTGAATATTATGACTAAACAAATTTTGTTCACATCAATTTAGAGTGCCAGCATGTCCTTTTTTTATTCAAAATATTGAATCGTAAACAAAATTCAGTCATTTTCATACCTCAGACTGACTCATATAATAAAATTATTTGTCTGCAACAACCAAAACTGACCATATGAGCATTTAAGTATATAAATCTATATAGCGGCATAGTAAATGAGATATATTTTCATGTAAGGAGTGATTGTATAATAAAATAGGTAGAAATATTTAAATATCATGACTAAAAAATTTTGTTCGCATCAATTTAGACTGACAGCATGCCCTTTTTTTATTCAAAATATTGAATCGTAAACAAAATTCAGTAGTTTTCATACCTCAGACTGACTCATATAATAAAACTATTTATCCGCAACCACCAAAACTGATTATATTAGCATTTTATTATGTAAATCTTTATAGTCACATAGTAAATGAGTTATATTTTCATGTAAGAATTGATTGTATAATATAAAAGGTAGCAATATTTGAATATTATGACTAAAAAAAATGGTTCCCATCAATTTAGAGTGCCAGCAATTCTTTTTTTTATTCAAAATATTGAATTGTAAACAAAAGTCAGTAGTTTTGATACCTTACACAGTCTAGTATAATAAAACTGTTTGTCCACAACAACCAAAATTTACCATATAAGCACTTTATTATATAAGTCTATATTGCCATATAGTAAATGAGTTATATATTTTCATGTAAGGTTTGATTGTATTATATAAAAGGTAGCAAAATTTGCATATTATGACTAAATAAAATTGGTTCGCATCAATTTAAAGTACCAGCATGTACTTTTTATACAAATGATTGAATCCTTAACCAATTTAAGTAGTTTTCATACCTCAGACTGACTCTTATTATAAAATGATTTGTTTTGCAACAACCAAAACTGACCATATTAGCATTTTATTATGTAAATCTATATAGTCACATAGTAAATGAGTTATATTTTCATGTAAGAATTGATTGTATAATATAAAAGGACGCAATATTTGAATATTATGACCAAAATTTTGTTCCCATCAATTTAGAATGCCAGCATGTCCTTTTTTTCTTCAAAATATTGAATCGTAAACAAAATTCAGTAGTTTTAATACCTCAGACTGACTCGTATTATAAAATTATTTGTTTTGCAACAACCAAAACTGACCATATTAGCATTTTATTATGTAAATCTTTATAGTCCCAAAGTAAATGAGTTATATTTTCATGCAAGAATTGATTGTGTAATATAAAAGGTAGCAATATTGGAACAGTATGAATAAAAAAATTGGTTCGCATCAATTTAGAGTGCCACCATGTCCTTTTTTATTCAAAATATTGATTAGTAAACAAAATTCAATAGTTTTTTTACCTTAGACTGACTCATATAATAAATTTATTTGTCCGCAACACTCAAAACTGACCATATAAGCATTTCATTATGTAAATCTATATAGCAACATAGTAAATGAGTATATTTTCATGTGAGAATTGATTGTATAATGAAAAAGATAGCAGTATTTGAATATAATGATTAAAATATTTTACTCTCATCCATTTAGAGTGTTAGTATGTCTTTCTTTTATTCAATTTATTGAATTGTTTACAAATTTCAGTAGTTTTCATACCTCAAACTGACTCATATAATAAAATTATATGTCCGCAACAACCAAAACTGACCATATAAACATTCTATTATGTAAATCTATATAGCTGCATAGTAAATGAGTTATATTTTCATGTAAGGATTGATTGTATAATAAAATAGGTAGCAATATTTGAATATTATGACTAAACAAATTTGTTCGCATCAATTTATGGTGCCAGCATGGCCTTTTTTTATTCAAAATATTGAATTGTAAACAAAATTCAGTAGTTTTCATACCTCAGACTGACCCATACAATAAAATTATTTGTCCGCAACAACCAAAACTGACCATATAAGCATTTTATTATGTAAATCTATATAGCCGCATAGTAAATGAGTTATATTTTCATGTAAGGATTGATTGTATAATAAAATAGATAGCAATATTTGAATATTATGACTAAAAAATTTTGTTCACATCAATTTAGAGTGCCAGCATGTCCTTTTTTTATTCAAAATATTGAATCGTAAACAAAATTCAGTCATTTTCATATCTCAGACTGACTCATATAATAAAATTATTTGTCTGCAACAACCAAAACTGACCATATGAGCATTTTAGTATATAAATCTATATAGCGGCATAGTAAATGAGTTATATTTTCATGTAAGGAGTGATTGTATAATAAAATAGGTAGAAATATTTAAATATCATGACTAAAAAATTTTGTTCTCATCAATTTAGACTGACAGCATGCCCTTTTTTTATTCAAAATATTGAATCGTAAACAAAATTCAGTAGTTTTCATACCTCAGACTGACTCATATAATAAAACTATTTATCCGCAACCACCAAAACTGATTATATTAGCATTTTATTATGTAAATCTTTATAGTCACATAGTAAATGAGTTATATTTTCATGTAAGAATTGATTGTATAATATAAAAGGTAGCAATATTTGAATATTATGACTAAAAAAAATGGTTCCCATCAATTTAGAGTGCCAGCAATTCTTTTTTTTATTCAAAATATTGAATTGTAAACAAAAGTCAGTAGTTTTGATACCTTACACAGTCTAGTATAATAAAACTGTTTGTCCACAACAACCAAAATTTACCATATAAGCACTTTATTATATAAGTCTATATTGCCATATAGTAAATGAGTTATATATTTTCATGTAAGGTTTGATTGTATTATATAAAAGGTAGCAAAATTTGCATATTATGACTAAATAAAATTGGTTCGCATCAATTTAAAGTACCAGCATGTACTTTTTATACAAATGATTGAATCCTTAACCAATTTAAGTAGTTTTCATACCTCAGACTGACTCTTATTATAAAATGATTTGTTTTGCAACAACCAAAACTGACCATATTAGCATTTTATTATGTAAATCTATATAGTCACATAGTAAATGAGTTATATTTTCATGTAAGAATTGATTGTATAATATAAAAGGACGCAATATTTGAATATTATGACCAAAATTTTGTTCCCATCAATTTAGAATGCCAGCATGTCCTTTTTTTCTTCAAAATATTGAATCGTAAACAAAATTCAGTAGTTTTAATACCTCAGACTGACTCGTATTATAAAATTATTTGTTTTGCAACAACCAAAACTGACCATATTAGCATTTTATTATGTAAATCTTTATAGTCCCAAAGTAAATGAGTTATATTTTCATGCAAGAATTGATTGTGTAATATAAAAGGTAGCAATATTGGAACAGTATGAATAAAAAAATTGGTTCGCATCAATTTAGAGTGCCACCATGTCCTTTTTTATTCAAAATATTGATTAGTAAACAAAATTCAATAGTTTTTTTACCTTAGACTGACTCATATAATAAATTTATTTGTCCGCAACACTCAAAACTGACCATATAAGCATTTCATTATGTAAATCTATATAGCAACATAGTAAATGAGTATATTTTCATGTGAGAATTGATTGTATAATGAAAAAGATAGCAGTATTTGAATATAATGATTAAAATATTTTACTCTCATCCATTTAGAGTGTTAGTATGTCTTTCTTTTATTCAATTTATTGAATTGTTAACAAATTTCAGTAGTTTTCATACCTCAAACTGACTCATATAATAAAATTATATGTCCGCAACAACCAAAACTGACCATATAAACATTCTATTATGTAAATCTATATAGCTGCATAGTAAATGAGTTATATTTTCATGTAAGGATTGATTGTATAATAAAATAGGTAGCAATATTTGAATATTATGACTAAACAAATTTGTTCGCATCAATTTATGGTGCCAGCATGGCCTTTTTTTATTCAAAATATTGAATTGTAAACAAAATTCAGTAGTTTTCATACCTCAGACTGACCCATACAATAAAATTATTTGTCCGCAACAACCAAAACTGACCATATAAGCATTTTATTATGTAAATCTATATAGCCGCATAGTAAATGAGTTATATTTTCATGTAAGGATTGATTGTATAATAAAATAGATAGCAATATTTGAATATTATGACTAAAAAATTTTGTTCACATCAATTTAGAGTGCCAGCATGTCCTTTTTTTATTCAAAATATTGAATCGTAAACAAAATTCAGTCATTTTCATACCTCAGACTGACTCATATAATAAAATTATTTGTCTGCAACAACCAAAACTGACCATATGAGCATTTTAGTATATAAATCTATATAGCGGCATAGTAAATGAGTTATATTTTCATGTAAGGAGTGATTGTATAATAAAATAGGTAGAAATATTTAAATATCATGACTAAAAAATTTTGTTCTCATCAATTTAGACTGACAGCATGCCCTTTTTTTATTCAAAATATTGAATCGTAAACAAAATTCAGTAGTTTTCATACCTCAGACTGACTCATATAATAAAACTATTTATCCGCAACCACCAAAACTGATTATATTAGCATTTTATTATGTAAATCTTTATAGTCACATAGTAAATGAGTTATATTTTCATGTAAGAATTGATTGTATAATATAAAAGGTAGCAATATTTGAATATTATGACTAAAAAAAATGGTTCCCATCAATTTAGAGTGCCAGCAATTCTTTTTTTTATTCAAAATATTGAATTGTAAACAAAAGTCAGTAGTTTTGATACCTTACACAGTCTAGTATAATAAAACTGTTTGTCCACAACAACCAAAATTTACCATATAAGCACTTTATTATATAAGTCTATATTGCCATATAGTAAATGAGTTATATATTTTCATGTAAGGTTTGATTGTATTATATAAAAGGTAGCAAAATTTGCATATTATGACTAAATAAAATTGGTTCGCATCAATTTAAAGTACCAGCATGTACTTTTTATACAAATGATTGAATCCTTAACCAATTTAAGTAGTTTTCATACCTCAGACTGACTCTTATTATAAAATGATTAGTTTCACAACAACCAAAACTGACCATATTAGCATTTTATTATGTAAATCTATATAGTCACATAGTAAATGATTTATATTTTCATTTAAGAATTGATTGTACAATATAAAAGGTAGCAACATTTGAATATTATGACTAAAAAAAATGGTTTGCATCAATTTAGAGTGCCAGCATGTACTTTTTGTTACCAATTATTGAATCGTAAACCAATTAAAGAAGTTTTCATAACTCAGACTGAATCGTATTATACAATTATTTGTTTTGCAACAACCAAAACTGACCATATTAGCATTTTATTATGTAAATCTATATAGTCACATAGTAAATGAGTTATATTTTCATGTAAGAATTGATTGTATAATATAAAAGGACGCAATATTTGAATATTATGACCAAAATTTTGTTCCCATCAATTTAGAATGCCAGCATGTCCTTTTTTTCTTCAAAATATTGAATCGTAAACAAAATTCAGTAGTTTTAATACCTCAGACTGACTCGTATTATAAAATTATTTGTTTTGCAACAACCAAAACTGACCATATTAGCATTTTATTATGTAAATCTTTATAGTCCCAAAGTAAATGAGTTATATTTTCATGCAAGAATTGATTGTGTAATATAAAAGGTAGCAATATTGGAACAGTATGAATAAAAAAATTGGTTCGCATCAATTTAGAGTGCCACCATGTCCTTTTTTTATTCAAAATATTGAATCGTAAACAAAATTCAGTAGTTTTCATACCTCAGACTGACTCATATAATAAAATTATTTGTCCGCAACAACCATAACTGACCATATTAGCACTTTTTTAGGTAAATCTATATAGCTGCATAGTAAATGTGTTATATTTTCATTTAAGGATTGATTGTAATATATAAAACTGGAAGGTAGCAATATTTGAAAAGTATGACTAAAAAAAATTGCTTGCATCAATCATGACAATTTAGAGTTCCACAATGTTTTTTTTTTTATTCAAAATATTGAATTGAAACAAATTTCAGTAGTTTTCATACGACTGACTCGTATTATAAATATATTTGTCCAACAACCAACACAGACCATATTGGCACTCGTTATAGCTGAATAGTAAATGAGTTATATATTCATGTAAAGGATAGCAATATTTGAACATTTAAATTGACGGAATGGTACAAATGCTCGACGTACATACTTATGTTACACTTTATAAATATCCCCGTACAATTTACGTTTGATAATTTGTTAAAACAGAAGCTGTAATCATGTTAATCCAAGACAAACGAGGGGAATTTCGATTAAAAATAATATATTAAATGCACCGAGTTATAGAATTTAAAGAGACAATTAAAAATGGGGAAAGAAACAACGTAAACCTTGTTTATATCCCATCATATAAAAATATTGTTCCGATGTCTCGGATAACCTTTCTTTCCCTATAGATATTTGTACATGTAATTTTAAAAAGAAAATATAGAAAATCTGCTAATCAGTAAAATAATGGACTTAATGGAACTGATTGTGTGTAATTGAATAAAATTAATATTCGAATTAAAAGAGTTTATGAATTGTTCTGGTTTAAAACACATATAATAAAATACAAAGACTAAATGTCGTTTTTAAAAAATAAATGTACAAATGAACTTGAAGTTTTTTTATCAATTAATCCAATCAGTTAACGCGAAAAGTAAACGCGCGTTTACTTTCAAGTGCACGTAAAAATACACTTTTAAAATCTGTAGTAAACGCCCGTTTACTTTTAAGTGCACGTCAAAATAAAGTTAACGAATTCTGAAGTAAACGCCCGTTTACTACTGACTAAACGGAAACAAAGTAAACGCACGTTTACTCGGGTAGACATTCGAAATTTCCATTTCGACCGCGTTAACGTAATTATAGTAAACGGGCGTTTACTTGTAAACGGGAAATTTGAAGTTAACTAACGAAATATGTGCACGCGGCGTTAACTTGCGTTTACTTTATGTAATGCTTGGTCTGCACCCAACGGTAGTCAGCTATAAAAGGCCCAGATAATATGCCGACTTCAGTCTATTGCTATTTATCTCCCCTTATTGACTCCAGTTCTATATATCATAAGAGATATGACTACTTCAGTTTATTGCTAATTATCTCCCCTTATTGATTCCAGTTCTATATACCATAAAAGATATGACTACTTCAGGCTATTGCAAATTATCTCCCCTTATTGACTCCAGTTCTATATATCATAAGAGATATGACTACTTCAGTTTATTGCTAATTATCTCCCCTTATTGATTCCAGTTCTATATACCATAAAAGATATGACTACTTCAGGCTATTGCAAATTATCTCCCCTTATTGATTCCAGTTCTACATACCATAAAGGATATGACTACTTCAGTATATTGCTAATTATCTCCCCTTATTGACTCCAGTTCTATATATCATAAGAGATATGACTACTTCAGTTTATTGCTAATTATCTCCCCTTATTGATTCCAGTTCTATATATCATAAGAGATATGACTACTTCAGTTTATTGCTAATTATCTCCCCTTATTGATTCCAGTTCTATATACCATAAAAGATATGACTACTTCAGGCTATTGCAAATTATCTCCCCTTATTGATTCCAGTTCTACATACCATAAAGGATATGACTACTTCAGTATATTGCTTATTATCTCCCCTTATTAATTCCAGTTCTATATATCATAGAGATATGACTACTTCAGTATATTGCCAATTATCCCCCCTTGTTGATTCCAGTTCTATATATCATAAAGAATATGACAATTTCAGTATATTGCTAAGTATCTCCCTCATTCATTTCAGTTCTATGTGCAATAAAGTATATGAAAATTTCAGTCTATTGCTAATTATCTCCCTTTATTAATTCCAATTCTATAATGATCTTCCTTATTGATTCCAGTTCTATAAACCATAAAGGATATGACTTCTTCAATCTATTGCTAAGTATCTCCCTCATTGATTCCAGTTATATATACCATAAAGGATATGAATACTTCAGTCTATTGCTAATTATCTCCCTTTATTGATTCCAGTTCTATATATCATAAAGGATATGACTACATTAGACTATTGCTAATTATCTCCCCTTATTTATTCCAGTTATATAATTATCTCCCCTTATTGATTCCAGTTCTAAATACCATAAAGGATATGACTACATTAGTCTATTGCTAATTATTCCCCCTTATTGCCTTATTGATTGTTCTATAATTATCTCCCCTTATTAATTCCAGTTCTATATACCATAACGGATATGACTACTTAAGTATATTGCTAATTATCTCCCTTTATTGATTCCAGTTCTATATACCATTAAGGATATGACTACTTCAGTCTATTGTTAATTATCTTGCTTATTGATTCCAGTTATATATACCATAAAGGATATGACTACTTCAGTTTATTGCCAATTATCTCCCTTATTGATTTCAGTTCTATATACCATAAAAGATATGACAACTTCAGTCTATTGCTAATTATCTCCCTTATTGATTCCAGTTCTATATACCATAAAGGATATTAATACTTCAGTCTATTGCTAATTATCTCCCTTTATTGATTCCAGTTCTATATACCATAAAGGATATGACTACATAAGTCTATTGCTAATTATCTCCCCTTATTAATTCCAGTTATATAATTATCTCCCCTTATTGATTCCAGTTCTATATACCATAAAGGATATGACTACTTAAGTCTATTGCTAATTGTCTCCCCTTATTGATTACAGTTCCAGTAGCGGATTCAGGATTTCCAGTTAAGGGGGGCACAAAGTTTTATTTTCACAGAGTGGGGCGAGGCCAAAAACTTTTGGAGGTTTTTTTTAGGTAAAACTATTGAAATATTCTTTTAAAGGGGTGAAATGTATATATATCGAACTATTGTGTGGTAAAATTAGTGAGAAATTAAAGTTTCAAGCTGAAACCGCCTTAATCCTCACCTGACAACAATCTACAGATAGACGGTTGGAGAGACAGACGCAAAGTGAGACGAGACAGATCACAATTGCTCACCTGACCAATAAATTTTTCAAACGAAAATTTCTACTTTTACCAGCGATTTTTAGTTGTCCTTTCATACTATCTGATTTTTACTTTTTTGATTTTCGGAGGTTGTGCCAGACTTCACTGTATTTGCCACAAACAACTACAATCAGAATGAGATGCATTTACGCAGTTATATTTATTTTCTTGGGATCCCAAGCATAGAGTAATACGGTACAGAATTTGGCTTAATATTTAGGTTGCAAGTGAGAAATAAATAAAATAGACACAGAGAAACATATCAATAACTAACCTTTCGCTTGAAACAGTATTTCTATATTTCATTACGGATATTATAAAAGAATCTCACTGTTTTTCTTGACCCTGTCATGATGAAATTGTGAATTCAATTTTTTTTGTAGGAGTTACGCTCCTTTGAACTTATTTACCTTAATGTACTACTGCAACAGTTTGTCATCGCAACTCCTCTCAAACCACACAACAGAATTTCACGAAACCTTTTCAGATAATAAGGGCATACTATTTAGTTGTGCATATCGACGGGAAATTGCGATTCAATTTTTTTTTCTAGGAGTTACGCCCCTTTGAACTTATTTGCTTCAATGTACTACTGCAACAGTTTGTCATGGTAACTCCTCTCAAACCACACAACAGAATTTCACGAAACCTTTTCAGATAATAAGGACATACTATGTAGTTGTGCATATCGACAGGAAATTGTGACTCAATTTTTTTTTCTAGGAGTTACGCCCCTTTGAACTTATTTGCTTCAATGTACTTCTGCAATAGTTTGTCATCTCAACTCCTCTGAAACCACACAACAGAATTTCATGAAATTTTGTAGATAATAAGGACATACTATTTAGATGTGCATATTGGCAGGAAATTTAATTTTCTTATACATTTTTTTTTTCTTTCACTTATTTAATTTCTCCAATAACAATGTGGGGACGTGAGGTATGTGAGCGTGCTCACTAAGGTTCTTAAATTGATTCCAGTTCTATATACAATAAAGGATGTGACTTCTTCAGTCTATTGCTAATTATCTCCCTTATTAATTCCAGTTCTATGTACTATAAAGGATATGACTTCTTCAGTCTATTGCTAATTGTCTCCCCTTATTGACTCCATTTCTATATACCATAAAGGATATACCTACTTCAGTCTATTGCTAATTATCTCCCTTATTGATTCCAGTTCTATATACCATAAAGGATATGACTACTTCAGTCTATTGCTAATTATCTCCCTTATTGATTCCAGTTCTATATACCATAAAGGATATGACTACTTCAGTCTATTGCTAATTATCTCCCTTATTGACTCCATTTCTATCTACCATAAACGATATGATTACTTCAGTCTGTTGCTAATTATCTCCCTTATTGATTCCATTTCTGTGTACTATAAAGGATATGACTTCTTCAGTCTATTGCTAATTATCTCCCTTATTGACTCCATTTCTATTTACCATAAAGGATATGACTACTTCAGTCTGTTGCTAATTATCTCCCTTATTGATTCCAGTTCTATATACAATAAAGGATATGACTTCTTTAGTCTATTGCTAATTATCTCCCTTATTAATTCCAGTTATATATACCATAAAGGATATGACTTCTTCAATCTATTGCTAATTATCTCCACTTATTGATTCCAGTTCTAAATACCATAAAGGATATGACTTCTTCAGTCTGTTGCTAATTATCTCCCCTTATTGATTCCAACTCTATATACCACAAAGAATATGACTATTTCAGTCTATTGCTAATTATCTTCCTTTATTGACTCCAGTTCTATGTAACATAAAGGATATGACTACTTTAGTCTATTGTTTATCATCTCCCTTATTGACTCCAGTTCTATATACCATAAAGGATATGACTACTTCAGTATATTGCTAATTATCTCCCCTTATTGATTCGAGTTCTATATACTATAAAGGATATGACTACTTCAGTCTATTGCTAATAATCTCCCCTGATTGCTTCCAGTTCTATGTACTATAAAGGATATGAATACTTCAGTTTGTTGCTAATTATCTCCCCTTATTGATTCCAGTTCTATATACCATAAAGGAAATGACTACTTCAGTCTGTTGATAATTATCTCCCTTATTGATTCCAGTTCTATATACCATAAAGGATATGACTACTTCAGTCTATTGCTAATAATCTCCCTTATTGACTCCATTTCTATCTACCATAAAGGATATAACTACTTCAGTCTATTGCTAATTATCTCCCTTATTGATTCCAGTTCTATATACCAGAAAGGATATGACTACTTCAGTCTATTGCTAATAATCTCCCTTATTGACTCCATTTCTATCTACCATAAAGGATATGACTACTTCAGTCTGTTGCTAATTATCTCCCTTATTGATTCCAGTTCTGTGTACTATAAAGGATATGACTTCTTCAGTCTATTGCTTATTATCTCCCTTATTGACTCCATTTCTATCTACCATAAAGGATATGACTACTTCAGTCAGCTGCTAATTATCTCCCTTATTGATTCCAGTTCTATATACAATAAAGGATATGACTTCTTCAGTCTATTGCTAAATATCTCCCCTTATTGATTCCAGTTCTATATACCATAAAGGATATGACTACTTCAGTCTATTGACAATTATCTCCCTTATTGATTCCAGTTCTATATACCATAAGGGATATGACTACTTCAGTCTGTTGCTAATTATCTCCCCTTATTGATTCCAGTTCTATATACCATAAAGAATATGACTATTTCATTCTATTGCTAATTATCTTCCCTTATTGACTCCAGTTCTATGTACCATAAAGGATATGACTTCTTCAGTCTATTGCTAATTGTCTCCCCTTATTGACTCCATTTCTATATACCATAAAGGATATACCTACTTCAGTCTATTGCTAATTATCTCCCTTATTGATTCCAGTTCTATATACCATAAAGGATATGACTACTTCAGTCTATTGCTAATTATCTCCCTTATTGATTCCAGTTCTATACACCATAAAGGATATGACTTCTTCAGTCTATTGCTAATTATCTCCCTTATTGATTCCAGTTATATATACCATAAAGGATATGACTACTTCAATCTATTGCTAATTATCTCCACTTATTGATTCCAGTTCTAAATACCATAAAGGATATGACTACTTCAGTCTGTTGCTAATTATCTCCCCTTATTGATTCCAGTTCTATATACCATAAAGAATATGACTACTTCAGTCTGTTGCTAATTATCTCCCCTTATTGATTCCAGTTCTATATACCATAAAGAATATGACTATTTCAGCCCATTGCTAATTATCTCCCTTATTGATTCCAGTTTTATATACCATAAAGGATATGACTACTTCAGTCTATTGCCAATTATCTCCCCTTGTTGATTCCAGTTCTATATACCATAAAGAATATAACTATTTCAGTCTATTGCTAATTATCTCCCGTATTGACTCCAGTTCTATATACCATAAAGGATATGACTACTTCAGTCTGTTGCTAATTATCTCCCCTTATTGATTCCAACTCTATATACCACAAAGAATATGACTATTTCAGTCTATTGCTAATTATCTTCCTTTATTGACTCCAGTTCTATGTAACATAAAGGATATGACTACTTTAGTCTATTGTTTATCATCTCCCTTATTGACTCCAGTTCTATATACCATAAAGGATATGACTACTTCAGTATATTGCTAATTATCTCCCCTTATTGATTCCAGTTCTATATACTATAAAGGATATGACTACTTCAGTCTATTGCTAATAATCTCCCCTGATTGCTTCCAGTTCTATGTACTATAAAGGATATGAATACTTCAGTTTGTTGCTAATTATCTCCCCTTATTGATTCCAGTTCTATATACCATAAAGGAAATGACTACTTCAGTCTGTTGATAATTATCTCCCTTATTGATTCCAGTTCTATATACCATAAAGGATATGACTACTTCAGTCTATTGCTAATAATCTCCCTTATTGACTCCATTTCTATCTACCATAAAGGATATAACTACTTCAGTCTATTGCTAATTATCTCCCTTATTGATTCCAGTTCTATATACCATAAAGGATATGACTACTTCAGTCTATTGCTAATAATCTCCCTTATTGACTCCATTTCTATCTACCATAAAGGATATGACTACTTCAGTCTGTTGCTAATTATCTCCCTTATTGATTCCAGTTCTGTGTACTATAAAGGATATGACTTCTTCAGTCTATTGCTTATTATCTCCCTTATTGACTCCATTTCTATCTACCATAAAGGATATGACTACTTCAGTCAGCTGCTAATTATCTCCCTTATTGATTCCAGTTCTATATACAATAAAGGATATGACTTCTTCAGTCTATTGCTAAATATCTCCCCTTATTGATTCCAGTTCTATATACCATAAAGGATATGACTACTTCAGTCTATTGACAATTATCTCCCTTATTGATTCCAGTTCTATATACCATAAGGGATATGACTACTTCAGTCTGTTGCTAATTATCTCCCCTTATTGATTCCAGTTCTATATACCATAAAGAATATGACTATTTCATTCTATTGCTAATTATCTTCCCTTATTGACTCCAGTTCTATGTACCATAAAGGATATGACTTCTTCAGTCTATTGCTAATTTGTCTCCCCTTATTGACTCCATTTCTATATACCATAAAGGATATACCTACTTCAGTCTATTGCTAATTATCTCCCTTATTGATTCCAGTTCTATATACCATAAAGGATATGACTACTTCAGTCTATTGCTAATTATCTCCCTTATTGATTCCAGTTCTATACACCATAAAGGATATGACTTCTTCAGTCTATTGCTAATTATCTCCCTTATTGATTCCAGTTATATATACCATAAAGGATATGACTACTTCAATCTATTGCTAATTATCTCCACTTATTGATTCCAGTTCTAAATACCATAAAGGATATGACTACTTCAGTCTGTTGCTAATTATCTCCCCTTATTGATTCCAGTTCTATATACCATAAAGAATATGACTACTTCAGTCTGTTGCTAATTATCTCCCCTTATTGATTCCAGTTCTATATACCATAAAGAATATGACTATTTCAGCCCATTGCTAATTATCTCCCTTATTGATTCCAGTTTTATATACCATAAAGGATATGACTACTTCAGTCTATTGCCAATTATCTCCCCTTGTTGATTCCAGTTCTATATACCATAAAGAATATAACTATTTCAGTCTATTGCTAATTATCTCCCGTATTGACTCCAGTTCTATATACCATAAAGGATATGACTACTTCAGTCTATTGACAATTATCTCCCTTATTGATTCCAGTTCTATATACCATAAAGTATAAGACTACCTCAGTCTATTGCTAATTATCTCCCCTTATTGATTCCAGTTCTATATACCATAAAGGATATGAATATTTCAGTCTATTGACAATTATCTCCCTTATTGATTCCAGTTCTATATACAATAAAGGATATGACTATTTCAGTCTTTTGACAATTATCTTCCTGATTGATTCCAGTTCTATATACCATAAAGGATATGACTACTTCAGTCTATTGCTAATTATCTCCCCTTATTAATTCCAGTTCTATCTACCATTAAGGATATGACTATTTCAGTCTATTGCTAATTATCTCCCCTTATTTATTCCAGTTCTATATACCATAAAGGATATGACTACTTCAGTCTATTGCTAATTATCTCCCCTTATTAATTCCAGTTCTATCTACCATTAAGGATATGACTATTTCAGTCTATTGCCAATTATCTCCCCTTATTGATTCCAGTTCTATATACCATAAAGGATATGACTACTTCAGTCTATTGCTAATTATCTCCCCTTATTAATTCCAATTCTATATACCATAGACGATATCACTACTTCAGTTTATTGCCAATTATCTCCCCTTATTGATTCCAGTTCTATATACCATAAAGGTAATGACTACTGCAGTCTATTGCTAATTATCTCCCGTTATTGATTTCAGTTCTATATACCATAGAGGATATCACTACTTTAGACTATTGCAAATTATCTCCCCTTATTGATTCCAGTTCTAGCTACAATTAAGGATATGACTATTTCAGTCTATTGCTAATTATCTCCCCTTATTGATTCCAGTTCTATATACCATAATGAATATGACTACTTCAGTCTATTGCTAATTATCTCCTATATTGATTCCAGTTCTATATACGATAAAGGATATGACTATTTCAGTCTATTGCTGATTATCTCCCCTTTTGATTCCAGTTCTATATGCCATAAAGGATGTGACTACTTCAGGCTATTGCTAATTATCTCCCTTTATTGATTCCAGTTCTATATACCATAAAGGATATGACTACTTCAGTCTATTGCTTATTATCTCCCTTATTGATTCCAGTTCTATGTACTATAAAGGATATGACTACTTCAGTCTATTGCTTATTATCTCCCCTTATTGATTCCGGTTCTATATACAATAAAGGATATGACTACTTCACTATATTGCTAATTATCTCCCCTTATTGATTCCAGTTCTATACACCATGAAGGATATGACTACTTCAGTCTATTGCTAATTATCTCCCCTTATTAATTCCAGTACTGTATACCATAAAGGATATGACTACTTCAGTCTATTGCTAATTATCTCCCCTTATTGATTCCAATTCTATATACCATAGAGGATATCACTACTTCAGTCTTGCCAATTATCTCCCTTTATTGATTCCAGTTCTATATACCATAAAGGAAATGACTACTTCAGTCTGTTGATAATTATCTCCCTTATTGATTCCAGTTCTATATACCATAAAGGATATGACTACTTCAGTCTATTGCTAATAATCTCCCTTATTGACTCCATTTCTATCTACCATAAAGGATATAACTACTTCAGTCTATTGCTAATTATCTCCCTTATTGATTCCAGTTCTATATACCATAAAGGATATGACTACTTCAGTCTATTGCTAATAATCTCCCTTATTGACTCCATTTCTATCTACCATAAAGGATATGACTACTTCAGTCTGTTGCTAATTATCTCCCTTATTGATTCCAGTTCTGTGTACTATAAAGGATATGACTTCTTCAGTCTATTGCTTATTATCTCCCTTATTGACTCCATTTCTATCTACCATAAAGGATATGACTACTTCAGTCTGCTGCTAATTATCTCCCTTATTGATTCCAGTTCTATATACAATAAAGGATATGACTTCTTCAGTCTATTGCTAAATATCTCCCCTTATTGATTCCAGTTCTATATACCATAAAGGATATGACTACTTCAGTCTATTGCCAATTATCTCCCCTTGTTGATTCCAGTTCTATATACCATAAAGAATATAACTATTTCAGTCTATTGCTAATTATCTCCCGTATTGACTCCAGTTCTATATACCATAAAGGATATGACTACTTCAGTCTATTGACAATTATCTCCCTTATTGATTCCAGTTCTATATACCATAAAGTATAAGACTACCTCAGTCTATTGCTAATTATCTCCCCTTATTGATTCCAATTCTATATACCATAAAGGATATGACTACTTCAGTCTATTGACAATTATCTCCCTTATTGATTCCAGTTCTATATACCATAAAGTATAAGACTACCTCAGTCTATTGCTAATTATCTCCCCTTATTGATTCCATTTCTATCTACCATAAAGGATATGACTACTTCAGTCTGTTGCTAATTATCTCCCCTTATTAATTCCAGTTCTATCTACCATTAAGGATATGACTATTTCAGTCTATTGCTAATTATCTCCCCTTATTTATTCCAGTTCTATATACCATAAAGGATATGACTACTTCAGTCTATTGCTAATTATCTATCTTTATTGATACCACTTCTATATACCATAGAGGATATGACTACTTCAGTCTATTGCCAATTATCTCCCCTTATTGATTCCAGTTCTATATACCATAAAGGATATGACTACTTCAGTCTATTGCTAATTATCTCCCCTTATTAATTCCAATTCTATATACCATAGACGATATCACTACTTCAGTTTATTGCCAATTATCTCCCCTTATTGATTCCAGTTCTATATACCATAAAGGTAATGACTACTGCAGTCTATTGCTAATTATCTCCCGTTATTGATTTCAGTTCTATATACCATAGAGGATATCACTACTTTAGACTATTGCAAATTATCTCCCCTTATTGATTCCAGTTCTAGCTACAATTAAGGATATGACTATTTCAGTCTATTGCTAATTATCTCCCCTTATTGATTCCAGTTCTATATACCATAATGAATATGACTACTTCAGTCTATTGCTAATTATCTCCTATATTGATTCCAGTTCTATATACGATAAAGGATATGACTATTTCAGTCTATTGCTGATTATCTCCCCTTTTGATTCCAGTTCTATATGCCATAAAGGATGTGACTACTTCAGGCTATTGCTAATTATCTCCCTTTATTGATTCCAGTTCTATATACCATAAAGGATATGACTACTTCAGTCTATTGCTTATTATCTCCCTTATTGATTCCAGTTCTATGTACTATAAAGGATATGACTACTTCAGTCTATTGCTTATTATCTCCCCTTATTGATTCCGGTTCTATATACAATAAAGGATATGACTACTTCACTATATTGCTAATTATCTCCCCTTATTGATTCCAGTTCTATACACCATGAAGGATATGACTACTTCAGTCTATTGCTAATTATCTCCCCTTATTAATTCCAGTACTGTATACCATAAAGGATATGACTACTTCAGTCTATTGCTAATTATCTCCCCTTATTGATTCCAATTCTATATACCATAGAGGATATCACTACTTCAGTCTTGCCAATTATCTCCCTTTATTGATTCCAGTTCTATATACCATTAAGGATATGACTACTTCAGTCTATTGCTAATTATCTCCCCTTATTGATTTCAGTTCTTTATACCATAGAGGATATCACTACTTCAATCTATTGCTAGTTATCTCCCCTTATTGATTCCAGTTCTATATACCATAAAGGATATGACTACTTCAGTCTATTGCTAATTATCTCCCCTTATTAATTCCAGTTCTATATACTATAAAGGATATGACTACTTCAGTCTATTGCTAATTATCTCCCTTTATTGATTCTAGTTCTATATACCATAAAGGATATGACTACTTCAGTCTATTGCTAATAATCTTCCTTATTGACCCTGGTTCTATATACCTTAAAGGATATGACTACCTAAGTATATTGCTAATTATCTCCCTTATTGACTACAGTTCTATATACCATAAAGGATATGACTACTTCAGTATATTGCTAATTATCTCCCCTTATTGATTCCACTTCTATATACTATAAAGGATATGACTTCCTCAGCCTATTGCTAATTATCTCCCTTGTTGATTCCAGTTCTATATACCAAAAAGGATATGACTACTTTAGTCTATTGCTTATTATCTCCCCTTATTGATTCCAGTTCTATATACCATACAGGACATGACTACTTCAGTCTATTGCTAATTATCTCCGCTTATTGATTCCAGTTCTATATACCATAAAGGATATGACTACTTCAGTCTATTGACAATTATCTCCCCTTATTGATCCCACTTCTATATACTATAAAGGATATGACTTCCTCAGCCTATTGCTAATTATCTCCCTTGTTGATTCCAGTTCTATATATCAAAAAGGATATGACTGCTTTAGTCTATTGCTTATTATCTCTCCTTATTGATTCCAGTTCTGTAATTATCTCCCCTTGTTGATTCCAGTTCTATATACCATTAAGGATATGACTACTTCAGTCTATTGCTAATTATCTCCCCTTATTAATTCCAGTTCTATCTACCATTAAGGATATGACTATTTCAGTCTATTGCTAATTATCTCCCCTTATTTATTCCAGTTCTATATACCATAAAGGATATGACTACTTCAGTCTATTGACAATTATCTCCCCTTATTGATTCCAGTTCTATATACGATAAAGGATATGACTATTTCAGTCTTTTGACAATTATCTTCCTTATTGATTCCAGTTCTATATACCATAAAGGATATGACTACTTCAGTCTATTGCTAATTATCTCCCCTTATTAATTCCAGTTCTATCTACCATAAAGGATATGACTACTTCAGTCTATTGCTAATTATCTATCTTTATTGATACCAGTTCTATATACCATAGAGGATATGACTACTTCAGTCTATTGCCAATTATCTCCCCTTATTGATTCCAGTTCTATATACCATAAAGGATATGACTACTTCAGTCTATTGCTAATTATCTCCCCTTATTAATTCCAATTCTATATACCATAGACGATATCACTACTTCAGTCTATTGCCAATTATCTCCCCTTATTGATTCCAGTTCTATATACCATAAAGGTAATGACTACTGCAGTCTATTGCTAATTATCTCCCCTTATTGATTCCAGTTCTATATACCATAGAGGATATCACTACTTTAGACTATTGCAAATTATCTCCCCTTATTGATTCCAGTTCTAGCTACAATTAAGGATATGACTATTTCAGTCTATTGCTAATTATCTCCCCTTATTGATTCCAGTTCTATATACCATAATGAATATGACTACTTCAGTCTATTGCTAATTATCTCCTATATTGATTCCAGTTCTATATACGATAAAGGATATGACTATTTCAGTCTATTGCTGATTATCTCCCCTTTTGATTCCAGTTCTATATGCCATAAAGGATGTGACTACTTCAGGCTATTGCTAATTATCTCCCTTTATTGATTCCAGTTCTATATACCATAAAGGATATGACTACTTCAGTCTATTGCTTATTATCTCCCTTATTGATTCCAGTTCTATGTACTATAAAGGATATGACTACTTCAGTCTATTGCTTATTATCTCCCCTTATTGATTCCAGTTCTATATACCATAAAGGATATGACTACTTCAGTCTATTGCTAATTATCTCCCCTTATTAATTCCAATTCTATATACTATAGACGATATCACTACTTCAGTCTATTGCTTATTATCTCCCCTTATTGATTCCGGTTCTATATACAATAAAGGATATGACTACTTCACTATATTGCTAATTATCTCCCCTTATTGATTCCAGTTCTATACACCATGAAGGATATGACTACTTCAGTCTATTGCTAATTATCTCCCCTTATTAATTCCAGTACTCTATACCATAAAGGATATGACTACTTCAGTCTATTGCTAATTATCTCCCCTTATTCATTCCAATTCTATATACCATAGAGGATATCACTACTTCAGTCTTGCCAATTATCTCCCTTTATTGATTCCAGTTCTATATACCATTAAGGATATGACTACTTCAGTCTATTGCTAATTATCTCCCCTTATTGATTTCAGTTCTTTATACCATAGAGGATATCACTACTTCAATCTATTGCTAGTTATCTCCCCTTATTGATTCCAGTTCTATATACCATAAAGGATATGACTACTTCAGTCTATTGCTAATTATCTCCCCTTATTAATTCCAGTTCTATATACTATAAAGGATATGACTACTTCAGTCTATTGCTAATTATCTCCCTTTATTGATTCTAGTTCTATATACCATAAAGGATATGACTACTTCAGTCTATTGCTAATAATCTTCCTTATTGACCCTGGTTCTATATACCTTAAAGGATATGACTACCTAAGTATATTGCTAATTATCTCCCTTATTGACTACAGTTCTATATACCATAAAGGATATGACTACTTCAGTATATTGCTAATTATCTCCCCTTATTGATTCCACTTCTATATACTATAAAGGATATGACTTCCTCAGCCTATTGCTAATTATCTCCCTTGTTGATTCCAGTTCTATATACCAAAAAGGATATGACTACTTTAGTCTATTGCTTATTATCTCCCCTTATTGATTCCAGTTCTATATACCATACAGGACATGACTACTTCAGTCTATTGCTAATTATCTCCGCTTATTGATTCCAGTTCTATATACCATAAAGGATATGACTACTTCAGTCTATTGACAATTATCTCCCCTTATTGATCCCACTTCTATATACTATAAAGGATATGACTTCCTCAGCCTATTGCTAATTATCTCCCTTGTTGATTCCAGTTCTATATATCAAAAAGGATATGACTGCTTTAGTCTATTGCTTATTATCTCTCCTTATTGATTCCAGTTCTGTAATTATCTCCCCTTGTTGATTCCAGTTCTATATACCATTAAGGATATGACTACTTCAGTCTATTGCTAATTATCTCCCCTTATTAATTCCAGTTCTATCTACCATTGAGGATATGACTATTTCAGTCTATTGCTAATTATCTCCCCTTATTTATTCCAGTTCTATATACCATAAAGGATATGACTACTTCAGTCTATTGACAATTATCTCCCCTTATTGATTCCAGTTCTATATACGATAAAGGATATGACTATTTCAGTCTTTTGACAATTATCTTCCTTATTGATTCCAGTTCTATATACCATAAAGGATATGACTACTTCAGTCTATTGCTAATTATCTCCCCTTATTAATTCCAGTTCTATCTACCATAAAGGATATGACTACTTCAGTCTATTGCTAATTATCTATCTTTATTGATACCAGTTCTATATACCATAGAGGATATGACTACTTCAGTCTATTGCCAATTATCTCCCCTTATTGATTCCAGTTCTATATACCATAAAGGATATGACTACTTCAGTCTATTGCTAATTATCTCCCCTTATTAATTCCAATTCTATATACCATAGACGATATCACTACTTCAGTCTATTGCCAATTATCTCCCCTTATTGATTCCAGTTCTATATACCATAAAGGTAATGACTACTGCAGTCTATTGCTAATTATCTCCCCTTATTGATTCCAGTTCTATATACCATAGAGGATATCACTACTTTAGACTATTGCAAATTATCTCCCCTTATTGATTCCAGTTCTAGCTACAATTAAGGATATGACTATTTCAGTCTATTGCTAATTATCTCCCCTTATTAATTCCAGTACTGTATACCATAAAGGATATGACTACTTCAGTCTATTGCTAATTATCTCCCCTTATTGATTCCAATTCTATATACCATAGAGGATATCACTACTTCAGTCTTGCCAATTATCTCCCTTTATTGATTCCAGTTCTATATACCATTAAGGATATGACTACTTCAGTCTATTGCTAATTATCTCCCCTTATTGATTTCAGTTCTTTATACCATAGAGGATATCACTACTTCAATCTATTGCTAGTTATCTCCCCTTATTGATTCCAGTTCTATATACCATAAAGGATATGACTACTTCAGTCTATTGCTAATTATCTCCCCTTATTAATTCCAGTTCTATATACTATAAAGGATATGACTACTTCAGTCTATTGCTAATTATCTCCCTTTATTGATTCTAGTTCTATATACCATAAAGGATATGACTACTTCAGTCTATTGCTAATAATCTTCCTTATTGACCCTGGTTCTATATACCTTAAAGGATATGACTACCTAAGTATATTGCTAATTATCTCCCTTATTGACTACAGTTCTATATACCATAAAGGATATGATTACTTCAGTATATTGCTAATTATCTCCCCTTATTGATTCCACTTCTATATACTATAAAGGATATGACTTCCTCAGCCTATTGCTAATTATCTCCCTTGTTGATTCCAGTTCTATATACCAAAAAGGATATGACTACTTTAGTATATTGCTTATTATCTCCCCTTATTGATTCCAGTTCTATATACCATACAGGACATGACTACTTCAGTCTATTGCTAATTATCTCCGCTTATTGATTCCAGTTCTATATACCATAAAGGATATGACTACTTCAGTCTATTGACAATTATCTCCCCTTATTGATCCCACTTCTATATACTATAAAGGATATGACTTCCTCAGCCTATTGCTAATTATCTCCCTTGTTGATTCCAGTTCTATATATCAAAAAGGATATGACTGCTTTAGTCTATTGCTTATTATCTCTCCTTATTGATTCCAGTTCTGTAATTATCTCCCCTTGTTGATTCCAGTTCTATATACCATTAAGGATATGACTACTTCAGTCTATTGCTAATTATCTCCCCTTATTAATTCCAGTTCTATCTACCATTAAGGATATGACTATTTCAGTCTATTGCTAATTATCTCCCCTTATTTATTCCAGTTCTATATACCATAAAGGATATGACTACTTCAGTCTATTGACAATTATCTCCCCTTATTGATTCCAGTTCTATATACGATAAAGGATATGACTATTTCAGTCTTTTGACAATTATCTTCCTTATTGATTCCAGTTCTATATACCATAAAGGATATGACTACTTCAGTCTATTGCTAATTATCTCCCCTTATTAATTCCAGTTCTATCTACCATAAAGGATATGACTACTTCAGTCTATTGCTAATTATCTATCTTTATTGATACCAGTTCTATATACCATAGAGGTGATGACTACTTCAGTCTGTTGCCAATTATCTCCCCTTATTGATTCCAGTTCTATATACCATAAAGGATATGACTACTTCAGTCTATTGCTAATTATCTCCCCTTATTAATTCCAATTCTATATACCATAGACGATATCACTACTTCAGTCTATTGCCAATTATCTCCCCTTATTGATTCCAGTTCTATATACCATAAAGGTAATGACTACTGCAGTCTATTGCTAATTATCTCCCCTTATTGATTCCAGTTCTATATACCATAGAGGATATCACTACTTTAGACTATTGCAAATTATCTCCCCTTATTGATTCCAGTTCTAGCTACAATTAAGGATATGACTATTTCAGTCTATTGCTAATTATCTCCCCTTATTGATTCCAGTTCTATATACCATAATGAATATGACTACTTCAGTCTATTGCTAATTATCTCCCCTTATTGATTCCAGTTCTATATACGATAAAGGATATGACTATTTCAGTCTATTGCTAATAATCTTCTATATTGATTCCAGTTCTATATACGATAAAGGATATGACTATTTCAGTCTATTGCTGATTATCTCCCCTTTTGATTCCAGTTCTATATGCCATAAAGGATGTGACTACTTCAGGCTATTGCTAATTATCTCCCTTTATTGATTCCAGTTCTATATACCATAAAGGATATGACTACTTCAGTCTATTGCTTATTATCTCCCTTATTGATTCCAGTTCTATGTACTATAAAGGATATGACTACTTCAGTCTATTGCTTATTATCTCCCCTTATTGATTCCAGTTCTATATACCATAAAGGATATGACTACTTCAGTCTATTGCTAATTATCTCCCCTTATTAATTCCAATTCTATATACTATAGACGATATCACTACTTCAGTCTATTGCCAATTATCTCCCCTTATTGATTCCAGTTCTATATACCATAAAAGTAATGACTACTGCAGTCTATTGCTAATTATCTCCCCTTATTGATTCCAGTTCTATATACCATAGAGGATATCACTACTTTAGACTATTGCAAATTATCTCCCCTTATTGATTCCAGTTCTAGCTACAATTAAGGATATGACTATTTCAGTCTATTGCTAATTATCTCCCCTTATTGATTCCAGTTCTATATACCATAATGAATATGACTACTTCAGTCTATTGCTAATTATCTCCCCTTATTGATTCCAGTTCTATATACCATAATGAATATGACTACTTCAGTCTATTGCTAATTATCTCCTATATTGATTCCAGTTCTATATACGATAAAGGATATGACTATTTCAGTCTATTGCTGATTATCTCCCCTTTTGATTCCAGTTCTATATGCCATAAAGGATGTGACTACTTCAGGCTATTGCTAATTATCTCCCTTTGTTGATTCCAGTTCTATATACCATAAAGGATATGACTACTTCAGTCTATTGCTTATTATCTCCCTTATTGATTCCAGTTCTATGTACTATAAAGGATATGACTACTTCAGTCTATTGCTTATTATCTCCCCTTATTGATTCCAGTTCTATATACCATAAAGGATATGACTACTTCAGTCTATTGCTAATTATCTCCCCTTATTAATTCCAATTCTATATACTATAGACGATATCACTACTTCAGTCTATTGCCAATTATCTCCCCTTATTGATTCCAGTTCTATATACCATAAAAGTAATGACTACTGCAGTCTATTGCTAATTATCTCCCCTTATTGATTCCAGTTCTATATACCATAGAGGATATCACTACTTTAGACTATTGCAAATTATCTCCCCTTATTGATTCCAGTTCTAGCTACAATTAAGGATATGACTATTTCAGTCTATTGCTAATTATCTCCCCTTATTGATTCCAGTTCTATATACCATAATGAATATGACTACTTCAGTCTATTGCTAATTATCTCCTATATTGATTCCAGTTCTATATACGATAAAGGATATGACTATTTAAGTCTATTGCTGATTATCTCCCCTTTTGATTCCAGTTCTATATGCCATAAAGGATGTGACTACTTCAGGCTATTGCTAATTATCTCCCTTTATTGATTCCAGTTCTATATACCATAAAGGATATGACTACTTCAGTCTATTGCTTATTATCTCCCTTATTGATTCCAGTTCTATGTACTATAAAGGATATGACTACTTCAGTCTATTGCTTATTATCTCCCCTTATTGATTCCGGTTCTATATACAATAAAGGATATGACTACTTCAGCCTATTGCCAATTATCTCCCCTTATTGATTCCAGCTCTATATACCATGAAGGATATGACTACTTCACTATATTGCTAATTATCTTCCCTTATTGATTCCAGTTCTATACACCATGAAGGATATGACTACTTCAGTCTATTGCTAATTATCTCCCCTTATTAATTCCAGTACTATATACCATAAAGGATATGACTACTTCAGTCTATTGCTAATTATCTCCCCTTATTGATTCCAATTCTATATACCATAGAGGATATCACTACTTCAGTCTTGCCAATTATCTCCCTTTATTGATTCCAGTTCTATATACCATTAAGGATATGACTACTTCAGTCTATTGCTAATTATCTCCCCTTATTGATTTCAGTTCTTTATACCATAGAGGATATCACTACTTCAATCTATTGCTAGTTATCTCCCCTTATTGATTCCAGTTCTATATACCATAAAGGATATGACTACTTCAGTCTATTGCTAATTATCTCCCCTTATTGATTCCAGTTGTATATACCATAAAGGATATAACTAGTTCAATATATTGCTAATTATCTCCCCTTATTGATTCCAGTTCTATATACTATAAAGGATATGACTACTTCAGTCTATTGCTAATTATCTCCCTTTATTGATTCCAGTTCTATATACCATAAAGGATATGACTACTTCAGTCTATTGCTAATAATCTTCCTTATTGACCCTGGTTCTATATACCTTAAAGGATATGACTACCTAAGTATATTGCTAATTATCTCCCTTATTGACTACAGTTCTATATACCATAGAGGATATGACTACTTCAGTATATTGCTAATTATCTCCCCTTATTGATTCCACTTCTATATACTATAAAGGATATGACTTCCTCAGCCTATTGCTAATTATCTCCCTTGTTGATTCCAGTTCTATATACCAAAAAGGATATGACTACTTTAGTCTATTGCTTATTATCTCCCCTTATTGATTCCAGTTCTATATACCATACAGGACATGACTACTTCAGTCTATTGCTAATTATCTCCGCTTATTGATTCCAGTTCTATATACCATAAAGGATATGACTACTTCAGTCTATTGACAATTATCTCCCCTTATTGATCCCACTTCTATATACTATAAAGGATATGACTTCCTCAGCCTATTGCTAATTATCTCCCTTGTTGATTCCAGTTCTATATATCAAAAAGGATATGACTGCTTTAGTCTATTGCTTATTATCTCCCCTTATTGATTCCAGTTCTGTAATTATCTCCCCTTGTTGATTCCAGTTCTATATACCATTAAGGATATGACTACCTCAGTCTATTGCTAATTATCTCCCCTTATTGATTCCGGTTCTATATACCATAAAGGATATGACTACTTCAGTCTAATGCCAATTATCTCCCCTTATTGATTCCCGCTCTATATACCATACAGGACATGACTCCTTCAGCCTATTGCTAATTATCTCCCTTATTGATTCCAGTTCTATATACCATAAAGGATATGACTACTTCAGTCTTTTGCTAATTATCTCCCTTATTGATTCCAGTTCTATATACTATAAAGGATATGACTACTTCAGTATATTGTTAATTATCTCCCCTTATTGATTCCAGTTCTATATACCATGAAGGATATGACTACTTCAGTCTATTGCTAATTATCTCCCTTATTGATTCCAGTTCTATATACCATAAAGGATATGACTACTTTAGTATATTTCTAATTATCCCCCCTTGTTGATTCCAGTTCTATATACCATAAGAGATATGACTACTTCAGTCTATTGCTAATTATCTCTCCTTGTTGATTCCAGTTATATATACCATAAATGATATGACTACCTCAGTTTATTGCTGCATATGTGACCAAATAAAGAAGTAATATTATATACATATGAATGCATTTTACTATCAATTCACGAATTTAACCGGTTCTTTTGGAAATGTTAAACGTAATATACATTTAAAAGGTCAATTGTTTGTTAAGCAGAATATGAAAAAAATGTATTACTTTATCTGCTTATATAAATGTACAGTATTATTGTTTTAATGTCCTTATTTATGATTATTATTTGCAGGTTAAAAGAATAAAAATTGTAGAAAGTGGTAAGTATATGTTCAAATCTATGACAAAACTATGACAAAAAACAAACAAAAGCAATCTGAATCCTAAGCAAAGTTCAACATATTGATACACATTACTTTTGACGATAACTTTCTATGTACAATATATACAGATAATATATGGTATCCTGACAATATATGAGGGGCGATTTTATAGCGTTTCAGATAGAAAAATGTATGATTTAGGTCTTCTAAATATTTCATTAAAATCTCATAACAAATACAAAACTTTTGATTTGAAACATCCAGACTTGCACATGAGACTCGTCAATTGAGCTTGAATCAGGACAAATTGAAATTTATATCAATTTTTAAAATAGAAACATCTTAATAACCAGGCTTTACAAGAAATATGTATACACAGGGTGAGAAAAAGAAGTGTTAAATGGTTTGAACTTTTTATGAACAGTAGATCTAGATTTACAGAGAATTACTGTATCAATGATATGTCAGAACAGATATGCAGACAATTGGTGAAATCAGTAGTAAGTCTTTAAAGTTCTAATTGTGGAAATACCTGTGAAAAAATGTGAAAATTCAAAACGGGGAGTCCCTAAATCAAATTGCAAAATCAAAAGCTCAAACACATCAAACGAATGGATAACAAATGCCATATTTTTGACTTGGTACAAGTATGTTCTTATGTATAAAATGGTAGTTTAAATCTTGTTTTATAGCTAGCTTAACCTCTCACTATGTTGTGTTGTTTGTACTATTATTTTTCATTTGTCTTTTTCTTTTTTGGACATGCTGTTGTCGGTTTATTTTCGATCTATGAGTTTGAATGTCCCTCTGGTATCTTTCGCTCCTCCTTTATATGACAGTCGCTTCAATTTCCATTGTATTAAAAACGATGTGTAAACAAAACAAACAAACATAATAGGTAAACATTATAATAGATAGACAGCAGGTGTGAAAACCTAAGATAATCAGCAGTATGATTTCTACAAATACTTTAAATTACCAAAATTATAAAATGACCCTGTATATGTATATTTCCCTTGAGGATATAAGCTATTATCACTTAAACTATATTCTTTATAGAACAAGATAAACTGTAAAAAATATATATATGTACAATACTTGGCTGTCATACTACTTCCAAAATTGTCAGTTGACTACTTTGAGGAGTGTCACTTTCCTGTCAATACTGAGGTTGTGAGTTCGAACCCTATACCTAGTATGTGCCTTTAACTCCAATCCCTATCAACTTAAACTAGGATTGTAAGTTGTCATGCCAACAGTTGGTGGATCTCAGCATGCGCTCCAACTGCCTCTACCAATAAAACCTGACCATCAAAATCTAGTAAATAATGACTGAAATTTCCAGTGACTCTTTTTTGAGAATAAAAACCAATAAAAGACTATTTTTCAAACGTTTCAGAAATTTGAAGAAGCTAACAGTTACTTTTATATGATTATAAATGCTTTGTGTCTATTGTTTAAAATAGTTTTTGGTTTTGTTTTGTGCTTTGTACTGATCTCTTCAGTTATTTGTCATTTGTCATTTGATTTGTGACTGAATTGTCAGTTAGTTCTTATATTGTGATGTTATCACTATTCAAGGGAGAGTTGAGGACTCACTAACATGTTATCCTGTCACATTCTCTATATGCCTTACACAGGTCATTGGTTTTTTGTTAAAGTGTGAATAGTTGTGTCATTGGCAGTCATTACACATCTCCTTATTTAAACATCAAAGGAGAAATTGTAAATGTCATTCTCAGCAAATCAAGTTTTAAAATTGACTACAACCATCACTCACCACTTTTATATGAATACATTGTACATTTTTCCATTTTGAGTTCTTTTAGCTATTGACTTGAAAAAATATTCACAATTGTGTAAAACTGTTTACAGAACAAATACGTTTTGTTGTTACATTCCCTTATTTTTCTGGTAAAGGGTCCCTGAAATTCACATGGAATACTATCTAATGACGTCATTGTGTAACTATTATATATACTGATATTTCAGACATTCCTTTAGAATAGACATGTTCACCATAAGCCGATACCGAAACCGAAACCGATATCGAAACCAAAACTAGTAGTGAGGTAAATGGAAACTTTTTATAATGGTAATTAACTCAACCCTTTTACTTCATTATATTATTTGAAATATGAATACACAAGATGGAGAATTGCTTCAATTCATCAATTCACATGAATATACCAAACAAGTAAAATTATTAGATACACTTATGCAAGTTTTATACAATCTAAGAAGTTGATACAATTTATTTATTATGAACATTAATCACAAAGCAGGTTTCGTCAAAGCGAAAGAGCTGCAATAGTTCTACAATAGCTGCAATATCTGTCGACTATTTTTATAAAGAGAACATATTACTGTTTACATTTTTTAGTCGTCTTATTGAAAATTCTAAATAAACTATTCTTGCACGAATATTTTATTGACAATTTGCGCTGATCGCAGATAATTGCTGCCTTCCAGCAATATATGGTGTTGCAATATAATGTTCAGTTGGATATATGGTATCGCCAAGTACGTTACAATCACGAGACAACTATCTTGTGGACCAATAGCATCTATAAATCTGTAAGTTATCGCGTCATTGTTATGACCTAGGAAACATTATTTGATGTATCTTATTTTCTTTCCTGTGTATATAATGACTTGCGTATGAATACATGGTATATAAATATATAATTTAATTTTGGATGTAACATGTCTTCTGATTGGCTGACGTTATTTTGTTATCACCCCAAAATCAAGAGAAAGATCGAAATTAAGTATATGAAATTGACAAAAGGAAACGCAAATACCAAAAATCATGGAGAAAAGATCGCAAATGGTTGAATTATATAGTTACATAGAATTATGAAGAAATAACATAAAAAAATGTGGTGCACACTGTTAAATAAGCTGCTACGCACATTATTCAGTGTGCATCAAATTTTTTATGTTATTTCTTCAAAGACAGAAACAATATTACAGCCATAATTCCTTAAGTACACTGTAAAACAATGCCTCGTTTTTAATTCTTTGGGAGGTGACCAAAAAAAAAAAGAAAAACAAAGACGGAGGATGGTGATGTATTGAAAACATAAATGCAACCTAGCTCATCAAGAGGGACCACCAAACCTTAATTCTAATATGACGTGCTGTTTTTGCTTTGTAAACAACTCCGTGATAAAATTCTCCATATATCTTTACTTAGCGCAGACTCAGAGATTTACATAATAATGGCTGCTCTTCCCACGTAAATCCACATGTATTGGAACCTGTTTGCAAACCTTCTGCCGATTTTATTGTTTTAAAAATTGCAGTTTAAAAAGACAAAATAACTTTTATTCTTATTCCGATGCATAATAAAAAGAAGTAATGCACACGAGCTTGGAGAAATCAACAAAATAAAAATAAAATAAAATTCCGCGAAAGTCTTTTGATGTTTTTGACGCATGTATATCCTTTCAAAACATGACGTCATACAAAAGAAAACAGTACAGTTCAACGTTTTCTGATACATGTACTAAAGCTCGGGATAAAATTCGAATATCACGGACCAGGTCATGTGTAAATTCCCAACAATCTATGGCTTCCATGAATTATTTCTTAAATAAAATGTTTGACTTTATAAGTATTCTTTTTCGGCATTTGTAAATTAAAGGTTTTCGTTATATATATATATATATATATATATATATGTATAGTTGGAACGATATTGCACATATTATAGAACTATGCTTACCAGTTCGTTCCCTTCGAGGAAACTTGCTTCATGATTAATGTACTGTACATCATATATAAAGGTTTATCCACATCTTAATTGTATATCACATGCATTAGTGTATTAAATACTTTTTGCTTTTTTTAATTGAATTAAAGCAATACTCCATCTAGTGTATTCAAATTTCAAACAATATAACAGAGTAAAAGAGTTGAGTTAATTGAATATTATAAACATTTACCATTTACCTCACCACTATTTTTTGGTTTCGGTTTCGGTATCAGCTTATGGTGAACATGTCTAATACTATCTAGTCTAGTGAACTCATTTTGTAACTATTATATATACTGATATTTCAGACATTCCTTTGGAATACTATCTAATGACATCATTTTGTAACTATTATATATACTGATATTTCATATATTCCTTTGGAATACTATCTAATGACATCATTTTGTAACTATTATATATACTGATATTTCAGACATTCCTTTGCAATACCTAGATTGTATTCCAACAGATGAGATTTTGGATGCATTAGCATCACGAATTGGTCAGGTATATTTTCAACTTGGTGCTGAGGTTGGACTGGCAATTTCAACCCTAGAGCACATTCAAGCCAATATTCCAAGAGACTTAGAAGCTCAGAACAAGGAAGTCTTGTTCCAATGGAGAAAAGACAGATCAGTGAAACCTACAATAAGGGTACTTGTACAGGCATTAGTTAACGTTGGGAGGGGAGCACATTGTTTACAGGAAATTATTGAGAATGTGGATCCAAATACCCTTAGACGCTTTGAAGGAAGGGGAGAAGGAGCCATTCCAAAGAAAAAATCAGACCAGGAACAACCACGTCACGAAAAGAAGTCAAAGAAATGTCAAATATCTTGATCAATGTTGGCACCACAGAATATTGATCCAATTGCTTTCTAATCCGGAGAATAATTTAATGGTAAAACAGAGGTGAAACAAAAATCCTTATTTCTTATATGTATATCTGTAATGTCTGAATTTTTTTAACTTCGTTTGCTACTAATTTTACCCAGCAGCAACTACAGTAAAGTCTTCATTTGTTCGAAACAGTCATAAACATAATCCTTTCATAGGTTATGATGGTATCTTTTATTCCAGCTTAATACTTTTTGTGATTTGACTATTTTAAAAAGATTTTTTTCGGACTTCACAACATTTTTTCCCGTGCGCAATGCAGTTTAAGAACATATTAATTTTTAGGCATCCGTCTTTTAATCAAATAAATATTTCTGTCACATTTTTCTTCAGTATACAAATTATGATGACGTCATATTGGGTCAGCTGAAAGTGATTATTTGTATTGTATGATCTGTTTGTATTGTATGATCTGTTTGTATAATGTATGATCTGTTCTCTAATTGTACATTGTTGTATGATCTGTTTTCGGATTTGTTTAACTTTCAATTGTATTTACTAATAATTTTATCTTCTGGACAGTTTCACTTTTTTAAGGTTTTAGTGCTTTTAGGAACTGTTTGGATATATTGTCCTTGAACAAGTAAAATGTGTAAAAGACATTGGAACATTTTTGTATTTACTATTGTAATATACACAATGACACCGTTTGCCAGCAAACTTTTATATTTTCTATGAATCAGTGATAAAATCTGAATCACAGAGATAGTAAGCAATAGATAATCTTCATCTGATGTATGGAATATTTGTTAGGAGAACGTATCTGCTTGCAGTTTTAATCTCACCTTGACCTCATTTTCATGGTTTTTGCCAACAATACATTTTTGTGGTTAGTTTCCTGTCTCGTTACTTTAAGCAATAGATAAGTTATATATGGAGTATTGAATGCTAGTTAGGCCAGGGTTTTTTAATTTGTTGGTTTACGGATTTTCCCAATAAAAAAGTCGGTCGGAAAAAAATCTAAAAAAAATCTCTCAAGACAGAAAAAGATGCCAAAAAAATATATTTCACTTTTCGTACAATATGTTTGGTTTGCTGTATGATCTTCATTTCTTATATATTAGTTCGATGGAATATTATTGATCAGCTGCCATAAACATCAAATGACATTGTCTAATAATTTTCTCTGAAAAAAGGGGGTTTGTGTCTACAGACAAAGTCGAAATTAAATCGTCATCTCACAAACGTAGCTCTTCATAAATTTCAGGAAACTTGGTGGTTAATGATCTTCAAACACGAAAACTGATAAAAAAAAAAGCAAAAACGTCGTACTAAAATAAGTTTCAATACACATGTCAAAAACGTAGTAGACTCGTCCACTGGAAAAATGAGGACGTCGGGTTCATCAATTGTCATGAATTCCCGTTTTGTATATCCAAATAGACATTTTTTTTAAATTTTTATCAATGACAAAAGTCTGAAGAAAATTTCAAAGGATTTTTTTAAATTAAGTTCTTCAACTTAACGTGTTCAACGGTTGGACAAGTTCATTCTCCATTTTTTTCTATCTTACGGAATGATGACACATGCGGGAAACGAACTTAATGTGTAATGTGTTTTAAACACAGGTTTCGTTTTGCAAAATTATTTGGGCAAAGGACATTTCAAAGTCAGTTATGATTGATTTGTCTATTTTGATATTCGTAAATTGGAAGTATTAGTTTTAACAGCGCTTAAAGTACTATCAATTCTATTAGTGTTTATGCATTTCATTTCATAAAAAAAGGATATTTTATTTATTTTTTAGAGATAATGTTTTTGAATGGCTCGGCGGGAATAAAAAAGCATGAAAGGCCTTCTTTTTTTTATTCTGCAAATCGGCAAAATCGGGTCGGCGGATCCGTAAACCAACAAATTAAATAGATAATGTGTGAACGTGTTTCTTGCGAGGTCCATTTAACCTTGGCCTTATATCTATGGATCTTGATACTAGTGTAAAGCTTCTGTTGTCGCTTTTGTTTAATTAACTTAGAGTTTTTTAATAAAAAATCAATTATGATTAGTAAAGTAGTGGATACCCTCTTGTTTAATAGTATAGCTCATTGACAGACTATAAATCTGAGACTGTTTGTCAGAAGGTTTACTTGGTAGGACTAATTGTCATTACAAGTTGTTGACTTACTATAACTATAGGAAGCCAGCATGTTTATTGTGATTATTAGGGCACCGCCTAAGGCGGGTCGCCCTATAGTGATCAGTCTGTCCGTCCGTCCGTCCGTCTGTCCGTCCGTCTGTCCGTCCGTAACACTTTAGTGTCCGCTCTATATCTTGAGAACCGTTATGATTTCAAAGTTTATACTTGACATCCATTTTAACCAACACCAGAGGGTGTGTCATGATGTATGTACAACTTCCTAGGTCAAAGGTCAAGGTCAAAAACTTTAGTTTCAGTTGACAACCCTGTGTCCTTTGGTGAAGACCGTGTCCGCTCTATATCTTAAGAACCCTTATGATTTCAAAGTTTATACTTGACATCCATTTTAACCAACACCAGAGGGTGTGTCATGATGTATGTACAACTTTCTAGGTCAAAGGTCAAGGTCAAAAACTTTAGTTTCAGTTGACAACCCTGTGTCCTTTGGTGAAGACCGTGTCCGCTCTATATCTTGAGAACCCTTATGATTTCAAAGTTTATACTTGACATCCATTTTAACCAACACCAGAGGGTGTGTCATGATGTATGTACAACTTCCTAGGTCAAAGGTGAAGGTCAAAAACTTTGGTTTCAGTTGACAACCCTGTGTCCTGTGGTGAAGATCGTGTCCGCTCCATATCTAGATAACCGTTATGATTTCAAAGTTTATACTTGACATCCATTTTAACCACCACCAGAGGGCGTGTCATGATGTATGCACAACTTCCTAGGTCAGAAGTCAACATAAAAAAAACTTTGATTTCAGTTGACAACCCCGTGTCCTGTTGTGAAGATTGTGTCCACTCTATATCTTGAGAACCGTTATGATTTTAAATATTATACTTGACATCCATTTTAACCAACGCCAGAGGGAGAGGGTGTGTCATGATGCATGTATCACTTCCTAGGTCAAAGGTCTGTCTGTCTGTTGGTCTGTCCATCGCTTACAAATTTGATCCACACTATATTTTGAGAGGACAGCTGTTATTATTTCATACTTTATACCTGACAAACATTTTCAACTTAACGTATATATTAACCAACACCAGAGAATGTGTCATAATGTATGCATCCTAGGTCAAAGGTTAGTCCGTCGGTCTGTCCATCCGTTCGTTGTTCTTAACAAATTGTGTCCGCTCTACCTCTCGAGAACCGTAAATATTTCATACTTTATACTTGGTGGGTCATAATATATTGAAGGCATAATTCTAAAAATATGTGACAAATATCAATTGGGCAGCACTTAAACATTTTGTTCAAATATCAATCCATATATCAAGAAGTCACCTTAGAGTAGTCAACAATGAGTTCACATCATGCAGTCATATCACTATTATACTATGAAAGTAAGTTGAGAATATTTATCAGTTTTAACTTAAAATCTTAGATTAAAATCACACGTGAGACTATGTAATAACTTCATATAATGCTTCATATCAGATTATCCATACAACTTATTTACCCCACGTTATTGACAGCGGGACCCACAGAGATGGCTCCCATCTCAATGATATCTAGTTTATACAATAGCAGTTAACTAATTGATTAGATAATAAGACTGTCCCATGAGATAAAACAGAAGTTTCTGGAAATTATGTGTGGGAGGGATGATGAACATAATAGATTATATGTCATCTATCCTCTCAGGGAAGATAAAATAGAGATAGGAAATATGAGCCCTTACCCCTTGCGAAGCATAAACAACAATTATACAGGAGAGTCCTGATTTCAACATTAACTACCATTCTGATCTTTGTTATTCATCCATCTACAGTCAAGGTAACCAATCAAATTGCATGATAGGCAGTATATTTTGAAATCTTTTGACCCTCTGTTCCTGAGTCACGGAGCTTTAATCTTTAGATTTGATACATTTTAACATATCACATAGTTGCATTTGTACTCCAGATATTTTTTATTTTCTAAAAACGTTACATTATTTTTGGATTGATTAAAGATATTTTTCAAATTTTTTTTCAAATTATTTTATTTTTTGGTTTGACATCGTGATACTAGCGGGAAGCTTATGTGATCACTTTGGTTAAATTATCTCAGAGATTTTCAATAAAAAAAATCAATTATGATTAGTAAAGTAGTCAATACCCTCTTGTTTTATAGTATAGCACATTGACTCAAGTCGTCTGAGACTGTTTTCCACAGTAAAACACTGAAAGGTAGCTTGTATTTTGTATCTTCCATTCTATAAACTTGTCAATGTTGGAAAATGTATTTGCGTAGATTCTGTACTGCAAGGTAGAGAAAGTAATTATTTTCACAGATTCCATAAATGAAAGAGATCAGTGTTTTTTCTATTCTGCAATATTGAAATAACTCCAAAACAGAATGTTCAAATCTTTTGTCTTCAATATAAAAGTTGTAATTAAAACTAGAAAGAAATTATATAACTGTATTGTATTTCAGACAATTTAAAAGCAGTGTAAGGGAGGAAGTCCAATTCCATTTAAAGAATACTGTTATATATATGTTTGATTACCTCCCTTACACTGCTTGAAAATTATGTATTAAGAAATTATGATTGTCTTGACATGATAAGCTGTAAATTTATTTTTAGAAATTACTTTTAACTAATATAAGTTTTAACCATGACTGTATGTCATTTTATATTTTTAGTATTTTATGATGTATTTAAATAAGTAGTTATTGTTGCAAACTCCATAAGAAATTCGAAGTGAGATTATTTTTGGAATAAGGGAAAAGGGGAGGTGAAAAAAAATTGGGGGGTAAATAAGAATTTGTAGGGGGAGTACAATTTTTCAAATTTCAGATTTAGGAAATTAAAAAGAAAATTTTTTCAAATATTTTTTTTTTAGAGGATTAATATTCAACAGCATAGTATATTGCTCAAAAGCCAAAAAAAATTAGTTCATTAGACCACATTCATTCTGTGTCAGAAACCTATGCTGGGTCAACTGTTTAATCACAATCCAAATTCAGAGCAGTATCAAGCTTGCATATTTTGTCCATACTTGCCCCAACTAATAACGGTTCGACCTCTGCGGTCGTATAAAGCTACGTCCTGCGGAGCATCTGGTTTGTTTTTTAATGTTAACATGGATCTTGTCTATATACCAGCTTTGATTATTTTGAATAACTACAAATTCTCACTTTTTAGTAGTATGAACATTAAAATTATATCATTTCTCCTTAAATGTTGTTCTTGTACATTTATCTGTACAGGAAGATTTATCTAACACTTATTGTATATTGTCGTGCCTGCCACTTTTGTTGCAGAAAGCTCGACATAGGGATAGTGATCCGGCGGCGGCGTTAGCTAACTTCTTAAAAGCTTTATATTTTAGAAGGTAGAAGACCTGGATATTTCATACTTTGTATATAGATGCCTCATGTTACGAACTTTCTGTCAGTCACATGTCCAATGTCCTTGACCTCATTTCCATGAGGTCAGTGGCTACTTGAAAAAAAAGTTAAGATTTTTTGTATAGCTAAATTCTCTTTTATTATAAGTAATTGGATAACTATATTTGGTATGTGCGTACCTTGCAAGGTCCTCATGCCCGTCAGACAGTTTTCACTTGACTTCGACCTCATTTCATGAATCAGTGAACAAGGTTAAGTTTTGGTGATCAAGTCCATATCTCAGATACTATAAGCAATAGGTCTACTATATTCGGTGTATGGAAGGACTGTAAGGTGTACATGTCCAACTAGCAGGTGTCATCTGACCTTGACCTCATTTTCATGGTTCAGTGTTAATAGTTTAGTGTTTTGTGTTTTGGTCTGTTTTTCTTATACTATATGCAATAGGTCTTCTATATTTGGTGTATGGAATTATTGTAAGGTGTACATGTCTAGCTGACAGGTGTCATCTGACCTTGACCTCATTTTCATGGTTCAGTAGTCAAAATTAAGTTTTTGAGTTTTGGTCTGTTTTTCTAATACTTTATGCATTAGGTCAACTATATTTGGTGTATAGAAATATTTTATGATCTATATGTCTGTTACACAGGTTTCATTTGACCTTGACCTCATTTTCACGGTCCATTGCTAAGTGTTAAGTGTTTGTGTTTTGGTCTGTTTTCCTTAATTTATAAGCCATTAGTCAACTATATTTGTTGTATTGAAGAATTGTTAGCTGTACATGTCTGCCTGGTATGGTTCATCTGACCTTGAATTCATTTTCATGGTTCATTGATCAATGTTTTGTTTTCTTGGTAAATGTTGAGTTTATGTGACAGTTGTAATAAAGCTTTATAGTTAGGTATATCAACATAATATCCATGTTATGATTAGTAAAGAAGGGGAGACATTTCAGCGTGTGCACTCTTGTTTTTATTGTTGATTTTCACATATGTACCAAGTGTTAGATTAGTTTTATTGATATTAAAGATATTTCTTGGTATTTTTTACACACAGAAGAATAAGTATACTTTTATTGTCATTTACCTGTGTATTATATTATGCAGGTTTTTTCAAAAGTGATGATTTTTTTTAATTTGTTTAACATTTCACAGTGATATCATACTTTAAATGTGTTTAAGCCTGGTTTTTTTTACCTTTGACCTTAATTATTTAGCCCGTATTATTTTTATTAACTATGTATTTGCATTCAGATATCACAGATCAAATGTATTCGTTCATTGTGTGCTAATTCGTGTTTTTTTGATGGAGTTAAGCCTTCCAATTGATATTTTATAGTATGTTTTTCTATGTTGTGATGTTATACTATTGTTTCATAAAAGGAAGAAGGTTTGATACCATTAAAACGATTAATCCCGCTGCAAATGTTTGCACCTGTCCTAAGTCAGGAATCTGATGGACAGAAGTTGTCGTCTGTTTAGGTAGTTCATACATGTTTCTCGTTTCTCGTATTTATATAGATTGGACCGTTGGTTTTCCCGTTTTAATGGTTTAAACTTTTGGCCCTTTATAGCTTGCTGTTCAGTGTGAGCCAAGGCTCTGTGTTGGAGGCCGTACCTTGACCTATAATGGTTTACTTTTATTAATTGTTACTTGGATGGAGAGTTGTCTCATTGGCACTCATACCACATCTTCCTATATCTATTTTCCTCTTCCTGAAGCAGGGATTATTTATTTGGACTCGGTAATGATCTCAATATTTAAAGAGAAGGAATATGGTGTACATATATTTCATAACTAGATTAAACAGTTGTAGCTTGCCAGATATTTCTATAGTTCCAAAGATATAGAGACCTGTTTGTGTAATAATCTCTGATCAGAATACAAAATCAGGCGATAATGTGTGATTCAATGAGAAAACTTTCAATCCAATTAATGGTAGAACAATGTGAAATTAAGCAACTAAAGCCTACTGCATCGCATTTATCATAAAGCAAAATCGGTTTATTGTAGCTAGAAAAAGGCCCTACATAAAAAAAAATCTGAAACAATTCAAACTTATTTATGATAAACAATTAAAAACTACAAGGGATGTTTAACAACCTGGTCATCGTATGAGGGTCCATCATGGTTCGTTTTAACTTTTAACCACAAAAATTATTTATTGCAATAATGCATATTTAAAAGTGTTTTTTTGCAGTCTGCACAGATTCAGATTATAAAAGAAAGGAGTTACTTGTTTTGAGTAATTATCTCCTTTTATAAAGGACACCATCAATAAGAAAACACATTGTATTAATGATGTAATTTGTATATTTTCACCATAATTTAAACATATAAATAAAGGCAACAGTAGTATACCGCTGTTCAAAACTCGCAAATCCATGGACAAAAAACTAAATCGGGGCAACAAACTAAAACCGAGGGAAACGCATCAAATACAAGAGGAGAACAACGACACACGTTAAAATGCAACAAAGTCCAATAAAATTCTTGAACAAGCTATTTTTACCATACTGTTTTTATTGTATGATTCTTATTATGTTATATTTATCATGTATATTATTATTATAAATATATTAAAATTATCAAACTTTTTGAACAGCTTTTTCTTTACATTAGATGACATTAATGTATTCTTTACATTAGATGTCATAAATGTATTCTTTACATTAGATGTCATTAATGTATTCTTTACATTAGATGTCATTAATGTAGTCTTTACATTAGATGTCATTAATGTATAAGTTTTGTAACAAAACCACAGTTGCTTGAGGATACATTTTTATTGTATTGAATTAAAGTAAGAGGATTAAAAATATTTATTTGCAAAACGTTTTAATCCGAAAATATAATGAACTAAAGGACATTACAAAACGTAAAAACAAAAAATTCTTTAACTGAACAAGTTGCAGAAGATACAGAGGGGGTATTCAAAAATTGAGGGAACGAAAAGCATACAATGCAATAGCAAAATAAGAAAAAAAGCTGAAAAATAAAAAAACAAAACGGTAGACACAATCCAACACAAAACGGATGAGACTGAGGAACAACAACAACTCCACCAATGGATGATTTCATAAATACTAGAAAGTTGAGCATATTCTGGTCGACTAGTGGCACATGTCATGTTTGTCTTTGCAAGTAAACATTTGGTGATAAAATCTGATAGGCAATGTCAACAATAAAGATATAGAAACGATAGGTTCATATCTTTATTGTTGAATTATCTAGTGGTTGGTCTTCATATGTCTATGGGATGTGAAATTGAAGCACAACGCAAGCTTCGGTCCAATAGATTTGGGAAGTTCCATTATCATTCATGTATGCTTCCTATTGCTGAAGGAACACATTGGCCGGAACATGTGCAAGAGGAGCAACGTTGTTTCCTATGGGAACGCCATTTGGCTGTTGAAAAAAACCACGTGTTAACCTTAGAAATACAAGCATGCTGATAATTTCCGGTAAGTTGAATAAAGTTTTACCCTTATCCATCATTCTGTCATTCTACAACGAACAGTATTCATGGTTATAAGTACCTTTTTATTATACACATTCTTCCGACACATCTTGTTTTAACAAAAGTATTATTGATGCCTTCCAAGGTTGTTCTGTTTTAGCATGTTTAATGCAAAAGGATGAATCCAATGGTATTCCTACCTTGGCCATTTGTTTTATGAAACATGGTTGGACCTATTTTCTTTTCATTTTGTTATTAGTGTGAAATATTTGGGTAAAGGATAGAGATGTTAAATGTTTCAATGACATTACACTAAGAAAGAGATATGGAATTTGTATTTACTCAGATCTCTTGAAAAGGTTAGTATCCACATCTGATTCCTATGGCTCGTAGATTAGATAGTTCCACAGTACAGTAGCTGAACTAGGGTTATGATTATGGATAAAACTTTATGTTTTTAAGCATTTAGAAGATCTAGCAATCTGTTTATAAAATACAGTAAGAAGGACTTTAAGTTGAAAGAAAAAAACTGATCAATCAGGATTTCCTCTTGTGTAACATAACAGGATGAACTTGAATATTTTGCAACACAAAATACAAGAAATAATTTGTGTATGCAAGAGAAAAAAAATCATATGAAAAAGAATGTTCAATATTTGAATTTAAGCAGATTCAGTGTATCTTTACATTAGTGAGACAGCAACCCAATGACAAAAAAACTACTAAATGACATTTCAAGGGCAGGATATAAAACTGTACACAACATTTTACAAACAACAAAGCATTAATACATGTATATCGATTAGGTTTACAAAATAAAGACGTATTCTGCAATGAAAACCGTGCGAGGATTTTCGGGTTGTGCTTGAGTGGAGCAATTGTCACCGCTTCAAAGGGTATAGACATTTCTAAATCAAAATTTTCTTATTCGACTGATCAAAATATTGAAAATCGGAGAATGCTATGCTGTGGTGAATACTTAAACGAAGATATACATGTGTCATTTACTGTTGTACGTGGAGTTGAACTCCTACAAAATCAGTTGCCGCACGAAATTTTGACTAAAAAAGTGACATTTAAATTTTGAAATGGTTCTAATTACAGATCATACAGTTCAAATTTACTTTTTATTCGGACAATGGGTATGAATGTCGATTTGGGCAGCGTGTACGCTGTCCCGTGTTGATCGACATCTTAATAAATCTAAAAACCTCATATGTTTATTATGTCATGCGTGAGGGGATCGGTTCTGATTGAGGACATCGTGAATGCGTGAGGGGACTTGTAATTATATCTTTATATATAAGCTATCAGTCGTTGAAAGTTGCCTTGATATGGTTAGATTGTTTATGAAAAAACAAAGGAGTAGGTCCGGTAAGGACCAGTTTTGGCCTTAAATTTCAGGTTCATCTTTTGAAAAATTTTGACCACTTTTTTTGGAAGACATTCACATTATTTCAACAGACGGACAAATATTAACACATAAGCATTTAGAAGATCTAGCAATCTGTTTATAAAATACAGTAAGAAGGACTTTAAGTTGAAAGAAAAAAACTGATCAATCAGGATTTCCTCTTGTGTAACATAACAGGATGAACTTGAATATTTTGCAACACAAAATACAAGAAATAATTTGTGTATGCAAGAGAAAAAAATCATATGAAAAAGAATGTTCAATATTTGAATTTAAGCAGATTCAGTGTATCTTTACATTAGTGAGACAGCAACCCAATGACAAAAAAACTACTAAATGACATTTCAAGGGCAGGATATAAAACTGTACACAACATTTTACAAATAACAAAGCATTAATACATGTATATCGATTAGGTTTACAAAATAAAGACGTATTCTGCAATGAAAACCGTGCGAGGATTTTCCGGTTGTGCTTGAGTGGAGCAATTGTCACCGCTTCAAAGGGTATAGACATTTCTAAATCAAAATTTTCTTATTCGACTGATCAAAATATTGAAAATCGGAGAATGCTATGCTGTGGTGAATACTTAAACGAAGATATACATGTGTCATTTACTGTTGTACGTGGAGTTGAACTCCTACAAAATCAGTTGCCGCACGAAATTTTGACTAAAAAAGTGACATTTAAATTTTGAAATGGTTCTAATTACAGATCATACAGTTCAAATTTACTTTTTATTCGGACAATGGGTATGAATGTCGATTTGGGCAGCGTGTACGCTGTCCCGTGTTGATCGACATCTTAATAAATCTAAAAACCTCATATGTTTATTATGTCATGCGTGAGGGGATCGGTTCTGATTGAGGACATCGTGAATGCGTGAGGGGACTTGTAATTATATCTTTATATATAAGCTATCAGTCGTTGAAAGTTGTCTTGATATGGTTAGATTGTTTATGAAAAAACAAAGGAGTAGGTCCGGTAAGGACCAGTTTTGGCCTTAAATTTCAGGTTCATCTTTTGAAAAATTTTGACCACTTTTTTTGGAAGACATTCACATTATTTCAACAGACGGACAAATATTAACACATATTCATTAGAATCTACTTTTTATAGGCATACATAATTGCCCTTAAAAGGTTTGTCAAGTATTGTTGTACGCTCGTAAATATTTTAGTTCCACACGTTTAAATAGATATAGGAAGATTTGGTGTGAGTGCCGATGAGACAACTTACCATCCAAAAAACAATTTATAAAAGTAAACTATTATAGGTCTATGTACGGCCTTCAACACGCAGACTTGGCTTACACCGAACAACAAGCTATAAAGGACTCCAAAATTACTATTGTAAAACCGTTCAAACGGGAAAACTAACGATCTAATCTATATAAAAAAAAAGAGAAACACGAATAAATTACACCAACAATCGACAACTTTTGTACATCAGATTCCTGACCTAGAACAGGTGCAAACATTTGTCTATGCAATATATGTCATCTTGTGTATCCAACCAGTAACATATTCATAATTATTACATAGGTTGCAATAAATTACATTGATTTTCCAGTTAAATGATAACCGATAATTTCACAGGTGAAATAAACATGGTTATTTCACTCTCTGACGTCATACAACAATAGACGTTGTTAAGACGTCGATAACGGCGGATCAAAACAAATTGTCAATGCGTAGAAAACAGAGTTCTTTACATGTTTGACATCTTTTTAAAAAAGTCATTTGTCAATGTAATAAAAAGAATAACTAATTAAAGAATTCAAATATTGAGAAATATTCAACTCGTGACCGAACAACACTGATAATTAACTCATGCGCTACGAGCATTCGTGAATTAGTGTGTTGTTCGGTCACTCGTTGAATATTTGTATCTATTTGGATTCTTCGATTATTTATTCTATAAATATTTGCAATTTATAAAACAATAACATGTATAAACTATGGTAAGAACAAGAGCACAAACATCAATTTTAAAACAAAACTAGGAATGATCTCAAATGCTCAGGAAGAGTAAAAATAACCTGCACATATTTGGCACACGTTGTATTGCTCAAGCATGCGAAATACCAACTTAGCGATGAGTCTGATTTAGTTGTTTACTTCTAGAAAAACAGAAATCGATACGAACGTTAATTGAAACATTATCGTTTTGTCATTGATGAAACAAATCCGCTAACATGTTAAACCCCGCCACATTATTTATGTATGTGCCTGTCCCAAGTCAGGAGCCTGTAATTCAGTGGTTGTCGTTTGTTAATGTGTTACATATTTGTTTTTCGTTCATTTCTTTACATAAATAAGGCCGTTAGTTTTCTGGCTTGAATTGTTTTACATTGTCTTATCGGGGCCTTTTACAGCTGACTAAATGCGGTATGGGCTTTGCTCATGTTTGAAGGCCGTACGGTGACCTATAATTCTGAATGTTTGTGTCTTTTTGGTCTTTTGTGGATAGTTGTTTCATTGGCAATCATACCACATCTTCTTTTTTTTATATAACTGATTTTTATAGTTCGTTCTTTTGTTGTATTTTAATACCACTGTCCCAGGTTAGGGGGAGGGTTGAGATCACGCTAACATGTTTCACCCCGCCTCATTATTTATGTATATGTCTGTCCCAAGTCAGGAGCCTGTAATTCATTGGTTGTCGTTTGTTTATGTGTTACATATTTGTTTTTCGTATATTTTTTTACATAAATAAGACTGTTAGTTTTCTCGTTTGAATTTTTTTACATTGTCTTATGGGGGACTTTTAAAGCTGACTATGCGGCATGGGCTTTGCTCATTGTTGAAGGCCGTACGGTGATTTATAGTTGATAATGTTTGTGTCATTTTGGTCTTTTGTGGATAATTGTCTCATTGGCAGTGAGTCTTATTTTAATAATTCGTAAGCACGGAATGAAAAGCCATGATTGTATTCTTGTCAAATTTTATCTTATTCTGGTTAGTGTTAGTGTTGCAAAGATTATTAATCAAGGATCATCAGAAACAAAACTTTACTTTTAAAGGAAATTTGGATTTGTTGAATCGCTGTGTAAGTACTACAATATTTTATAATGATCAAAACCATTTCGAACAGGTTTATCAGGTAATATTTATTTTAACATCATGTTTGCAAAAAAACTGGAAAAAGCTGGAAGATATGGGGATGTGTCGAAAAGACAACAACCCGACCATAGAACAGACAACAGCGGAAAGTCTCCAAAAGGTCTTCAACATGTTCAATGCAGCGAGAACTCCCACACCAGGAGGCGTCCTTCAACTGGCTTCATCATATGAACATCCGACCCATTCCCTCCCGTTAGGGGTTAAGTATTAAGTGTCATGCCACCAATTGAAAGTCCCTATCTGCTCAACCAAATTTTGCTATTTTTACAGATTTCTAAATATTTTATCTTAAGTTTTACTTCATAGAAACCAGGTATATCCTGAACTGTACATGTATCAGCTTTCTACATGCCAATTTTCAACAGATGTTTAAAATTACATTGAATAGAGGTCTTCTAAATAGAGGTACCCCTAAAAATATGGTTTTCTGGAAATCTTATATAAGTATACTATGGAGTGCATTAATCCTCAATTTTGAAGCAAACTCATAACCAAGTAAATTTTAGCATAAATAGTCTAGATATATCACTCTTCACCAAAAGTTTCATTTCTGCCAATCTGTCGCAAATTATGAGATAACAAAGGAGTGTCACATACATGATAAAACTGTTCATCGAACCGCAACTGAACTCCATGTGAAACAAGAATCAGATTAGGGGCGAGGCGAGTGGTTTCAATTATTAAAAGAAAATGAATATTTTAAACCGTTTCCGAAACAGGTTCACGCTAATTTTAAAACTAACATAATTCTATGTCGTCTTCCACTTACTTCTAGCGATTGTTTGTCGAATGACGATGAACTGGGACCTATGAAACCAATAATAAAAAGTGCTAATATAAGATCGAAAAATTTAAAATATTAAAACTTAAAAACGAATTTGGGCTTTTCATCTTTTTTCTCCTTCATAAAACCGATTTACCTGAAACTAATCTTTGTCGCAAACCAAAACCAAGACAAACACAAAAACTATAGGAGGAAGACAATGGAACAACAGAAACACTGAACATGAATGAAACAACGCCACAAAATTTAAGTCATTGATAATTTAAAAACATTAGGAAATAACATGGGCTTAAGGTTGTGAGGGTGTTATGTTTAGTAGTTTCTAACTGTATCTAAACCATAAACGATAAAACTTAACATAAATGATTTGTTTTTAAAAGCATAATGCACATCTTACAATTTCAAACTATCGATGACTTTTTATGAGAAAGCGAAGTCATCCCTTCTTTGCTGCGATATTTTAGTTCAATGACATACCAGTAGATTTTTGTCAATTTTGATAAAAACATAATTACGTTTATGCATAACTACTGGTCGGGGACCAGTTACCGTCATTTTTTGTCAGTATATTTCATTTATCTTCTTAACGTGAGAACATTTAAATCTATCCTTTGACAAGGAAAGTGGTTACCAAAAATACTTTAATATTTCAATTGGTCAGTATTTAAAATTAACTAAATTTCTCAGAAATTAACTTTTAACGGCGTCCGATTTCGTACGAGATTTGAAGATGCCGAGGACCAGTTACCGTCAGCACCGAAATTGTTACAATTCTCTCTTAATGGTTGTCAGATGAGTTTAAACACGGTCTCAAACTATTCTAACAAATTGTATAGTATTGATTTTTTACATTAAATGTTATGAATCAATTTGGAGATGAGCAAATATTTTTTTATCGCTGAAGCGTCGTCTTCGTTACGCAGGAGGTGTCTCTCTTTGCTTACCTCGTCAAAGTGCCTCATTTTAATTTAGCGCCCTTTTCGATGAAATGTAAACACCGGCGTTGAACAACATGGAAAGCATTGCTGGAAGTGGAATGAAGTTGACTGACCAATTATGAGGAGAACAAATTTGAAGACAGACAAATAATCAGTCAAGATTTTACTCAAAAAGACCGCACGTTTGGTGTTGATAGTCGAGATCGACTTGAAATCGGAACTTTCACTTTCAGACAGAGCCTCCAGTTATCCAGATACATGCAGGTAATTTCACTGAAACGTAGGTCAACATTTAATTGATAGGTGACAATCAGACATGTACATCTATTCTATACTTCTTCTTCCGTTAACACCCATATACCACAACCACTGATAATAATCATACTAATAAATAACAACAAATAGTAAAGTGCAATACCACACGACAGAGCCGAGGGCTGGTTTAATAACAACCATTAAATGATATTTAGTGTATACAAATTTCGAATCAGTACGAAAAGTCATCATTTATATAGATATATATACAACTCGTCTAAACATCAACCAAATTAGATCTGTAAATTTGCTTCTGCAAATTCTTGTTCTTCCCTCGCCGGGATACGAACCTATGCTACTGAGATATCGTGACACCAAATCGCCTGCACTCTAGCCTTCCCGCTAGATATATATATATATATATATATATATATATATATGTAATTAGTATTTCTATACACACAAACATTTGTAAACAATCGATCTCTTAATGCATGATACAAACTAATATCAAATAGCATGGATGTAAAAATTAACGTGACCTATCGAGTAGACCCTGTCGTGCCGAATGATTTAACCGCCAAATCACACAAACCACTTAACCTAAACGCCACCTATATGGGCAGACAATTCAGAAGAAAATAATTTCATTCTAATTCATAAAATCAACCGACTGAAATTATATTTCTTCTTCCGTTAACACCCATATACCACAACCACTGATAATAATCATACTAATAAATAACAACAAATAGTAAAGTGCAATACCACACGACAGAGCCGAGGGCCGAAAACACAAAGAACGGGAAAATTTAAAAAAGGTGATCTATATCATGAAATAAAGATCTGAAAATAATGCTAGAAATTATCCAAAGAATCCTTCACGATAATATCGTTTACCGTTTCGGAACACCATCTACCGTGTCTCTATAAACTTAAACCTAAATTAGCACAAGCACTAGCACCTTCAGACCTAAAACTGTGAAACCCACAACACTTACTATCAAGAACATACGACAGAACACTTCAATAAAGGGCTCGCGCATCCTATAGTATGACACTGGCGTATTCTTTTACGTAAAACATCAACATCTAAACATTTGGAAAAAATCCAAACAAAAAGTAGAATAAAATAAATTAATAAGTAACCCCATCAAAATAGCTAGAAAAATCAGCCCAATGCAGAAATAAATCAAATGTTTCACTGACACTTATACGAATGACACTGAATCGCCTTCTCTCAATCTGTATACGCTTGTTTTGAAACGTTAAATGACAATAGACATATAATGATCTAAAATAACTTAAAATAATCACTTCGTCGAATAGATAGCAAATCAACTCGCAAAAGCACTGAAACACGTACAAATATCAAATACGCTGATTATACAAGTCACCAAAAGAAAACATAACAACCCAGATTACATGCAGTAATTCTAGCGAAACAGACTCCTTTATATTCGTAGGAGTAGGCAAGCTACGCCTCACATCTTCTAGTAGGTTAATAACTAAAGACGAATTCGTCGGTAAACATGATGATCCAATAAGAGAACGTATCCACTGTAAAGAGTAAAACGGTTGTTCAACTGGACTAACAGTATTTCTCGAATGTGTCAATACAGCTAAATATAAAACAACGTAAAAAGCTTTTGCTGGTACAGTATAACCATTTTCAATTCTGTTTGATGCAGCCCAATTATTCCAGCGTAAAATACTCAGATAATATCCTTTATAGTCGAAACTGCTAAGATTCCTACATAAGTTCTGAGAGAAAATTCACTTTGCTAACTAGTGAAGCAGGTTAATTCTGCAATTCTTCCGGTGAGTGCCTGCAAAAATATATTTGTAATTAAAAAATAAAACATAACTAATAAAAGCAATCTAAAATTATAACTATCAGCTAAGTACTATGCATCTAATTATCCACAAAATTCATATGAAATCTCAAATCAAAAACTGAGATTCAAATCTAGTAAAGCTAGTAATCTATACCAAGAGATCAAGAGAGATCTATCATATACATGCAAGAGATCAAGAGAGATCTATCATATTCATGCTCACATCAAAGTGATCTATAATACATGCTCACATCAAAGTGATAGTATACATGCTCACATCAAAGTGATAGTATACATGCTCACATCAAAGTGATCTATAATACATGCTCACATCAAAGTGATAGTATACATGCTCACATCAAAGTGATCTATAATACATGCTCACATCAAAGTGATATATGACTGGATGAAAAATCCATCATTAATGCTACTAAATATGCAAATGTTAAATCAACATTGCCAAATATGGTCTTTTTACTCTACCAGCTATATAAGCATGTCTGTAAGTAGAAAGATCCATAAAATTTGTCACTTCAGAAAAGAAACCATCACCATATAGAAAAACCATCACCATATAGAAAAAGCTTTAGCCAAAAAACCAGCAGAGAGCCAGTATAGAGTAAAAGTTTAATTTTCACTGTCGAAAATACATTAATTCTTGTGGGAACAAAGAAACAGGTGAAACGAACAACCCGTTAATCCCTCGTCAATCAACCGTGAAAGCGTCAATACCTGACGAATTCACATTCCAAAATCTGGAATAAAAAACTATCAATTTAAAAATTGTCACCAGAGGTAAACTAGTCAACCTCATGAGGTCCCCTAAGGGATTCAACTATCTGAAATACAAATTCAGAATTAGCCTGTAGCCAATCATCAACTATCTGAAATACAAATTCAGAATTAGCCTGTATTCAATCATGTTAATCAACAATCCGACTAAGATAATCTGCTCTCTTATCCTCAGTACGTAGACTCACTACCATGTCAATATATATGTGCTAAAATGTCTAAAATCAACTTTTGCAATACTGATGTCGTGCTCCTTTTACTAACAACATTTTTAAATGTGGTTACTAGTAATCTTATATTGTTGCAAGCTAAAAAGTTTATCAACGACAAAAATACATTTTTCACTGCTGTGAACTCCTTCCATTTGGAACTTGTAGAAACCTCACATTCTATAAACCACATATCGTGAACAATATTACATGGGTTTTCACTGTACGCTATAGTCTGCCAAGAACTTCAGATTTATAAGGTTTAATATTGGCTTCATGTGCATTTAAAACCTTAAATCTTTTTATTAATAAGACCAATACTGTCTACAGATAAATGTATATTACTGCTCCAGTATGAATGAACACTATTTATATCATTAGACAAATGTTTTGTCAATAAATATACAATATTGCCTATAACTTGAGAAATAGATATATTAAGCTGTCCTGGCTACCAAAGAAGCTATATCTCCCTAACAAATACTTTCCGTTTTAGCTAAACACAAATCAATGTATGAAATGATATTCATTAGCTTGTGTATACAATTGTCAGGAATAGTAAAAACTCCTTTATCTTAGGCCCTGAAATTATAAGGTTTTAATAGTAGTCCACAGACGTCTCAGCCTTGGGTATAAAACCGCTACTTGTTGTATTACATAATTCCTCATCGTCATGTGTACCGAATGCATCGTCTGAGTACATAATAATCTGCTTATTTTCTTCTCTCCATTTTAATGAGATATTCTAGTAAAACTATAACAAGCAGAAACACCGTTAAAGTCCCATACAAATCATAGATATTAAGCATGAGGTAGAAACATATATAGACTAATGTATAACATACTTAAACGTATATGAATTGGTATAAATGTAATGTTTTGCAATACGCATATCTTCAAAGTTTACACTTGTCTTCCGCAAATACCTGTCATATTCTGTCTCAAATCTGATTTTTAACGTGTTGTTTAACTGAACAGAAACAGTTAACGGATTCACAACAAACTGAATATTTGACATCTCTACAATTAAATCATAGCTAATAAATTAGTAATCGCTGATTTAACAAAAGAGGTATCTTAAAAATAATAAATTATTTGACAAACAATAATCGATATTGTATGAATAGAAAGGTAATATACAACCATCTCTTATAGTATCTATAATAAATATAGGCGTATCAATATCCATTTAAAATTGAATGTTTCTGCTAAGTCTATCCTTAATAATAATATCAGGCTGACCTACTTGATCTTCAATAAAATCATTGGTCAAATTATAACCAATACAATTATCTATTATAGCTAAAATTTATAGATAATTTAAATACTCATCTTTCAAAATTTCACTGAGGCCAGGTTTGGTGGGTGATTTACTACTGTTCACATACGGACTGCTGGACATGTAGTGTGTTTAGGACACACAAGAGTAGTATATTCCCATTTTCTTTTCTCTTCACCTGGTACTCCATCAACTGATTAGCACACTGTAACTTATCCAAGTCCTCCAAATTTCTCTCTACCACCAATAATTGCCGACTCAGTACCTCTACTTTGTTGATTTAAAGCAGTTAAAACAGTTCTCAATGAAATATCGGGTTCACCTTCATAATCCAAGACTAAATTCGAACGTACTAATCGACTAACACAGCTAGAAAAATTAACGTGACCTATCGAGTAGACCCTGTCGTGCCGAATGATTTAACCGCCAAATCACACAAACCACTTAACCTAAACGCCACCTATATGGGCAGACAATTCAGAAGAAAATAATTTCATTCTAATTCATAAAATCAACCGACTGAAATTATATTATTTATGTTATTGTAGCTGTGTAGTTCATCTGTGTCTGCAATATTATACATGTACATGTAATTTTGTCAGATGTGTATGTCTTTCTGAAGGGATGCAACTAACCACAGCTGAAAGTTTTATATGAATATGGTATGATTTTAATTTGATATGTCTGTCTAGCAGGGTTCTTAGTCTTGAATGCACAATGTTTTTGTTAGATATAGGTAGCTATCAGTTATCTGCGAGTACTCTCAGATCTGTACCTAGTGTCTTTTTCTTGTCAGATAAAATGTACAAGTACCCAGCCATGACCAAAAAGGTCCACCTGTATTTTTGTGCATCTGATGAGTTGAGCCTTTTTCAACTGATTTTTATAGTTGTTTCTAATGCTGTATTGTTGAACCACTGTCCCAGCTTAGGGGGAGGGTTGGGATCCTGCTATCATGTTTACCTCTGCCATATTATGGATGTGTGTGTCTGTCCCAAGTCAAAAGCCTGTAATTCAGTGATTGTCTTTTTTTTATGTAATACATATTTGTTTTTCATTCGTTTTTTGTACCCAAGTTAGGCTGTTGGTGACATTCAGGGTCTTCTATAGAAGACTATGTGGTATGGGATTTGCTCATTGCTGAAGGCTGTACATTGACCAATAGTGTCATTTTCATCTCTTGTGGAAATTTGTCTTTATATTGGCAATCTACCACAGCTTTCTTTTTTTTATTCATCTGAATGTGTTTTTAGGATCCCTAAAAGGATGAAGAATCTTCTTAATTTGAACTTGTGCAAATGTTAATATGTAGATATACAACTTCCATAAAACAAGAAACCAACAGATGAGTTTATAACGAAGACTACAGGTACAATATAATATTACATATTAAGGCATAAATCTTAATATACCTTATATTGACTGTGTTTGAAAAATACACTGTTTTAGTAATTTTTCTGCTCATTTTGGAGGTCGTGATTTGAAAATAAACAAATATTTAAATTTGTATTTGTTTGATTTTGGCATAAGGCCAAATAAAATAATATGTGTGTTTCCTGTTTCATCTTTGAAAGAAATAGGGTAGGTAGGTAGGAATTTTTTTATTATTTTACCATTTTTTTTTACATTGAGTCTATGGGAGAGAAATCCTGACTTTAACAGTGCTTATTGAAAATGACAAAAAAAACCTTTAGGGTAGGCTATTTCTAAGCTTTAAATATAGGGTAGGTAGGGAAACAGGAAACACACATGTTTTTTTTATTTGGCCTAATAAAACAAAGTCAATGTTCAATTTCTGCTACTGTAAACACAATTTGTTTAATCTGAGTTTGCTAATAGACTGAAGGTTAAATACACATGTCTGCTATATCATGTACAATTATTCATTAAGCTGCTACCCAACATCTGACTAAAATTAACTTGGCTCGTTCAATTTTCACAAAATTTTTACAAAATATTTACTTTGACCCTTTGAAAGGAATACAAAAATTTCAAAAAACTTGAACCAATTGATTTCTGGGAAGAAATGGTTGAATATATTTCAGTTTGACAAACACTAGTTCGATCATTGAAAAGCTTAAAATTTCCTGAACAGTATAACACGATTAAAATGATTAACTGATTTTACAGAGTTATCTCCAGTATTTAAGGTACTACCTTAAATGAACAAAATATTATGTATATGTCATTCAGAAATTTTTCGATGTGAATACTATATAGCCTGACAACTGTCCATATCTTTTCAGATGATTAAAATGTTTATAAAAAGCTTTTATTAAAGTTTAAGATTATGGGAACTCTCAATTTGATTATGATTCATAACATCTTCAAAAATCATTTGCTGATCTTTTACTTAAATATTGGTATATATAGTGTAAGATAATGTTGTTTTGTTATGCATGCATATCAAAACTTGTTATTTGTCATTACATTTGCTTTCGGATCTTTCAAAAACCACATTTACTCTAAAAAAAAATTTGGATTAGAATACAAATGAATTGCCAATAAGTTGAATAACAGAATAATTTTGCAAATTATTATCTTATTAAATGAATTTGTGAACCCAGATTATTGGTCAAAACTTTTTATCTCTACCTGGCACTTCCTAATTATTTCTTTCAGAAACAATATGAAGACGTGCAAAAAAGGAAATCTAAATTTTAAACCTTATATGCCTTAATACCCAGAAAACTTTTAACTTTCTGCAGCTTACAATATACAGGTAATTATAATAAGTCTTTTACAGATGATAATTGTATTATCGAATTAAAATCAATATTGCAGCAATAAGTTTGTTATGAACAGTATTAGATTTATATCAATATAATGCAATTTCGATCCAAAAAAATTTAAAATAAATTTCACAGTTCTTCAAATTATAGTCTGGAGAGATTTTAATTATATATTCCTTATTCTTCCATTGTCTCTATAATCTCCATATCGCTATCAAATTGTAAAAATTCTTCCCTTATTAAGGGGGTCTTTACTCTGGTACTTCTTCTATTATCTACCATGTGTACAGATGATTTAGTACATGTAGCATACTGGTGGAATTCAGCAGTGATTTGTTGGTTACATTGCATATTTCTTTTTTCTTCCTTCTTCTGTCTCTTCCTCTCTCTTTCCTCTTCCTTTTCGGTGTCTCTTATTTCTCTGTCTCTTTTCTTTCTTTCTCTTTCTTCTTTCTTTGCTTCCTTCAAAACTTCAGCTTCTTCCTTTTTTCTAGCTCTTTCTGTTTTTCTTTCTTCTTTTTCTTCTGCCAACTTTACTGCCTCATCACGCTTTGACTGTAGTTTTTGAAGCATTTCATCCCCTGTTATTACCCGGGCTTCTGTGATGATTTTACTAGAAGTTTTTTTTGCTAGAGATGGATTTGCTGGAGGTAACAGCACATCTGCTAAACTTCTTGGAATCAAGTTTTTTGTTACAAGCGGATTTTCAGTTGGTTAATTTATGCTCATCTCTATTTCTTTTACATAGGAGATAGTGTTGCCACAACAGTGACAAAGAATTGTTGATTCCTGGAGCTCTGTAAAAGAAAAAACTCAAGGTACAAAAATGTAGAATTTAACAAAAGATTAAATAACTCAGAAGTTAATGGGCAAGCAAGAATAACACTATTTAAACTATTTATTTGTTGCTGTGTTACATTTTTTTGTTTTATTATTTTTTTGTATATAAATACATACGATACATACACCTTTAATTAGACTAATTACCGGATTTGTTATCACATAAGCAACATGACTGGTGCCACATGTGGAGCAGGATCTGCTAACCCTTTTGGAGCACCTGAGATCACCCCTAGAATTTGGTTGGGTTCATGTTGTTTTTTTCATTTTTAGCCATGGCGTTGTCAGTTTGTTTTAAATTTATGAGTTTGACTGTCCCTTGGGTATCTTTTGTCCCCTCTTTTTTTTAAATGGCTATTTAATCCAATCCTGGAAAAACAGTCATTTGTATAACTTCCTGTTTGGGTCAGGCCGCAGGTCCTCAGTAGTGAGCTGAGGGAGGAAAAACTTAAGAAGGCGATCATTAAGAAACTTGGATAGGGTATGATCCACTATTTCGAAATTGAAAATGAAGAAAAAGAATATTTTGTTTGAAATATGTGCGGTAGGTTAAACAGGTCTGGTGAAAAAGCATCATGTATGTCGCATGGTTTAAAAAAGATCCCAGTTAGCTTCAACCATTTGTCAACTGGATGAAAAAGTTGTGTAATTTTAGAATGGAATGATTAGTGATTAGGTATATTTATAGCCTGTCCCAAGTCAGATCCTGTAATTGTTTGTTTATGTGTAATCCCCATTGGTCAATCAATTTTCCCCAAATTAAGTGAAGAGGTGGGTGTGGGGGCCAGTGAAAAAACTATGTGAATTAAGTTTTTTATCCTACATTGAAATTTTGATGTCACCAATAAGTCACCATGGGAAACACAAACAAATGTCTTAGTTTAGAAAACCACTGAACATGCTGAATGGACTGAAACCAAGCATAGCATGAATGTTCTTAATGAGATAATGACCAGTAGTTATTACTTTTTAGCCAATCCAACTTCCAAGATGCCTAGATGGCCACCATGGTGGAGATTAAGTTTAACATAGGACCCTGTGGGAAATACATACAAATTTCTTCTTTTAGAGAAACACTGAATGGGATGCAGTTAAAAATTTTATACGAAACACAAAAATTAAGAAATGTTGGTCTATATTGGTATCACATCATCATTGAGAGAAAAGTATTTTGGTCTATTTTTCTTAAACTATAAGTAAAAGGTCAACTGTAATTGTATGGAAGCATTGTTAGCTACATGTATATGTCTGCCTGGCATGGTTCATTCGTCTTTATTTAGTTATCTTGGTTAATGTTAAGTTTATGTGACAGTAGTAATAAAGCTTTATACTTAGCACTATCAACATAATATCAATGATAAATAAAGAAGGCAAGACATTCAGCGTGTGCACTCTTGTTGTAATTTTAATAACTTTCTTTAAATATAATGGATTTCTACCAAACTAGGACATGCAGAAGCTTGTTTATGATGATAGGATGGTATCTAGAAGTAAACTTTGTGAAAATAAAATTCCATTTATTCCGAATTTTACTTATAAATGCACTTAGTTTTTCTGCGGGAAAGCATTACCTTCACCCTGTGGTTAAAGTTTTGTTTCGCCTTGCTGGAGTTGAAAAGTGAGACGGGTATGCTTTTGTCGGCGACGGCGTCAACAATGTATTAGTTTGTTATTAGGTCTAGTTTATGGTGAACCACAAGTGGTACGTCAATCATATTTTGTATGCAGTTGTATAATATTAAAAAGAAGATGTGGTATGATTGCCAATGAGCAAAGCCCATACCACATAGTCCGCTATAAAAGGCCCCGATAAGACTAATGTAAAACAATTCAAACGAGAAAACTAATATTGCCACATCTCATTTCCATGGGGGATTATTTGGCCCTGCTCCCTCAGTCCTGGTCTATTGACTTAGAAACTTCGGACAAAAGCTTGTTTATGATTAAAAGCTTGTATCTTGAAGGAAATTTTGTACCTGTGTATCTGTATTTTACTTGTAAATGGACCAGTTAACAGTACGTCCTGTCTGCAGTTAAAGTTTACAAACATTTATTAGATTCATTAACTATCCTGGATTTTTACCCAACTTGGACAGAAGCTTCTTACAATCAAAAGATAGTATCAAGCGGTATATTTTTATTGATTCTTTTCCTCATTTTTTATTGACCCTTCAATTTACAGCAGACATGCAGGAGTAGGCGAGACACTGGGTTCTGCGGAACCCTTACAAATTTTTAGGTCTTGTCCTCTAGTTCATATTGGAGCGTTTTATGCTGTTTTGTGTACTCATCTCGCTGTTGTTGTATGTTATGATTGCATGTTGTACTTTTTCGTTGGAGTTTATTTGATGATTGTACTCTGAAGCCTTTAAAAGTCTGTAATGTTTTACTTATACATGTTATACAAATTGTGACCTGAATTGACAGTAGTCTCATTGGTAATCTAGTCACATTTTTTCATATCTATGAGCATTTAATGAGGTATACAAAGTCCGTTTTAAATGCGGGACTTTCTATACTAACTGGACTGAGTACTTTTAAAAGCGATGCACAAATATTAAAATTATCGACTGATCTCGGCCGAGTTAATATTGGTATAAAAAGTCCCAGTTTGAAAGATACTTGTTTCCTTGATTTAAGTACTGTATTCTGGTCTATTTGTTCGATGATATGACTTCTCTTTACGTCATTTTTTCAATGTAGACATTTGTGTTGGAGTTTGCATGATGATGGATAAAAGAAGAAAGAGTGTTGGAGTTTGCATGATGATGGATAAAAGAAGAAAGAGTTTAAGTGCTAGTTCTCCCACTCTATATGAAAGTCACAATTTGTAAACCTAGTAAACCATTAAAGGCCAAACGGACGGCTGTTGATACAAACGTTTGGCTGCCGCTATAATGCAAGCCTGAAAATCCACAGAAAATGACTAGTGTAAAACCTTCAAAACAAGAAAACTAACTCTCTGGTACATCTATATTTTGCTAGTTCAGTGATAAGCTCTTGGAAGCCTCCCGAATTATTTTTCATGATTAATCAAATGTTTGTTACTGAAAACACAGAATTTAAACTGGAAGTACATAAACAAAGAATATGGTATCAGTGGCGTATCCAAAGAGGGGGTGGGGTGTTAAAACACTTATTTTTGCCATTTTTCTGCATTTGAATGTGGACAAACAGTTGGACCCCCCCCCTCCCAAAAAAAAAATAAAAAAAATATACACATTTTAAAATGGGTGGGATAGGTATGACTTGCAACTCTTTATAATAGATAAAAGCAATGCCGAACGTCAAGTAATTCCGTCCATGTACAGGTTAACGAACTTTGTGTACATTGGTTGTGAATATCCCTTATACATCCCTTAAAAGTAACAAGTGCTTGCTTGCTAATACACAGATGTGACGTAATATCATAACAATGGCCTTGACTTTAAGCGTTGCAGTTTGTAAACAATGCTGGAGACGTACGCAAATGTGCATTATTTATGTTGTACAACCTGCAACGGCAGTCTGAATCGATTTAGGAATAACATTTGTGAATTCCAAAATGTAAGTCAATATATTATTTTGTTATTAAAATCTCTTTTCTGGAAGGGAGAGCGTAATATGGTGTTTCAAATCAAGTAATGCAATGAATCAAATTTGTAGAATATAGGATACAGCAGATATATCTTTAATGTTTTCAATCTAAATGTTATGTTATGTGTACAAATATACGAAATAACATTTTCAACATCATTATCAAGTAGGAACATCCCGAAAATACAGCCACAAAAAGCAATATACAACGTCATTCAGCAACCATTTTTGCATCCCAGGTAAAATTCGGATAAAATGGCGCCCATTGAGAATCTTGGATGACAACAATTTTTATAAAATAAATTTGTATTCAAAATCGTGAAATGAATGGCTGAAACGATTCCCAAATGACGAACAGGGTTCTCGAAAATATGTAAACAAACCTTTTTTTGGTCAGTTTCTATTTATTTTTGCTACAAAGGATTCCCCCGTCTGAACATGCGATGCGGGGGTAAAAAAAAAGTGATTTTTGACAAATAAATAACCAAAAACTGATACTTACTGAACTAAATTTTGTCAACAACTTCTTGATGCTTGTCCGTTAAAAAAACACGATGACGTCATCGGATTGACCACGACGTTTCGCGGAAAAAATGCAAATGACGGTAACTGGTAACTGACGGTAACTGGTCGTCGACCAGTATTGACATTGGTTGATCTAAAACATATTACGTATTTGCAGAACTATTGATATTGGTTTATCCATACTTAGAAGTTACAAAAGGAGACTTTTCTTATTATTTGACATTAAACCTATAACGTACATTCTACAGGTTAATGTTTTTAAACATATTTGACTTTGTAACAATTAGTCAGATGTATAAATACTCAATAGTTCATTACACAAGATATCGTCTTCGACCAATCGTCACGATCGCTAACTCATATAAAATGACTTATTGCATAATGCATTGACTTTGTTTTGTATGGTTGTTTGAGAGCACTTTTTTCACTCAAGATAAGGTTTTGCATTGATATACCTTAAGAATAGTGTGTCAATTTCAAAACTTCCAACAAATTCGCGATAGAGTACCCACAGTGTAGAAGATAAAAAGAAATCTCGTTTATTAGGATTACATTGCTCACGAGGAAGGCCTATGATAAGGATATGTATTTTAGTGAGCAAGATAAAAAGATTTTCTAATTCTGTATTTTACAATGTTTTATTTGTTGCTGCAGTTCAGAGAATGCAAAGCCATAACCTTATAAGAAATTCGGGCAAAACAAATCGGAAAAGTATATCGCTATCCTGTTGCACATGGTTTTAAATTATTCACCCTAAAAATGCATCCTTATTTACAAGTGGTAGCAACAATCCAGTAGCTTGATATTTAGTCATACTTTAATTAGTATGTGAAGTTTAAAAAATTTGGTAAATTATAGTGTCGGAATCTGTTTCTCTAATGCTTTTTATCGTTCTTTTTCAAAGATTTTCAGAAAATTGTGCTCTTTATATGCGACGTCATCAGACAAGGTCGCCTTTTTTTATGACGTCACAATAGGAAAATTGAGAAGAAAACAAAACATTTTGACGTCATAATCAAATTTCGACTAATCATTTGCCGAGAACAGATTTTTCACTAGTGAGGAGAAATATTTTTCTCACACCGGTCAGGAAATGTGAAAATAGCACAAAAATTAGAGAATTATGATTCTTTAACAGAATAGTAGATGAGTATTTTAAGTATTTTATACAGTGTTGATCGAAAATTGCGTGAATGCTCTTTCGATGACCCAAAATTTCGTCCTCTTTTTTAACACTTTACAAAGATATTTGCGCGCAACAACAAGTGATGTGTTGTCCTATCCGGCAGATACTCACTGTCATTGTTAGATGACAGCAGTTACAGGCGTCAAATACTTGAGTACCTATTATGTCTGTTTTTTTCCCACACATTGTTTTGAATATAGTTAAGTGATATGCGACAGCCATAAAATTGAGAGGTTTAGCTAGCTTAAAAATCTGTCTGAGACTTAATCCACCATTTTTCACTATAAATGGATGCCTGTACCCAGCTAGGATTGTAACAGATACTGACAATTTTTTTGGGTGTTTGAGCTTTTTATTTTGACATTTGATTAAGGAATTTCCGATTTAAATATTTTTGGGGGGTGGGTATTTTTTGTTATTTTATATTTAAATAAAATACATTCTGCTAATTTTAGATACGTATCTTAAACAAATCTTCAAGATAGTATACATGGTATAAGTAATTTAAAGAGGAAGGAAAACAAGACATTTTAACCAACTAAAAAATATAGGTTATTCCCTAGAATAACAAAACTACAAAAACTATACAAAATGTTTATGAAAATAATTTTGAAGATGTATTTAATTTACCTAACATAACAAAAGAACACATCTTTTGATTTATAAAAAAACAAATGATATAACAATGTGGGTTTTACGATAAGATTATCAATATCATCATTAGCTTATATATTTGAAAAACATCAATCTGTTTTGCTGATATAGTACAGCAGAAATTAAAAGTGACTCAAAAACAAACAAAAATATTGAGCTATTAATAGTTCTTAACAAAATAAATTTAATTTAAAAAGTGTTTTTCAGTGTTTAAGAAATCTTGCAACCCTTTTCCTTCTTGGGTATTGATTCTGAAAGAGAATGAAAGTACTAATATAACTGCATGTATAAAAAGTTTTTAAGAATATAATTATAATGAGAATATTTCGTATGATTGTCAATAAGACAACTTTATAAATCACAGATTACAAGCTATATCGTATAGTAACATCTAAAAAGGCCCAGAATGACAAATGTAAAACAATTCAACGCTTAAACCTTAAGGCCTGGCTTATGTACAAAACAAAAAACGAAAAGAACAACAACAAAAAAACAAGCGCGCTGGATTAATGGTTCTTGGCTTTAGACAGGGTCATACATAATATGATTTGATTAAACATATTGCTGGCAAGTTAAACAACAAACAAAAATATTGTTTTAATTTTCATTATAAATAACTTCTAGACAATGGATATAACCATGTACTTTTTGCTGTAAGAAATAAACAGTGGATGCAGGAAATCGGGGGAACAAAAACATTATTTCAAATTGGTATGTTCGGTTCTTATATCTGACATGAGATACTGAAGGGAGAAGCAGCAGTAAAACAGACAATATCATTGTAAAATAACGAAATGATTAATAGCAGTCTGAAATCATTACATAATACAACAGACTAATCAATTCAAACCCTATGCAACGCAAGTGGAGATCTCGTGTAAATCTAAATACCGTTTAGCGGATTATTTTGCGGGGTGATATTTTTCGCTTGTTTTGGCGGATATTTGGAAATCGCGAAATTAAATTCCACGAAAATTCATGATTACGTTCGGAACCTTCTAATACCAAACTTTTGGAAACTTTTTCGTTTGTCGGATCAATAATGGTTTATGTTAATTTAAACAACATAATTGCGAAATTCCATTGTTCCCTGGCTGTCAGATTTAGATAGTTATTGTTTACATGATAAAATAACTAATAGAATAAAAGTGTTACGTACTTTGTCAGGTATTTTGTCCTTTTTAATTGGAGTCAAATTATATAAGAGTTGCAAGTCACTTATGAACATTTTATGATATAATTAGTATATCAGAGGTTCGGTCAATTTCGTAGCAAATCAACTGTTACAATTACCAGAGGTTTGTGTACTTGTGACAAATATCTAAGTATCAGTTTTCTATTGATTAACCTGAACTGTATCAAAATATGATCAATGATTACGACGTCATGCATGTAAAACAATAATTAAAAAAAAAGGAGACACTCCCAAAATCTAACATCTTTTTAACTGCAATTATTTTAGTATCCGGCATAATATATTTAATTGGGATTAAAGAATCCGCCAAAAAATCCTATACTTTGTTGCACATAAATCGCGTAATTTACACCCGCGAAATAACCCGCTAAACGGTATTGGAAATGTCTTTTTGATTTTTGATGAGTGTTCGTCTGTTTTTCTTTTCCATTCCTTGCAAGGTGTTATTGTAAGATTAAATTTATAATTATCATCTGTTGATCATATGTCTTTTTTGTATTAGGAATTGATAAATACGAACTTAAAGTTTGTATTTTGCGTCTACACAATGTATTCTGTTCCTCTTTTTTTTATAATGAATGTTATTCCTAACTTGTATGTGACGTCATATGTATACTCCCGATGTAAAACATATAAACTTGACGTATTTATAACTTTTGTACTCTTCAGAATGGTTGAAATTTTGACAAAAAGAAGATTTTGAGACTTAAAATGCGACTTTCATTTGTGAGACATTACACACCAAAGAATGTAGGATTACCAATGGGATGATTATGATTATTGTTAACATAGTATAAAACACACGAGTTGGAATGAAAATGAAAATCCTAATTATTTATTTCCTAATGACAAATAGTTATCAGTTGAAATCAAAAGATGATTGCGAATTGTATAAGTTAGGACATCCATACATGTGTAAAGTGTGAATATAACAACAGTAATTTGGCTCTATTAGCGATACCTTGTTGTTGTCTCAATAACTCTTTTGTCTGACTTCTCTCATACGTAAGTTCCGTCTCCGCTACTGCTGTCTGTCGTATTGCTTCCGTTTTGTCATTCTCTAATCTTGTCTTTTCGTTTTCCATTTTATATTTCAAACCTAAGAACAACAAACAAACTAGCAAGTATGAGTAGTTTGTTCGCTTTCATAAATTACTTTATTATGTTGGCTTGTCTCCAACCTGTGGTTTCCACTAAAACTAAGTTAACACTTACGATATAAGTTGGCACGCGTTTTTTGTTATTGTTGATAAATTACAGGGTATGATGAGAGCCATTGATTGCCCCCTGATATCAAAGCTATTTAAATTTTATTTTATTTATTCATAAAAACGCTTTGAAATAGTCTGGACACTTTAAATTAGTTCAAAATGGTTACATGTGGTGTATATAGGACTTCAACAAAAGAGGGACGATAGATACCAGAGGGACAGTCAAACTTATAAATCGAAAATAAACTGACAACGCCATAATACTACCGTATATTAGAATTTCACGCATAGTTTTTTTTAGAAGAAATCAGAACAGATTTACTAGAAAAATTATACATATGCATATCTTTTGAGATAAAACTGTATTAAAATTATATATTAAAGATCACCAAATAGGGCTATTTTGACATGTTCGTGGTTTACATTAAATGTTAAAAGTTTTGAGTCCAATTACTAAAATGAAATTTTCAAAATATAAATATTGATATATAAGAAAATACTGTATGTTTGCCAATGCAATGAGACAACTCTTCACAAGTTAGATTAACAACTATAAGTTACTCTATGGTCTTCAACAAAGAGCAAAGCCCATACCGCATAGTCAGCTACATGTATAAAAGGCTCCGAAATGATAATTTTTACCAAATTTAAACGAGGAAACTAACGTCCTCATTAATTCACTGATAAAGAATAACAGGTCCATAACTAGGACCAGGCACATGCATACATGCGGGATTAAACATGTAAGCGGGATCCAAACCCTCTCCTTAACATGGGACAGTTTTTACAGTACAACATCAGAACGAACTATAAAATCATTTGAAAAAGGCTTAACTCATCAGATGGATACATTCAAATACATCTAACAAAAGCAGATTAGACGTTGACGGATACCCGTGCAGCCCAACAAAAGAAAAGACACTAAACAGAGTCTGATGTCTGATAGATTAAGTTCATCTGAAAGATGTCATTTAGTAGATTTACTACACTTTTCGATTTTCCTATTCGGGGGACTAAATCGGGTGCCTATTTATACTTTCTACTTCTAAAATAAAGGCTACATAAGGAAAACGTTTGAAAGTATAAGATAAACCAAAAGGATAAACTTCAATGTCTATATTTTATCAAATTTGAACTTAATAACATATTGTTTGCTTGTTTTAAACATTATTGATAGTGATTACCAAAGATCTATACAATCAACAAAAGATACGATACACGATTTTTTTTTCGAATTAAAGATAAAGTTTTCCGTTTATAGGACCAATATTGAATACTTAATGAAAAAGTAAACAGTATCAATTGATATACCATAGACAGTTTGTGTCAAGCGAAATTCAAAATACTCTAACAATCTTCTGCTCTATGGTCGGGTGGTTGTCGCTTTGGCATATTCACCATTTCCTTTCTCAATTTTATTAAAACTGATCCGTAAATTTTGAACCTTTGATATGCCAAAGTAACAGTTGTATCTTTAACCAAAGTACATTTCAGTACAATAATAGAAAAACAAAATAAATACCATATTGAAAATCTGATTTTGGTAAATATTTTGTCATTAAATTTAGATGGTCATTGTATTTTGCAGAACTATAAAACTGAATAAGGTGTGAAATGTGATGAAGATATCTATCATGAAATTGAATTACCTTGAATTTCTCTCTGTAACGCTTGAATTGTACTATCTTCAATATCTGTTCTTGCTCTTTCTGCGTCCTCCTTTTCTTCCTGGAGCCTTCTAATTTCTTTTTTCATCGTTTCCATATATCCTTAAAACATTAGATATTAACATAGAAATTTACACACATCTTATCTCTTTTGGCCGTTTTCAAAAAGTATGCAATAAGTTTTTGGTATAAAGGTGTACAGCTTACAAAATACTTTTGTTTACATCAAGGGGTTTTATTGTTAAGTTAATGTCCACCATTTGAACATTCTAAGGCCTTAATTCTAATTTTGTTACCGATAATTGAATATATGTGTCAGTAATGATCACGGATAAATGAGTGTGCATCTTGTTAGAACAAACAGCTCGCTATTTTGTTTGCTTCCCCCTTGTGCATGCTCATCCTACAAAACAGTCCATGTGGTCATGTGATGACTGGAGACTTTTGGATAGTATATACACGCAGAGAGTTGTTGACCTTAAAAACTGTTAGCAAAAGACCTAAGTTATCCAAATCCCCAATACTGTCTACTGGAGAAGAAACTTAAGGTTATTGATGTATGCAATTAAGAATAATGCAAGAATATTTGTAAATTGCAAGCCGTCAATAATTCCGATGCATATTTCAATACTATTACATACAATGCACAAAAGAGTCTCTGATCATTAGACGTGAATCATTCTATAGATCAACTACAAAATATTTAATCAAAATCTGTGGGTTCTATCAAAATCTTTGGTTGTTCTACGATTTACACTGCTATTCCCTATATGACTGTATCGTCTTATTATACCGAAAATGTAACTATGGAAATCATACATATTTGTTGAGTATGGTGGACTGATGCGTTAGATGGGAGATAATGCACTGTGTGGAGGGCCTAACACTGACTTTGAGATGAAAACAGTAATTAAGGTATACGGTTTTGTTTCTGCTGTGCTAGTTATGATTTTTTTGTCTTGGATAGATACTTCGTACTTTTATTTTATTTTAGTACTATTGTACAGAAAACCGAAAATGTGGTATAATTGTCAATTAGACAACTCTTCAACAGAGATCAAATGACATAGAAATTAACAACTATACGTACGGCCTTCAACAATGAACTCATGCCAAATATTCAGCTATAAAAGTCCTCAAATTGACAAACTTGAAACAAGTCAAAAAGTCTGATTTGTGAACAAAATACAGAATGAAACAAATCCGTATAGCCGACTGAATTACAGGGTTTTTAACTTGGAACAGACAAATATAATTTGAATATGAAAGCGTCAATCCTCCACATACCTTGAACAGTGGATGCAACAAAACAACATAAGAACATACTATAAAAACCAGTTTAAAAGTACCTTTCTTATCAGATGGACACAAAGCAGAAATACATCTTACAAAAATAAACCAGACCGGTAGTGAAAGGGTACGTATCCATCCTAACAACAAAATTGGCTTAATACATATTTTATAGTACTCCCAGTTAAACGAGTCACGCATTAGAAGTAATGCCTTCGAAAAACTAAAACAAAGAAAGTCTCCACCCTAAAGATCTCTACATCTCATGTCTTATTAAACTCAATATTGAGGATGTTCCTTAAACTCAAACATGGGCTCCTTCAAATTAATATATATATGATAAACGTCATGATTATAACCTCCCAATTGTCGACGCCCACTTTTAAGTAGGAGGACATTCACTGCTCTGTACAAAACTATAGGTAATTTCAAATATCAACCTTATATTTAAATAATGTGATTACTGCGAGACAGAAAATTGAGAAGACTGTTTGTATAAAAACATTACATCCACTGTCAAAACATACTATTGTATAACTCTCTATTGACATTGTAAACACATTCCTTCTATTCAAAATTATCTTTGTGAGAAATGAAACGAATAGGAACTTAATATATTACATTATATTGCTTTACGTATTGTTCAAAACCTTTACTTTTCTGATTACTAGTTTGTCTTATCGTACATAGCTTTGTCAGTATATTTTCAATATATGAGTTTGAATGTCCCTCTGAAACCCTCGCCCATCTTTTATAATGAATCGTTGTTTATAACTTATATTATCAATTAATAAATAAAAATGGTCAAATGGTCAAAATTCTTCAATTCAAACTATAACTTATTTTCACAATCAAATTTTAAAGTTTTTCCAGTTTAAATCAACACATGTATGTTAAATCAGTGAACCGGATAATACGATAGTGAGTATATACAGTGATGCTTGTCAGGTGATAAAATCAATTGCATTGGTTACTTAAATATAATTATGGTTGTAAAACTTATTTGATATTTTCCCGGGTAAAGTGAGGCTGTTAAAATACAGGGCCCCTAAGTATGCGACCTGAGCTACTTAGGTATTTATATATCAGGAAATGATTGAATACAATATTTGTTATAGTTAAAAAAAAAAGAAAAAAAGAATGAAAAATGGTCTATGTGTCTAATAGACCAGATAAAAACAACAGAAACAGCTCCACCAATGAATCGTCAGCAAAGCAGGAAAAGCCCACACCCATTAGCTTGATGAAGCTGGCATTAAACAAAAATGTGTACCTGTTCAGTAAAAATTGACGTCACACTAAACTTCTAAAAACATTTAAATGAACTCATTTAAAAAAGAAGCAAACAAGAATAACAACGGCCAGAGACTCTTGACTTAGGACCGCGCAAAAAATATTTATATACATATATACCTCTGAAGTCGTTTTTCATGGTATCGTTTTCTTTTTTTCTTTCCAATTCAAGCTTCTTTTGGGATTCATAAAACAGACTGATTCGTTTTCGTTCGTCATCTAATTGTTTATCTCTTTTTTGAAGGTCAAATTCATCAAGTGAAATATCACTTTTTAGTTTGTTTATTTTCTCTTTCAACGTATCAATCTGTTTTGTTAAATGTGCCATTTCTCTTCTAGCCTTTTCAACTTCATCTTTGTGCTCGGCCATATTTTGTTTAAGCTCTGTAATCGTTTTTTGAAGATCTTCTTTTTCTTTCACCAAAACCTCTACGTGGGCGCTCTTATCTCTTTCTGTCTTCTTCATCTCTCTCAGTCGTGTTTGAAGTTCTGCATAAGATAGGGCCTCTTCTTGGTCCTTTACACAAAATCAAATAAAATTTTGGATTTATGTTTTGTTCTGATTTTGTTTTGTAATATATGCGAACGAAAATGACATCGTGTTATATTGACTTAATAATTATTAACAAGGAAACCTAATTTAAAAGCGTTTAAAAAAGGGTCAATAAATAACGTGCTGTAACAGAGCAATTTATCGCTTTAAGTCGAAAATACATCAGCAGTTATTTTAATAACTATATCAAAATTAAGGTAACAGTTTCAAATCGCTTTTCAAAGTTAAATCTTATAAAAAAATTAAGACGACAATAACTCTCTATCAAATTCACAATTTGTAAATAGTAACCGTACTAGGTCAAAGTATGGCCTTTAACACTGTGCCTAAGCTCGCACCAAACAGCAAGCTAAATGTAATTTATATATATATATATAGAAACGAGAAACGAGAATGAACAACATAAAAAAACGACAATCTCTAAATAAGTTCCTGACTTAGGACAGATGCAATCAAATTCAGCGGGTTTGAACGATTTCGTCCTTACCTAGACTTATAGTGTAATATCATAAAATAAAAAGACCCAGTATAAAATATCAATGGAAATAAAAAAAAATATATCAACAAAAAACAAGAAGCATACACTGAACAAAAAAACGATCTTTGACACGTTGTGAATACAAAATTATATATAAAAAAAATGAGGGGATATGAAACAAAGTATAGGAAAGATACCTATAACCTCAGGGAATCGCATGAACTCCAGAAATCAACACCAGGTGGGTCAACAGGGTGACATATATTTAAAATTCCAGGTAAAAGATTATAACTTCTAGCGAAACAAAACGAATTACTTTGTCAACTACTTGAAGGAATTGTAAACAAATTTTGTATTTGAAATTTTGCAGCCTTCGATATGTTGTTTTTTATTAATCAATTTTTGGTCTTAAGCAAACAACCATTACAATGCAGAAATTAAAACTTGTGATTTTGACAGAAAAAAAAATCAAAAACTTATCTTCAAACAATTGGTTTTTTTTCTAAATGTGAGTACAGTTACTTCTAGAATATAGTAAATGCCTTTTAAACCCTTGAAGGAGGGCTGGTACATGTATGATCATTTTCAGAAGAAATATTTAAATTTGTCAAGACTCAAAAGATATTCATTGAGGAAAAATGTAAGAAAATATTGAAAGACTGTATTGAAGCCGCATAGCAGTCATCTGAATATCATTTACATATAAAATTAATTGATTTCATCATTACTAATATTCAATATGTTATCCAAAAACATTAACATATAATTAAGATAATCATATATAATTAAAGAGCGGCAATAAATTTTGTTTTTTTTTAGGGACAACATCAAAAGTTCAATGAAGGATAAAAAAACTTAATTCACATAGTTTTTTCACTACCCCTCCCCCCTCTTAACTTAATTTGGTAAAAATTGATTGACCAATAGGGATATATGTAAAATCGATTTTGGATTAACAAAACTTGCAGCAATGTTGACTCCCTCCCCCCCCCACCCTAAACTATTTGATTTAAGTTTTATCCTACATCGATCTTTAGATGTCGCCCCTTAGGGGAAAACTATGAGATAAATATAAACTTTAAAATCAATACTATTTCTACTCATTTGTCTAAATAAATTCAAAAATTGTTCGACTCTTTTCAGAAGTAAGTACACAATAAATACTATTCATATTGAAAAACTCTTCATCAACATTATTAAGGTATCAATTTATCATTTTTTATTTCTTATATATTCTCACCTCGATATCTTCACCTGAAATACACAAAAAAAACAATTGTACCACATAACTACAAGATACACAACTTTTGTTTGCATTATAATCTTACTGATAAATTTCAAGAAAAAAATATTTCAGAGAAAGAGGTGGGTAAAAATTTGAGGTTTGCATGAGCAGGATATCTATACTGGACATGTGTCCAAGAACATAGCATTTCACATTACATTAAGATCAGTCAATGCAATGTGCATTCATAAATTACAAGGAATGATTGATAATACAAACATTTACCCAAAAGTGTCCGAAAGATAAAAATGAATACGATTGTACTAATATGAGCAACACGACTGGCCCCCCATGTGGACAGAATCACTCCCAGATTTTGATGGGGTTCGTGTTGTTCAGTCTTTAGTTTTCTATGTTGTGTCTTGTGTAGTATTGTTTGTCTGTCTGTCTGTTTGTTTGTTTGGGTTTTTTTATTTTTCGCTATGGCCATGATGGCGTTGTAAGTTTATTTTCGATTAATGAGTTTGACTGTGCCTCTGGTATCATAAGCCCTCTTTTTGTAATTGGTTGGTAAATATTAATAAATATTTGTCTTCACGTGTATTTTCTACTTGATGTTAACTTACCTCTTAGTGTAAGATTACAAGATGTCACAGCTGATTCGCACCTGCAAAGGTATTTTCCACAGTCAGCTACGGACATACTTTTAATTATTAACCAATGTTCCTTCTTCTTTTCTTCAGTAGCTGTTTTCAATCGTTTTGTATCTTTAAACCATTCTACAGTTGCTTCAACGTTCAAACTGCATCCAATTTTGACATGAGAGTTTAGGTCTCTGGCCATATCATTGAGGGGTCTTGTAAAACTGGGAGAAGTCACTAAAATTATACAAAATAAAAGAGTAAAATCGAGTATCTTCACTTTATCAGGACTAACAGTGTATTTTAAGCTGATGAAGATATTTTGATAAATTCCGTTTAAATACGATTCTCTATCGTTTATAAGTGGAATTTCTGTGCATTCCTGAGTAACGATTGTCTCTACAAGTTCAACAGTCAAAACAGGGCATTGTAATCTTATAACACATACTCATGAAAGACCCAATAACATTCATTGTTATTATGAATTCGTTATTTTGATTTTTTTTTTAAAGAAATAAACGATATCAAGATTAGTGGTACCGGTGTTTCCTGAATTAAACATATCTTATTTTCATTTCATTTATAAAAGTATCCATTGCATGCGGCAAAAGCATGTTCCTATCTCAATACTATATGAATAATGTGAGCCCTAAAATAAATTTAAAGAGGAGGGCTACGTCATTATGGATTTTGTAGAGACGATATGTAAACAAAAGCATGCCCTTTCTGTAGGTTTTTTTTTAAATATGGTATTTATTGTTGCATATGATTTTTTAATGCCGACGACTACAGTCGTTGTCATGAAACACATAAAATTTCTAGAATATTACATATAATATTTTAGTAATGGTAGGCACATTCGTTTATAAAAAAAATTACTTTTGAAAACTCGGTTTGTTAAGAATACAGTTTTTTCACTAGTCTATCAACTGTCAATTGCGCTAAACCACCTAGTAGATGATGCATATTGTTATTCGATTTGCATCGAAGTTTTGACAATAATATAGCGGTAATTGATTTTTTATTAATCAGTTATATGAAATAATACGGACCTTAACTTAGTTTGGCAATATGCATTAACTGTAATTCAAAGAAAATATTTTTACGTTGGTCATTTTTGTTTATAAAGATGGCACGTACAATTTACTCAATTTGTATATTGGTTTGAAATTGTAAATACTTGTGGGAAGGCCCAAAAGGTAAATATTAATACAATTCCGCGATGATTGAAATTAAGATTATATGTACATTATCAGATCCTTAGAACACTCAAGTTTGTCTCCAATGTTTGTTCATGCCGCCTCTATAAACGGTGACTTTACAATAATTCTGAAACAAGACATTAGATAAACAAGGACATGTAGTACAATTACCAATGGGACAGCTGCATGTGCCAACCTCAAAATTAAACTGAAGTGGACATATACTATAATTGAAAATCGTGCGGCTTCCAACGATGTACAAATCAAAAACCAAGTAGTCGTCAATTAAAGATCCAAACGTGAAAAATATTTAACAAATGAATAGATAGAAATTATCAAAACCATTACCGAAAACAAACTTGACAGACACGAACCAACGACAACCACTGCACTAAAGGCTACTAATTAAATTGATGATTAGTTTATAGATGTGAAGTAAGTAGCCGGTTCGTTATTCGATATCCAATATCCAATCAACTGCTAGCAGTCAGTTCGATATTTAAATTAAGTTTAAAAATATAAAAATATATAGTTATTAACAGCATTTAAAGCATGATTTTTATGGTTGAATTGAGTAAAAATAAAAGTAGGAAATCGCTTTCTGACCACTTAAAGTTGTCTTAATATCTCGTTGTTCTCGAATATAAACCCTTATCAATGCTTATGCAAGTTGCATACTTTCTTTATTAAATATAAATTTATCGATTTTTATAAAAAAAAAAAAAAAAAAAAAAAAAACGATACGAAAGCTGTAATTTTATATCTATTTTTTTCTTTAAACATTAACAAAAACCGCGCATTCTAGAAAATTTCTCAGTCCATTGATGAAATGCCCCTAAAAAATATAGAGCAAAAACCGAGGAAGTCAATATGTAGATACAATCGTTACTTAAAGGAATTCGCGTACACACCCTGTCTTCTATGTTTACAAGAGGGCCCAAAGTGCCAGTTGGATACTCAAATATTTAGCGAAAATATATATAAAGATTGTATCAAAAGACTTTCCCAGATCATCTGTGATATCTACGGAGGGCTTAGATTGTAACTTTTCAGCTACAAAGTGTCAAAATTTCAGAACAAATGGCAATGGTGAGAGGCCCCTGATTCGTCAATCTGACTAGTATTAAGCATCCTGTCTTGTATGTTTACAGAGGGCACAAAGAGCAAGTTGGTTATAAAAAATATTTAGAGAAAACCTACCGTAGACCGCCTAATTGATAATAAATATTTCTTTTTCGGGTTATCCATAAATATTTCTTTTTTAAAATTCTAAATTTTTCTACAGTTATCGATTTTTCTTTTTTCTTTTTAGAAATATCAGATAAAGAATTACATCTTTGAAGTCGTTTTATTGATAAAAATCTATATTATATAAAGACAATAACAGGCTCCGTGTTGATGGCCGTACATTGACATATAATGGTTTACTTATTTTTAAATTGTGTTTTGGATGGAGAGTTGTCTCATTGGCACTCACACCACATCTTCCTTTATCTAATAACATAAACCGTACCAATTTTTCTTCAAAGGATGCGCATTTCGACAATACATGTCTCTTCAGTGATGCTCGTGGCAAAAATATGCAATTTACAAAAGAGTTTATATTCGAGAACAACCAGAATTTATGACACCTGGAAAAGTTCATTAAAAGATTTTTTACATTTTTGATTAGTCCTCTTAAGTATGAAAATCTTGCATTTAATGTTTTCAAGTATTTGTACAGTAAGACTTTTACAAATCCTTGATATTATCAAGTATTTTTTTTTTAATTTTCAACTAAGTTAGAGTAACTAACCGACTGCTAGCAGACGGTTTGATATTGAATATCGACTATCGAATAACTAACCGTCTGCTAACTTCACATACATGTTGGTTATGTGGTGTCAATGTTGTGAAAAACGTAAGTTCGTGCATGGTGGGTAATTTCAAGAATTAAGGAAACTCGTCGCACTTCACTTAACCCAAAATATTACGGTTACAAATGTGACTTTGAAATTTTCCCATTAGGCTACTAAGACAGTTTCAAATTATTTATTTTACCCATGTTTATTGACACAGAAGCATACAGGTTGCAGCAAATTGATTTGAGTATGTATGTGAGGCTACTATCTTCGATGAGCTTGCTTGTTTTACTACCCTCCTTTCGGATGAGTTTAGTTCTAATGATTGATAGATTCGTTATCTGTCAGGAAAGATTGTATTTATCTAACCTAATAATGACTTCATAAGCAAGCACGCTAACCAATAACATTACCTATACCTTCACACTAAAGTTATGTTCCTGTAATTATATTCTAAAATATACGATCTTATTATATATATATATAATTAGTACATCGTGAAATATAACAGAATATTTTATTCCTGTCATTTCCAACAATCTAAATTAAGTTTAAATATGATATGACGGTATGCAAGTCTACAAGAATATTGATTTAATGTTTAAATTATAAAAAAGACAATATAATGAATATGCTAATTTTGTAAAACCCAGTAATGAAATAAGTAATTTAGATGTGTAAAATGAGTTAAAGATAACAATCATCTACAGTAAAATTTAAACATCCGTCATGAAAAAATATAGTATAAGCTGCATAATTCGAAGTGATTTAAAAGCATTTACAATAATAGACGAGAACCGTTGTTACTGAATAAACAAAGTTTCGCACGGATGATTAATGATAATCAAACCAACGAAAATTTGTATGTGTGATAAATAAAATCAAATGATTAAAAACTTAAATAATTTGTAGACTAAAATTTATTTGAGTATGATCGCACATTCATATCATTTCTTTTTTTAACACATGTATAACTTTTCGGATTTGTCAAGTTTAATCAATTTATAGGGGACAAATAATATAATAAGTTCATTTGACTTTTCTGTGGAAAGCAACAAACAAATTGTTCCAAGCTTCACTGATGAGTCTTGTATTTGTAGATCAAATGCGCGTCTAGCTAATTTACAAAATTTAGTCCTGGTATCTATGATGAGGTTTTTTTTCAGAAAGCGTTGGTCATTTTTTTTTTTACAGAAACGCTTGATTATGTCTTTAGGATTTATATACCCAAAACGTTTATTGTGTTCAAGTAAGTTCACACCAATAAGACGTCAAAGGGCTCTTTATTGTACGTTTATGAACATATCTTAAAAATTGAGGTCAAGTTAAAATGTTAACCAGATGGCTTGATAGTTGGGTTGTTCATGCATAGTGGGGTTGCGATTCAAACATTTTATTCTGTATGTTTACTCAAACCCTATAGTTCGAAAGAATGCACTAATAAGCATCAATCAATTAATCATACTTGATAAACACAATTGGTCGTTCTTGTAATGTGTGATAGGATATAAATATTTATACAAATAGGGACCTTGACCCACCAGTAAGTTTTGTACAAGCATTTATTTTAAAACTTTGCAACCGACTTTTTTCTCATTTATATAATTAAGAGAATCAATACCCTGGTACGAAATGTTTTGAACGAAAATATAAAAATCTTTAAAAAAAACAGGCATTTCAGGTGATTTTATATTTTTATGTTAAACAATTTTTGTATTTGTTCAACGCCAAAAAGCAAAATTTTAATACAGATATTTTAAATTTTGGTAAATTTATCATGTCGATTGAACTAAAAAGAAACTTTATCTAAAGTCATACACGAACGATTTACCAAAACCCCTTTCGTAATTACGTTTAACAATTGGGTGTCAAATATATAAACATCTTTGGTTTGAACTTGCATTTTCAAATTTGCAATGATTTATAATGTAACTTACTCATTCTTTACTGTTGTTTTACTCCAACTTGTCCTTACATCAACGTTATGTGTAGATTGCAGCCATTATTAATTTATCAAAGCACATAAAACACACCTATAGATACTGTTCATATCAATGATTCAGTTCACTAACCATGAATATCTTTAGTCTAAGAGGTAAATTTTATTGAGAATAATTAACAGTGGTAAACGTATTGTATCCCAATGTCATTGATTTTTTCAGACTTTTCATATTGTTATCTTATTCACTGGAACTTATAAAGACGTCACCTGTAATTGTTTGTGTCAATATAAGAAATGAATTGATCATAGTTATATGTTATCTGAAAGTTATAACGGAATTTAATGAACAAATTATATGTTTAACTTATTGCGGTATTGTGTAACGTTAGATGAATCAGCAATACGTGTTTTTCGAAGAACTGTGTACAAATATCAGCTTTAGGTGGGTGTCCAGTTTCATAAAGGCCTATAAATAACGAGTTTAAGTTTATTGAATATAAAACTACTAAATGTATTTATCAATTTTTTTTTAAATCATGTCTTTCCTCGTAACTTCTCGCAGTTTCGATTTCTGCATAAAAAGTTTGTCAACTACGTATACAGTTTTTGTAAATATGCAATATGCATGATTAAAGAGGAAATGTTTGATTACGTTCAACTTGATATTAATGCTACGACCGAGCTAAAAAGATTTTCCAAACATTTAACTTTTGTAAATAAGCTTATAATAATAATGATATATATTATGGGGACGAAGTCCCCTATTACGCGAGAAAATCATTAAAAAAAACAAAATCGGGAAAATTTCCCGAATTTTTCAAAATACTAATGAACTCAAAACGTTACTTTTTTTAAGACTTTTTTTAAATCCCCGCATTTGCGCAGAAATCTAATTCCTTTTTCCGGTCTTTTATGCATGAGACTGTAAATAAATTATATATTTATCAGTATAGTAAAATATAGTATTGCACTCTATATCAACTCATTTTTGATATAAAAAAAACGGCGTTACCTAAACGTTTCTTTGTTTACATTGAATATGACGTCATAACTTAAGTCTAAATTAAATCCCACACAATAGAACCAAAATCGTAAACGTTACGGTATGTCTGTTTCTTTTATTAACATGTTTGAATTAATAAAAATCACACAGACTTCTTCCCCATTCACTGGTAATAATGGCCTCATCTTATTTTTGGAGTGTTGATTATGGAAGTGTTGAACGACCTTGACTGGCTTTACAGCCCTTACACGGTCGGATCGGTGCCCGAAGCCGTTTGGTGAGCGTTTAAATATATTCTACAGTCGGTCAGACACAGGTGGATGACGCAATTTTGGTAGGCCGCCATCTTTGTTTTGTGCGTTGTTTTGATTTGGTTTGTTAACTATTTTCATGTTTTTTAGCAGCCTGTTCTTCACAACAGCTGCTTTCAGATACAATTTGGTCATCCGCTAACCACGATGATAGAGTACTGGTCGATGGGTCTCGGACATAGTAATAACGATGACAGAAAGCATTGTCAAGACCATTGTCGTGGAACAGTAAAATGGGGATCCATTATTCAACACACATGATACATCCCTCTGACGTCAGTCGCCATACTACTCCCCATCCACAATAAAATTGGTTTTTGAGTGTATGTTGACGCGCATATTTACGTAGAAAACAAACGTTTACTGTACAGCGTTTGATTTCATAGTTGCGAAATAAGTAAATCGTTGATCTATCTATCAATAAACCCTCATTGTAGATATAGGGTACAGGAGCGCTGATCCAGCACGTCCGAACAGCTGTAATGACTGAGACTTGACAGATTTGGAGTGTTAAAAGATATTTAAATATTTTAGATAAAATACATGATTTTGATGGTTCCTTTCATTCTTTTGACAGGCATTTTTCTTCTACTCTCGCTGCATGAAAATACCCATTATTTGGTGAATAGATACATGATAAGTTTGCATTCCTATCTTATATAAGAAAAGACATTTCAAAGTTTCTGTTAAACTTTCAATAACTTGAAAAGACATTTCAAAGTTTCTGTTAAACTTTCAATAACTTGAAAAGGCGTTAAATGTAAGTTTAGTAGACGATCTTATTTACTGGTATTTATGAGGCTATTGAAACTTATTCGAATGTCAACTGATTGTGCTTTTTATTGTCCTATGTCAATATATGAAAGGCCGTCAATTACACTTAATTTACAAACACCGTCAAACATAATTAGCATTGCACAAGGTCATGATTTTCTTTGACTGTTTATGACGTCTTTTTATCAAATCGATTGGATGTTGGATGTGTACGGATTGATAATCAAACCTTAGATGCATGATTTTTTTTATTAGTTGTTAGTGGCTTTGAACTAGCTTTCAGTTAACATCGAGTACTCTCAGATCTGTTCCTATTGTCTTTTTGTTGTTGAGATGTACAAGTACCCGGCCACGTCCATTTGTATTTTGTCCATCTGATGAGTTAAGCCTTTTTCAAATGATTTTCATAGTTCGTTCTTATGATATACTGTTATACCACTGTCCAAGATTAGGGGAGGATTGGGATACCGCTAATATGTTTAACCCGCCACATTATGTATGTATGTGCCTGTCCCAAGTATGGAGACTGTAATTCAGTGGTTATCGTTTGCTTATGTGTTACATATTCGTTTTTTGTTCATAATTTCTTTTTTAATATAAATAAGACCGTTAGTTTTGTCGTTTGAATTGTTTTACACTGTCATTTAGGGGCCTTTTATAGCTGACTACGCGGTTAGGCATTGTTCATTGTTGATGGTCGTACGGTGACATATAGTTGTTAGTTTCTGTGTCATTTTGGTCTATTGTGGTAAGTTGTCGCATTGGCAATCATACCACATTTTCTTTTTTATATACACATGCAGTTGTTCGAAATCTGAATAGGTAGACGATATTTTAGTTAAAGCAGTGCAGTCATTCAACTATATGTACCAAGTATGCATGTTCAAATCATTCTTTAAAAAAACAACGACAAACAAGTCACACGGTTGGTACAACATAAACAAAATGACGGATACAAGATATAGAGCAGGATCTGCTAACCAGTGGCGGATCCAGAAATTTTAATAAGTGGGGGCCCATTTGCTACATTAGAGGGGCCAGATTTCGTCACGCTGCAGTGATTTCCTATATAAGCAACCAAATTTTTTTCTCAAAAGGGGGGCCCGGGCCCCCTGTCCCCCCCCTAAATCCTCCTCTGCTAACCTTTTTGTAACAACTGAAATAACGTTTTGATCAGTGTTTTATATTCAATATTGTGTTTTGTTTTTCCCTTTTGTTTGTCTGCTAGTAATTTTTTGACCATCGCTTTGCCAGTTAATTTTTTTTACTTCTGGATTTGAATGTCAACTTATTATCTCTCGCCCTTTGTATAACTCAGTAATCTTTAGATTAATAAACAGTAAATGATTTATTTTGTTCTCATTCTAAACTAAATATTATTATAAATCATATTGATATCTTGTTTACTTAGTTTTGAAATTAAAAAGTAATGTGTTTGGTGTATAAGTGTATACATGTTGCTTTCTCAAGCATGTCATGTTACTGTTATTTTATGAAAGTCCACATCAACTATCATGATATTTATTAAATCAACAAAAAGTAAAAACGTTCAACTATCAAATTATTTTTTTCCCATGAATTTTCAGGATAACATAACAAGCTAGGGAAATGCACAACACCGCACTGATTCGGAATTAGTTCTTGTTATTGATATTTCCCTGATAAAGGTCGTTTGAAATCATCTAAATTTTCCTTAGATGGATGACCAGGTGTCACTCTGCAATATTTTTCGTTTTTTTGTTGTTTCATGAAAGAATAGTCAAACTTTACCAATACATAAAGTACCAATACAAAATAGGTAAATAACAAACAAACTGTTATTTTTAGTTATCATAGTGTTGCATGGCTTTTATTTTATTTTGAATCTTTTAAAAGCATTGCAAAGACTGTATCTAAGGGGAACATAACAGTAGTTATGATATTATGTTATTGTACAATTTCATAATCATTAATATAATGATAAGCAATATGGATAAATTATAAATTTCTGATAAAATAATAATTGCTGTCAATTCAAACCTTCTGAGTTAATATGCAATAGAAAATTGAAAAGATTCAAAGAGAAAACAATCCGGAAGAACAGGAAACACGCAAGAAGGAAATAAATTGGTCTTCGGGCTGGTTCCGAAACAATAATGTATACTAGTTCAGCAATCTAGAGGTCACAATTAACTCCGAAACATACACAAACTATTAAATACATGTAAACGGTACTGAATTTACAAAAATACAAACACTGAAACAAATAATTTTGTATCTAAATTTTTCATACTGCAAGACTCACCTACAATATCAAGCTACTCACTATCATTCAACTAGCTTCTTGTTAGTCCAATTTCTATTTTTTCTAATACAAAAAAAATAAAGAATATGGAAATATTGTCAAAATTGTCATGCCAAAATATAGCAATTGCTTGAAACTAGACCAAAAGTTATATAAGACTAGTTTTTTATTAATTTGTTTTATTTGTTGTTAATTAAATTACCAAATTATATTCAGCATATATTCATTAACGTGTCTGTCAATACATATTAATCAATTTTGATATAAAACATATAAAACTTGATTAAAAATAAACATTTTGACACTAGCATGTTAAAAGTAACTATAACCAATGTCTTGGATAGGTCCCTTTGCCAAACATGCTGAGAAACAATTGAAGTATCCTATGCTTTCCTTATTTTGTTAAACACAATATTGCCTCTCGAAAGAACACAAAAGTTAAGCAAATTTTGTTACAAAACATCATACACAATTAAAACAGGCGGAATATGTATACTACAATCATAGCTCTCCTTTTAAAAGGAGGTTGTTTCACCAGATTATAAGAAAAATAACACTAAGAATAAACATTAATATAATTCTTTTTTTTTAAATCTTTCAATGTATAAAATAAATAATAAAATTAACAGTGATTAATAGAGCATTCACCAATTTTTGAAATGTTTAATTATGAATATTTTACATTATTCCATATTGGTATTATTTTAGTAGGTTTCCCAATATGAATTAAATTTTGAATAAAAAGCATATTCACCTGAGAAAGAATTATTCACTGCGCTAAACGTCACGCTCCTTTATATGCAACGTTATGGTAAAATGTTCATGTTAAAGTTGTTTTGATATATGTTTGTCATTAAATACATCTTCTTTTCTCAGAATATGGAATTAAACAATTATTGTCTTTTGTTTCGGTAAATATAGGGGTTAGTTGACTTTCGAAAAACTAATATTCACTTCGGCCGTCGGCCTCAGTGAATATCATTTTTTCAAAAGTCAATAAAACCGCAAAAGACAGTAATTCTATAATACCTGATGACTTTTATGCCTTTAAATATTATTTACAAAGGTACAGAATGCTTGATTTAATAACTTATTTGAAACAAACAATTTTCGTAATATAGTATTGTTACACTCTAAATAGTGTTTCGCGTATGGCAAAACATGTTCAAATAATTTTCAATATGAAAGGAGTCAATGTGTCGTACCACATTAAATTTCTTCTGCAATTTATATTTACATCCCGATGACAGCTTGTTCATTTCTTTATTTCGTATTTCTTGCAATTCTTCGATTTTCTATACGTCTTCGTCTGGTTCCTGGCCCGGATTTGTTTTCGCTTAATTGATCTTTAACTATTAAACAGCGGTGTATTTCTGGTTTTTTTTTTATTTATTTGAAAGAGCACTATTAAAAGTTCTGTTATTCGTTAATCATTGAACGTTTTCATTGTTTGTGTTGTTGTTTTCTTTTCGTGAGATTAACTGATGATCTAGCAGAAACATATTGTTGGTAATACAAAATATATTTGAAAAATCACCCTATATCAAAGTGCTGACTTTCTGTTGTCTCAGGTGAACCAATAATCGTATGGTTGGCGAATGAATCATATATATCTCCATCCGATTCAAAAAAGTCAAATGTGCTTTGCACTGTCTGAAAACTGGATGAAACATTCAATGAATGTTCAGTAAGCCATGATTTGGGTATATTTCTATGCACATGTTACCCTTGCTTGTGTATATAGAATTCGTTAGTTTTTCCCTTTCCCCTCAAATATCACAGAGTATAGCTTTTTCTCAGCATTTTCTTTCCGTTCAAATGTTGAATAGTTCTAGTTTTATAAGCAATACATGTAGCTCATCCGTTTTCTATAATTTCATCAATGCATAACGTTTTGAATTCATACGGTATACAAAGTTTATAATAGCATTTTGAAAAATTTATCAATGAATTGTTCAAAGGATAGAGTTTAGTCACAGAAGCCTATTAAAGTTTTCTTATTCTAATCAGTAGTGAATCACGGATCTATTAAGAAGGGATATTTACATATTGATAAGGAGGAACATGCATAGACATATATATGTTGATTGTTTTGCGATACCGAAAAGTCGGATACATTGGTTAGTCTGCTTGAATTCAGAAATTGAAATAATTATCCTACTAAACTTCAAGGGCCTAAGGGCCGGGGGAAAACTGACTAATTCACAGATAATATAAGTTTTTAAGAAATGTTTATCTCTTCTGCAAAAACAGACAAACATAAAACAGCTTTCAGTCTTATCCAACGCCATTAAAAAGGTTCACAAACACTCTACTGCACGATATAAAACATGACTCAGTATTTTTTAGAGCACAACCCAGATGATCATTTGATCAATCAAAACAGTCTAATAGATTATGCTATAGTATTACTACGAACTCCATCCTGCGAAAAATGAACTTTAAGTACATTATTTAATTGATATACATAAAGGAAAATATGGTGAAAACGTCAAAGACACAGCAACCAAACCACACACTTCATAAAAAGACATATAAATAAATTTAACTTATAATGAAAGTGTTTATCATTTTCGATTTGCTTGGTACTGTAATTGTCCTAAAATATGAAGTTAGTCCGATATAAATTGTCATCAAAATTGGTTTTTGATTCAAGTGAAAATCATGTGAAGGAAATAAACGCCTGGACCAGTAAAACTACATGTATTCAATCATCCCAATGACCCAAATACATGGCTACTTTACGCTATCCCAACATGATCAAATTTGAAGCAACGCAGTGATGTCGTATTTCATCACAAAAATCATACATTTTGATAAAATATAAATGATTAAAGTAAATAGAACAGCAAATAAAAAAAGCTTTTTACACAAAATATCTAATATAGATATATTATATATAAAAAGTTGATTGATCAAAATGAAAATAACTTCAAAACAACTAAGGGTTAAGTTATAATTATATTTTTTAACAAAACAGTCAGCATATCAAAACCAAGTTCATTCTTTTAATTTCCCACATATCTTATGAAATACTGCAACCATTCATATTTTTGTTTTCCAACTCTGAAAGAGAAAGAAAACATTTAACAAATTCAGATTTTGATACAAAACAAAACATGTGTCTTACTATTTTCTGCATTGAAGCTCTTTTCAAATTTAAACCAATTCTTGGCATTGACAAATCGTGTCTTTCCACATTGAAAGATATATTGAATCGATCATTGAGTAAAGTAATCAGTATCTATGTGCAAGAAAATTGCTTCCAGTTACTGCATGCTTTTCTTTTTTTGTTTTCATAGTGTAATTATATAGATAATTAAATATACTCATCATAGATACCAGGACTAAATGTTGTATATACGCCAGATGCGCGTTTGTCTTTGATGTGCAAAAATTAAATGAACGTTTAATTTGTGTTCTTTTTAATCAAACTAAATCCTTTATTGCCATATAAATCAAAAACATGATCTGTGACATATATACCAATTAAACAATCTTCAAAATAAACAAAACAACCTGAAATATCAGTTCAAATTATTGTTTCGGTGTCTCCCGTCCTCAGTTCTTATGTCTTATAAAGCAAACTTTATTTTTTATTTGAATGTGAGATGTGGGGTTTCGTTTTATTTAAGATTTAGCATGTCATTTTAAGCAGTATCATTCCACTCAGAATTGATTTTCATGGAGTCGAACTATTTTTCTATACAGGTTATATTTAGGATATTTGACAAAGAAGTGTTTTGTTCTCTCTCTCATTACAGAATTCGCAGTACCTCTGATCTCTAGAGATCTTGAGATGTCTACCCTTTTCTATTAAAAGAGAGTGTTCGCTAATTTAAAATTTATTAAATAGTTTTCTTGAGTAAGAGTAGTTATTTTTAATGTAGAATTCTTATTTAAGGGAGTAGGCCTTGGTAACACCAAAAGTTTCCTCTCGTTTAATTTTTCTTATATAATATATCATTGAAAAGGTAGGGGTCCATGAATCATCTCCCTGTTAAGGAGATTCACAGTTTCATTTTATGTGTAGGGTATATTGAATATGACCAGTTTTTGGGTACCATAAAAACGGTCGAAAACACTAGTTAAAAATCATTGAGTGTTTCTGCACATGTTGTCATTAGAAATACCCCGACTGTGAAATTTCATAAAAGAAACATATTTAAAAGAAAATCTGAAACATCATGGTAATAAAAATATTTGAATTTAAAAAAAAAACGTGTTTTAATAATTGATACGGCGAAAAGTCATGCCAGCTCAGATAACACATATTTTTCAAATTTAGGCCAAAAAAAAATGTTGTCGTTTAATTCCTGCAAAAATTTGTTAAAACATTAATTAATCATTAAAATCACAAAAAATTATCGATTTTGGCCGTTTGAAATGTTCAAATTTTTTAAACAAGTTGGTCCGAGAACACAATTAATTCGTAGTGCATTTCTTTTAGAACATAAATGAAAATAAAAAAAATCCCACCCGCGCTTTCTCAAAGAAACTTTTACAGTGTGTTGTACTACTTTTGGGACAAATTTTATCAAAATTATAGAAAAGTTCATCGTCTCAAACTCAAAATATAGACAATTTTATGTTTAGGGCGTCTTGAAATCTTTTGACAGCTTCCGAAGTGCTCATTTTCAACCTTTTTCATCTGGACCAAATCACTACTTTCCTTAAAAATTCTGGACCCAAATTTTTTTACAGTGTAGTTTCATCCCCCTACTTGCAATTTGAGGCATTAAACATGGAGAAATAAATTTTGAAGGGGTATAAAAATTAATGGCAAGTAACCCACTGTCAACACTAGGGACTATATTTGTGAACAACGAAAATCAAGGGACGACAATGGTGGTCTCGGACCAGTTGGCTAACAAGGCACACGAAAAAATGAGAATTACTAAAAATCCTACAGACTGTCTTTGCATTATTTTAATGTGTAATAGTGAAAGGAGTACTGTCCTAATAATAATTCTAATTAATTTTATAAGGGAAATATTCAGTATGGGACGAGTTTCCTTGGGACGAGTTGCCATAAATTCTTATCCCAACTATTTATTGGTTTCTTTTCCTAGACTATGAAATGTCCCTGTCGTCAATAACAGACGCTATCAGTATTCATTGTTTTTTTTACAGTCTTTCACTATCTAAGTACCATCTTTGTGTTAATGTAGATTATCTTTTAGCATATGCTTGTACTAGGATTGATGTTCAGATCATATCTTCTAGATTTGTGCCTTTTATATAAATTGGGGGGGAAAAACAAACACAAACAGTAAGTACAATATCTGTATCAATGACTTAGCACTAAAACCACATTACTTCATTATCTAATTCAAATGTTCAAATCAAATTTCCAAAACTTCCAAGAATTTATTCTAAATGATGCCACAAGGTTCTTTAGTCAGCATAGTTGCTCCAGAACTCCTCAAACTCAGTTCATTGGTGTTTTTTTTAAGCGTTTCATGCATATATAGTATTTTTTCACCTTTTCATTCATATCATTATTAAAAGATGTTTTTTGGTTTAATGTTTTGTTGTGTCAAACATGTACAGCATACATGATCTGTCTTCATCATTCTCACAGCCAAATGTAAACAACATAAATGCTTGATCACTGTTTAATTTACTGCATTGTTAAAACACACTTATAACTTTCAATATATGTGTAAGAGTTGTCTCCCATATACCAGGTCTACCCCCTTAAAGATAATACTATAATCTTACGATTTTTGTATAGGCAAATTGTATTACTTTCATTTAAGTCATTTTTCTGCTTTCCCAATATATTATTAAAAAGGACATTGCAGTCAGAATTAATTTTCTTTTTATTATGGTATTTATGGCTGTATTTAAATCTTGCACAGTTACTTGTATTCCTTCTGCATTGTTTTACACTTTTCAGAAGCCTCTTTCATTAGTTGTTAATATTTTGGGTTTCCAGACGTGAAAAGGGTAGCAAATAGCAATGTATGTAGAGTGTTTATTCGTCAATAGGGAGACGAACAATCTCTGTTCGTGTTGATATATTCTATGATGATTTTCTTACCCCAAGTATATGTTTACAGAATGAAAGTAGGCTTTTTCAGTGGTTTTTGTGTCAATTAAGGAGAACTTATCAACTGTCTGGTTAGTTTTCTTTGTTCTATCTTTTAAGCTTTATGATAGGACATATATGTGTTTTATCTAACATACGTCAGAGTTGTATGTTATCACTGGTTTCACCATTGTTTCAAATAGATTAATTGAAATATCTAAAAGCAACTCTCCAAGAGAGGATGTAAAGGACTTTTAAGGAAAGAGTACTTGTCTAGCTTTGTGTGACAAGTCTAGTGTAAATTGTATTAAAAAACATTATATAGTACTTCTTAAATATTTGTATTCAGAAACATACTTAAATGTTTATCCGTTCATCTTCTTAGAAGTTGTCTTTTTTTGCATTTTGATTGCCCTACTATCATAGTTTACTCTTTTAGTATTCACTGTAAATTTGCAGATATCACAGTAATCATTTGATCAATTTTGACGTCCCTCTTGATTATCTGAGATAATAATCAGATCGTCAGCAAATATGCAGCTTTCTTTTTTATATTCAATGATGGAGACTGGTTTTGAGTCTTGACTATCAAAGAGATCACTAATATCATTAATAAACATATAAAAGGAAGTGCGAAATAGAAAATTTTACATTTACACAAGACACGCGTTTCGTCTTCAAAAGTCTCATCCCAAAATCACGAGGTTAAAATACACTCAAACGAAAAAAAAACCAACAGTCTCATCTATATGATAAGTCTGTTTGCCATTTTGTGCTTCTTTGTTACATGTTTGGATATTTTTAAGTGATAGGGATTATAGCACAATGTTGACTGTTGGGTTTTTTTACATTTTAAAATATTATGTCTGTTTTTTTTTGTTCACGCATCGTTGTCAATATTATGGAATTTGTCATACAAGTGAGACGTTTAGCTAGCAATAGAACCAAGTTCAATCCAACTTTTCTCAAAATAAAATGCCTATACCAAGTTAGGAATATGACATTCTTTTTTGCAATATTTGAGCATTAGATTTTGCCATTTGATAAGGGACTTTTCATTTTGAATTTTCTTTGTAGTTTAGTATTTTTGTGAATTTACGTTTGACTCGATGATATTTAAAAACAACAACATTGCAGCATCAATAGGATTATTATTTAAGATACATTTAAATGTAAATGATTTGTTGCCGTTAGAAAGGTTTGCAGACATGGAAAATTCTTGCGACGGATAGAGTTTTGTCGTCTTTTATCACCTTCAAACATCATTTAAACAACAAATAAATTTAATCAATCTTCTTATTTATGTTTATTTGATTTTAAAAAAAAATTTGTGTAGGACGTTTAATTTAACTAAGAGTAAATACGTTAATAATTATACTACCTTCAATTTTTGCATCTCTTAAAGCGATCTTTTCTTTCATTTTTTTCTTTTTATCTTTCACTTTTCTTTCAGCATTTTCTTTTGCCTCGATTGCGTCTGTTTTCTCTTGTTCTGCTTTCATTTTGTCATTATTCAACTTCGTCATTTTGTCTTCCATCGTATCTTTGAAATCTTCAAACAATACATAAACACAACAGAATAAAGAAAAAAATGTATCTGCAGTTCTGAATAACTGCCAATATCGTAAACCTTCGTAAATGGAGACAATTATAGTATTTAATACCCTTACTCTTTCAAAATCGTTCCAATTAATGACTGCATTACCACAACTTAACAGAGCTCACTTGTTCATTTTATGATTTCATATAGAATGGAACAGCAGACAAAATTAACCGTAATACACATATTTGTAATATTCAAACATCGTTGTCAATATATTTGAAATTATGCTACTGTCATACAAGTGAAATGCTTAGCTAGCTGTATAACATTTCAAATCCACCATTTTCTCTTTAAGAAGATGCCTGTTCCTTTTATTAGATGTGCCTGTGCTATTTATATTGCAATTTGATTAGGAATTTTCGTTTAGAACTTTCCTCAGATTTTGATATTTTTGCTAGTTTACTTTGTACCATACTTTTATATTGCAAAACCATTTGAGCGATTTCAGGGGAAAGTCCAATTTACCATATTCAACAACTTTTTAACGAAAATCCAATTATATTGAAAAAAATGACTTAAGAAGAACTTCCAAAACCATAATATGGATAAGTCCAACACTGGTTGTTACTTTCTTTAAAATAAAATACGTAGAATGTGAAAACAAAGTTTATATATAAAAATTTAAGATGCTATTATTCTCTGGGAATTTTTTTTTTTAAATATTTAAGTATATATATTTAAGAAATAATTCATGGGGGCTTGAATATATCGTGATTTTACCACGGGTTGGCCCTTTATGACAAATATTTTACCCTGAGCGTTAGCGAGGGGTAAAATATCGGCATAAAGGGACAACCCGTGGTAAAATCTAGATATATTCCAGCCCCCATGAATTATTTCGATTCTAAAAGGACAAATACGGCAATTCTTTTGGATCAAAGCGCTCTAGGTGGAGGCAAATATTTGCCGTTCTCATAAATAAACGCACTATTGCATTGACGTAAAACAACAGAACAAACTGAATAAGTGACATGTTTTAAATATTTAAAATAACGTATTTAGATAGTTTTGGATGAATTTAAATGATAATTTACTTAAATGTCTAACATGTATAAAAAAATGGCTTATAACACATTTTAGCATCGTTTGTTTACGTTTCCTTGTTGTTATGATTTTCGGATTCACAAGCGTGAATTTTCCCGTAAAATGCTTATATTCTTACGTTATCGTTCTATGATGTCGGGTTCCTCATTCATTAAAAAACATATGACGCGGGGGTACAATGGGAACAGCCCATGAAATATATTCATATTTTACCACGGGTGTGTACTCAAAGCGTTTGAAGGACGTCATGTTAGAATTAAAGAATATTTCATGACAAACGCAAAGTCATATAAAGATGATTATATATTTGTTTAGGGGCCAGCTGAAGGACGCCTGCGGATGCGGGAATTTCTCGTTGCATTGAAGAACAATTGTTGACCTTCTGCTGTTGTCTGTTCTATGGTCAGTTTGTTGTCTCTTTGACTCATTCCCCATTTCCATTCTCAATTTATTACTGTCCAAAAATCTTTTAACAGAAAAATAAGTAACTGAACCCTTTAATGACAATAAAAAAAAGTACCACGTTTTGCACTTTTTGTTAATTTGGAAAAAAAACTTTTGAACACCTTTTTAATTTTTTTGATTGCCAAATATGTTTTTTCAATTGTGGCGGCCTTTTTTAAGTATGTATTGTGAAAATTTTACATACATTTTACATTGTGTGCTGCAGTACCTTGTGTCTAAGTATCCAAATCTAATAATGAGTATCATATGTTGACGTTTTAACATCGATATTTGTTTGAGCATAAGATTCATATAATAACAGTAAAAATATTTAATCTAACTGATTGTTTAAATGAGAATACCTGAACTTTTATAGGAAATGTGAAATAGGGTATACACTAAATATCTAACGTCACAAAAACAAGACACAGGCGTCACCATATGTCAGTATAATATCCAAAACAACAAAGCAGTCTTTATGTAGTATATCAGGTTTTAAATCATTAATTACAAGTGGAATCAGTCGGTATGTGTCTGGTTGCTTGATAGCGATAAAACATTTAAAGAACTTGAGAAAATGATCGAATATTCGTTTAGAGGTTGTTGTAAATCCTAAACTTTCTTCCATTTAGAATATATGTTTATGAACAGTTTTTATCTAATTTTCAAATAAAAATCTGATAATTATGGAGTATTTCTTTTTTTCAATATGATAAAAATACATGTTAAAAGGGTTTTCATCTCATCTTTTACTAATGTAATGCCATCAAGGGTAGTTTTATGTTCAATTGTAATTTGCTTCTGTGATTCAATGAAAGTGTTAAAAGAATTTCTTTCGTTTTCTATTTTTTTATCTTTTTCCTTTAGTTCGGTTTGATATTCAGATATTTCAGTTTCAAGTATGCTTATCCGTGTCTCAATGTTGGTGGTTAAACATGAAAGGTCTTTCTTGGCATTTTCAAGTTCTTCTTTATGATTGTCGCTATCTTTTCTCAGCTCCAAAATCTTTCGTTGAAGATCTTCCTTTTCTTTCAACAAAATCTTAACGTGGGCCCTTTGATCTCTTTCGGCTTTTCTAGCCTCTCGTAAACGTTCCTGAAGCTCGGCGTTAGAAAGCTGTGCTTGCTGCTTCTAATTTAATTCAGAAATATTAAATTGATTAATTAATATTGTTATCCTTTTGAGCAACTATGTTATTTCGTAAAGTAAAGCAAAGGGCTTGTATGAGCTCACACATCATACAAACTTTGATTTATACTAATAACTTAGTTTAAAAGATATACCATACTACATGTATCAACGGGGCATATATTCACCAAGAAAATTACTTATTTTACGAACATTAAGGAGAACGACACTATTTATGGACCTTTAATTGGCAATAAGATCGAAGGCAAATTCCAATTTTTGAAATGAAAAACGGTATATCTTGATTATCACAAATTAACGACGCAACGAATAAACATTCAAAAGTAGTTTTTTTGCTTGAATGTGTGTGTAAAGAAACCAATGATTTATCAAGTGATTTTCAACGCATTTTCTTTGACAATACGTTATGGGAGGGTTGAACATTCGAAAACATGTTCATTCCTTATCTGTATATCCAAGTAAAAAATGTTGATCGGAAAAAATATTGAGTTCGTCCATTTTCATGATGTTTGTTTTTCGTTCAATTTCTTTTTAATCAGTTGATCAGTTTAATCATGTTTGATTTCGGACATGTGAAATCATACCATACCGTGTTGGTTGTAATCAATGTTGATGGGCGTTTGATGACATTTTATTAATAATTTCAAAATCAAGTATTCGGAATATATCATCGGGTTTTTCAACGAAACAAACTTGAGATAAAATGTCACCGATATGACAATAAAATCGAAAGAATGATTAACATTATTTATGAACACGACACAGAGAACTAAAGACGCAGTTACAAGAACTTTACCTTTATTAGTAAGTTTCGTATAAAAAGGATCTGGATTAAAACTAAGTTTTCCACTACAACCATTAAAACAACAAGGAATGAACATCATTATTCAGACTTAAAGCGTTGTTAGTATCAAAAGAAGTAGTTTCATGAGTATGCGCTAACCATCAAAACTGTCCTGAGTGGGCAAAATTTTAGTTACAATTAACAGAGTTATTGCTGTCTACAACAAGTACTTTACTCTAGAATGAAAAAACGGAACTTTGACCGTCTCTTATTTAACTTTTAGTTTTGCATTATTCGAAAGTGAAAGAGCATGGTTTCGATCGGATCAAGAGGTCAGTGTAATTGAGTTATGATAGTTTTAGATAGTGTCTTAGCATTTCAATATACTAAACATGGAATCATTTATTATAATATATAATATATGTTAATTGATGCAGAATCTATTCATTTTACTCCGCTTTCATAGCCTATTTTCCGTACGGGATTACCTAATTATTGAAGGATGTATACTTGTCTACATTTGTTTATGTTCACTTCATTTTAACTTTGGTTTAATTTGTCTCATTGGCAATCATACCACATCTCCTTGTTTTTTGCTTATCAGTATATCTAAATTACATATAGAGTCAGTATGAATCATAGAAATCTAAATAAACAAGACAAAGTAAGGAAACGAAAAACATCATTTATTGTAAAGTTTGATTTTTTTTTTGTGTTATCGCAAAATAAAACAGTAAATTTTGGTAATCCAAGCTAACAAAACTAAAGTTTAGAACATCGTCTTAAGTTCAAAAAGAGCAAGACTGTCAATAGAATGTTAATAGTGTTTTTTGTCAAATATTATACATCCGTTTTATTGGAAAATAATATTCTAAGAAAAAGTGATAATTCATATGTAACCCAGCTCACTGTACCTGTAATTTTGGATATTTTGTAAACCTACTTTTGATTGAAGCAGTGCATGATGTGACAGCTGAAGAACTTCCACAATCAATTTGAGAAACATTTTTGATAGTCAACCAATGGTCTTGTCTTCCTTTATTAGCTGTTTTCATTAGCTTACCATCCTTGAACCAGTCTACAGTCGCATCAACATTAAAAAATGCATTTTAGTTTGATAGTAGATTTTTGGTTTGCAGAGATATCTTGTAAAGTAGTGGTAAATTCAGGAGAAATCACTGAAATTACAAAAGACATAGCTAGAATCTTTTCGAACAAATAATGGGGGAAATATCGGTAACGAAGCATATTTAAAAACATCTTCCTATTTGTACTTCTAACTATATGGGACGAGGGATAACGATGCAAAGTGTTCCTCATTTCTCTGATCTTAGAAAATTCTAATAAAACTACATAGTGTAAGAAGACTCGAGGTTATACACAGTCAAGCACAATCTTTAAATAATTTAAATACTAAACAAATTGGTCTTGATTCAAATAAAAAAATGCAAGATTAAGATCAAAGACAACAATAATATAGATATGACATCATTCGTTCGCAAATAAAAATATAAAACTATAGTTGTAAACGCAAACAATAAACAGTAATAAAATAAACAAAATATCGAATGCCAGTGATTATCACCTAGTTCTAATATTATAAAGTATACATATATGTCAAAAAAACAACTTCATAGAGGTTTTATTGACCTCAGACAAGCACGTGTATATTTGGTTGGTTTTACTGATTTTAAGATAAATAACTCTTAAATGTCGTGTTCCCGTAAACACTCTATGTCATGTGTTAGGCCACTACAAACGATTAAATCATGAAATAAGGGGATGTGTCACAGAGAATAACCCAAGAAAAGAGTAGAAGACAGTCCACGGCCATAATGGGTCTTCAACATAGTGAGAAAATCCCGTCCAAGAGAGGGCTAGTTATGTGTACAAGCTCAACTAAAATCGACGTCATTATTAACTCCGAAACATATAGACAAACCATACAAAACAACATAACAAAGGCCGGAGGTGACCAACTGCGGACAGGCGCCATTTTGTTCCCATTTGATGAAAACCATAACCACTTTTGATAAAAAAAAAAAAAAAAAAAAAGAGAACAATCAAGGGTAAATATTGTATTTATAAAGCATGGTAGTTGCAGTAAAATAGGCCAGGTGAAAACGAATAAGCAAACTATATTGTATGTTTTCGTGTGTATTCAAATATTTTTTGACGAAGTTTGGGATACGTCACACAGACGTAATACCAGAAATTGTATAAAAATCAGTTGTTCAAATTGTTATATCCTTAAAAATGAAAGAGTGATAAATTTGTTATCGTCACTTCATCAAATAACTCATAAAGAAGTTATACTTTAGTATACGTAGAAAGGACTTTCGTTGCGTTGCTATGCCTGTTGGCCAATCCAATTAAACTTATTTGAATAACATACTTTTTAAACTATATCTAGGCAGGCAAAAAGAGCTTTGAGATTAAACTTAGTCGTCCGTTTTTCCTAAACATTTGTCTGCATTACGTCTTTTTAGTTCTTTCTGATAGACACAACCTTATTGACGTTTGCTACAATTATGATTTCTGCTATTACCAGTTATGATATCAATGATCCCGTTGCGATTAGATCCCGGACCCAAAATAGTAAAGTACATATAGACAAAAAGAGCAAAGATGCCATGACAATTAACATTCTTTCCTTGATTTGAAAATTATTTTTTTACTTGATTCTGTTAATTCAGTAATTCTTTGAAAGTAATTGAAGCTATATACACGTACAATATACTTGATGTGGTAGTTACAAGTATTCAGGTGCATATAAACACATAAACCTGATATCTCAATTTTTTCATACATCGAAATCATTTCATAATTGTTTGAACTACTGCGACTCTCAAGTGAGAGGTTTAGCTAAATATAAAACTAGGATCAATCCATCTCTGTATCAAGTCAGGAATATGGCAGTTATTATCCATTCATTTGATGTGTATATGTTCCGGAACATATGAGATTTTGGACCATACGCGTATGGTCATGACCATATGGGTATATACTCATATGGTCAGACCATACGCTTACGATCGGACCATACGCGTATGGTCGGGGTAATTTACACTCTGTAACACCCTTTTACAATTTACTTTTTAAACTTTTAAACTATTCATACGGTATTACAGTTCGTTAAAAAGACGCTGTCATATAGATGATTTTATTATTATATTATGATAAAAAAAATAGCTAAATAAGAATTAGATGTTACACATAGTTTATTTTATTTTTATATGCTATGCGAAAACTGAGATAATCACATTTCATACCGATGGTCATTACCGGTTTTTATTTATTACGATTGACTTAAAAAAAAAACTTTCTTGAACTGTTACACGAGATTTGATGACCCTGGAAAGTTTTGTGAATATTGTGTATTGCAGTCATGTTACGATATTTAAGAATCTTAGCTTTTTAAAAACACCTTAGACATATCGGAATGGCCACCCCAAGCCTACATACAAGAATGTAATTAGAGATGAAAGCTAACTATGGCATCAATGTTTAATTTTCACGTAGTATTTGAATTATAACAATAATATACTGCACATGTCATGTAACCATTATTGTTTTTTTTTATAAAAAAAAATTACCTATATGGTCAAAATACTCATATGGTCCGGCCCGTTAATAACCAAACGACTATTATACTCATATGGTCGGACCATATGAGTATACGCATATGGTCATGACCATACGCATATGGTCCAAATACTCATATGGTCCGGAACATATACACTCTTGATTTTTCCATTTGATAAGGGACTTTTTGTTTGAAACTTTCATCGGAGTTAAAAAAAAAAAAAAATTACTTTTGTTACGTTCCTTTCTGAAGAGAGCGAATGGAACCCTCATCGTACTGAATAGTACAGGCTTAACTGATCACATATTTGAATAAATGATAAAAAAAAATACTTTTTCTTTGAACATTTTGTTCTACAAACAGATTTTTCAAAACAATCGTAAATAAACCGATGCTTTATTGTATATTTGTCCTTTTCCGATGTTTTACTCGAGCTAGTAACGAGCTGGCCACCGACGAGACCAAGCGAATCAAACTGCGGGAAGTAAGTGGCGCTGTTACAATAGAATTTTTTATGTTTACAAATGTATCGTCCAAACTATTTCACCATTTTATTTGACCGTCTTTATATGTACCTAAATTTGAGTGATTTACTATCTGATAGTTTTGTATTCTTTTTTATACGGTGTCTTTGTTCTACGATGCACAATTCTTATTTAATAAGGTTTAAATCTTGAACCAAGAAGTGAACCAAATATAAAATATGTATGCATGTGTATACATTGCCATGTTTTGATTTATAAAAAAGAATAGATTGCAGCTTTTAACATATATCTTTTAATACATTATTTATGGGCTTTTCCATCTGAAGTGTGATTTCAAACTTGAAATCCCTTAAAATCTTTATTTTGTCTTATTTGTTTAATTGGTGCAGTAATAACAATTCTGTATTCTATAATTTCTATTATCAGAATAATTCAAAACACTGGTATTTCTAAACTCAGTCAATTTGGATATAGAAGACGAATGACTTAATATAAACAAATTAAGCTTTTGAGCGGCTAAATGAAGGGTTATTATACAATGACAAATTAAATAATAATATGACAAAACATTATCTTCCGAACTTTATAAAAGCCGTTATTGTATACTAGCTGATTTTTTTTCTTTTACACTACTAAGTTCAAATGTTGTTTCCCTTTAACGATTGCTAGAGATAATCTTAATTTAGTGACTATTTAATAAAAATTTAAACCATTAACCATAGACGGATCAACAAAAGCTTGCAGTAATTTATAGCAGTTTCTGGAATGAACCAATTTGTAAATAAACTCATCATAGATGATACCCTCGAGGAAATAAATCTCTACCAACAGTGGCATCGACCCAGTGGTTGCAAATAAACTCTTATAATAAATTGTTCAAATAAGGCCTTCGAAAATAGTGGAATAAATTACTTTTGGAGTGTCAAGAACTCGTTGGAAGTACTTGATAAATTGCATGCTTATATTGGTGATTTTGAATCTGTTCAAAGTTTTGATTTTTCTACCCTGTATACCACATTGCCTCATGTTCTCATTAAGAAAAAAATCACACACCTGATTAAATGGGCATTAAAGAAATCAGAATGTGAATATATATGTTCAAACTCTATTAGGTCATTTTTTAGTAGCAATAAACAAAAAAACTATGTCAATTGGACATGCTTTGATACTATATATGCCCTTGAATCTTTACAGAACACATCTTTTTGCAGATAATTTTACAAGGCGGAATAAGTTTGCCTGCATATTGTTAAAAAATAAGTAAAAAACGGGTTCCACTATCATGTCTACGATTTATTTCAATTTTTGACATTTTTTAAAATTCTAAAATTGTCTCGAGTGGATAAATATCGTATCACACTGAATGCAGTGAAAACGTATTTTTGGTCTTAATAACAATTAGAGATAAGTTTTAAAATTGGGTTAAATTATTCTTATTAGTTAGTTCATTAAGTTCATTAATATAATAGCTTGATGCATAGCATTTAAATATTGCGTATTTTCCAATCAATTGAGTTTTAACAGAATAGGTCACAGTTAGAAATGTTGTGTGTTTGTTTATGTAATCAGATGACCTGGAGTTTTGAAATCAGCGAATCAAACAACAGATAATCTAAATCAATTTTGTAAAAATAGTCATCATTATAAATAAGATAATATCAATATGTGTATTCATCCGATTGATAGAAGACGTATTTGCAAATGATTTTTTTTCAAACTTTTTTTATCCAGATAGCAAGACTATACTAAGGTTCGTGTTGTTTATTCTTTAGTTTTCTATGTTGCGTCATGTGATCTATTATTTGTCTGTTTGTCTTTTTCATTTTTAACCATGGTGTTGTCAGCTTATTTTCGATTTATGAGTTTGACTTGCCCTCTTCTAATTTCGTCCCTCTTCTATACAAAAAACCAAACGAGAGTCAGGTAACTAAAATTAAAGTCAATCAAGATCAGAGGCCATCAAACATGACGCAGTTAGATTCAATTTGAGAACCAAGCTAGTAATTAATTTATAGAAACTAATCCACTCCTGAATATCTTACGCCTCTTGATTAAAAAAATCCCGAGGCACATAAGTATAACGGGAATTGATTGTCTTCTTGCGCATGTGTAATACATGTATTTGTAGGCGTAGGAATTTTTGGCGCCAAAACAATAGGTTGTAAAGTGACTGTTTTATATAGTTAATTCTAGCCTGTACTTCGTACTGTGAACATCGTATTTTTAAGGGTTGTTTAAGGAAAAAAGATTTGCATAATTTTGTGTTTTGGTAAATATATTGACTTTTATGTAGGTTGATTGGCTATACAAACGTAATCGTATTTCGACTTTTGTACTAAAAATTTGCATAGCCCTTGAGTCCTAATGACTCGCTTTCTTTTCTAGTTCGATATTTACAAACAAAATTATGTTTTTCTTTTTCTCATTTGATAAGTGAGGTCCAACACTTAGAGTTTTGTTGGCATGGACAAACGGACACAGGTTTCCTAAAGGTTTTTCCTGGGCGGCCACGAAACATTCATTTCTTAAGTTATTCTTATACAAAAGGTCAACATTGAAGAAATTATATTTTTGTTGAATGATGTTATTGTTTTCACATGGTATAGTGTATAATATGTTTATATTGATCATTTGTCTTATTATTAAAATCTGCAGCTCACAATATGTAGTACTCGAGCTAGTCAACAACATAAGTTTGTGTTGTGTATTTATTTTAATAGCTGAGATGTATTAAGTGGAAAGAAGACCATAAAAATCATGCTACTAAATTAAACAATGCACCGTGGCTCTTTATGTTGATATATTTTGTAGTTGAATCCAGTTTTGAAATAATGGTGTGAATCGTCTTCTTTACTTGCCATATTAGATATCATATCTATTTACATTCCATGAAACTTTTATTTTATAGGAAACTGATTTGATTTGGTATGTCGGGATATATTTCACAAGGCTTTAATGTTGGCTTTATAATTCAGCTACCGTTCAAGATCTTAAAAACGAATAAAACTCGCCGCGAAAGCATTTCAGATATTAAAGATATGATGACTTGAATATCAAATTTACTTTTTGTTTGATTTGGGTCATAAATATCAATTGATATTGTTTATATATATTAAAGCCTCGTACCTTTGTTAGTCTTGTATGATTTTTAATTTTAATATCTTGTGTATTATTTGGAGTTAAGTATGACGTATATTATCACTGAACTAGTATGTATATTTGTCATGGGGCCAACTGAAGGACGCCTCTGGGTGCGGGAGTAGCTGGCTGCAATGAAGATATATTTGTGACCTTCTGCTGTTGTCTGTTCTGTGGTCGTTATGTTGTCTCTTTGACATATTCCCCATTTCCATTCTCAATATTATTATGATATGAAGTGAAGGTAGATACATTTATGCCACTGCTGGTGGCTTATTTCCCCGAGGGTATCACAAGCCCAGTAGTCAGCACTTTTTTGTGCTGACATGAATTATCATTGATATGGTTATATTTATAAATTTACTGTTTACAAATTTTTTGAATTTTTTGAAATACTAAGGCTTTTCTACCTCAGGCCTAGATTACCTAATCTGTATTTTGCAAAACTTTTAGGAATTTTGGTTCTGAATGCTCTTCATCTTCGTACTTTATTTGGCATTTTAAACTATTTTGGATTCGAGCGTCACTGATGAGTCTTTAGTAGACGAAACGCACGTCTGGCATATATACTAAATTTAGTCCTGGTATCTGTGATGAGTTAATGTACTACAAGAAATGGAGCTTTCGCTAGAAAAGCTTAAGATTTTTCCAAGTCCTCTTCATGTCATCGTTACACATCAGCTATGCTTCAAGATAACGTTGATAGCGTCCTTCTGTCATTCATAATGTTGATAAAGAAGCTTTTGATATTTATATTTATAAGTTGTATTTGACCCAACTTTTTCGGAATTTTGGATCTCAATGCTCTTCAACTTTGTACCTGTTTGGCTTTCTAAATATTTTGATTTGAGCGTCACTGATGAGTCTTCTGTATACGAAACGAAACTATTTTGAGCATTTTCAACAATATTTCCATCACGTTCTGTTCCTCAAAATTAGTTCACCATTTTATATGACAGTCTCTTCATGAGGTCGTCATATTTCATGTTTATACAAGGATTTGAGTGATCTACTATCTGGTAGAATTCTTACTATTTTCTTTAAGATGCCTTGGTTTTCTTGTAAACAGATCTGATTAATTAGGGATAAAAATATTGACCAAGGAAGTGATCCAAATATTGAATATGTATATATGTGTATACAATACATTGTCTCGATTTAAAATAAAATTGATGGCATCTGTGTTTGACTAGTTTTAAATGAACACTATTTACGGGCAAACGTCTGAAGTTTGATTTCAAATCCCTTAAAGTCTGTTTTCGTTTAATTGGTGCAGTGATAACAATTATGTGACCTACTGGTAACGAAATATTTAGATAATTCTAGACACTGGTATTGATGCACTTAGTCAGTATTATATAGAAGACGAGGCATTTGAGAGACTCAATGAAGGGTAGCAAAAAGCAATATACAATATAAAGATACATCATCTTCCGATCTTCATAAAAGAGGGACGAAAGATACCAAAGGGACAGTCAAACTCATTAATCTAAAACAAACTGACAACGCCATGGCTAAAAATGAAAAAGACAAACAGAAAACAATAGTACAAATGACACAACATAAAAAACTTAAGATTAAACAACACGAACCCCACCAAAAACTAGGGGTGATCTCAGGTGCTCCGGAAGGGTAAGCAGATCCTGCTCCACATGTGGCACCCGTCGTGTTGCTTATGTGATTGCAAATCCGGTAAATAGTATAATTCGGTAGGTCACATTCATGAAAGGGAAGGGTATTGTAGTTACGACGTAAGGAACATATCCGATATCATTTGTGAAACGGTTATTCCAACCAACTCGTGATGGCGTCTGTAAAATTTACGAAGGGATGATTTCAACTTCACCATTTGGAACTCTTGGTTTAATAGCTTCCTTGTGAGCAGTAACCCTCTATCAAGAAAATCATGATAGGAAATGCAGGCACGGGAATATCGTATCAATTGGGGGATATATACCCCGTATGCAGGTGCTGCTGGAATGTTGCTTCTTAGAAATGGAAAGTTCACAATTGGAAAGCTGAAATCATCTCTTTTGTCGTAAAGTTTTGTCTTCAACCGACCCTCATTGTCAATTTCTAGATGTAAGTCAAGATATGAAGCCGACTTAACTGTAACTGTAATATCCTGTATCTCCAATTCGATGGGATAGATGCGTTCCACATATTCACCAAATTTTGAATTGTTTAGTGAAAGAACGTCATCTATATAGCGGAAAGTAGAGTTAAAGGATATTGCTAACTTCTTATCTTTCTTCCTAAGAAGTTCCTGCATGAAGTCAGCCTCATAATAATAAAGAAACAAGTCAGCAAGTAGAGGGGCACAGTTTGTTCCCATTGGGATGCCGACAGTCTGTTGAAAAACACGTCCTCCGAACGTTACAAATATGTTGTCAATCAAGAAATCAAGCATCTTGGTAATATCGGTTTCAGAGATTTTTTTGTTTGAATAGCATTATAGCTGAAATTGGTATAATTTAATACTTTTGTTAAAGATGCAGCATGAACAAAAACTTTACATTGAAATATTGCTTCCCTTTTAAGATTGCTAGGGATAAGAAGTGGACTATTTAGGTAAACAATAAATATTTGCATAGGAGTAAAATACGTGAAGGATATTAAATTCAACAATTAAAAAAAATATACCAAAAACAAAACATTAATCTGAAAGGACTGACACAAAAGTTGTTCAAAGCGATTCCCGGTGTGAATTTATTTGTAAATTCAAAGTATGGCTATTCTACCTGGTCAGGTTTTTTTGAAGCGGCACACTGCTGTTAAAGACATCTGTAAAGTGTGAACGTGCATTTCAATTTATCTATTCATCTATTTATTTTAGTTTTTTCTTTTCTCTATATTTCGATTTCTCTAATTCGTTTTTTTTCTATTTTCTTATATTTATCTAGTATGTATTCACTTATTTATCTATTACTATTACTGTTTTCCTTTGATTTGTATCGAAATCATTCCCAATGGAACAACATCCACCGGGAATACATTTTTGGGTGTAAGCAAATTCTTTTTAAATTAACGCTTGAATAATGTCAATCTTAATTGACCTGAATATTTTGACGTGAGATTCAATTTAGTGTCGCTTTTGATGAATTTCACGTGCAAGTCAAGGGCACTACTGCATGTTAAAACTTATATTTTTTATTGAAATATTATACAAAAGTAGACTGATGTGTTCTAAATTGGCAAATATATTCCGAGTTATATCGTTCATGTAGAGGAATAAGATACTTAAAGAAAAAATAACATCATGTTAAAAATTTCACTACCAACGCTTCACGACTGATAGTGCAACTAGTGTTTATGTGGTCACATGTTTGGGCGTAACTTATCTTTCAAACCAATGTCATCAATATTGTTATAAACTGCTTCCCCACATATATTTGTCCTATATTTGAGATTTTTTAAAAATGTGATTATCATGCTTATCTTAGTTTATCATCATCAGGAACACTTTTCACCGACTAAATAAAAGCCATGGATATTATGAAAAGCTATATCACAAAAAGTACTTCAAAAGTAGCCAAATACCACTTGGATCAACTTGAGTGGTGGGGTGGTCTACATGATAACTCTTTCATTGTGAGGTCTAATGTATTTGTATAGTACGCTATTACCCTATAACTTACAAGTTAGAATTTAAGCTTAATGTGTTGCTACAGTATCTATACGGAATCTAATTCCTGGGATACCATGATATGTTTTCAGTGATTCATCAATCGATAATGGGTACAACAAACAGTGTGACAATAATAAGCAATTTGAAATTATTTTTTTCTAATTTTCCACTTTTGTTTTCGTTTATTATGTGTTTTTGGAAACGTTTGAAATAAACATTCTTTTACCTAGTTATCTATAATAAGCAATAGTTTTAGCTTGATTTAAAAGTATCGTACTTATTGTCATTTCTTTTAAGTTCACTATACATGTGTGTATGACAACTTCCTTGTTTTAAAATGGAAATGGTAGATCAACATATATTCTGTTTTCTTGTCTTATTTACTAGTGTGGTAAGTAAAACATTCTTTATATAATTGAACGCAAAAATTGAAAGGTAAATACTCAATAAAAGTTACACTAGTTTATATAACTCATCAATAGCATAAAAAATTAATTACAAATAAACTTTCAATCCCAAGGTAAAATTAAAAAAAGGGAGCCCATCCACACTGATATAACCAAACGGTTTATTATGTCAACTGAGCTACGCCATAAATCAAGATTTTCTTATTATAGCCTTTGTAAAAAAAATAATAATGTATCTGTGACAAAAACATTAATCCGTACTGAATGTAGACTTTTGACATAAACAGCTGTTATCACTGATGAGATTCCCAATGTTGGCTAGCTTCTCTCCTTCTTAAGGTCAACTATTGCAATAAGAAAAGAGAAGAAAATGTAATTAAAAAATAAGAAGTCATTATAGAACACATTAAAAGCAAATTAAAATGTGAAACTAATGCTTCAACTTGAAATTTTTTTTTTAATGGAGATGAGTATTTGTTTAATAATTTATGACGGGGATAAAGGTGTCAGGTCATATGGACTTCTCCTTTGGTGTTATCAATCACACCCTTTGGAAGGCTTAAATTGTGTTTTTGTGTTATGTATATACATAGTCATACTCGAATACAAAAGTTCCATATGTTCTTTTTGTGAGTATACAATAATATTCCTTCAGGATCTGAGAGGATCTGATAGATTTCGAAATGGTCAAGAGCAATCAGACACTAACAGAGTAATTTAGGACGAAACAAGCCTCTATGTCATGTGTTGCAGTTACATGTAGTAATGTTTATACAGGGTTAGATAATTTCGAAATATATATTAATACTTTTCTCATGTAACATTAGGTTTTTCTACGTATTCAACTTTTGTAATTTCGTTTCAATCCTACAAGGAAATTTTTCTTCGTGATAATCGTTATTTGATTACACTTCAGGGACTAAGCTATGCTTCAGTAATTTTTTTCATTTAATAATTTTTAAATCCACAACGTTTTAACAAAAAATTACACAAACCCGTTTTATTTGATGGTAAAAAAAACCTGTTACATGATTATTGAAATATGATTTGTTATTTGCTGTTTCCCTATAGAGAACGCAAAAGTTGAAATGAAAGAAACATACGTGTTTTTACAGAATACTTGAAGGTCTGAGATGGGTCTTTTTGTTCATGTTTCTTTTAAGCTCAATTATCCTGTTTGGTTACAACGTCTGCGGAACTGTTTCATTGTCAACTAGTACGTTAAAAGTATAGTTAAATGTTTTAACTGAATACAATAATATAAAGTAAGGATTCGTACTCTTAGAAAAAATGTTCTTTTCCTTAACGAAACTCCAATTGTCAGCGTACAGCATGAACAATGGACGTGTCTACGATAATGACACTCTGTAATAATCATTTGTTTTCAAATAATACTTTTTTTCGTCTTTTGATTGGGAATGTATGCAATAGATGTATATCCTATTGTGTATCTATAATCAACAAACCGTTCACTTGAACTTTTCTCGTATACATGTGTGTATAAAAACTTCCTGGTTTTCCTTAATTTGTATTTTGATGTAAATGACTGCTCATCATATGACATGATAATTTATTTAGACATATACTTTTTTATACATTTTAGATTATGTCGTATCTGTCATTATAGTCGAGTTTGTCGTGATTCGTCTACAGTGTTGTTGTGTTTTTGTTATTTATGTGCGTTTACAGTTTATTCTTTTGTGATATTGCCTTATATAACTCTATAATTATGAAAAATATATGTTAATAAATTATTTTATTTTAAATTATTTAAGGAATGACTGTAATATGTTTTCTGTCTATGAAGAAATAACATAAAAATGTGATGCACACTGAATAACGGGCATAGCGGGAGCGGGTTATTTAACAGTGTGCACCACATTTTTTATGTTATTTCGAATAGACAGAAAAAATATTACAGTCATTTCTTATAATTTAATTCTAAATTCCATTTTAAACCGTTGAAAACAATGAAAAAACGTTGATGACGTTACGGTCACATGAATAAATTATGTCTATGGTTGATAACAAAATAACGCCAACCAATCAGAAAAGGCATTACATCAAAAATTAGATTATAGATTTTAAATTTAAAGCAGCTATATGGATATTTTTGTCTGTTTATAAACACATTTGATTTAAAGGAACTATCAACATTTCTCTATCGTGAGTGCTTTTTCGTTTATTTGTACTATATCACTATTACGTAATTTCAGCTGTATGGTTTAAATTGCCAGATAAGCGGAAGCTTTGTCTTTCAACATAACTACCATGTTTTCCTGTACCTTGTCATGAATTGGCTTTTGTTATCAAAGTCCGTTCCTATGTATGATGGCGTTTGTTTTTGTTGTAGTTTAGTGGTTCTGTTGTTCAATTGTTTTCTCTTATAGTAGATGTGTTTCCCTCGGTTCTAGTTTGTAATCCGGATTTCAGTTCACTTAATCAATGTATGGTTATTGAACACGGGTAAACTACTTTTGCCTTCAAAATGTAACAAGTAAATAAATGAATGAATACATGGGAATGAATCTCACCATATCAAACCTCTTGTGATTGCAATTTATAAAATCTTAAAACTAAACGTATGCCATCAAAACGAAATTCCTTACTCAACCTTAAGTCTTTGACAAAAGTTACCAAAAGAAAATGTTTTTTGAGACAATGACCAATTACTAAAATATTAAACAAACAGCAATCCAGCTTTCTTATATTTGTTTTAAGAAATGAGTAACCCCTTTAAAGATTGAACTCCTTAAATCTTTGACATAAACCATGTTAACCGCTGATAAACATATTGCAGGATAAAAAAAGGTAACAAAAAAAACTTCTTGAGACAATGACAATTTCTAAAATATTAAACAAACAAAGATCCAGCTTTCTTATAGTTGCTTTAAGAAAATGAGTAACTCCTTTGACAATGTCAAGAATAAGGAATAACATGATGTACTATTAATTTTTCAGATCCCAATCAAAAGTGTTCCACAATGTCATGATACACAAATTAACCAATCATGCTGTTTTCCGAAACGTTTTCTTCAAAAAAGTTCTGAAGCATGTCCTTTCATGTTGATTAATAACTCTAAAGTTACATGCTCTGGCAAAGGGGAGATGGAAGACATTTCAAGCATACATGATACCTATTCTGGGGAACCATTTTGTAGTCAAACATGTCCAGATAATTTTCAAGTTATGGTTAATAATTCGATATCATTTTGCATGCAGTGCGCGGGCGCTTGCGAGTTCAATGTATTGGCAAGATATGGTAATGGTACAAATGATTATCATGATTCAAAAGAATCTCACATAGCAACGATAGCAATAATTTTGTCTGCTATTGCTTTAACGATCTGCGCAATAGGGACAGCTATATATTGTTTCTTCAAGAAAAGGCGAAGGTGCCGACAAAGCCAAGCAAGTTGCAGAAATGTAAGTGATACTTAAACATAACTATATCTGTTTGCATTATGTTAAACTTATGATTTAAAGTTTAAAGCATGTGCGTGATGATGTTCACATCTCATAAGTTAAGGGTAACCTGATAACATCATGGAGTTAAGTATTTTAATAACTAGTATGCAAATACGCTACATAGAAAAAAGCTATATACTTAAAGATACAAACCCCAACTAAACCATGAGTAAACTAAGATGCTTCGGAATGATAAACATATCCTTCTCTATTGTTGCTCGTGCTGTGATTTCGGAAATAATGCATACGACCAACAGAGGACATGATGTCGTTAAATACATTTTTTAAGTTATATTATCAGTTGTGATTTGAAATCAATTGTTGCTCTGAATACAGTTTGAAGTAAAAATCAGAGAAAATTCATTTCGATCTATATACTATCTATTGTATATCTCGTTTTATATTTTTTATGAAAACATTTTACAAGTTTTGCTATTTCGTCTCCTTGTTTTGAACCTTTTTTTTGTGTGCATAACTTTTTTTTTTTTTTTTTTTTTTTTTTTATTTACTCTCTTAAACAAATAATTTTTTCACTGGTTTAAAACAGCTTCATTTTAATGCGGAAATTATACCTAAAAATTGTTGGAAAGCATTTCATTAATATTAATTTTAGTTTTTGAATTGGACTATATATAGTTATAGAGTTATAGATGTGTGAGTGATTAATTCTACAGGTACACATGTATGACACGGATGTACATTGTATGGCATGCATAAAAAGATAACGGTATTGTATTTTTAGCTCCAACGGCATCAATTGGTGATTGATTTGGTGCTCATAATACAGTTTAATAGAGACACGTTAGCGGCGCCAGTAAACGGGTATTTGCGATCATCAAATTACCAATTGATCGGAGCTTAAAATACAATAGCTTTCTCCTAATGTATACCTGTTGAAACATATTGTAAAACAAATTCATAACATATTAGATTTTTTATCACCCCTAGGTCATTGTCAGAAATGTTGTGCAAGTTTTGCGATCGTATTGTGAAAGATCTAATACATGTATTCAATAGCGATGCAATTTCATTTCACGATTTGTAAAACGATCAGAGATGTCATCAAAAGCCGAAATAAATTAACATTTAAAGTCATAAGAAATCTCAAATAAAAAAGAAATATGCATATGTTTTTTTATAACTAAATGGATAGTTTTCATCATACAACTTATAAACATATACTTTTTTCTGAGGAGAATTTTTTATTTTGTCTACATTTAGAAGCAGTTTACTTATTTTTAATTGCTTCCTTCCATGAAGCAATTCGCTGTCGTATTTTCCGTATCCATAGTGACCTGAGCGTAACCTTCCTTTCATATGACTTTCATATGACTTTAGGTGAATGTCAAAATATTTCAACATTATGGGCTGTATTTGAAAAAAACACCAAAGGTTCAAAATTTAAAAAGTCAGATGACTCATCAACAATTCAGAGAATTACAAGATATATTTTTTTAGTGGTTGTTCCTTCAGTATTATAAACAAATTCATGCACTACGTGTTTTAAAACCTAAGGTTTTATGAGATATAGTCTCTTCTTTCAGGGAGATCATAGCAAAGCTGTTTCAGAGAGTCCAGTTTACGTAAATACCGAAATAAAAGTATATTCAAAGGTGAGAAGTAAATAGTTATCATAGGTACCAGGATTATAATTTAGTACGCCAGAAGCGGTTCGTCTACATAAGACTCATCAGTGACACTCATATCAAAATTTTAATAAAGCCAAACTGATTATTTTTATTTCTACATGACATGTATATTTTTTGACAAAACACTATAGCTTTATCCAATAAATCAACGTACGGTTCTAAGGTCATCAAAAATATGCACAATTTCAAACCAGCAATTAAAATAAAGGTATAAGGTAACAATAAATCTTATTGCGTATCATATTTTATATTGTGTTTAACTGTTCGGAATTATAGTTTTACCTTCTCGATAACACGTACTTGTGATTTGGTTAAACCGGTTTTGATAAAAAATATACGAAGAAATGTCGAAATGTTCAGGATTTAATTAAATCCGTATTTCGGTAGGATGGTGCAAGCATACGATTTTTATTGCGTCTTACACTTTGAGAAGCGAATAATCTTTAACTACTTTATTCAAATTATTTTGTAAAAACGTTAATTTTGAGCTATGAAAGTCAAGTGGCTCGAACATTTTCCTGAGGAAATTTAAAAAAATTGCAAAAAAATATGTTTACAGTGGGTTAGCTTTCATTAGTCTTCACTGTCTATAGATTAACAATTGTTTGGTTATATTTGTAATTTAGAATCATCATTGAAGGCGGAGGACGATTGCGCAGTTAATTAATTATATTGATGTGCCATTTGTATGCAAGAGTGACATTCCGTTGTATTATGTGCCAATTCGAAAAAGTTATGCGAATATTCTCTCCCCTTAACAGGTTCATTATTTTATAACTAAGTTTAGGTTTCTGATATAATTTTGAATAATTACAAAATGTATCAATTCACTATATTTCAGTTTTTGTTATTGGTGTATCAAAAACATTGATGTACGAATATAATCGATAAATTTGAAACATTTAGTTTAAACATAGTTTAAACATATTTATTTATAGTGGATTGGGAAACAAGTTTTGCAACTTATATTAATCCCTTTCCACTTTGCGGATGCGAGTGCTGCCTTGTAGCGGCATTAGCCTACTCTTTTTCGAAATCTACAAGGGTGTCCTTAACGTGCAAGAGATATGGCTCTCTCTTAACACGGGTCAGCCATTTATCGTCCCCTTCCGACGGACTATCATCGTTTCCTCAAGACCATACTCGCAAATGGTGTCAAGGGAGAGCCGAAAATTGAGTTCCTGAAATTTTCATCCCAGATGGGAATCGAACCAGGAACCTTTGTGCTAGTAGTCCGATGGACTAACCACTACACCACGGCTCTCTATAAACATTTAAAATGATTATATACCAATATAAAGAACCGTTCATCATTTTTAAAAAAGAAAATGAACGGAAATCGTATTATTTATCTTCCCTTGATGATAGATTGATTGGGACATGAAACAGCGTTATCTAATGGTAATCACAACAGAGAGGGACCAGCAAGCAATTTTTAATTGTAGCTTATTTCACATTAAAACAATTTTACACTATAAACGAATGATACTTTATATAAATATAAGGACTTTGTAAGCTAAATCTACAAATTTTGTAAGATATTTTGATTTTTTATTGCAATAGATTAATATGCTACACATATATTTAAAAAAAGCTTTTATTTCGAGTTGAAAAGTCATTTCTTCTAAAAAGATAACACCTTATAAATAAAAGTGCGACGTAGACCTTTGAATAAACGCGTCATATTCCGTTGCAACATAAAAAATATAAAATGCACTGTTTACTGGTACATGTACTTAACCCTTAATTTTATCAGAAATTGATTCACATCACTTGTGTGAATGGTTGATAGATTATTCTTTTAAGCTAAATTTTATCTTCACAATAGTTTATTTTGGGATGGATGTTTAAGGTAAACAGTTCTGTATGTAACGGTATTTTGTTTATATATATATTTGTCAATCGTACACAAAATGCTTTTCCTTAGAAAAACAAAACATGCCTAGCAAAAGATGAATGGTCGATTTTTATCTTCCTATAAACATTAAAATACAAACATTCACTCCTTTACATCCCAATATTTATCTTTATCTTTATTAACATCAAAAGCAGCTAAAATGTACTGATGTTTTGTCCGAATATTTAAGCCTTGAATTGAGCATCTTTAATGACTAAATCAGTTCAAATCTTTTACATATTAAACAAATTGAATCGACTGAAAAATTGTACACACCCTTTAATCATATAAAACTGAACTTCGAGGCCAAAATCGGTCCTTTTCAGACCTATTCCTTTAGTTTTTTGACTAGAATTAACGATTTTTTTTTTAAATTCAAAGTTTCTCAACTTTTATGATTCATCAGAAAATGACCACTTCTAATGAACAACGAACTAAATTTTGAGAAGGTATACATTTATACTTATTAAAATAAAGTTAACATTAAGTGATTTGTAAGTTTGTTTTTTTTTTATTTAAAGCCAGACACATCTGAAAATGTAAAGAACGTTACGACTGATATCTACGAAAATGTTCAAGTGAGTAGGAAAACGGAAAGAATAGGAAATTATTATGGAAAAGATCCAACTACTAACCCAAAGGTTCGTATACATTAATATGTTAACTGCGGTCAATTTACATATATATGTCCACCTCAATTCGACACAATACCAGTTTCCTTCTGTATGATAAAACTAATAATATTATAAACTAATAGCCTTGTTCGGACAATAGCAGGTATTTTTCCCTTTCGACACTTACTATTTTCCTCCTATTATCGTCGGGGAATAGATTGTGTCTCCGGGACAATAAACATGATAAACTTGCTTACAGCCATTAAATAGGTTTATTTGTCTTCAAAACGAAGATACTGTAACGTGATCAAGACGGAAAACACAGACACAGACGGACGGACATAGCCATCTATGGCACGACAATATAACCTGTGGTAAATTCCCAGTAACCAAATTATCCGGTATATATATACACGTTTATTAACAAATGTACAATACTTCAGACAAATTGACAAAGTTAGCTACAAAGTTTAAACATATAAACTTTAAATACATGTCCTCAAGAATCTAACTGATTCACGACTTCAAGGAATACACATAGCAGAATCACAGCTGATACACAAAATCCCAGTTGCTTGACCAACTGACCTTTATCATATAGTTTAATTACTTCATCTCTAGACAAACAACATAGGCATAACTAATTTTATTACTTTATACCCCAAGACATCAGTTCTTGTCTTAATTGCATCTGACAGTTCAACTATAACTTCAGATAATAAAACTAGCCACTTGTCAAATTGGCCTTGCGTCATTAATTTTCTCTGTACACAAATAAACAGTTATAAAGCCAAACTAATTAGAGGTCAATATTTACAAAACATTAACATATTACAATACACATATATAGTTTTGTCATTACAGACAGCATTAGGTACAACAGAGGACTTAGAAGGAACTTTTGAGATCAGTTATGATATTCAGAACAATGGCTACGATACAATTGACGAATCTGATGACGACATTAGTAAGGAGCATACTGAAGTACCAGACTACGGCAACCTATATGTAAATACAGAAAAACAACATATTTTGTATGAAAACCAACAAACCTCAGATATTTTTAGCAATGAAAAGTTAAAAAATAAAAACAGTGGAGAAAATTTAGTAGAAAGCTCAGCTGAAAATATAACTGCCGTAAATACGAATAAAGTTATTTTAGGGTCATGTAAAACATTGACAGCTTTACATACAGAATCACTGATTGTAGGACACCTTGAACATTTAACACTTAATGTACAAAATGCACAGTTCCTTCAAGTTAACGACAGGAATTTGCACATAAAAAAAGTCAATACTTTATAATCTTTTAGTTTTCGTTCGATGTTTGCGATTTTTTATTTTATTATAAAATTTAAGATATTTATTATTCTTTTAAAAAAAAATATATGTTTAGCCAAAATAGAAGTGATGATCAGTCCAATTTTCTATCACTTGAATTCCAAAAAAACACTAACTTAGTTCTATAACTCTACAAAATAACATCCTTCCGATGATCACAGAATATTTGTTTTTTGGACAGCAATATCAACAGTTTTCAATTTTGTTTTCATAAAAATACAAAATAACTGCTATTCGATAACTTTTTATTAAAATTAGTTCACATGAGCAGCAGCTTTATCCAATAAGACCATTTGCTACAAAAAAATAAAACAAACACACTGAGTTGTTAATACCTGTGTCATTTTGGTCTTTTGTGGATAGTTGTCTCATTGGCAATCATACCACATTTTCTTTTTTATATGAACATGATGAACTCAAAGGAAAAAATAACAAAAATACCAATCTTAAAGGAAAAATCAAAACGAAAAGTCCCTTATTAAATGACAAAATTAAGCTAAAACACATCAAACTATTGAAAACATATGTGCTTTTCCTGACTTTGTAAAGCTTTTTCTTTCGTAGAAAATTTCGGATAAAGGCTCAGTGTGTAGCTTACTAACCTCTGACTTGTATGACAGTCGCATTAAATTTCTTTACTTTTACCTGTAAAACAAAAAGTATTTTTCAATTATGTTAACGAGTGTAAAATTTCTTTTTGGGTAAATTTGCTGCTCATTTTTTTTTTGTAATAGCCATTTTGGGTTAATATGCACGTTTCGAAAATTTAATCAATGGATATCTCGTTACCCTTCCGGAGCACCTGAGATCATCAATATATAATCAAAAGGATTTGTAGTGCTCAGTCTGTAGTTCCTTATGTTTTGTTTTCTGTTTTGCTGTTTATCTGCTTTGTTGTAGCCGTTGTCTGTTTATTTTTTAACTTACTTCTTTGATATTTCTCGCCTCTCTTTCTGTGAAAAAAAAGATGGGGTTTTTTTTGTTTTTTTTTTTGTATATACGCATTTGTTTATTTACCCTGTGTTCGCTGCCTGACGTTTGAAATGCTAATGGCTTTGTAAATAGTATCATATTATTTGTTAAACCTGAGCTGTTAGATGCTATTTTTTTTAAATTATTAGGGTCTCAATAGAACAATGGGTAGACTTGTATTAAGTTATCTAGCATTGTTTTTTTACTGACTGCTTCTCAGTAAAAACTTGTTCGTTACAAAGATTTGTATTAATGATACGGCAATACCTGCAATATGCAAGTAGAGCATTAAGGTTTTCAATAACTGAATACATAGCTCATTTTTTCAGTAAAATTTGTATTCAAAACTGTTACAATTCGTGTGTAAATGTTTTAACACATACATACATAAGGCTTTAATTTGTTTTCCGTGTTTTTAGCGCCACTTTTCAGCACCACATTTTAGACTACGGTATAAAGCTTTAAGATTTTTAAGGGTATTGTTGGATACGCCCTTATTTATTGGCACTTTTTTAGGGAAACAATATAGTGTAATGGTCTTTCGTATAAATGACTTGAATAATGTTTTTGTAAGATAACCGATCGCGATAGCCTTATTATTCAATAAAAGAAATCTATTGAAGAATAAACTTGATTATGTGATATCAACAATTAGAAAGAAAGAGAAAATGTAAAGTTTGAATATCTTCATTTAAATCAAAATTGTAATATTTAATGAATTGTAAGCAAGTCTGTTATTATATGTATTAAAAAGTTTTTTTTTAAATGTATACCAGTACAAATAATATACAAATCTATTAACCAATGATATGAGAACTGGAAAACTACAGGTGACTGAAATCAACTTATTGTACAAATAAAGAGATTTCTACTAATCAGATGAAACAGTATTGTGTAATGCAAAATTATAAGTCTTGGTGGCTTCAACTAGGATCAAAACTGGCAGGTATTGGGATAAGAATGTAAATGAACGGTTACATTTGATTGTAGTAAAATAATATTGATGTTATTTATAATGATACAACATGTTTTATGTGAATATCAAGGATATGCAGAATCACTTTCACTAACAAATAAAACTACAGGGTTGTTTTCTTAATATGCCTCATGAGTAAAAGATTTAATGGATGTTTCATATAAAAAAAAAAGCTAGTTATCGTATTGCCGACATCTTATTATAAATTACTTTTTCTAATCATGCTGTAGTTCAAGCTAAAAGCTTTGGTATATGAAGATGTTATGTGTGTTTTTTCAACTCACTAACTAATTGTGTTATTTTATTGTATTCTATTGAACTCTTGTTTAAAAAAAAGTATTTTTATTGTTTTTATTACGTCCGTAGGATAAAATGTAAGTAGATATATGACTAAAATCAATTTGAAATCTTCAGAGTCTTTCTTTAGTATAGTTTTTTTACTTTGTATATAGTCATTGTACATCAATACATTGATGTTGACACATATGTTTTAAAATTTGTATATTCAAATAATGTATGACCAAAAGGCATCAGTATACCAGACTAATGATTTTTAAATACACGTGTTTTGTTCACATAAGAGGCATTAATGGTTCTAAAATATTAACAAATGAAGAGAAGAAAGAAGTCATAGAGCACGCTGTAAATGAAAAACTTTTCAAATAACGTAGAATTTAATAACTATAGGTCATTATTTTCCATTTTATTACTAGCAAACATCACTTGACTCATAGCTTAAAGTTACAAATTAAAGGCGGTGTGAAGGTGAAAAATCAAAATGACATCACATAACACCCCTGTTTGGCTGTAATGACGGGAACATGGATAGATAAATCTTTACAACACATCCCTTTTACTATTAACCCCCCTCCCCCCCCCCAATTCATTAAAAGAAAATTGTTCTATTGTCGTTTACAAGTGTAGTGACGTTTTAAATAGAACACTATCTGTGAAATTTGTCACTTTCTAGCAAGTATGCTTACAACACAACACACAAATATGTAACATAAAGGAAATGATTAGGAGAAAAAATGAAAAGTGTAGTTTTCATTTTTATACCCATTCAACTTTTATGTTTAAACTTTCTTTGTAATCTTTTAACCTGACACCATCTAAATATCTATCGACAAATCCAAGCAACCTCTATGGATCACAATGAGAATCAACTTGTTAAAGAATAATATTGTGAAAACCACAAAATCGCATTATGAAAGAACGTTTAATGAAAAAAATGTTAATAATGTATATTTTTTTGACGTGCAAAATGACCAGAGAAAGAGTCATTTCAACAGGCAAAAAAACATCTATACAATATTGATTGATATAAGAATGATTTTGCATATCTTTTTCATTTTTTTTTTTTGGTTTTCACACTTACCACAAACATATGATTCGTTGACTAGTTAATTATCATTTAATTTATTACTTTCAGTGGTCGTTAGAATTAGTCGATAGGAATAAGTCTCTAACTTGAGTCTGGTAGTTTTATTCCTCATTTAAGATTTTTCTGCTAATTTTCTGAATCAGCAGCATACGTTCTTGTAATTATTCCAGTTTGTATAAAACACGTTCCAATGCAACTGATGAATGTAAAAGGGACATTGTCGATTGATTGATTGATTATTGATTTTCAACCGTACGTTCAACACTTTTATCTTTTTCGTTCCTTCCAGCTTGTATTGTTGAAATATGCCGGAGTACTCGGAGAGAACAGCCAACCTTCAGCAATAACATTGGCAATTATACATGTTCTATTCAATTAGCAATTGATTTTTTGCTTGTTTTTTGTTGGGTTTTTTTTGCCCTGGCGTTGTTTGATTATTTTTCAAACTAATTTGTTTGAATGTGCCTTGGTTATTTTTCGCCTCTCAGTCTTTATAATTTATATTGGAACAGAGAACATGTATAAAGGGGACGGGTTTTCTATTTGAAGTACTGAGCCAAACCTATCGCTTTACAAAGCAATGACATTTTGAATTGTCGAAACCATTTTTTTAATGTCACTAAACACATTTAAATATCGTTTCATCTCGGCCTCTAGTAAGTGTTCTACAACTTATCGGTCAGTGCTCTTAACTAGTTCTTTGACTACTATTAAAGAGCTTATCATAAACTATTGTAATAAAATATATGAACATAGTGGTATAAACCATTTTTGGAGTGTAAAAAAATATTTGGATGTTTTAGATAGATTGCGGGCTTTTGTTGGTATAGCTAAATGTACATATATTTGCTGCAACTCATTTAAAGCCTTCTTCTCTAATGAGAAAGGTAAATATGCTAGATGTACTTACTGGAGGTGTGATGAGATGATTGAAGCTGTTAATTTTCTCCTTGATAATATTTATGTACGTTTCGGCAACAAAGTTTATCGACATGTTTTAGGTATCTCCATGGGCACTTATTGTGCCCCTTTAATAGCAGACTTGTTTTTGTACTGTTACGAATCACAGTTTATGACTAAACTCAGTAAAGACCCGTCGAAATTGCATTTAATTGATAAATTCAACAACACTTACTGTTATCTTGATGATTTTTTTTCGTTAAATAATCAAGAATTTTCTCAATATACTACTTAAATTTACCCCAAGGAACTTACTTTAAATAAATAAAATTTATTCGATAATAACTGTCCTTTCCTGGATTTAGACATTTCGGTTTTTAACGGGAAACTCCACACAAAAATTTACGATAAAAGAGACGATTTTTCGTTCCCTATTGTTAATTTTCCATTTCTAGATTGTGATGTTCCTTTGGCACCAAATAACGTTGTTTATATTTCACAACTTGTTCGCTATGCCCTTGTCTGTTGTGACGTTTTTGATTTTAACGAACGCAACCTATGTATTAATGGTAAATTATTAAACAAGATATATCGTTACCATAAATTATTTAAAACCTTTACTAAATTTTTCCATAAATATAAAGATTTGATTTTGAAGTTTGGTTGTACCTGTAGAAAACTTATTTCAAACGGGATAGCACATCCTAATTTTTACGGAAATGTTGTTAACCGTGCCCGGAAATTTAGAAATGATCCATGTAAACTTGTCACTCCTTTAAATAAAATTCAAAAAGGTTACCTTTTTGACACTGTTATAAGATCATTGAATATTGTTTTTATTGGTATACATATTGATTTTTTTATCAGTAGATTAAAAGCTAACTGAATATTACTAGTATGTTATATACATATACATATTCATGTATCTAAAATCTGTCGATACCTGTAACTTGCATTGCACGAGGTCATGTTTTGCTCTTGCTGTTTATGACGTCTTTACACTAAATCCATTGGATGTTGGATGTGTACGGATTGATAGTTTAGTCTTAGATGCATGATTTTTTTATTAGTTGTTGGTGGCTTTGAACTAGCTGTCAGATAACTGCGAGTACTTTCAGATCTGTTAATTTTGTCTTTTTGTGTCGAGATGTATAAGTAACCGGCCACGTCCACTTGTGTCCATCAAATGAGGTACTAGTAAGCCTTTTTCAACTGATTTTTATAGTTCGTTCTTACTGTTATACCACTGTCCCAGGTTAGGGGGAGGGCTGGGATCCCGCTAACATGTTTAACCCCGCCACATTATTTATGTATGTGCATGTCCCAAGTCAGCAGCCTGTAATTCATTGGTTGTCGTTTGTTTATGTGATACATATTTGTTTTTCGCTCATTTTTTTTACATAAATAATGCCGTTAGTTTTCTCGTTTGAATTATTTTACATTGTCTTATCGGGGTCTTTTATAGCTGACTATGCGGTATGGACTTTGCTCATTGTTGAAGGCCGTACGGAGACCTATAGTTGTTAATGTCTGTGTCATTTTGGTCTTGTGTGGATAGTTGTCTAATTGGCAATCATACCACATCTTCTTTCTTATACAGACATATACGCGAACAAATATAAAATTAATTGCATGTCAGATTTAGGCAACAGTATTTTATCGCTTTTCAAATCTTACAAGAGGTTCCCAAGAGTCTGAATTGTTCCCCTGGAAAACAAATAGACATGTTGATGTTTGAATCAATCATGTTTGCTTATTTATAGATCCTATTTAGAGCCATTTCTTGCAGGTATTGCAGAATATTATTTTTTACTTATTTCGTTTAATAGATATGTATTTATTTTTTAAGGTTAACTAACGTCATGTTTTTGAATATAAAATCACCTTTTGTGGTTAATAACTCCTTTCAGGGATCGACTGACGATATAACTATGATGCCGTATTTGCAGAATTATTTTCCTGAAGTTTTTTACTATGTAGTGATGCTCAGCTTTTATTGTTATGTTTGTTTCGGCAAATTTGACAACAACTGAAAATATGGGAAGGTCATTTGACAATTTTAGACACATTGACATATTTGTAAATCTAGTTGTGATTATCATATTTACTTTAACAATTTGTTTCTACAAAAATGAAAGAAAAATGATAAAAACCAATATGTCAAGTGCACTTACTGTAATAAGCGGTCTATTTACAATTTCAACCAATTGAAATACTTATAAAGCTTATCTTGCTGACCACTTTTAATTTGCTATTTACAAGGTTTTTCAAGCTATTATAGTTTCTGCAAAAACACAAAGCATTAATAAATTGGTCTAAAAGGGCAAAAGTTCATATAATGCAACAATTTTGAGTCGTCCCTGTCAAATTATTTGCAGATCATATTTCGTCGAACATTTTAACATCAACATATTCTACAACTTTCTTTGGTCTATAGTTTCCTAAAAAAAATATACTATGAAAATGGGAATTAATCTTCATTTAAAATATTTTAAAATTGATCATTTCAAGATTTCTCCTTTTAAAATATAATTATTCACTATTTTGATCATATTTTAAGTTAACGCTTTCTCAGTTTTATTAAAAAAGAAAAGATGTTACTGTTCCCAAGATAATTACCAAAATTGTGAAATACGGAAAGGAATGATCGAGTTGTTCGAATTGAATACAAAATCCAAACTACATCAATCTAGAACTGGTGATTATTCAATTTACTTTTTTATATACATGTTAATGCAAAAAAATATAAAAATCAGGTCAAATTTAATATTTCAGAGGACATCAATTGAAAAACGAGTGTTCGATTTTCATAAAATTTTGCAGTGAAACGGTACAAATGTATAAACCTTGACCCGCTGATCAGTTATCTCTTATGTCAAAATTACTTCAAATAGAGATAAAGGATACCAAATTGAATTGAATGAATTTATTTGCAAGAGCATATAGAACATGCTATGACAATGCATAATATATACATCAATAACCAAACTCATTAGTCGAAAACAAACTGATAATGGCGTGGCAGAAACGATGGACGATCAAACAACAAACAACGGTATACAAACATCATGTTTCTCGTGTAATACAAAGTCGGTGATAAGTCTTATATGATAGGTCACATGCGAGGTAAAGATGATGAACTGCTTTACTTTTTGAGATATACACAATGTATGCCAAAAACTGTATTTTACCCTAATGATCTAGTACATGTGACAGCGGTCATGTTTACAAATAATTCAGGTAAATTGTGGTAAAATTTGCCCAAGTAGTTTCGATTAAGAATAGATTTTTCTAGGTTAACTACGACAACCGTACTGACGACAGACGGCAAGTGATGGCTGATGGCCAAATGGTTTTATGGACCAAGTGAGTGTTAATCGATAGTTAGAAAAAAAATCAAAATAACAAGCAAAAACTGAAGGAATCGCATGGATCTTCATGTCACATTAGAGAATTTTACGTTTCAAACGAAACTTACGTACGTTACTTAGCCTAACAATTATACGGACTTATAAGACATAATATACATTGTGGTTGTCTCCCTTCGCCGGTTCTGTATTTCAGGAATAGGTATAATTTTGTTTTAATTCTAAAATAACATTCATGTAACAGGCACGGACCCTTCGATTTTTTTGGGGTGGGGCCGGTGGGGGAGTGGGTCGGGGGTTGCTTGTACTTTAAAATCAAGATAGTTTTGCCCATTAGATAATATTCAAAACAAAATTTCCACGTCAGACAGAGTCTCCCCCTCCCCCATTTTTTTTTATCTAAATGATCGATGACTTAATTACAGATTAAATACAGAATAACCATACAATGTCTTGAAATATCAATGTTATTTGTACAGGCTTAGAAACAGGAAGAAAGCAAGGCTGTTTCTAAGCATTGATATTTCGAGACAATGTATGATTATTCTATATTTATGCGTTAAACATAAGGTTCTTTTCATACAATCATATCTATTTGGTAGGGGGCTAGATCAAATTTGAAATAAATAGGCAGGACCTTCGGATTTATGATGACACCAAGCTTGGAAAAGGGCAGAACCAAAAAATGGCAGCAAAACAAGATTATTTGAATATAGAAAAAAATCATAGGTTAGCAAGCTTGGACAAAATAGGCTTAATAAAAAAAAAAAGTTTATCTATGTACCCCTCTCCTAAAAATAAAGCGGTTGCAGCATCCTTATCAAAAACAATGGACGAAAGTAAAAGGTGTACAAAAAAGAAAAAAAATACACATTTACAGAAAAATAATTTACCACAAACGTTTTTGGTATTTGAATGTCAATATTTTCTTTTTGTCCGTCTTCCTTCTTCTCAAGATTGAGCAAAGTATCGACCTCACTACTAGTATAACAGAATACAAATAAGTCTGCATGGTAGGCATTCTATCGAACTGACGGAAAGGAGTTCAACTATTTGACTATACCTCATCATTGAAGGTCGAGTCAATTAAGATAAACGGTACTGTAGTTTCATCGGTTTTATTAAAGAAGTAAATAGGTGCAGTCATGTTTGTACATAAGTTGACATGGTAAAAGGTTCGACAGGTTTACACTAGAAAGGTTGACAAGTTGACCCTAGAAAGGTCTAAAAGGATGACAAGTGTTAAGGTCGACCTGTAGTAAAGACAATAAATGCATGATGGTTGACCAGTTGACAAGTGTAAAGGTTAAAAGGTTGACAGGTCGACATGTTGAAAAGTCGAAAAATGCATGATAGGTTAACCGGTTGGCAAGTGTAAAGATTAAAAGGTTGACAGGGCGACAGGTTGACAAGTGTGAAGGCTCAATGTTAACAGATTGACAGGTCGACATGTTGAAAATCGGTAAATGCATAGGTCGACAGGTTGACAAGTGTAATTAACTATCGTGTATTGTTAATGATGTGTTGGACTTGCAAAGAGAAGGGCAGAATTTGTAAATAATCTAAGTGAAGAACAAGCTGCTCCTAAGGTTGCAGAATGAGGCCATGAAAGATTTGTTTTTACTTCGTTCTTACAAAAAGTGTCAATATTGAAAAACCTTTTAAGTCAATTATTCAAATTACAGTCCTTGCGGTAAAATAAGAAAGTACGAATCCTTTTCATTTTTAGCTCACCTGGCCCAAAGGCCCAAGTTAGCTTTTACCATCATTTTGCGTCCGTCGGCGTCGTCGTCCGTTGTCGTCGTCGACCGTCGTCCGTCGTCGTTAACTTTTACAAAAATCTTCTCCTCTGAAACTACTGGGCCAAAGTAAACCAAACTTGACCACAATCATCATTGGGGTATTTGGTTTAAATAATGTGCGGCGCGACTTGGCCAACCAACCAAGATGGCTGCTATTGCTATAAATACAACTTAGTGGTCAAATGCAGTTTTTGGCTTATAACTCAAAATCCAAAGCACTAAGAGCAAATCTGACTGTGTAAAATTGTGTATCAGGTCAAGATCTATCTGCCCTGAAATTTATAGATGAATCGGTCAACCAGTTGTTGGGTTGCAGTGTCTGAATTGGTAATTTTAAGGAAATTTTGCTGTTTTTGGTTACTATCTTGAATATTGTTATAGATAGAGATAAATTGTAAACAGCAATAATAATCAGCAAAGTAAGATTTTGTTAAAAGGTCCAATAATCTTAGCATCAAGTCACGCTTCGTTGACATGAATGGTTGAGATATTATAACCCATTCTGCACCATTTGAAAACGTATCTCGGGTTTGGATTTTTTATTCGAAACGCCGACCTTTTCTTTTCCCGCGACAGCCTTCTTTTTTCTAGAGTAATAACCTTTCACCAGGGGTGCTTCGAAGGGTAATAGTAACACAATGCTACCTTCAATCGCGCTGTCGGTCCGTAGGTCTGTCCGTTCGTAACAAACCTGTTGACACTCTCGAATCTGCATTCTTCAAAGGATTCTAAACATGGCAAATTTATCACACCGCGATATTTTATTTCATCACTTACCATAATGAATTTTCTAGGTAAAAAAATTCTTGATAGATTGTGGTACACACGACACAGATTATTAATAAAAAAAATAGATGAAAACTGAATCATAAGACACAAAAAAATATGTTTGGCCTTCTTACAAATATTAACAAAAGTCTTTACTCATGAAATAATCCGAGTATTTCAATATGCCTTAATTTTAAAAAAAAACCTACATGTATATATTTACCTAAATAACTGTACAATGTCCTTCATCTTTGATCAATTTTATCCTTTTTTGAATAAATTTGTTCAAAAACTATTTTTTCCGTATACTCTCTCAACGCGGCTAGCGATATTCACAAATTCGTTGAAAAGAAACTCTTTTAGTACGAAAATAGAAAACATTGTTAACTGCATATCATTCAAAATATACCTGTGTCCCTTACGAACAAAGTTGGCATTTTCTTACGTTCGGATATATTACTAGTGTAAAGGTTCGGTCGTATAATACACTATTTTAAATAGATTTGAACTAAATGGAAAAAGGGAGACAAACACAATTTTACAAAGACCAAGTTAAGGTGTATTACGTACGTCAAAGTATATAATTTTTGTTTAATTTACAAGTTGAATGGCCAACGGGAGATAACAATGAGCATTTTTTTAAGTGTTAAGGTATGTTACGTTTTACGTACGTTAAAAACCTAAAATTCTCTATTAAGGGAATCTGTCACAGTTGTTGAATTGAATGATCACGTGACTTAATTGGTATCTAAAGATCTAAAAATCTAAAAATCTAAGGCTGAAAAAATATGTCAGTTTTCAGTAAGGATACAGACTCATCGTAGTAGTTAATCTTTTCGTGATGTTAACCGTTAAACTAATAGGAAGTGCCAACTTCAATCATGCAGTCTTCTCCATAACGTTTATTTGTAAGGAGCGCACAAATTCTAAACAGTAATTCCTCCTTCGAAAAAAATGTCTCTTAAGGTACGCTTGTAAATCCCAATTCTAATACAAAAGTTTAGGACTGATTTATTAAGATTAGCATCAATAGTACAGAAAACTACTGTTAAAAGTCTATACAAACACTTTGAAGCGATATTATGCTGCGATTAAAAAGTTAATTATGAATAATGATTAAGACATAAAAACAGTACTTATACCTGTCTATACCGAAAAGTATTTCTGAAAAAACGGCCATTTAATTTTCAACTTGTCATATTTACATGAAACAAAGTCTTTATACTCCGATTCCCGAATTTTTTCCTCCAAGCTTTTTTTGTAAAGTTTTGAGAACCGATCGCGCCATTCGTAAGGAACTGAAAATACTAGTTCTTCTGTTGGCAAATTATGTCCGTGTTTGAATTTTCTAATTTTCTTTTGGAATGCAAAACAGAATTTGATAAAATCTTGTTCTAGCTCCGTTTTCATAATCATTACAATTTCGCTACCGAATATTTCAGACAGGAATCGTTCTTGTTTATCTGTACTGTCATTTTCATACGTGTACTTTTCTGCTCTTCTAAATGAAAGGTTCCTCAATGATCTTCTGAAGGATCTTCTGCCAAACGTTCCGGACTGGGACTTTGGTACATTTGTGTTCGGATTCTCAATGGAACCATTTAAAATAGCCCCACGCATTACTGCCAATCCAGGATTACCGGGGACAATTATATCAAGCCCTTTAAATCTACTCCTCAGTTCATTTATTATTATCGATGACTCTGCGAATCCCCCAACAACAATAATTGTTTTTAGGTTTTTTATTTCTTCATACTGAAATAACTCGTTCAAGGCTCGTATCAATCCGTCAATGGAGTTGTCATAAAATGATCGAAATACATTTGTTGGAATCGCTAACTTCTCGGTTTTATTGTATAATAGAGATGCAGGGAGCCTGGTCATGATCTTTTCGACTTTGTTCAATTTTTCAGTTGTAAATTGTAATTTTTCCTGTTCGAAGTTTTCCATTAAGAATAGATAATCATCAGGATCGTTCACCCTTAAATCTGTGAAACCGGCTCCAAATATTCCTAAACAATATTCCTCAAAACATTCATTGACTTTCTTGCTTCCCCACTCTAACCCCATTGCTTTCTGTATCTTGCCATGACCTTTTTTGTGTACAGTTATATCAATCGTTCCCCCTGTACAAAATATTTATCATAATATGTTATAATTGCGATATTATTGACCTTAAAGGTCCACCACTGAAAGAAAAAAGTAAAATCACAAAAATACCGAACTCAGAGGGAAACCCAATCGGAAAGTCCATAATCACATGGCAAAATCAAATGACAAAACACATCAAAAACGCATGGACAAGAACTGTCATATTCCTGACTTGGTACCGGCATTTTAAAATGTTTTTAAACCTTGTTTTAAAGCGCTAAACCTCTCACTTTGATGACAGTCTCATCATATTCAGTTATATTTAAAATGATGCGTGAACTAAACAGACATTATAAATAAAATTGTCAAAATATGGATACAGCAGTCATCATCGTGTAACAATTTTAAAATGAGCAATTAAACAGAACACAAAAACATCTATCTACAAACAAATTCATTGATTCGCGTGTCTGATGTATATACAAACAATTTTACAATTTAATATGGGCAATGTTAGCATACAGGGTTAAAAAATCAAAAGTATGTAAGAATTAATTTCAGATATAGACCGAGATTTAAAATAGTCCAAAGGTTATATAGACTGAAAGATAGAAGTGTGATTAGTTATAACTACTCTTCATTACTGTCAGAATATTCATAGTAGAACTGTCAGAATCAGTTCTATGATAGAACTTACATATACAGCAATGTAATTACACAAATAACAAAAAAAGACATTGATAGGTGTTCATATAATTTTTAACTATATGCAGTTCTGTTTATATCATGTCAAGTTCTAAAACGTGTCTAGTCTAATTATGCTAATAAAGTTGGGAATAAATAAAACATATGCTTTCAAAGAGGTCGTCAATCAACACCGAAATTACTTGTTTTAAATCGTAACCTACGCATGTGACAGAAGACAATCATTTACATGTATAAAGGTTCCTACGAACTCTCTAACAAGCACCCAGTTAAGCTAGTTTTATTTTATATCTGAACTGTCCTGTGTCTAATATTCTAAAATTGGTTAATAAGTTACATAAAAGAGTATACAAGAAACCAACGCATGTACAATGTATTGACAAAACATCTAACGTTCAAGTAATAATGGTATATGAATAGCTTTAAAATTAAAATGTTGGTAATTTTACTACTGTGTTGGTGGCGATACATAATACGACTTTATATAAAATTTGTTCTGAATTTTATTGCTCTTAAGGAGGTAGGCCTAGATTAAGGGAAACAACTCTTTAAATCATCAGTACGTTTATGTCAACCATTTTCATCAAAATATTCTAAGCTTCTAGGTTACATAGATTACTTCCAATCTGTTTCAGGTAAATGCTTTAAAAACATTTATGAAACTTGACTTTTACAAACGCATCACTGAATTAAAGAGTTATCTCCCTCAACCAAGGTCTACCTCCTTAATATCATATTTTTTCAAGTTACCTCCAAGGTCGGCTACCAAAAAAGTATAATTTGAAGGAAGTTCTGACAAACATGCTGCACCATCAGAGCTTTGCTGTATATTAAGTTCCTTCTGGCCACAATAAAAAGCAGCAGCTTCTGCTTCAGATAGAAGTTTCAGTTGATGTTTTGGAATACCAGCCTGCAATGGGCATATATTTTATCGATCTTTTCACACCATCTAATTTGTATAGTCAGTTAAATTATATTTGTTACACTATATATGATAATTCATTATACCGCCTATGTAATATTTCACTACCCTTATGATTATTATTACGTGTTTTTAAATAACGCTTTATAAACATTTCTTTACCATTTTTCTAATTTCACCTTGAAACATAACATCCATATTATACACGATGTTATTGAAGTATAGATTAGGGGCAATTACGTTCTTTATCATTTTAATAACGTTTATTCTTTTATTTGTCTTTATGAAAATTACTTTCACGGATTAGTCTGCTTTTGATGATATCTATATTTTGCATGTCTCTGTATACTGATACATCAAGTAATTGTGTTATTGTTCTATGATAAATTTTGTACTCTAGTCTTTCATTTTTGATAATGTGCTATGTCTATATGGATTTTTGTGCTTCTTTAGTACATTTTAAATGGCCCTGTACTATTACATCCCGTCATTGTGTTATTGTGCATTCTGTATTTCATTTGCTCTAATGTGTTTTGTCTATATGCCTTTGTGTGCGTCTTTGTTACATATTTATTTGCTTTGATAGTGATTCACATTTTAACACAATGTTGACTTCTGTACCCTCTTTTGTGACATGTTACCCATAATGTCTGTTTGTTTTGTTCACACATCATTGTCAATATAATTGAATTTGATGAGACTGTCTTACCAGGTAGAGGTAAAACCAGGTTTATTTCACCATGTTCGAAATACGTAAATGCCTGTACCAAGTCAAAAATATAACAGTTGATTTGTTAGACTTTTTAATAACGCTTGATTAGGGACTTTCCGCTTTGCATTTTCCTCTGAGTTCAGTATTTTTGTGATTTTACTCTTTATCATAAATTAAATAGGCATATGCATATTTCCCTATAATTGTATTGTTTCTTCATTTACAAGAACTAGTATAGCAAGCTCAACTTTAATTATATTACCAGATATGCCGTTTTTCTCATGAAATTGCGAGCTGTTAAGCTCCAAGTAACTGGAACTGTCAGAACCCATTGTATGAGACTGTCATCAAAATTAGTAAGCCTCTGGTTAAGGCTGGATAGGAGGTCTCCTTTGAGATATTTCATAATTTCCATTACAACATCAACTGCCCGCATTCTATTTTTCCGTCGTATATCATACAACATGAATGTATCATCTAATACTACCTATATTTTATGATTTAAAAAAATATATATTAAATTTAACAATGACCAAGAATGGTATTTGTTTTATATATATGATAATTGTAAGAGTAATTTAGCAAAATTCAAATGATATACCATTACATCTATGTAAATATATAGACAATGCAATTACATATAGGAACTCCCTTTACGACTAAAACTATGCCACTTTTACTATGAAGTATCGTAAACAAATATATACTAAAACGGAAAATTGATATGCACTACTATTTTATTCACAACAAAGGGCTGTACGGGATATTTTCAACATGTATATGACCCCGATTTTTTATGTGTTAAAACCTATACTTAAATTCTGTACTAACTCATCTTTCACTTTGGTCTTTCCGCAGAGGTCAAAATTCGCCGCAACCTTCCGGAGCACCTGAGATCACCCCAAGTTTTTTGTGGGGTTTGTGGGGTTTAGTCTTAAGTTTTCTATTTTTTGTCTTCGGGACTATTATTTGTTCGTTTGTCTTTTCATTTTTTAGCCATGGCGTTGTCAGTTTATTTTCAATCTATGAGTTTGACTGTCCCTCTGGTATCTTTCGTCCCTCTTTTAAAGTAATTTGTCTATAACTATGGGCGGTTTTCTTAATCTTTAAAATACATAATGACTTACCTGTTTTGATATTTCCAACTTAAAATTTTGGAAGAAATACCATTTGTCTAACGATCCACTTTTTACATATTCATGAAAATATTCTTCTGCTTCATATCCAAAAGTGTGGAAATGTTTCCATTCATCAAACAGAACTGATGTTGGAGCCTTGTGTCTCGTCCATTTATCAACACGCCATGCCCTTGTCTCCATATGCTTTGTCTTTCCTTGGAACTCATCCTTACTCATGTATGCATAACCACTGAAGGTTGTTCCGAAATCAATCGTGCCAACAAATAATGGTAAATCGTCAACCTATAAGAGGAAAAAAAGAAAGAACCAAAACTACCCCAAAAAATAAACTAAGGAATCATTTTCGTTGATCTAGTACACATTTTTTGTTAAAGAGTCAGCTGAAGCCCGCCTACGAGTTCCGGTGTCCTAAGGCATTCTTCCCCCATGCTAATGTTTTCGAGGGGGGATTGGATTGATCCAATGTCCCCCCTATAACAGAAAAAAGCTATTTTTTACTCTTTGTAATTTTAAAACGTCTGCGACGTCAGACTGGTTGTTCCTTAATAACGAAATAACTACGAACGATTTTTGTTTGTATGAGAAAATGTTACAGTTCATATAAAAACAGGCATTAACGGCGAAACATGTCTATTTAGGATGGTTGCGAAACGACAGTTTTTCAACCGGGGATAGATCAGACTATTTAATTTTGAAGGTTTGCTTGCATCATTGAATTAAAAAGTTTTCTCTTCATTCTAGCCTGTTGTCAGAAAAAGCTAACCCTGCAACGTGAATTGTTATGACGAAACATATTGAACTCTTTGGGTGATAATGAACCACAACGAAAACTGTTTGTCATTTCAAAGCATGAATGTATTAGTATGTAGTATACACCTACATGTAGTAAGTTGTCAGGTAAAATAAATGCATGTAAATGTCGGTATGTTGAATATTTGGACGATCAGACAAAACAACACAATACAAAGCAATAACAGAAGGGTAAAAATATAGACGGACTGATGGAAATGTAGGCACAGTATGGTAGTCATATAGACCGGCTGGTAGGGTAGACATGTAGAATGATTGATAGACACATACTCAGACTGGTGCAGATTGATAGATTCATACTCAGACTGGTTGATTTGTTTTTAGACTGACTGGTAAACATGAAGATAAAATATCAAACACAGAAGAACTTGTGGACATGTAGACAGAATAGCAGTCACAAAAACGAAAATTCAACAAAACAACTAAAACACAAAGACGTTAAAATGTCACAATATGATTCCAGATAGACAGTGCTATGTTATAGAAACAATTCTTACCCCAGGTTTCTCTTCCATTATTACATCAACGTCTTCTGGTGTATGTCTTTGTGTCTGGTGTTATATATAACAAAAGAAAAAATGATGTTTCGTTAGTTGCCACAAAATAAATAAAACAGGTGCATATTAGATTTACAAATTATGTTATCAAACATGAAAAATCATTGCAATCATTCCGTGCGTCCGAAGTGCTACTCTTAATTAACTATCACCAGGAATGCTCAAACCGTAGCATTTCGAAGCCGAGGCTGTACAAGTCCAAAAACATGTAGAGCACTTTATGACCAAAAGGGACCTCAAATAGTCAATAACATACCAGGGGCCTTTAGAATTCCAGAAAGACAATGTGTATCAAAATCATGTCAGATCCGAAGTGACTTACGACTGGGTTGATGATACCGTAAGGGACTTACAGTCGACTAGCAATTGTATTAACCAAGTGCTGGCAAATAAAATTTACACCATAGTAATTTCGTGCTTCTTATGTGTTTCTTTATCTTCTTGTTTATTTGCCTTATCATGACCGCGTAAACCCAAACATTTGAAAACCAAGGAATTGTTACACGCAAGATGCATGGTGCACAATATCCTACGGATGACATATCCGACAGATTGTGTAACTTATTTTCTTAAAGATTTCTTATATATCATCATAGAATTCAACACCAAAGCATGTGTATTCTGATTTTATCTTGGTTTATCTTTGGTTGTTTCATAAACCAGAAACGAAAACCAGGGGTAAACATATTACCCTCGGTTACAATCAAATGTGTAAACCACACTTGTTCATACATATCCAAGCCTATAAAAGCTGGGAGTTGAAAATATACGTCCAAAATATACTTTTGACATGCTTTTTAGCAAAACAATATCTTACCCTAGTAATATTATCAAGTTGTACATGTACTTCATTGCCTTCCTGTGTTTGGCTTTGTGTCTGGTATAATATATAACAATACAGTAAAGATTTTGAATCACAAAAACATTGTGTTCTCATTTACATAAGAAAATGAATTATAAGTTAGACATTAAAATCACATTATATCGGATAAAACATTTTTTTTTAATATGAATCATTGACCTTTTTTTACTTTTTTTACTCGAAATTCATAATTTGATTATTCTTTAACATTAAATACAGTGTTAAAATGGTCTTACACTGGAAAAGCAGCAACCATTGCCCATTGCTATTTCCTACAAAATAAAATACTTAGTAGTGTATATGTAACTTAAATTTTGTAAAAGACATTTCTAATCTTTAAGTATTGTTTGAACAATCTAATATATGTAACTTATGATCACAGGGTTATCAGCAAGGAGTTATAAAATGAAAAGAAGGAGAGTTAAATTGTTTGTAAAACTTTAAAATAATTGATTTTCCTCTTTCTGAATATATCCTATACTTGATTGAATAATATATCGTGAAAAAATAAGTTGACACTATAGTAACTTATAAAATTAGATTCGTGCCGTGGCATGTGCTTAACATGTATTGATGATTTTGATGAAGCATGCGCATATGTTTTACTCGATAAATACGTCTGCTTTGTTAAAAAAAAAGCACATACTAGTATAAACTTATAATAATACGTCATAATGCTCGAGGGTTCTTGAAAATGCGCGTTTTGTAGACGATGTTGACATAATAAACAACTTATATATGTTATCGAAAGGCCTTCGACAATGAGCTAAGCCCATATCTCATAATCAGCTATAAAAGGTCCTAAATTACGAAAGTAACGAAAATCAAACGAGAAAACTAAAGGTCAACTGAATGTTCCAAACAAAAATTTAACAAAAAAAACCAAGTATGTAACACTAAACAAACAACAACCCTTGAAATACAGGACAGGCACATACAGACAGAATGTGGCGGGGCTATACATGTTCGTGGGATCCCACCTCTCCTTTTTACCAGCTGGGAAAGTGGTGTAATGTACAACAAAAATACATAACAGTCGTTGTTTTTCTTTCATACCGAAAAGAGTCAACCATTTGTTTTCTGTAGAAATTTCTTATGTCATGCAAAGATTACCTAAGCCGTATTTCGCACAACTCTTTAGAATTTTGGGTCTTAAATACTCTTCAACTTTATACTTGTTTGTTTTTCTAACTATTTTGATCTGAGCGTCAACTATTTACACCACTAGCTATAGGTCGATTCCACTGCTGGTAGACGTTTCTTTACCACGGGTGTATTACCAGCCCAGTAGTCAGCACTTTAGTGTTGACATGAATATCAATTATACGGTCATTTTTGTATACTAACCGTTTGCAAAAGTAAAAATTATTCAAAATACTTAGGATTTTCTTATCCCGGGCATAGATTACCTTAACCGTATTTTGTGGTACTTTGGGTCCTCAATGCTCTTCAAATCTTTCTAACTATTTTGGTCTGAGCGTCACTTATGAGACTAACGTAAACGAAACGCCAGTCAGACGTATCAAATTATAAGCCTGGTACCAGTGATAACTATTTACAGCGCTGGAGATTTGTTGTTCGCTTACTTTTTGTTTTGTCACACCAGGATCGATCAGCTTAGTGATGACTGTGTGCATGGTCTCTATTTCAAAGCAATGGGCAATGGTAAAATGTATGTAATATAATAAGGAGATGTTGTACGATTTTCAATGAGACTACTATCCGGCAAATTCCTTTTAAAATTGTAACACGATGATGACTGCTGTACCCATATTTTGACTATTGTATTTATTAGGTCTGTTTAGTTCACGCATCATTGTAAATATAACGGAATTTGGTTAGACTGTCATACAAAGTGAGAGGTTTAGCGCTATAAAACCAGGTTTAATCCACCTTTTCTACATTTGAAAATGCCTGTACCAAGTCAAGAATATGACAGTTCTTGTCCATTCGTTTTTGTTGTGTTTATAATCCTGGTAACTGATAACTGTTTACACCACTGGGTCGATGCTACTGCTGGTGGACGTTTCGTCCCGGAGGGTATCACCAGCCCAGTAGTCAACACTTCGGTGTTGACATGACTATCAATAATGTGGTTATTTTTATAAATTTCCTGTTTACAAAACTTTGAATTTTTCGAAAAACTAAGGATTTTCTTATCCCAGGCATAGATTACATTAGCCGTATTTGGCACAACTTTTTGGAACTTTGGATCCTCAATGCTCTTCAACTTTGTACTTGTTTGGCTTCATAAATATTTTTATATGAGCGTCACTGATGAGTCTTATGTAGATGAAACGCGCGTCTGGCGTACTAAATTATAATCCTGTTACCTTTGATAACTGTTATCATTTAATTTTTCCATGTATTTAGGGAATTTCCGATTTGATTTTCCTCTGAGTTCAGTATTTTTGTGATTTTACTTTTTCTAAATAACGTGGATTAAACATTTAAAGCACTTATAGGTCTCTGTGTGTCTTTATATATTATCAATCGACATAGCATTTTATGGCATCACAAGGTACCATGTTTCATGCTTGTATCAATATACGTTATGTATTTAGTTTCGGTTAAAATAAAGCAAAATTAGCTTTGGGCTCGGTCAATGCTCCGTTGTATGTTTGTTTTTATCTCTAGGTGCGAGATAATGTTGGTTATGCACTAAGCATTACATTGAGTACGATGACTTTATAAAGTTCATTCAGAAACTCGTCGTGTAGAACCAACTATTATTGCATGACAAATGAAAAAAGTGTTGTTATACACAATAAAATTTTACGTTCCAACGTTTACACTTTTAACGTATTTTCAATCAAATTTTTCTTAATAAATTTAAATCTTTGCCATGCTGTGGCTCCTATTAGGATGAAGATATAATTGATTACCTTTTTCTGAAACAAACAATTTTAATTAACAATACCGAAGAAGAAGTTGTAGCTATTATATATTTTCATGTTGATCAAAATACAATAAATTTAATGGTTATTCTGTATTTTTTAATTAAAATTGTTTCTAAATTGGATTTTTGAAAATAATCATTATTTTAAACCAAAAAAATATCTAATTACATTGCAAAAAAAACGAAGATATACTCATCAACAAAAGTAATGATACACAAATTTAAACTGCAATTGATCATAAATAATCATTCACATGAATGACAGTCGCATCAAATTCCATTATCTTGACAACAATGCGTGAACAAAACAAACAGACCAAATAGGTAAAAATTTCAAAAATAGGGGTACAACAGTTAACATTGTGTTATGATCTTAATCACATTAAAACCAAACAAAATGTAACAGAAATACACATTAAGGCATATTTGTAAGAAACGATCTTTATAAATCAAATATGTTAGTATTGATTAGTAGAAATTTCTTTGTAATGATGCATCGTTTTGTATTCTTTCGATGGTTGACTAGTATATTTAATCGGTTGAAAAGTAAGAATATCAGGCATCATCAAGCAAGAGACCACTACGTCAATGAAGTGAGTGAACATTCGGTATTCAGAATATGACAGTTGTTATCCATTCGTTTGATGTGTTTCAGCTTTTTATTTTGCCTTTTGATTATGGACTTTCCTTTTTGAATTTTCCTCAGAGTTCGGTATTTTTGTGATTTTACTTTTCATTACTTGTTATGACAATTGGATTTTAGTTATTTTCATTTATATATTTCATATAATACAAAGAAAAAGAAAACAAGATATTAGAAAAGCGCTTAAGAAGGTGGCGAACCAATATCATTGAAAGTATGATAGACATCCAGTTCAAAAGTGTTCTCCTAGTACATATTTTGATATTTTCACTCGCTGTTTTCACATGGATACATACAAGAGGGTACTTTTTCTAATCGAAAATTGTTCGAAGCTGACATATTGTTATCTATAGACAATTGTGGACCGAGAATGTGTGTTGGATATTGTTTTATACATTCTGGATGTGTTGCAATACATTATAATATGATTTTGTATTGCACAATTACTTTCATATCTGATAAAACCCAAGGGACCAAAATGCAAAGCTTCCGGAACACCTGCACGAGATAGCCAGGTTTTGTAAGGTTTCGTGTTGCTTATTAGTTTTAAGCTTTCTATGTTGTTTTATGTGGACTGCTGCATGTTTGTCTTCGTGTCGTTTTTCGTTTTTCGCAATGGCTGCGTCGGTATTTTAGACCTTTCAGTTTGATTGTTCCTTTGGTATCTTTTGACTCTCTGTTAAAATTTTACCCCTCCTTGCAAATGTACATACCAGTACTGTACATGGAGGATTTTTGGTACAGTTAAAAATAAATAGTGACAATATATTTTTGCGAAAACAAGGTTATGAGAGTTATTTAGATCTGCAAACATTTTTACTGAATCGTGTGGCAATCATGAGTACTCGTATATGGCCGAGTAAAGATCGAAGAGATGTCGAATGTGGTCGCGTAGAGATCGGGTATTGGTCGATTTGGTCTGGGGTCAAAATAGTATAGAGGTCGCAGTGATCTAAGCGATCGGGCATCGGTCAGTTAATCTGGACCCAAGATCAAACAGGTTGGCGTTGATCGGGAAATGATATGATACTAATCGAACAAAGGTCGAGATGATCGAGTAATGATCGGTAAAATATTTGTATTCCACCCAAACTCGATCTTTACACGAGCATTTCCCGATCAATTCGACCGTTACTCGACGAATCTTGTGTATATCATTTTATTCTGGTATCACTTAAGTTGAACAAAGGTATACAGAAAAACATATTAATTAACATTAAATTACATTGTGCATTTGTCGAGGAAGCATTAAATATGAGTGACTGGCTTCTCGATCCTTACTCGAATGATTTTTTAAACATGTCAAAAATTATCGGGTAGAATTTCAGATTGATGACGACCAAGATAAACAACCCCGAGCATTCTTGTCGATTGAGTCAGACCAGTCTCCAGATTACTTAATTTGTCATGATCGGGATTGGTCGAGTTGATCTGATCGGTAGTGTGAACCTAGCTTTAGTTACCCGCACAAGATCAACCAGATTCACACAGCCGATTAGATCAACTCTATGAACCCGACTGCTCAAATTCCCACGATCAAACGGGAACACATTCTTGATCAGGTCTGTTTACGACTTCTACCCGACCGCAATCCTACTGTACAAGATTTTAACTCGACAATTCACGACTTCTTAATGACTACATCATGATTCCAACCCAACCACCACTAGAATAAACATTCGACTATAAGACGAATTCACAATCTCTACAAGATCTCTACAAGATTTTTACTCGACTAGCTAGAACAAGCCAAAAAAGCTCGAACTCAGCCCGATCTCGACCAGAATTAATAGAATTGATCGTAAAGGGGTCGTAGGGATAGCCGGGAATTGGTCGAGTATGTACAATTTCATTAGAAAAAAGTCGGATTGTCTTATGCCCCGCCGAAACAAATGAGACATTTAGTGTTAACTTGTCAATCCATTCGTCCGTACGTCTGTCCATTCCACATATTAGTTTCCGTTCTCTAACTTTGGTTTGCCTCTATTAACATAATGTTATGAAACTCATACACACTGCTTATTACTAGATTCCTAATCAAATATCACACTGTACTGCAACTACAAAGGATTATTCTCAGTCACACTATTAGCCCTCGTTGACGCATATTACAAGTTTATATGGTTCAGAGATGGAAGTGCGTCTGACTCTTCAACCATTCTGAATAGGGGACTTTGATTGAGGAACTAGAAACACCCACTGCCCGGCGATATGGAGAACACTCATACATGTACCTCATGATTGAATATGATTGAGATCTGGGTGAAGCCGTACTCCAGAGATATCAAAACCGAGACTATCGTATGCACTATTTCAAAATGCCAGCAGGTTCAGTTGAGTGGCAAGAGAGTATGATTTTGTTCATCAGTGATATTGTAAAGCTGCTTGTAGTTTTATCGTTAAACCACTGATGTAATTATTTAAGTATGGCATCTTGTTTTCATGTGTTATAAAATTGACAAGATTGATTTTAAAATAAAGGTAATTATGTCTTGTTTTGTTTAAAACTGTACTAAAGCTTTGGTAGATGTTTTGCCTTTTTTTACGTTTCAAAAATGAGTCGAAACGTTTGTATTTACTTATGTATTAGATTTACTGCTCTTTTCTTGAAAATGACACCACGACGTGAGACTTGTCACTGAATCGGTACTTATGCATTATGACAGGTGCAATGTGTATTTGGTGGGTTTCGTGTTGTTTGTTTGGAATATTTGCCTCTGTTAAAGTACAGCTAAGTACTGTACACGGGGAAATTTTTGCAGATTTCATTTTCGTACATTTCAAAATAACAAGGACAATATATTCTTGCGGGAAAATTTATGAGAGTTAATTAGATCTACACATACTTTTAAAGAAACTTGTAGCAGCATCATATATAACCGAGTAGAGATCGAAAAGTGGTTGCGTTTGGTCGAAAAGAGATGGGGTATTGGTCGAGTTGGTCTGGGATAAAAAAAAAAAAAATAATAATAGTAGTCGCAGTGATCGATGACGTTGGTTGAGAAACGATCGCATTTTAGTCGAATAAAGGTCGTGATGATCGAGTACTAATTGTTCAAATATTTGTATTCAGACCAAACTCGATCCCTTTACGATCCTTTTTCGATCAAATCGATTGCTACTCGGCGAAACTCCGATCTCTTCTCGAGTGATTGGCTTCTCGATGCTTACTCGAATGTTTTTGACACGTCAAAAACTCTCTGAAAGAAAGTCAAATCGATGACGAGTAAGGTAGACCACCCCGAACATTCTTGTCGAAATAGCCAGACCAGTCTCCCGATCACTTAATCTGTCTTGATCGGAATTGATAAAGTTGGTCTGATCGGCAGTTTCAACCTAGCTTTAGCTTCAAAAATACTAGACTTCTTTGTTACTTAATTAAATTTTCATTGTCTATTAAAAATAGCCTAAAAAATGTTGTACACTCTTATAAATAATCTGTTATGCAAGTAATTAAATGAGGACCACATTGTTGAAAAACTTTGTTTGTCATTATACTTTTGGTTGCTTATATTATATTTTTGGTAATTTCAGCCTAGCAAGACAGAAATATTATAAACATCGAGCAAAAGCTAGATCCAGTCCTCAACACTATCTGTCATTGATAATAGATAATATGGACCAGGCAAAAACCACACTTCCAAGATTCTCATTGAATTCAAAGGTATGTCAACCAGATTCAAAACAAGATCTACAAAACTGTCAATTTGTACCATTTTTTCTTAAGTGTTATGATGAAATCTTCAGTAATTGCTCTGAATGTACAATTTGTACTCTTTTTTTGTTGTTTTTGCCTTTCATCTTAATAACAATACATGTAGTAATATATATATACTAAAATGTTATCCTAAAAAGCGTCCCATGAAATTATGTCTTCTTGGATCTATCTTGTTCAACGTTGAAATTTGGTTCACAGGACAGAACATCACATTTGTAAACTATAAAATAGTGTCTCCCTTAGTGAAGAATTGTCTCTAGTATGTGGACATGAATGTTTTATAAAAGTTTGTCACAGAGGTCAATTTTTCTTTTAGTGGCTATTTTTTCTGTCCCTAAAAGGAAATAATTTAGCAATCATTAAAATGTTTTAATAAATTTAATAGTTAAATCATAATTGAAATTTAAATCAAGACACCACAAATGTAAACAAAATGGAAAGTGATGAATATAAACAGCTATAGACTTTTTGTTTGATGGTCAATACCTTCCAAGGTTTAATAATAATAATTAAAGAAAACCCTGGAGTGAAACCTTTTCTGACACTGTTTACGTATAACTATCAAGAGATCAAATCAAAATCAGTTGTCTTTCGTCTTATTTTCTGTAAACTTGCGTCAAAAAGTTCGTTTGTACGGTGACAGATAGTTGTTCATTTCTGTATCATCTGGTGTCCTGTGGAGAGTTACCTCATTGGCAATCATACTTGATCTTATTTATATACTACACAACAGTCAAACAGAAAATAGTTCATAAAACAGGTAAACCCCACTTTGGAGGCTATATTAGTCATTAGCATTCTAATAATGATTTTCTATTGCACAATTACTTTCATATCTGAAAAAAACCAAGGGACCAAAATGCAAAGCTTCCGGAACACCTGCACGAGATAGCCAGGTTTTGTAAGGTTTCGTGTTGCTTATTAGTTTTAAGCTTTCTATGTTGTTTTATGTGGACTGCTGCATGTTTGTCTTCGTGTCGTTTTTCGTTTTTCGCAATGGCTGCGTCGGTATTTTAGACCTTTCAATTTGATTGTTCCTTTGGTATCTTTTGACTCTCTGTTAAAATTTTACCCCTCCTTGCAAATGTAAGTACTGTACATGGAGGATTTTTGGTACAGTTAAAAATAAATAGTGACAATATATTTTTGCGAAAACAAAGTTATGAGAGTTATTCAGATCTGCAAAAATTTTTACTGAATCGTGTGAACTCGTATATGGCCGAGTAAAGATCGAAGAGATGTCGAATGTGGTCGCGTAGAGATCGGGTATTGGTCGATTTGGTCTGGGGTCAAAATAGTATAGAGGTCGCAGTGATCTAAGCGATCGGGCATCGGTCAAGTTAATCTGGACCCCAGATCAAACAGGTTGGCGTTGATCGGGAAATGCTCTGATACTAATCGAACAAAGGTCGAGATGATCGAGTAATGATCGGTAAAATATTTGTATTCCACCTAAACTCGATCTTTACACGATCATTTCCCGATCAATTCGACCGTTACTCGACGAATCTTGTGTATATCATTTTATTCTGGTATCACCTAAGTTGAACAAAGGTATACAGAAAAACATATGAATTAACATTACATTGCATTGTACATTTGTCGAGGAAGCATTAAATATGAGTGACTTGCTTCTCGATCCTTACTCGAGTGATTTTTTAAACATGTCAAAAATTATCGGGTAGAATTTCAGATTGATGACGACCAAGATAGACAACCCCGAGCATTCTTGTCAATTGAGTCAGACCAGTCTCCCGATTACTTAATTTGTCATGATCGGGATTGATCGAGTTGATCTGATCGGTAGTGTGAACCTAGCTTTAGTTGCCCGCACAAGATCAACCAGATTCACACAGCCGATTAGATTAACTCTATGAACCCGATTGCTCAAATTCCCACGATCAAACGGGACCACCTTCTGGATCAGGCCTGTTTACGACTTCTACCCGACCGCAATCATACTGTACAAGATTTTAACTCGACAATTCACGACTTCTTAATGACTACATCATGATTCCAACCCAACCACCACTAGAATAAACATTCGACTATAAGACGAATTCACAATCTCTACAAGATCTCTACAAGATCTTTACTCGACTAGCTAGAAAAAGCCAAAAAAGCTCGAACTCAGCCTGATCTCGACCAGAATTAATAGACTTGATCGTAAAGGGGTCGTAGGGATAGCCGGGAATTGGTCGAGTATGTTCAATTTCATTAGAAAAAAGTCGGATTGTCTTATGCCCCGCCGAAACAAATGAGACATTTAGTGTTACACTTGTCAATCCATTCGTCCGTACGTCTGTCCATTCAACATATTAGTTTCCGTTCTCTAACTTTGGTTTGCCTCTATTAACATAATGTTATGAAACTCATACACACTGCTTATTACTAGTATCCTAATCAAATATCACACTGTACTGCAACAAAAAAGGATTATTCTCAGTCACACTATTAGCCCTCGTTGACGCATATTACAAGTTTATATGGTTCAGAGATGGAAGTGCGTCTGACTCTTCAACCATTCTGAATAGGGGACTTTGATTGAGGAACTAGAAACACCCACTGCCCGGCGATATGGAGAACACTCATACATGTACCTCATGATTGAATATGATTGAGATCTGGGTGAAGCCGTACTCCAGAGATATCAAAACCGAGACTATCGTATGCACTATTTCAAAATGCCAGCAGGTTCAGTTGAGTGGCAAGAGAGTATGATTTTGTTCATCAGTGATATTGTAAAGCTGCTTGTAGTTTTATCGGTAAACCACTGATGTAATTATTTAAGTATGGCATCTTGTTTTCATGTGTTATAAAATTAAGATTGATTTTAAAATAAAGGTAATTATGTCTTGTTTTGTTTAAAACTGTACTAAAGCTTTGGTAGATGTTTTGCCTTTTTTTTTACGTTTCAAAAATAAGTCGAAACGTTTATATTTACTTATGTATTAAATTTACTGCTCTTTTCTTGAAAATGACACCACGACGTGAGACTTGTCACTGAATCGGTACTTATGCATTATGACAGGTGCAATGTGTATTTGGTGGGTTTCGTGTTGCTTATATTTTAGTTATAATGAGTTATGTGGATTGCTGTTTGGCTTGTCGTCGTTTTTAGTTTTATTCCATGGCTGGGTCGGTTTGTTCTTGACCTCTGGGTGTGATTGTTAGTTTGGAATATTTGCCTCTGTTAAAGTACAGCTAGTACTGTACACTGGGAAATTTTTGCGGGTTTCATTTTCGTACATTTCAAAATAACAAGGACAATATATTCTTGCGGGAAAAGTTATGAGAGTTAATTAGATCTACACATACTTTTATAGAAACTTGTAGCAGCATCATATATAACCGAGTAGAGATCGAAAAGTGGTTGCGTTTGGTCGAAAAGAGATCGGGTATTGGTCGAGTTGGTCTGGGATAAAAAAAAAAATAAATAAAAAAAAAATAATAGTAGTCGCAGTGATCGATGACGTTGGTTGAGAATCGATCGCATTTTAGTCGAACAAAGGTCGTGATGATCGAGTACTAATTGTTCAAATATTTGTATTCAGACCAAACTCGATCCCTTTACGATCCTTTTTCGATCAAATCGATCGCTACTTTGCATAACTCCGATCTCTTCTCGAGTGATTGGCTTCTCGATGCTTACTCGAATGTTTTTGACACGTCAAAAACTCTCTGAAAGAAAGTCAGATCGATGACGAGTAAGGTAGACCACCCCGAATATTCTTGTCGAAATAGCCAGACCAGTCTCCCGATCACTTAATCTGTCTTGATCGGAATTGATATAGTTGGTCTGATCGGCAGTGTCAACCTGACTTTAGCTTCAAAAATACTAGACTTCTTTGTTACTTAATTAAATTTTCATCAAGAAAATGACCTTAAACTGTCATACATGTATATCCCCATTTCAAAACCAAATTCAACTAAATTGTTGAATTAAACAGCTTTGCATAAAGTTTAACCTATAGAAACCATATATATCCCGAATTTTTCGTGTATAATTTGTTATGTCAATTCATAGCCAATGTTTAAATCTTTAAGAGACAGATGCCGAATAACTAACGACCGAAAACAATCCCTAGTACAGTGTGAAAACCTTAACACATTAGCACATTTAACCTAAAGTCTTAATGCAAATTAATTGACCAAAAATGTGTGGCTAAATTATATCATCTTATAATTATTTTGCATTAATTTTTTATCCCTCATTTTTTTGATAAGCAACAACATCAAAAGAGCTATATAAATGTTCGTGAGAGTCAGGCTCGATGATGTTAAAATTGGCTTTGAGAGTATTGTCATAGATTGAAACGATTTCCGTGTAGATATTTTATTATCATGCATAAAACGATTCAACCTTGCATCAAATGTCGTCTGATAAGACCCGACACTGTTTTAGTATGTCCGCAGTTATAGCTTGGGTTGGTCCTCTAGCTTAGACTTGATTATAATTAATGTAACAAAAGTATATTTAAACAAAACGCATTTGACTAACAGGTCGAAAATATATATATATATATATAAATATTCAGATCCAATGGCAGTCAGCAGGGTTGAAGAACATCAGTTGTTCGACCTGTTAGTCAAATGCGTTTTGTTTAAATATATACTTTTTCACTTTTTTGGTCTTTTGGAAAATGTTGTTTGTTCTGTTTTTCCCTTCTACAACGAAATTTGTTTGACATGCACACGTATAAAAATTGCAGATTTATCCAACGCAATCATAGGTTTGAACGTAGTTTTCAATTTAGACTCGTTTATATATATATATATATGTTTTGTAAGTATACTAGTTTCGTCGTTTTTGACGTTATCATAACCACTAATACTAATCTAAAATGTGTTAGATTTGTATTAATTCTAATGGTCACCTGTTGTTTCTAAATCAGTCGCTTCGTCTTTAATAAACCATTGGAATACATGCTATAAGGGTCAGCTATTGTGATTCAAATTGATAACATTTGTTTCTTTTAAATGTATTTCAAGGTCAAGAATGCCAAATGTTGTAAATCTTTAACCTTTAGTTACAATAACAACAAAATTACTATGAATAGTTTACGTTTATTGTGGGTTTTTTTGTGTTTTTTTTATATTTTTTCCAATAAATTCAAACAAAAATTAAGTAATCTATAATAAGTTTCAGTCAACAGATGTATTTTATTACATTGGCCGTTTGAACATCGACTTTGATTTTATAATTTTATATGGAGCACAGGACCGTAACTACATAGTCTGGTGTCAATGGATGTTGGAAATAAATTTAAAAAATGTTGAAACACAAGCTTTTCTTCAGATCATATTGTTTTCATGGCGAGTGTCTTGCAAAAATCAGCTGATTTCTCTTTTTGATGTTGCCCCAGCCTGTTTTTTTCGTGATCCATCTTTAAAATAAGTGTTAAAGGTCTATTATTGTAGTTATGTGTCTTGTCTGTACCCAGATTTGTTTTTTGTTCATTTATTGTCCTACTTTTTGACTAAATTCTAAGTGTTGATTTATTTTTGCAAATCTAGTAATTTTTTTTTAACTTGGGAGTTTTCTTATACCACAGGACCTTTTGTCTATTTAAAAAAAAACTATATGAAATTGTTAGAATATTATCGAAATTAGAGCTACGATATCGGGTGAACGGTTGTGTGGTTTGACAATGCTGCATGTCCACCGATTGATACGATGCTTTTTGTCCGCAATTTGCTTTTTGTCCGCTTTTGCTTTTTGTCCGATAATTTTGCTTTTTGTCCGACACTTTTGTTTTTTGTCCGTTGCTTTTTGTCCGTTTTGCTTTTTGTCCGATAATTTTGCTTTTTTTCCGACACTTTTGCTTTTTGTCCGTTGCTTTTTGTCCGTTTTGCTTTTTGTCCGATAATTTTGCTTTTTGTCCGTTGCTTTTTGTCCGTTGCTTTTTGTCCGCTGATTTTGCTTTTTGTCCGCTGATTTTGCTTTATGTCCGATATAAAAATGTGTATAGTTTTGCAGGTTTTAGTTTGAACTTCGAAAAATCATCATTAGGGTATCTTATTTAAAAAGAAATATGTCTGATTACCTCGCCAACCAATCGAGATGACCAACATGACTGAAATAGAATTTACGGGGTAGAATAAAAGTTTTGTCTATTATTTTGAAAACCATTAAAAAGGGAGAAAATCTGGCAACAGAAGGATGTTGAGCTCTACCAATTGTCAAAACTGTCAGATGACGTCCGAAATTGGTTTCCATTCTTTAACTATAGTTCGCCCCAAACCAATGTTATGGAACTTAAACGCAATGCTTATTACCATAAATTCCAGATCAAGTTTGAATTTTTATGGTGTCACTTTTACTGCTCTAGAGTTTGGAAATGGAAAAACTGCTAAACTTTTTATATCCGTTCTTTAACTGCAGTTTGCCTTAAAAAAAAATGGCATGAAGTTTAAACGCAATGAGTATACCACAAAACACAGGTCAACTATGAATTTTTATGGCCTCACTTTTCTTCTTATGCCCTAAATAAATGGGAAAATACTGACTTTATCGTTTGTGTTTCTTAACTTAATATAAAAAAGAAGATGTGGTATGATTGCCAATGAGACAACTTTCCACATGAGACTGAATGACACAGGAATTAACAACAAAAGGTCACCGTACGGCCTTCAACAATGAACAAAGCCCATACCGCATAGTCAGCTATATAAGGCCTCGAAATGACAATGTAAAACAATTCAAACGAGAAAACTAACGGCCTTAAGCAAATTTTTTGAAACTTATACACAATACTTATTACAACATAAGTTAGATCAAGTACAAATGTGGGAATGGTCACTTTTGTCGTTATCAAGTTATGTCCCTTTCTAAGGAAATATGCGAGCGGGGGCATTATCTGTGTTCCATGGACTCATTTCCCATTTTAATATAGGATTCATTGCCCTAAAATAACAAATAGTTTTGCCTACTATCTTGAAAATTATAATATATATATACAGAAAAACGTAATGGTGATCAGCAAGATCAGTTCTATAAATGAGACAACATGATCGAAGTCGTTAATCGACTCCTTAATACAGATAATGTCCATTGATGATGATTTTGACCATTTTTTTTTAATCATTGTAACAAAGTTCAACTGATAAATAATAATATTTGTACAAACGTAAATTTTATTTGTTTGATTTTTAATTTTTTTAAATTGGCATTTTTAGGGGACATAGTGGGTTTTTTTTTAAAGAAACTTTTACCATCTTAAATTTTAGCAGGAAAAAAACGCACGGTGACCCTATTGTATCTATTGATATTCTCAAAGCATTTTCTGAAAGCTATCTTCTCGCATTTTGTTTTCAATTCAATAACTTAGACTAACTGATCACATGATGCTGTTTTTCTCCGTATAATCCATACAAATACCGCGCTGAACTTAAGTAGGTCCATTATTCATTATCCATTATTCAAAATTCAATAATGAATAATGAAATAGTTCATTATTCACTTTTCAACGTTAAATGTTGAATAATGAAAAATGAAATAGTTTAAATTTCAGTTTTCAAAATGAAAAGTGAGTAATGAAATAGAATTTTATTATTTGACTGTGACACTATATCCCGTATTTCATAATTCGTCATTTTCGTATGATCTAACTAATTTTCAAATTAATTTTGTAAAAGACTTCATGTGGAAAAAAGCGTTTGTAAAAATTTATTTACATTAATTTCCGGACCTATGACTAGTCTAGCTATAAAAATACGGAGAGTCAAACAGTAAATAGGCCATAAAACATGTAAAAAATAATCTCCATGTTCTTATTTACCATATTTGAAGGCTATTTAGTACTCAGCTGTCTAAAAATTAATTTTTATTGCACTATAACTTTCATATCCATCGGGGCCAAAATACGAAACCAAACTCCTTACTGTGTATTGCTACCTTATACGCCATTCAAAAGCGTTCCAACAGAGAAACGAGAGGTATATAGCCTATGGCTATACAAAGAGGAATAAAATGGTTATAAACAGTATGTCCCGCAATGACCATTAGAGGTGCCAAAATACACGTTGTTAAAACAGTTTTGTTACTCTATCAAGGTTTCAAATGATGTATTACGGTTTCTTGAATAAGAGGCTGAAAGGTCGCAGTAGTCGTCCATTATTTAAAATAAGCTATGTCTTTTAAAAGTCACATGCACTTCGAACTTTAGGTCATTCGTTTCTCCTCTAAAAGGCGACGAGGAACACACTGACTACACACTTTTTGCTACTCTATTAATAAGTTTTCGAATGAGGTATAAGGTTTAAGTGTAAATAGGGGTTGAAGGGCCGCAACAGCCATTCTAGTATTCAAATTATCCGATTCATTATTAAAACATGGCTATTTCTTAATTTTCACGCGTATTTTGGCATTTTGGTCCTCCGTAACCCCCTTAATGGTCATTGCTGTACAATTAGCATGTCATATCTATAATCAAGGGATGAGGAAGAGCAAAGGTCCAGTGAAAATAATAAAAGACAACGTAAAGTATTTGCGATTTTTTTTTATATTTATAGTATTCAGGTCGTCCATACATTAAACCAAGAAACTTCTGTTAAAATAGTTAGGGGATCCCTCTAGTTATTCCTCCGAAACTATATAAAAAAACAAAGTTAAAAATTTCAAGGAGTGTTTTAATTTTTTTGTCTGATATTAATTTGAATATTTGTAAGATCAAAATTACGAATACGGTATATAGTGTCACAGTCAAACAATATTATTATATTTCATTCTTCACTTTTCAACTTGAATACTGAAATAAACTAGTTCATTATTCATCCCTTAACGTATAGTGATTAATGAACAAAACATGACTGAAATAGAATTTACGGGGTAGAATAAAAGTTTTGTCTATTATTTTGAAAACCATTAAAAAGGGAGAAAATCTGGCAACAGAAGGATGTTGAGCTCTACCAATTGTCAAAACTGTCAGATGACGTCCGAAATTGGTTTCCATTCTTTAACTATAGTTCGCCCCAAACCAATGTTATGGAACTTAAACGCAATGCTTATTACCATAAATTCCAGATCAAGTTTGAATTTTTATGGTGTCACTTTTACTGCTCTAGAGTTTGGAAATGGAAAAACTGCTAAACTTTTTATATCCGTTCTTTAACTGCAGTTTGCCTTAAAAAAAAATGGCATGAAGTTTAAACGCAATGAGTATACCACAAAACACAGGTCAACTATGAATTTTTATGGCCTCACTTTTCTTCTTATGCCCTAAATAAATGGGAAAATACTGACTTTATCGTTTGTGTTTCTTAACTTAATATAAAAAAGAAGATGTGGTATGATTGCCAATGAGACAACTTTCCACATGAGACTGAATGACACAGGAATTAACAACAAAAGGTCACCGTACGGCCTTCAACAATGAACAAAGCCCATACCGCATAGTCAGCTATATAAGGCCTCGAAATGACAATGTAAAACAATTCAAACGAGAAAACTAACGGCCTTAAGCAAATTTTTTGAAACTTATACACAATACTTATTACAACATAAGTTAGATCAAGTACAAATGTGGGAATGGTCACTTTTGTCGTTATCAAGTTATGTCCCTTTCTAAGGAAATATGCGAGCGGGGGCATTATCTGTGTTCCATGGACTCATTTCCCATTTTAATATAGGATTCATTGCCCTAAAATAACAAATAGTTTTGCCTACTATCTTGAAAATTATAATATATATATACAGAAAAACGTAATGGTGATCAGCAAGATCAGTTCTATAAATGAGACAACATGATCGAAGTCGTTAATCGACTCCTTAATACAGATAATGTCCATTGATGATGATTTTGACCATTTTTTTTTAATCATTGTAACAAAGTTCAACTGATAAATAATAATATTTGTACAAACGTAAATTTTATTTGTTTGATTTTTAATTTTTTTAAATTGGCATTTTTAGGGGACATAGTGGGTTTTTTTTTAAAGAAACTTTTACCATCTTAAATTTTAGCAGGAAAAAAACGCACGGTGACCCTATTGTATCTATTGATATTCTCAAAGCATTTTCTGAAAGCTATCTTCTCGCATTTTGTTTTCAATTCAATAACTTAGACTAACTGATCACATGATGCTGTTTTTCTCCGTATAATCCATACAAATACCGCGCTGAACTTAAGTAGGTCCATTATTCATTATCCATTATTCAAAATTCAATAATGAATAATGAAATAGTTCATTATTCACTTTTCAACGTTAAATGTTGAATAATGAAAAATGAAATAGTTTAAATTTCAGTTTTCAAAATGAAAAGTGAGTAATGAAATAGAATTTTATTATTTGACTGTGACACTATATCCCGTATTTCATAATTCGTCATTTTCGTATGATCTAACTAATTTTCAAATTAATTTTGTAAAAGACTTCATGTGGAAAAAAGCGTTTGTAAAAATTTATTTACATTAATTTCCGGACCTATGACTAGTCTAGCTATAAAAATACGGAGAGTCAAACAGTAAATAGGCCATAAAACATGTAAAAAATAATCTCCATGTTCTTATTTACCATATTTGAAGGCTATTTAGTACTCAGCTGTCTAAAAATTAATTTTTATTGCACTATAACTTTCATATCCATCGGGGCCAAAATACGAAACCAAACTCCTTACTGTGTATTGCTACCTTATACGCCATTCAAAAGCGTTCCAACAGAGAAACGAGAGGTATATAGCCTATGGCTATACAAAGAGGAATAAAATGGTTATAAACAGTATGTCCCGCAATGACCATTAGAGGTGCCAAAATACACGTTGTTAAAACAGTTTTGTTACTCTATCAAGGTTTCAAATGATGTATTACGGTTTCTTGAATAAGAGGCTGAAAGGTCGCAGTAGTCGTCCATTATTTAAAATAAGCTATGTCTTTTAAAAGTCACATGCACTTCGAACTTTAGGTCATTCGTTTCTCCTCTAAAAGGCGACGAGGAACACACTGACTACACACTTTTTGCTACTCTATTAATAAGTTTTCGAATGAGGTATAAGGTTTAAGTGTAAATAGGGGTTGAAGGGCCGCAACAGCCATTCTAGTATTCAAATTATCCGATTCATTATTAAAACATGGCTATTTCTTAATTTTCACGCGTATTTTGGCATTTTGGTCCTCCGTAACCCCCTTAATGGTCATTGCTGTACAATTAGCATGTCATATCTATAATCAAGGGATGAGGAAGAGCAAAGGTCCAGTGAAAATAATAAAAGACAACGTAAAGTATTTGCGATTTTTTTTTATATTTATAGTATTCAGGTCGTCCATACATTAAACCAAGAAACTTCTGTTAAAATAGTTAGGGGATCCCTCTAGTTATTCCTCCGAAACTATATAAAAAAACAAAGTTAAAAATTTCAAGGAGTGTTTTAATTTTTTTGTCTGATATTAATTTGAATATTTGTAAGATCAAAATTACGAATACGGTATATAGTGTCACAGTCAAACAATATTATTATATTTCATTCTTCACTTTTCAACTTGAATACTGAAATAAACTAGTTCATTATTCATCCCTTAACGTATAGTGATTAATGAACTATTTCATTATTCTTTTTTGAATTTTGAATAATGGAAAATGAATAATGAATAATGGACGTTAAATTAACATGTTTAACCCCGCCACATTATTTATGTATGTGCCTGTCCCAAGTCAGGAGCCTGTATATTCAGTGGTTGTCGTTTGTTTATGTGTTACATATTTGTTTGTCGTTCATTTTTTATAAAAATAAGGCCGTTAGTTTTCTCGTTTAAATTGTTTTACATTGTCTTATCGGGGCGTTTTATGGCTGACTATGCGGTATGGGCTTTGCTCATTGTCGAAGGCCCTACAGTGACCTAGTTGTTAATGTCTGTGTCATTTTGGTCTTTTGTGGATAGTTGTCTCATTGGCAATCATACCACATCTTCTTTTTTTATATGTACTTCAGCGCTGTCATACAAATTGTGTCATTTTGTCCCAACCTGTAACTTGTGTAAAATGCTCGGTGACCTATCATATTTATTACAATTTTGAACATTACACAGTTAATATATACATTTTGAACATTACACAGTTAATATATACATTTTGAACATTACACAGTTAATATATACATTTTGAACATTACACAGTTAATATATACATTACACAGTTAATATATACATTACACAGTTAATATATACATTACACAGTTAATATATACATTACACAGTTAATATATACATTACACAGTTAATATATACATTTTTGAACATTACACAGTTAATATATACATTTTTGAACATTACACAGTTAATATATACATTTTTGAACATTACACAGTTAATATATACATTTTTGAACATTACACAGTTCATGTATACATTTTTGTACTACGTTTTGGCAAATTCTAGCATTTTTAATCTAAACTTCCATACCACCTTAAAGAAGATTTTCATCTATCCTTTTTTAAGTTTTGTCATATATTATAGAAAATTATAATAGATTAAGATACACTTTAAATCACAAAAATGATCAGCAAGTCAAGATCTACTAACAAATCAAATTGTGTCGACAAAGTAAAGTAGACGGTGAATCTTTATAGATGTAATTGCACTTAAATGAGGATTTTTATCCTCTTTTGTGTTTTGAGCAAAACTTAACAAGATAGAAGGAATCTAAACAGCACATGATCTGCAATACAAGATCAACAAAACAGATTTTGTCATGAATTATATTCTTGTGTACAATGTTGGAGAGTGCCCTTTGTTGAATATGCACATAGACCCAGGTGATCACAAAGGCTATTTAGAGCCTCTAGTTTATTATTATTAGAACTTTGCATAGTTGGTCAAAATGACTTTTAAGACTAATGTCGAATACTTTTTGCTTGATAGATTTTTGGTACATATGTGAGGGACATGGGTTATTTGAACGGACGTAATTCGAGTTCGAACGTTTTCTAACTCAAGTATGACTTTTTTCTTCCATTTACTTTCGACATGTTAAGTTTAGCTTATGTCATGAATGTCACGCCCTTATTGTTAAAACACTTCAATAAACAGCGGACTATATGCCAGGTCTTTCTAACAACTAATCACTAACGATTTGGGGTGTAATTTAAGGAGGCATTTCCAAGGATGCAATTGCTTGTAGACTGTATAATTATTTACCCTCTACAGTACACCAAATAGTCCACAAATCCTCAAAAGGGACCTTTTAATGATAGGCCATGTCAAGGGAGATATAAAGCAACAAACGCCCAGCAGGATCGATACATTTGTCTTAAACATCCCCGACATTGATTCCGCGTGGCTTTCAAATTGACACGAGTATACATTGGTGTTCATGTAAAACCTTTGGGGCTATATCAGTTTCATGGAAATTAACAAAGAGCATGACAACCTTTACTTGGTGACGTTTAATGGCTGTCCGGCGTATTAAAAAAAATATCTGTTAACCAATAAAAAGTAAAAACACAAAAATACCGAACTCCGAGGAAAATTCAAAAAGGAAAATCAAAAATCAAAAGGCAAAATCAAAAGTCCAAACACATCAAACGAATGGGTAACAACTGTCATATTCCTGACTTGGTACAGGCATTTTCTTATTTAGAAAATGGTGGATTGAATATCAGGACTTTTCTGAGTTGTTTTGAGGTAGCTGTCTTTTTATTCGTATAGTTTCTCTTGATTTTCTTTACCGCTATGAAAATAACTAATGTGCATGGGTAAGACGATTCGCTTCTTTAATTCATACTTTGGTTGGGTGCAATAATTGGTATAAATAAAACGAGAACGAGGGTAGACGTCAATAACACAGCAACCCAACGAGAACGAGAGTAGACGTCAATAAGACAGCCACCCAACGAGAACGAGGCTAGACGTCAATAAGACAGCAACCCAACGAGAACGAGGCTAGACGTCAATAAGACAGCCGCCCAACCAGAACGAGGCTAGACGTCAATAAGAGAGCAACTCAACGAGAATGAGACTAAACGTCAATAATACAGCAACCCAACGAGAACGAGGCTAGCGGTCAATAAAACAGCAACCCAACGAGAACGAGGCTAGACGTCAATAAGACAGCAACCCAACGAGAACGAGGGTAGACGTCAATAAGACAGCAACCCAACGAGAAGGCGGGTAGACGTCAAGAAGACAGCCACCCAACGCAGGGGCGGATCCAGCCATTTTAAAAAGGGGGGTCCCAACCCAGAGTAAAAGGGGGGGTTCCAGCTATATGCTCCCATTTAAATACATTGATCGGTCAAAAAAGGGGTTCCTACCCACCCCCCCCCCCCCCCCACCCCTTTTGATTCGCCAATGCAATGAGAACGAAGGTAGACGTCAATAAGAGAGCCCAGGGGCGTAGCTACCCGGAGGCACGACAGCACGTGCATCCACGTCGTTTTCACAAAAAAAAATGAAGAGAGAGAGAGAGAAATGAGTTGTCAATCGGAATCGGACAGCGACGCGTGATGCATGTATTATCTTAGACTATTATGATTATAATATTTGTTTAACGTCGGAGACTGTTGGTGTCCCGGATATTAGTTTGACAACCTATAGTTACAAGTGTTGATGAAGCTGTTTGAGTCATGCAGAAAAAGATCGTGGCTCCATATACAATTACACGCAGTTGCGTGTACATTGATTCGGCATGCAAAAAAGAAATGGCAAAATCAAAATTTATAAATTGAATGTTAAAGGAAACAACTATGTTGTCACCTTTTTAATTAATGAAATATCATTAAATAACGACATTTGGTTTCAAAATAAAAAAAATGACAGGATCAGGAGGTAACTTGTATCTTTTACAAGATTTGAATTTATATTCAGTCTAAGACATGTAGTTTTGGAGAATATTTCACAGTGTACAGTTCATCAGTTTTTAATGAGATGTACCAATCGGCATTAGAATTATTAGATCCCTTCGATATCGTTGAAAATATGCCGAGGCGAAGTGGTCGACCGTGAGACTACCGGAGCCAATCACCACAGGCACTTGTCTCAGAAAAAAAAATTACCTATATACCTTAGTTATATTAAGGTATATAGGTAATTTTTTTTTCTGAGACAAGTGCCTGTGCATAACGGAGATCTTTTCAGTCACGGTACTACATATGTAATTGAAAACAAATGTACGATCAACAATGAACAACGACAGTTACATAGCATTACTGCATATTCATCGGAATTTCAGTGTGAATATTGACAAAGTAATAGAGAAGTTTCTTTCTTCCAAGACCCAAAGAGCAGATTTTGGACAACTTTGAGTAAATTCTTATCAAAAATATGAGTTGGTTATTTGTTACTCTATTCAGAAGATTTATTAATAGTTTTACATTCATAAATTTTTATCTTCATATACATGTAGCTCCTCTTTTAGCCGTCCTATGACCAAAAACCGAAAAAAAAACATTTTTCTGCAAAATAAGGTCCCAAAAATTTTTCGCCTCGCTCCGCTCGGCCGAATTTGCTTCCACGTCTTTTCTATCTAGCTACGCCCCTGGAGCCACCCAACGAGAACGAGGCTAGACGTCAATAAGACAGCCACCAAACGAGAACGTGGCTAGACGTCAATAGTAAAGACAGTTATCCAATGAGACAACAGCCAAAAGACATCTTTAGGTCGACATTAAGTGTAATCTTGAAAACTAAAAAAGTTGTCAATACAATACTGGTAGTTGTGTTTCCCGTTTTCTAAACTGATCAACATTCTTTGGATAGGTATAGTAAAACGAATCGGCGTACATCGGCCCGGTTTTCTTCTTGGTATGCGTTGATCTGTTTCGTAACAAATTCACCAGCTTTCTCAATTTTACAAAGCACCAAAGTTGCGCAGTATAATATCAACGATTAAATGGTTGACCTGGTGTGTAAGTCAATGATACAGCAACCCAACAACACATATGTCCTAAAGACATATACATTGTCCTTTCCCTGGTGAGAGTCACTGGTCCTTTCCCTGGTGAGAGTCACAAGTACTTTCCCAGTTGACAGTTACAGGTCCTATCCCTGTTGACAGTCACTAGTCCTTTCCCTGTTAAGAGTCAATAGTCCTTTCCCTGTTGACAGTCACTAGTCCTTTCCCTGGTGAGAGTCACTAGTCCTTTCCCTGGTGAGAGTCACTAGTCCTTTCCCTGGTGAGAGTCACAAATCCTTTCCCAGTTGACAATCACGCTTTTTACTAGACCGGTTTGCTGGTCCTGATTTTCAACGAGCTAGCTAGCAAGGGAACGGTCAGTATGAAGACATAACCATAGCGGTCGCCTTATTTTGAGACTGACTAAAATACATGTCATTCATTAGTCTTACTCCTTTATACCGCGTGCTTAGCGGGGAGGGGGCACACGTATCTAAAGGTGCAGCTGTTAAGAGTAATTGAAGCTTATTCCTCAGAAACTAAGCAACTTGTTATTGACTTTTCCATCATAAATTCTCTATTTTCCGAAAGGAAAGAGAAGATACAAACGGGACAATCAAAAATTTAATAAAAACACAAATACCTGTACCATGGCCAGTAGTACATTACAAACCTCAATACCTGTACAATGACCAAACATAACATAAAAACATCAATACCTGTACCACGGCCAAAAATACAATAAAAACCTTTAATTCCTGCACCATAGCCTAAAATACAATAAAAACATCAATACCTGTACCATGGCCAATAATACAATAAAAACATCAATACATGTAGATCTACCATGGCCAAAGATACAATAAAAACCTTCAATACCTGTACCATTGCCAAAACTACAATAAAAACCACAAATACCTGTACCATGGCCAAAAATACAATAAAAAACACAAATACCTGTACCATGGCCAATAAAACAATAAAAACATCAATACATGTAGATCTACCATGGCCAAAGATACAACAAAAACCTTCAATACCTGTACCATGGCCAAAAGTACAATAAAAACACAAATACCTGTACTATGGCCAAAAATTATATGTAAAGAGAGAGAGAGAGAGAGAGAGAGAGACAATTAAAAATGCTTGAAGAGTGACAAGTCAACCAAGATATCTGAGGTCTTCCGAGTTAACAGTACGTCAGTGCTTTTATTTTTGTCTCGTTTTCATTACATATTTTCTCTTCCTGTGTTCATTACTAATCGAACTGAAGCCTTTTAAGGCAACAAGGCGTTGTTCTAACGTACTGCTCAGAAAGGTAAATATGATTAATTATATGATCATTTCCCTCACTGTGTTCAGATTTTTTTTTCAACTTTCAAGAAAGATAATTAAAAGGACTTTTCAAACCGTGAGAAAATTGGATGTTTATATAAATATGCACTATTTTCAAACGGTTCTGAAGAAAGACTAAACATAGGAAGAATCTGCATAAAACAGATTTCTAAACCTTATATAAATGAAATAAAAATTATGATGATTTTTTTTAATCACAATGATCGAAAGGACGACTGGACGATTTTATTTGACGATTATATGTTAGAATTTCCAATTTTGAAATTATTATTCCAAAAACTATAACTAAGACCAAGTGAAAAAAAACATTTATGTATTCATAAAGACAATTATTTATTACTTATTAGTATATATCCAAAGTATTTCACAACAATTTATACAACACAGGAAAAGAACCAATCATTTTGATGAAGTCTCTCCTATCGGAGAATGCGTAAAAGAAGCTTCAAGTTTATTAATCAGAAAATTTCTTAACCCTGTCAAAACCTGATATATTGACATGATTGTCAAGAGAAATTTTTATTTATCAAAATTTGTTTTACATCGATTTATGAGAAAAGAGCTAATTCCCGGAGAAGCGGAAACATTTTATCATGGGCAAATGTAGGAGGACGGAAATAGAAATTGAAACTTAAACTTTGAACTGTGTTATTATTTTACATCATTAAAACGGAAATATTTGTATCATCAATATATAAATTTAAAATAAAATCTATATATTGGTGGTTGGCGATTTGATTGATTTTATACAAATTGAAGAAAGTTTTCGCTATTTAATGTGGTTTCTATACAAATGTGTAGGTTTCTTTTTGAAAGGATCACTTCAGGAATATTTAAGAAAATTACACAGACAAAATGCATTACGTTTTCCACTTTCAGTTATAGTTCAACCAGCCAAAAGTGTATGCAAAATGTTACCAAAATCTGTGACGTAGCTCATTTACTGTACCTTACCCTTTTAGAATTTTGTTGTTTGTGAAACTGCCGAGTGTTACGTAATAGCATTTTAAAGTGTTACATACTTTTTGCAAGCTATTACTTAAATTGCAACGAATAACATCGTAAAAGATAACTCAAGTGCTCGATTTTTCACTTGAGTAGAACGGTTTCTTATTATAAGAATCGTTCAAATGATATTCATGTCATTCATGGATGAAGAAAAAACATTTTGTTTTATCTTTTGTTCATAATGCAAAGTTATCAACCTATTATGTCTGTTTGAGTAGCATTATATTTAATTATTATTTTAAGGATCAACTGTTTAACATAAAAGACTATGGAACGGTCAATATACAAGTCTCAAGGGCGGATCCATGATTTTTGAAAAAAAGGGGGGGGCGTAACTCCATAAAACGGAATATATATTTAAATCGGTATACATATTGATTTTGTTATCGATACATTTAAACCAAAATAATTATTATTTTGCAGTTGTATATCATATTTGGTTTTCGTTTATCAATTTGGTTTGAACATACATTAGGCCGCCGTTATTTTTATAATTGTTTTACATTTGTCAATTTCTGGGCCTTTTATAGCTTGCTGTGCGGTGTATCAGTTTTGCTTATCATTGAAGGCCGTACGCCGTACGGTGACCTATAGTTTCTAACCGCTTAATTCTGCGTCATGATCTGAGATTACTATAAATCCCTTTGGATCCGCCAATGCAACGAAAACGAAGGTAGACATCAATAAGACAGCCACCCAACAACGAGGACGAAGCTAGACGTCAATAAGACAGCCACCCAACGAGAACGTGGCTAGACGTCATTATTAAAGACAGTTATCCAATGAGACAACAGCCAAAAGACATCTTTAGGTCGACATTAAGTGTAATCTTGAAAACTAAAAAAGTTGTCAATACAATACTGGTAGTTGTGTTTCCCGTTTTCTAAACTGATAAACATTCTTTGGATAGGTAAAGTAAAACGAATCGGCGTACATCGCCCCGGTTTTCTTCTTGGTATGCGTTGATCTGTTTCGTAACAAATTCACCAGCTTTATCAATTTTACAAAGCACCAAAGTTGCGCAGTATAATATCAACGATTAAATGGCTGACCTGGTGTGTAAGTCAATGATACAGCAACCCAACAACACATATATCCTAAAGACATATACATTGTCCTTTCCCTGGTGAGAGTCACTGGTCCTTTCCCTGGTGAGAGTCACTGGTCCTTTCCCTGGTGAGTGTCACAAGTCCTTCACCAGTTGACAGTTACAGGTCCTTTCCCTGTTGACAGTCACTAGTCCTTTCCCTGGTGAGAGTCACTAGACTAAGTCCTTTCCCTGGTGAGAGTCACTAGTCTTTTCCCTGGTGAGAGTCACAAATCCTTTCCCAGTTGACCATCACGCTTTTTACTAGACCGGTTTGCTGGTCCTGATTTTCAACGAGCTAGCTAGCAAGGGAACGGTCCGTATGAAGACATAACCATAGCGGTCGCCTTATTTTGAGACTGACTAAAAAACATGTCATTCATTAGTCTTACTCCTTTATACCGCGTGCTTAGCGGGGAGGGGGCACACGTATATTAAGGTGCATCTGTTAAGAGTAATTGAAGCTAATTCCTCAGAAACTAAGCAACTTGTTATTGACTTTTCCATCATAAATTCTCTTTTTTCCGAAAGGAAAGAGAAGATACAAACGGGACAATAAAAAATTTAATAAAAACACAAATACCTGTACCATGGCCAGTAGTACATTACAAACCTCAATACCTGTACAATGACCAAACATACAATAAAAACATCAATACCTGTACCACGGCCAAAAATACAATAAAAACCTTTAATACCTGCACCATAGCCTAAAATACAATAAAAACATCAATACCTGTACCATGGCCAATAATACAATAAAAACATCAATACATGTAGATCTACCATGGCCAAAGATACAATAAAACCTTCAATACCTGTACCATGGCCAAAAATACAATAAAAACACAAATACCTGTACCATGGCCAAAAATACAATAAAAACCACAAATACCTGTACCATGGCCAAAAATACAATAAAAAACACAAATACCTGTACCATGGCCAAAAATTATATGAGAGAGAGAGAGAGAGAGAGAGAGAGAGAGAGAGAGAGAAAAGAGCCAATTAAAAATGTCTTCTGATTGTGCGGTCTATTTCGAATAAGTTCTTCATTTCTTTTTAAAATTAACACGACTTGATTGTAAGCATGGGTTTATTTGTACAGATGTTCCTTGAATAGAGAATGAGTTTTACCGTCACTTTAAACAACTGTTATGTATCAATTCTTCGTGTCATAGAGTTTTGAATTTCATTTCCATATGAAATCTTATGAATTCCGTATTAGTAACAACAAAGTTGCATTTCTGGCAACTAAAATCGAATGTTTACGTTTTATTTAATGATTTTTATGATCTCACTAACCCTGCAACACTTTCAAAAATCCTAAATTAAAACAATGAAAACCTATATCGAAGCCCTCCTCTCCTTAATATACATGTAAAGACACGTACAACCCTTTGTGCTTGAAGTCAACCAAGATATCTGAGGTGTTCCGAGTTAACAGTACGTCAGTGCTTTTATTTTTGTCTCGTTTTCATTACATATTTTCTCTTCCTGTGTTCATTACTAATCGAACTGAAGCCTTTTAAGGCAACAAGGCGTTGTTCTAACGTACTGCTCAGAAAGGTAAATATGATTAATTATATGATCATTTCCCTCACTGTGTTCAGATTTTTTTTTCAACTTTCAAGAAAGATAATTAAAAGGACTTTTCAAACCGTGAGAAAATAAGATGTTTATATGAATATGCACCATTTTCAAACGGTTCTGAAGAAAGACTAAACATAGGAAGAATCTGCATAAAATAGATTTCTAAACCTTATATAAATGAAATAAAAATTATGATAATTTTTTTTAATCACAATGATCATGATGATCGAAAGGACGACTGGACGATTTGATTGACGATTATATGTTAGAATTTCCAATTTTGAAATTATTATTCCAAAAACTATAAACTAAGACCAAGCGAAAAAAACATTTATGTATTCATAAAGACAATTATTTATTACTTATTAGTATATATCCAAAGTATTTCACAACAATTTATACAACACAGGAAAAGAACCAATCATTTTGATGAAGTCTCTCCTATCGGAGAATGCGTAAAAGAAGCTTCAAGTTTATTAATCTGAAAATTTCTAAACCCTGTCAAAACCTGATATATTGACATGATTGTCAAGAGAAATTTTTATTTATCAAAATTTGTTTTACATCGATTTATGAGAAAAGAGCTAATTCCCGGAGAAGCGGAAACATTTTATCATGGGCAAATGTAGGAGGACGGAAATAGAAATTGAAACTTAAACTTTGAACTGTGTTATTATTTTACATCATTAAAACGGAAATATTGGTTTCATCAATATATAAATTTAAAATAAAATCTATATATTGGTGATTGGCGATTTGATTGATTTTATACAAATTGAAGAAAGTTTTCGCTATGAGTATTTAATGTGGTTTCTATACAAATGTGTAGGTTTCTTTTTGAAAGGATCACTTCAGTAATATTTAAGAAAATTAAACAGACAAAATGCATTACGTTTTCCACTTTCAGTTATAGTTCAACCAGCCAAAAGTGTATGCAAAATGTTACCAAAATCTGTGACGTAGCTCATTTACTGTACCTTACCCTTTTAGAATTTTGTTGTTTGTGAAAACTGCCGAGTGTTACGTAATAGCATTTTCAAGTGTTACATACTTTTTGCAAGCTATTAGTGCAGTGACAGAATAGGAAAAATTCGATTATTAAAGGAGTTTAATTTCACTTCATGGTATACACGGCTAAAAGTTGGCACAGTCCTAGAAAAATGATTTTATTTGAATTTAAGATTGGTCGTTAAAAAGTCGTATGGTGCAGGTTTTTTTATTTCAGCTTTTAGTCAGCAAATTTGACATCAAATGCAGATCAGAAGTGGCATGCAGTTTTGATATTTATTCAAAAGCTGCCATCGCATATCTTTCTTTTTTATTTAAAAGTGAAACATAATGTTCTATGCATTAGGCAAAAAGGGTAATCCTCAAAGCCTTTTGACGACAAATTATGAAGGTAAAAACTACTACTAACGGGGAAATTTTGTAATTTACCCGATTCAAACATCATACAACAAAGCGCTGATGAATGAATTATATCGTATCTACTATAAAGTAATACAACTACAATTTTTCTTTTCATGTACACATGTTTTTATGATGTCATATTGTTTAAAACGATATTTTTTTTAACTTAAGAAATCTCTTCTCATCAAACATTTACTTAAAAATATTCCGGATAGTTGTGTCCCGTCCATGATTGGGCTGGGACATAGTTTTCCTGTAATATTTAGACTTTATATTACTTGTTTTTGTTGATGTTTTATTGTTTAGTTGAATTATTTTGGTGTCCGTGATTCTTTTTTAAGGTTGTGTTATTTTGATTTTATCTATGTAAAAGGCGAAATAAGTTTTTCAATGGTTTATTTAAGAAATAGGGATCCGACAAAATCCCAAAAAGATAACAAACTAGAAAGTCCGTTGCAACTTTGCGTTATCATTTCAAAGAAGCAAACATTCATTTTAATACCTTAAATATTGTTATTTTATTAAATGGAGAAGAAGAATAATTGATTTATTTTTACAAACGTACAGTAAATTGAGGTATTTTGACACAGATGATTGTTTTCATGATACAATATACACAAGATTGCGCATATAATTGTCATTTTAAATCATAGATGTACATCTATCATTGGGTTCATTCTATTCGCTTGAAAATTGTTTATAATAAAAATGGATACGAATGATGCATAAGTCCACATGACATAGTGATATCTACAGTTCGCACTGCAATTTGAAATGCAGAACCTTTTAAAGACCTAAAGTGAACCTTTTAGCTTAGTTCTATGATTTCAAAATTCAGATATATTGAAGATTACCTTTCCCTTTTTTACCTACATTTTAGTCAGTCAGTACTTACATTTCCCAGTTAGCTAGTGATAAAGGATACTACAGAAATTATAATGTTCGCTTCATATCTTGGCCTTTTTCTTTGATATTGAGACGGATTAACGACTACAAACGAAAATCTATGACAAACTTTGGAGGGTGGTTTAAACTTTCCAGATGTCAATTCCCCAGCTAAGTTTCAATGTACTACACTTCTCTGCGCCATCGTATTATGTGCACATATCTCAAATGATACCCTATGCTGGTGCTTGTTGAGTCAATACAGTCTTCTTGGACAGGGGTGTACCCCTGACTACTTAAAGCAGTCCGCAGAATTTTAAGAGATATTCAAACATATTAGTCGACAATAATATCAAAACGGGATGGTAAAATTAGGTGAACGACGTAAATGACAAACAAAATTCTGCAAAACTTTCAATAGACCACCAAAGATTAACACGAAACATTCTGAAAAGAAGGTAATCTCGTGTGCCCCCGGAAAGTTTAGAAAATTCTGTTTAAATTGTAACACATGAGTGTCGAACGTGGAAACTTAATTTTGGTGCCATGTACTTAAATATGAAGAACTTGCGACTGAAAAAGACACAAATAGGTTTTTATATTACAGTATCACGAATAATGATACATAAGCTCTGTCGTGGCCCAACTCACTAGCACGTCTTTTTGCGGTTTACAATTTTTAGATACTAGGTGTCAGATCATATCTGAAAACTTGCAATTAATTTGTGCTCCATTCCTGTTTGTAATATAATAATACTTTTGATTCGCATGACACGGGTAACATTTGTTGACACAACCAAACTGAACTATTTTTTTGTTTTTCCTGGAATTTCCCTAGCCTTATTTTAAACATAACCATGGGTAACTTACGTATTGTTGCCTGTGTTTCTTTGAGGCATACAGACAAAATGGCAGCCGGCTCAAGTCAAGAAACCGAAGTCACGGTTATCAAAGGTTCTGCTTTGTGTACTATTGTTTTTTTTTCATTTTTTGGCCATGGCGTTGTCAGCTTATTTCGACTTATGACTTTTAATGTCCCTTTTTTATCTTTTGTCTCTCTTCCATATGCTTGCATCTATTGTAAAGAAAATTACAACCAAGACGAGGAATTTCATTCTCTAAAACAGAATATTTAAGTTAAGGCTGTTTAATGCTTATTTGTCATAGAGACACTATGAACCTTTACTGGAAGTCAAACAGTTGTATTCTAAATTACAAGATCATTCACAGAAGAAAGTTTTTTTTTACCATCAGCAGTGTGATACATCCCTAGTTCAGATATCAAATCACTTATACAGACCAGAATGTAAGGCATAACGACCACAACAATTGGAAACATTGCATAGACTACAAACAGTCATGTACTCATGGCTATTGTATACTGTCGATGCGGATCACAGATGGGTTTTTTTCTTGGCTTTTATTTAGAGATATTTTGAGTTTCAAGCAGCAGGACAATACGTTTTTTTCAATACAGGGTTCTTTTGACATTTGTCCTAGAGATGCACTGATGTTTCAGTTGTTTTATGTCCCCCATAAAATAGATTGACATGGCCAAAGTGTATTTAGCAATCATTATGACGATGATGTCCAATGGTGATTGATCAAAGCTCGCAATATGTGGAACACATACATTTGACCACCACTGTATTGCAAGGCACAACACGTTAAATGTCCGAAGTTTAACATTGATATTCGAAATATCATGATAGGATTTGTGACTTAAGAATTTTTTCGTGTTCTCTATTAAACACTACGGACCAATACTGACATTCGAGATTTGCTAAAACTTCCACTTGCAAACATACGTATTCCAGCCAATGGTAAAAACGTCGTAATAACGTCCCCACATTACGAAAGTCATTTGAGGTCTGAATTACTGATTAAAGTTATAGGTATATTTAGTGCTATGTCAATATATCCCGCATAAAAAAATGATCTTGCGTCACTTAGTTTGGGATTGAATAACCGAAACGTTCTTCATTTTCAAACGAATAAAAGGCTATTCTTTCATAAAATATACATTTTAAAAGTTGTAAGTTTATCTTAAAATGATTTATTTTCCTATTGATACAAATTTATTTCATAGAAATTGTCATGACATTGTCAAAACTCAGCTATAAGTATGTTTTGAAATAATTTGTGTTGTCTGTTTTGCATGAACCGAGTTCAACGTATATGGCAAAAACTTAAGTTTTCACTTTCATTGATGTATACTACATGTACTAGATGGTTATATCAATAAATACATAATTTTTCATAATTTTCTATAAATTTTGTTAAGTTTTGACTGAGATTGTTCTTAGTTTTTGAAGAAAAAAAAACATCATGTAAAACTGAAAACTACCCACCTTTTTGTACAGTCGCATACGTGTGTTCTGAAATCTCATATAATGATGGATTTCCAATTTTTGCATGAAAAATTGAAAAAAGGAAGACAATAGATATAAGTTTTCAATCATTCTACTGTAAAAAGGGTATTTAAATTGGAGTTAGATATTCAATTTTAATTTTCTCTGAAAACGACATATGACTTCTGAAAAACTGCACCATATTTTCATTTGACGACCAGAAGAATCTCAAAGTACACATATTTCCAAATCCAATGATATATGATATAGCCGTGTACCATTTTTGACGATTAAAATTTTATAAATCCAACTTTGGTCACCGGCCTATATTACTTAAATTGCAACGAATAACATCGTAAAAGATAACTCAAGTGCTCGATTTTTCACTTGAGTAGAACGGTTTCTTATTATAAGAATCGTTCAAATGATATTCATGTCATTCATGGGTGAAGAAAAAACATTTTGTTTTTATAATATCTTTTGTTCATAATGCAAAGTTATCAACCTATTATGTCTGTTTGAGTAGCATCATATTTGATTATTTTAAGGATCAACTGTTTAACATAAAAGACTATGGAACGGTCAATATACAAGACTCAAGGGCGGATCCATGATTTTTGAAAAGGGGGGGGGGGGCGTAACTCCAGAAAACGGAATATATATTTAAATCGGTATACATATTGATTTTGTAATCAATAAATTTAAACCAAAATAATTATTATTTTGCAGTTGTATATCATATTTGTTTTTCGTTTATCAATTTGGTTTGAACATACATCAGGCCGCCGTTATTTTTTGCGTTATAATTGTTTTACATTTGTTAATTTCTGGGCCTTTTATAGCTTGCTGTGCGGTGTATCAGTTTTGCTTATCATTGAAGGCCGTACGGTGACCTATAGTTTCTAACCGCTTAATTCTGCGTCATGATCTGAGATTACTATAAAACAGCGTTAAAGCAATCCCAGTTGGTCATTTTGGTCTCTGGTGGAGAGTCAGTGTCTCGCTGTGAACCATACAGTGTACCACGGCATCAGAACTTATTTGTATAAAGTATTGCCGATTGACGGACAAATGTCAAACTGACATTTTTTTTCATTTTTTCTATGTAATCTTTATTTCTGCAAATAATGTTTTGGTCAGGCTACATTTTTCATTTGCCTGGTCAGTTGTCAGGCACAAAATTCATACTTTCAAGAAGACTTGTCATATGATCATATTATTACATAACAATTTGTAAATGAAAATATATTCTAGTATGAATTAAGCATTGTATTGTTATTTTTGAAGATCAGCTGTTTAACATATTAGACTATAGAGCATTCAATTCAAGACTTAGGTGCGAAGAGACATTTTTTTAACGATTTTATGCTAAAATATCATATAAATCGTGAGAAACATGAGAAATCTTTTTATCAAAGGGTTGCGTACGTCATCTGCGTCCTCCTTGCTTGTGATTAAAATTTCCGGAAACAATTCCTGAAACGATTTGTATATTCTGTGCATTATTTCCCGCCTCATGTCAAAATATTTTTCCAGTTACGATTGCATGACGGCTTGTGACAGAAATGACAATACCAGACGGTTTTGGTCAAAAATGCAACAAGACGTATTCAAGGTTTTGTGACTACACAAGGAAGTATGTTATTATATTGTTAAAATAAGACGTGCATTTTGAAAATATTGGTCACACAGCCGGACAGCAAATCCACAGGCACTTGTTTCTTTCCATTGGAAGCTTCTATTTATATGGATAGTCGACCTTCCAATGGATAGAAACAAGTGCCTGTGAGCAAATCTCAGGTTGTCATATATGTAGCACAGGCTCTTCGCCACATGTTTCTGTCAATGGGGGGGGGGGGGGGGGGGGGGGTTGTTCTATCCACTTTCGTACGAGTGTGGATAGTAAAACCCCCAAGGTAACAAGACACAAGTGCCTGTGATATGTAGGTCTTTCAAACAGCTAATCTATATGAGTGTCTCCCCTGAATGGTGACATAGGCGGATCCAGCGGGGCAGCCACCCCCTTTTGTGGGAAAAATTTGGTTGATTATATCAAGGAATTGTATATTTAAAAGGAATGGAAACGCGGCCAACTTCAAAGAAAATATTATGATGCATCTCTTGCTTTGACCGGGTGTTAATTACACCCCATCGCTCTAACTGGCTCATTACTTATCTGGTAGAAGTTATCGAACGTGGCATTTAATCTGACACTAGTTATCTAACTTGACAATGATATTTTGTTTCTTCTTGGGCATGTTTCTGTACTAAAAAATAACGACTGAAACATCATTCTAAGGGGCATTCTGTTTCAATTTACTTGGCCTAAAATTAATCGTATTATTGTTTTTTTAGAAGATAATTCGCTATATACATTCTATTGTAGAGTAACGGTACTTACATTGTGTAGTACGAACGTGGTAAAGTAGCTAAGTGATAAATCATGAAACGAAAAATAAATTAATCCAAGAAAAAAAATATAACAATACAACCACATGCAAAGTTACTAATAAAAAACTTATTATTCAATGTTTGTTATCGTGATATTTCATGAAGGTATGTCACAACTGATATAATACCAATGTTATAGTAGTCTCAGGTCACAATCAGATGATATCGGACATTTTACGAGTGTTTAAAAGTTTTCATGCAAAATAAAGGACATTTTAAAAATGTAACTAAATGACTGTTAAAGAAAGAAGTTAATTTAAGTATTATGAAGGAAGGAAAATGTAAACAACTGCAGTATATTATCTAGATAAAAGAACTTAGATTACAGGTGTTATAATAAACAACGGCATGCAGGATGTTCCAATTTGCAGGTATAATATATCATGTATCAATGATAAGCTAATTTGTCTCTGGTCTTACATACTTTCAAGATGTTAAAAATTAATAATGTCGAGCTCACCTGTTAATTAATGCTAAATTATGCAGAGATGCAATAAATTTTCTAATTAGCAACAGTTAAAACTTTCCCACATTCGCATTTTATTTATTTAAACACCAAAGGAATACTTTTGCGGCCTATAGATTACTGCTCTGGGAGAAAAAAAGAAGGAACAGTTTTGCTGTTTCGTATGATAATTTGCGACAACGCTTTATAATGGCAAACTGCAATTACCAAACAACAATTTAGTATCTAAAGCAGCATTTGACAAAAAAAATGCATATCATCGTGCATGGTATCTAAAAAGGCACAATAAATCCCAATCGTGTGTCTTCTATATATTTCTCGTCTGTTATTTCAAACAAAATGGCGTCAATGTGAACTATAAACATGGGATTTTGAAAAATCATAGCTAATTCGTTTTTATAACCATTTTCAAAAAACCAACACTATCATGACTATGCGATAGAAAAAAGACGAAGCTTTTAAATCATATGTCAAGGTCACATCTATTTCATGCAGTTATTTAACTTATTCCAAAATACAAAGTGTCTATGTATTTGTTGACGCACAAATTCAAATTTTCAATATGTTTCGAAATAAAATCATATATATTGTACCAATTACATTTAGCATTCGTAAATTTTTTTAGACCAAACTGTAGGAAAATATTCCTTCTTTAAAATGATATCTCATTTTCTCACTCTTTTTCTTTCTACTTTCCAATATAATAAAGAAATCGTAGTGCACTCCCAGATTGATAGACATATTTTGACAGAATATTGAAACTCAAAACTGAAATTTCGAAAAATCGTAAAAAATTCTTAAAAGTTACAAGAAACTTCAAAAAAGGCGTAATCGATAGAATAAGGTTTCAGCTTCAGATTGATATCAACTGTTTTGTTTTGCACTTCGTAGTTTTCAAGTTTTTAGAAAAAAAATCAAAACACAGTCATGACAGTATTTTTTGTTTTGTAATCCGGATGAAACTCCCTCAATTTTCAAGACCGAGGTCTATTCTAATGAGAATTTACTCAATACAATATAACAAACGTATGTTTGATGAGGCATTAAAATGATACCTAAGGCCTTACTTTTTGGCTAGGAATAAAAGTTTATTCTTGATTTCGGGTTTCTCTCTTATTTATATCGTCTCAAGCAAGATGACCCCGTGAATTAAAAGACCGATTTATATGACAGGAAATGGAACTCCGTCATGATTTTTTATATTATTCATCATACTTCCGCCTGAGCCAGACATGGTTTATAGCTCTGCGGGTGCGCTGCGGGTATCCCGATTGATCTCGAGCCGCGTTTCCATTCCTTTTAAATATATAATTCCTTGATTATATTGAGAATCACTGACGCATGACTGGAGAGGGCCATCTTTTAGGTCAGTCAGTGGGTCCCCCTTATGATAATATCTGGATTCACCAGTGTAATGTACTCTTTAGTTTGAACTGGGACTATTATACATTTTGTAATAATTTTAAATTTTAAAATAAACACGATATACAGTACAGTCAAAATGCCGGCACTTCACTTGACCGCTAAGAAAACAACGTGTTAAAGGTTAACAGATCATAAATAATTCTGATAAAACAATAAGTGTGCAATAAAAACAATGTTGACAATTTCAATTCCTAATTAATTCAGAAAACAAAAGTTACCCGAGTCTCATGAAAAATGTCCACACTGTTTTGAACTTATGTGAACCTGGGAACAGTATATCTAATATATATGTTCTTCCGTGAACTTTGTGTTTACACCAATTATTTCAATATGGCAATGCATGGTCGGGTCTACTTTGTAGTTCTAATTGTGGACCCTAGTGTACATATTATCACGTAGCTATATTGAGCCAGAAAAATAGCCAGCTCCTATATTTTGTCGCAAGTTTTGAAACCTTGGGCTTGGAGCAAACTTTAGTACCAGCTAGAATCTTTATTTCTTCTACCAAAATTTAAACAATGTTCAATTTTAATTTCTTATGCACTCAGTCTGCACTGTACATCATTTAACATGTAATACATTGTAATACTAAGTCAGTTATTGCCATATTGGGTATATATACATACAACTAAACAATCATTTGCACTTTATTTTCTTTTGTCAGTTTTTCATATGTAGAAGAATATAAATTAGCTCATGGTCTGTATATATGCTACAGAATAGAGAAAATGTCTTTAAATTAAAATAGAAAGAATAGAAAAAATGAGTATTGAACATGTTGAATGAAGAAAAAAAATAAAAGGTGTTTAAATTTACAGAATAGTGAAAATTTGTATTAAAAATAAAGAATACAGAAAAAGATGACAAAAGGCATCCTACATTCTACCCATACTGCTACTAAGACCCTCTTTTACCCTTCTCATAACTCAAAAGACATAAACATATAAATTCTAAAGCAATAAATTATGTAGACATGTCTTAGTAGGTACATTTGTATCTCAATGAAATGAAAAAGTAAAGTTGAATTATCTTTCTTTATTCGGGTGTGATCATCCTTTGGAGAATTATTAACATACTATATAGTAAAATATCATTTCTGTAGATCACTGATAGGGGAAGTGGTCTAGAACACAGTATTATTTTATTTAGGGGGTTCACTATACACGCAAATTTTTATTAGTCTTCACTTCAAGGTTTATCTAGCAAATTTTATTAAATAAGACTTTTTACTGTTTTTTTTACTTTACTACGGGCTCATAAGGATTTTAAATCTGATTTTATTGCTGTGTCCACAATAGACACAGCAATATTTTTACGTATTTCACCTATATCGGTTTGGACAATTCCATGGACTATTCCATACACACACCATTATGCTTAAGGGGTTTTAATATGTCATGTCAAGATGATATAGGCTATTTACCGTTGTTTGCCACAAAATTATTAAATAAGGCTTTTTACTGGTACAAGGTTCTAAAAAGAAGTAAGGCCATAATAGATATTAGGTTTGTTTGCCCAAACGCTACCTACCCAGAAAAAAGCTGCCTTACTCAAATTCTTTTATTGTCCTGATTTGAAGAAGGTTTTTTTTTAATCAAATAGGCATGAAGACTTATAAACATCTGATACTTCAATTTCTTTTTTTGAAAAAAAAATGCCTACCTACCTACCCACTGTCTCAACCTTTGGGTAGGGTTTGGGTAAACCAAAATATTTTTAAGTGTGGCCTAAATGGGCTCAACAAAATGGCGGCCAGTTTTGTTATTTTCATATCCTAACACAGTAACTGATGGCAGTCAAAGATCAATGTCGTCTGAATTTGCTATTTTTTAACGGAAAACAAGTACAATAAAGTAAATGACGTTTTTTAACAAGTTGATTATGGTTTTCGACTTCCTGTCAGTTACACTTTCTTCCTACAACTACGGTAAACATTACAAATTGTGTTGTCGTATGAACATTTCTTCAAATGAAATAGACAAAATGCTGACCAACCAATTCTATTTGAATTAAATAATGTTGATGATCATTAATGACCCATCTGATGAATGAATTACCTGTAACAAATTTAAAGATTATGACACCTGTTGTAACCGTTGATTAGCTTGGGGTTGTAAACAAAGCCATAAACTTATCGTCAGGTAAAATTTTGTACAATTTATTTTACCAATTAAAATGAAGATCGATATTGTCAAGAAATGAAAATAATTACATAGGAAAATGTTGGCGTAAGAAATATCGCCAGCAGCCGTATTTTGTCGCCAGATGAAATAAAAAAATCGCAAATTGTGACATTGGCGACGCACAGCGTGGTCCCTGGCATCATAGTCTTTGGACGTGTCATATCCCAAAGTCTGATCACTTTGACTTTTACTTTGTCCTTTGATACCTATATAGTAAAACCTGGTACATATGTCTGGGTCATATCTTTTGTACCTTAAAATTTTGGTTAACCATGCTAACTGTTGCATTTTGTGCTTGGGGTGTATCAAATACCAAAGTCAGATCATTCTGACCTTTCTCAATTGACCCCAATGTTAGTTATACAGTGTCTGGTTTGTGTTTGGTGCATACATTTTGAACTGTAGCACTTTAATATTGACAAAACTTTGTACGCAGAAGCATCATACTGACCTTGACATTCAATTCAGAATTAACAGTATGAACCTCACACTTTGTTCCTGGGTCAGTATGATTCTTTAAGATTGACCTATAACTAACAATGTGCAGAGCTCGATCCAGATAAGCTGCGTATTTAAAAATGTACGTGATCACGCAATAAAAATAATTGAAAACCCAATGCTATTGCCCATTGCAGCGTTCTAAAACCCAATTCATTCAAAGGAAAACCCCAATAATTTGTCACAACCATGAGTTTTTAACGCTTTTAGTCGCTATCGTATGCGTTATTTACCCTTATCTATTACATGGTTCTCGTGTACAATGTAAATCTATTTTTGTAATATTGAAAATTGGAAATGTCCTTTTGTTCTAAAAACAGAGCGTTGAAAGGGTCCCTGTTGAAATTTTCCATTACCATGTGGTGATGCAAACATTTCGATCTTCTCTGTCTTTATCCAAAAAGCGTTAGTCATGTCATCATAATTCTTTTCGTATTGCTCGGGATTTAACATTACACTTAGCAATGAATTAAAACGAAAGTAAATTTCCGGTATAAATATTGAATAGAAGCATGTTTTGGCTTCTTTTTGAGAGTTGAGGATATGATGATAACAAGATTGAGCTAGTGTTATCAGGAAGCGTCCTTTGAACGCACGGGGTTGTGCAATGGCGCGTCCAAGGTGTGTTTGCGTGCCTTGACCAGAAAAGGGTTAGAACTCACCAGAACTAAATCAGTTGGAACATGAAAGGCCACATCACTTGTTATATATGAAGTCAGCATCGGAAACCAAAAGTTCTAGTAAGGGACAAGTAAACCCAAATTTATGTAAATAAAATTAAACAAAAACAATGTTTATTTTTAGTTCAAGAGTATATAATATATATTTCATTTAAGTTGACGAGTGAACACACATATGGCAGATTTTACAGTATTGTGTTCTGTCTCCTACTTTCATGTTGCTAACGTGACGGAGACAAAAATAAGTAACGTTAGCGACATTTGGACATGTAACATGAGCAACAACATCTTTAAAAGTTCAAATGTATGCACACAGTGATGTTTAATATATGCCTGAAGTAATAAAATTGTACAGTCTGGTTTAGAATTTCTAAATATACAGAATGTCATTTGCAGGTGTACTTTATATCAAATGAATACACATGAAACCAATTCGTAATAGTAACATTAGCAACATCTACTATCATGACATTACGTTTTGTTGCGAACGTCTTTTTGATGGACGGAATACATTTAAGGTCCTCTTGTAACGATATTACATACAACTAACCTTCTTTGCTACCCCATCATGTGAAGGAACTGACTCCGAATCTAATTCTGCAAAGGGCGATATCGTAACTCCTATACAGGAGAGTTACAGATCTAAATATATGTTGCTCACGTGACACTGATTTGGACGGAAACCTCAAGTAGTAACGTTCGCAAAAAATAAAACAGCCAATGATATTGATTCCTCAAGTCCTTTGACCCCCTTACGTCATCCAAATTTAATATGATTGCTATTTTCAATTATTTATAAAACCCGGGATAAAAATAACTACAATTGCCTGTCTGAGAACCAACAAGAAAATTGCGATCGTGACATACCACAATGGACGGAAAAGACGTGACGTTAGCAACAATATTATTAAATTACCTTTTTTAGCCTTTACCAATAAAAATCTGCCTTAAAGTTATGATTAAAACACAAAAGAAGACTTTTTATTAAAATATAAGTCCATGTGATAAGGCTCAACTTATAAATAATACTTCAAAATTCCACTCCAAATAAGCTGGATGTCAGTAAAGTAGGTCATGATGTCTATTCCATGTCCAATATTTTGAAATTGAAAACCCTCTAATTCTAACAAAAAACACAAGCACAGAGTAATTTTTATTTTTATTTACTCAGAGAGACACCTTTTATTCAATAACATAATGCATTACTCCATTACACAGTCTGTTTCACAGTTTCAGCAATTGCTTTTTTGATGGATACAAAAAAACTTTAATTCCTTCTTATTGTAAAATCTGCCATATTAGTTTTGATGTAAATGTAGCTTGCCACTTTCTTTGTTTTTGGTCTATTGTTCTGTATGCCTAAGATACATGTAGTTGTCTTATTGGCAAGTGTAGTACAACATTGTTATTTATTTATTTGATGTGACAGGATTATTTGTAAATTGAATGTGGTCTCAGTCATTAAACCACCCTATAAACCTAATCAAGGTTTTGAGGTATATTGTATCTTAAATCTGTGAGCTACTTAATTTTTTTTTAAGTAGGTCTGGCAAACAGGTAATAGGGACTGGCAGCACTATATTCATATCTTACAGCACTTAATTTTTAGCAATATTACATAAAAATCTAAAAAAGTATTAGCCACACCTACCCCCAAATAAACTGAATGATGATGATACATGCTCTAGAAAGGTAATTAGGTACTGTCCTATTAGTGCTTACAGTAAATATATTTATGGAAAATACAAAACTTTGTGTTTAAACCGGACACAAATTAAACGTACAATTGCTCGTCAGTGTATAATCCAAATAAAACAGCTATCACATATATAAAAGAAACAGAGTTCAGATGAATAAACATCTCTGTTAAATAAAATGTGATTAAAACATGCCTAAATTCAATATCGTGTTGATGAAAAAACCCAATACGTTAAGGAGCTTGGTGGTGAACTACCCAATTTGATATTTGCTTGAGGGGTGAATTAAAATTAATAATGCAATTGAAAAACTTTTTTCACTCAATTAAGGGGGCTCGTGGGTACAAAAATTTTAGCAAAAAATTCAACCTTTATTTTTTCATTACAAATTTTATTCATTACACTATTAGTTGTTACTTTATGATATGGTACAAAAAACAACCCAAAAAAATGATTTGGTTTGGCCCCAAATGACTTTGAAAATTGAAAAAGCTCCAAATTATCTCCCTTTGGTGCAAAAAAGCCATTTTTTGGCCTTAAATTTGAAATATCTTTTTTTAAATCATCGGTGACCTATATTTTTTATTATTGTTTTCAAATAAGCTGTACATAAACTAAATAATTGTTACATTTAAGCGATTTCTTATATTAGGTTATTTTTTTATTTCAATATTTCCTCTTTTTCTCCTATTAGTTCAACAGAAAAAAAGGACATTTACAAAAATGTATGCTTCTTCCAGAGGCAGATTTTAGCTTAAATGAACGGTGACCCCATTTTTTTATTTCATTTTTCTTTTAAGTATATGATAAAGTTTATTTATGAAAAAATATAGCGAAATCCTATATATAGAAAAAAAAATCATTTATACCCAGGAGCCCCCTTAAAATAAAAAATGGTAAGAATAAAACCCAATTTGTGAATTCTTATCTGGAGCTCTGAATGTGTCAACTCAACACAGAGGCAATGAATATATCAAATGAATGGCTGAAAACAAAAAATTGCCTCAATGCTGAATTTCACAGAAGAGACTAAAATGTCTTGCGGTAAAGTAATCAAGTACATCTATAAAACTAGTGTGTATTACATGTAACTTTTTATTCCTGTCTATATATTGCCATTGTTATGCCCCGGCAATAGCAGAGGGGGCATTAAGTTTTATCCCTGTCCGTCTGTACGTACGTACATCCATACGTCCCAAAATTGGTTTCCATTCTCTAACTTTAGTTTGCCTCAACCAAATGTTATAAAACTTATACACAATGCTTATAACCACTAAACACAGATCAAGTTTGAATTTTAGAGGTGTCACTTTCACCATTCTAGAGTTATGCCACTTTACAAATGAAAAAAATTGCTGGAATTTTTCGTTTTCGTTCCCTTACATTTTACTTTAGTTTGTCCCAACCAGATGTTATGAAACTTATACACAATGCTTATTACTACAAAACACAGATCAAATTTGGATATTGGTGGCCTAATTTGTACCATTCTAGGGTTATACCCCTTTAGAAATGGAAATATGTGAATTTTCTGTTCTCTAACTTAAGTTTGCCTCAACTAAATGTGTTGGAATGTATACCATGTATACACAATGCTTATTACCACGAAAATCAGATTACGTACAAATTTGGGTAGCCCAACTTTTACAGTTCTTGAGTTATGACCCTTTATACCGTGAAATGCTAGCGGGGGCATCATCTGTGTCCAATGGACTCATTCCCCATTTATTGATCAAAGCCTTTCATATAAATTCACTTTCATTACAGTTGTATTGTTTTAAGTTTGCTGTCCTATTTGAAATAAGAGATTTGGTATTTTTTTGGCGAATGAACCAGAGCTATCCAAAAGAGTTCAATAGAGGAAGATATATAGACAGTTATAGGTCACCATACAGTCGTCAACAATAAGAAAAACTCATACCATATAGTAAGCTATAAAAAGTCCTGATATGCAAAATGGTGAACAATTCTAACAAGAAATCTAACGGCTAAATTAGTAACAAAACAATTTACTAAAAACAAATATGAAGGACCTAAATCAATAAAAAATGATAAAATCACAGGCCCTTGTCATCATTGGGAACATTAAGAAATTAACAGAGCTTTCTGTATATTTGATGACTTTAAATCTACAGTTTAAGGTTGCAATAGAAAATATCATTGATGTCATTGGTTTCTTTTACATAAAGTTAAAGCCAAAGTAGTAGTAGAACACCTTGATAAGTTGTGAAAATATTTCTATATTTTTTATTAAATTGAATTTTGTCCAGTGTAATTTTTTACTTGTCCACGGGCAACCTAGTTCAAAAAATTTACTTGTCCGGTTGTTCAAATGTATGAGTCGGACATATCAATTACACACTCCCCGACGGATCATTGATAAATTTAGATTTATGCGATACTTGTAGTTAAAACATGTTAGGACAATCAGCATAAAATCAATCATGGTTAGTATAGAAAGCAAGACATTTAAGTGTGAGCACTCTTGTTTTTTTAATAAATAACCACAAGAAGACTAATTTAATGACAAGAATTTTGTTTTAAAGCGACAGGAAATTTAAATTATTTCAACAAATTAACTATGAAGAAACATGTGCTCAAGTCACGTAATAACTTGAATAAAGTACCAGATGTATTATTGTTTTAATTATACATATACTTGTATTTAAGTGATTTGTATACGCCCGTCAAAATTTTGACGGGGCGTATTATGGTATACAAATGTCCGGTGTCCGTCCGTCTGTCTGTCTGTCCGTCTGTCTGTCCGGCGTAAACATGTCGCACCGTAACTTGAGAACGACTTATCTAAATTTCATGAAACTTAATATATTTGTTTCTTATGATGGTCAAATGATCTGTATACTTTTTGGTGAAAATGAGATTTAAACTCTTTGAGTTACGGCACTTTGTAACTAAAACAGGGGTGTGTTTTTTTCACATGTCGCACCGTATCTCAAAAACGATTCTTGATTATTGCTTAAAACTTTACACACTTCTTAGTTATATTATTCTTAATATCTGTATACTTTTTGGTGATGATTCAAAATATCATTTTTGAGTTATTGAGTATTTTGTAAAAAAGGGAAGGTTTTTTTTACATGTTGCGCCGTATCTCAAAAACGATGTACAAAAATGTATGATTATTGCTTAAAACTTTACACACCTCTTTGTTATATTAATCTAACGATCTGTATACTTTTTGGTGATGACTCAAAATTTTATTATTGAGTGATTGAGTATTTTGTAAAAAATGGGAGGGTTTTTTTTACATGTCGCGCCGTATCTCAAAAACAATTTATGATTATTGCTTGAAACTGTACACACTTCTTTTTTATATTAATCTAAAGATCTGTATACTTTTTGATTTGATTCAAAATTTTATTTTAGTGATATTTGTAAAAAAAAAACAGGGTGGGGGGGTTTCACATGTCCCGCCATGTCTCAAAAACAAGAAATGGTTATTGCTTAAAACTTTATTAGAAACTATTTATGATTATTGCATAAAACTTCTACACAAGACGTCGGGCGTATCATGCGCTCATAGCGCAGCTGTTTATTAATATTTATAATAATTAATTATAAATAGTAGGTTAAGGAAATAAACTTTTCAAGAAAATAGCTGAGTTTTTTAACGACCACACAATATTTGCGTTCGTATATTGCTATCACGTCGGCATCCAAAGACATTTGGTTTCAAGACAATAGCTTTAGTTTAAGTGTATGGATCACTATGAAATTTAATCAAAAGGTTCAATACCACAAAGGCAAAGGTTGGAATTGTTTTTGGGGGTGATGGTCCCAACCGTTAAGAATTTGGGACCAAAAAGGGGACCAAAACAAGCATTTGTCTAGTTTCAGGACATTTAACTTGTGTATTCATGTATGTATATTGATTGCTCTGAAATTGTAACACAAGGTTTTATACCACAAGTAGAAGGTTGGGATTCACATACCTGTCAACTGACCCGTATTCGTGTGAGATTGATTTCATAAGTAATATTTCTTTGAAATACCTGCAAATTCGTAATTCTTCCATGAACAGGAAGATCATCTCACTATTTAAACTGTCAAATTAAGTGACCCATTAAGTGCATGGCTTCACTTGACAGCTTTGGTGTCAAACACACTGTTAATTAACACCAATTACCTTAGCTTTAGGTCGTAAAATTGCACTATTCAGTATTCCTTTACAAACATAATTCAACTAGACAGTTACTTCCCCTTATTTTTCACCATTCAAAATTATTCCTTATATTTACGTTTTATGTGTGAAAAAGACAAAAAAATAAATATAAATATAAAATTCAAATACATATTGAAAAATAACTTTTCATTATTTTTATACCTTTATACAATATTTTTTTTAAAAATTGAAAATTATTTTTTTCATTTATACTTCCTTTAACTATGTTACTTTATTTGATCGTAGTCTAATTTTTTGGTGAATTGATTGTTGTATGTTTAAAGGCTACATAGCCAGTATCTGTAACATTTTTAAAATATTACATTTGAAAAATAAATTCTTGTATTGACAAAAAGTAAACAACACAAGACTGCTAAACAAATTTATAAAAATCCTAAAAAGTGCAATCAAATAATAATTAATAGTATTTAAAATGACTTAACCAAGTGAACATGCATTGATGTTTTGGTATCTTTGATATATACATTGTAAGAAAATGTACCATAAATACTGAAATTCAGCTCGAAAAAGTTCGTACGCGTTATGACCTGAGATTTGATTCTTCAATGCAGGTCATGACCTGCATTTTCATAGTCACAGGTTGACAGGTATGGATTCATTTTGGGGGTAATTCCCCAAACCGTTCAGGTATTAGGGGCCAAAGCAAGGATTTTTCTAGTTATCAGACAATAACTTTTGTTTAAATGTATATGGCTGTCTCTTGTACCACATTTTACAAAAAGAAAATTTCTTCAAATATTTTTATTTTTTGGAAAGGGGGGGGGGGGGGGGGGGGGGTAAATATTTTTTCCTCAAGATTTAAGAAATTATTAGTTTTCCAAAAAAAGAAATGAGGGTTATTAATTACAATTTATTTTGCTTATACTTATACTTTGTACATGTTGTATATATAGTCTGAAATCAGATTTAATAAGTATTGCACAACAGCAAGAAATCTTAAATTGAATATAAATTCAAATCATATAACCAATTTCTTTGACTACATTTATTCGATGTCAGAAACCTATAATGTGTCAAATATTTTATAACAATCCAAATTTAGACCTTGAATGTTGTGTGAACATTTTTGCCCCAACTGTTCAGGGTTGGACCTCTGCTGTCGTATCCAGCTGCGCTCGGTGAAGCACATTTTTTTGTAATATAAAAGATACTGGTATGTATAACAAGGTTGGGTGGTAAATACCCCAGTTTATCTAATGAACTACAATGTACATGATTGTACATGTTAACTCTCTAAAAGGGGAGATAAGCAAGAACTAGCTGGTTCATTTACACCAGTGCTTTTTGAGGAAGACGGCTTCAAGCCGTCAATCCCCAATGGGGTTGACCAGAGTGACATTCCCTCACATCATTCATTTTGTTTTTATAGTGTGGAAAACCCCCCAACAAATCTTACTGAGAATGATGAGATGGGGAGACACAAATGAATAAATTGACTTTAAACACTTTTTTACACATTTCCCTTGTTTCTCTCGAAATTATCGTATATTGAGCTCTCCTTTACACTATTAACGTTTCTTTTACAATCCGGAATAATCAGTATGACGAGATATTCTAAATATATCCAACCTACATTATATTTTATAGTGATGTCATTGTTGGAATGCCACACTACTCATAAGCAGGGATATCCTTCACTGGTTATTTAAGGATGTATTCTTCTGACATTTCAGTCTCTTTCAGTCTCGTTGAAATCTCGTTCTGGAATTATGTCTAAAACATGTGGGACAAGTGGAAAATATGAATGAATTTAAAATATGTTATAATCAAACTAAACGATGTGAAAAAATTGGGTATTTCCAACGAGTAGTTTTTGAGTAATAAATTTTTCAAATTTTATTACCAATCAAGTCAGTATTTTTAGCCAAAATTTTGAGAAAATGGGTGAGGGATACAAAAAATTATTTTACCAGAAACATGTACATCCCACATCCCTTTTTTCTTTTCAAATTTCTTAGATATGTATGTTTTCAAACATTTATAACAAAGAAGTTGAAAAAATATGCAATTTGTACTTAAAACGGAGAAAAATCTCAAATTTACAAAATTGACAACATGGTAAATTTGGCACAAAAAAGCATCAAAATATGATAAAACTTTCTTATATTAACACCTACCTATAGTGTTTGTAATTCAAATTTATTCAGATTGGTCCCCCTTATCTTTATTGAAAGTATGACAAAAAGTTTAATTGTGGAAATGTGATTTTTTTCATGATTATAGCCCAAAAATAGGTAAAAACTAATGAAAAATGAGAAAATCATCAAAATTGGGTACTTTCAAAGGGCCGTAGCAAAGAAAGAAGTGCACCACCATATGATTTTTTCTTCACCAATTATTTTTTTACAGTCATATGAACCCAAAAAACAGGGTTAGAAAAAAAGTTTAATTCTAGAAATTTTTGGCTCCTCAGAGGTGTACATCCTTAAATCATTCTCAAAGATTGTGCACTTATTAAAAAATAGTATTTGTTAAATTTAAACATAATGATGTTTGCTGTAGATGATTCAAGCATCAACATGCAATACTTTAATTTGTTGGTCAACAACTTTCAAAGTAAACAGGAAGTCTGAGGGGCTACATGAGATCGGGGAGAGAAATGATCTATCCATTTTTTTCTGTAAAGCTCTGTTTTGAGAATCTTCCTCCAATTCAGGAGCACCTCAATTTATGAGCTTATTATCCACTAAAATAAACATTTAAAATGTGACATTTAGTATATATGATAAGTAGTCTCGCATTAAAACTAAATTTTGTGTACCAACATAATCATTGTAATAGTTACAAAAAAAATTACAAATGTTGCATTTTGTAGTTTAAACCTATTTATTCATGAAATTTTACAAATATTCAAAATGTAGGATTTGGAAACAAGCTTCACACAGTTTACATCAATCATATTGTTATTTTTATTAGTACCTGTATCCCTGTGATGAGAGTTGTAACTGGGAACTTTATCAATGGAGATTTAAAACTGAATAGATTTTTCAGTCCCAACTTTCTCAAGAAAAAAATTAAGAATCTTAAGAGTACTTTTTTATAGCAAATTTTAATATTTAAAAATTATCTAAATTTGATGTCATTTCCGTGATCTTTTTTATCATGAAGACTAAAACAATAATATGTAGCAATAAGATTTCTACTCACTGCTGAAACTCGCCATGGTCATCAATGACAATTCCCTGGACTCCCCTTTAAAAGTCCTAAGTCAGAACCCTAGGAGGTCTATGTAAAACAGACAGCAACCAATCAATGAGACAGGTCAAAATGGTATTCAACAATAAATTCCCTGGACTCCCCTTTAAAAGTCTTAAGTCAGTACCCTAGGAGGTCTATGTAAAACAGTCAGCAACCAATCAACGAGACAGGTCAAAATTGTAATAGCCAATAAATTCCCTGGACTCTCCTTCAAAAGTCCTTAGGCAGAACCCTAGGAGGACTATGTAAAACAGTCAGCAACCAATCAACGGGACAGGTCAAAATTGTATTCGCCAATAAATTCCCTGGACTCTCCTTCAAAAGTCCTTAGGCAGAACCCTGGGAGTTCTATGTCAAACAGACAGCAACCAATCAACGGGACAGGTCAAAATTGTATTCGCCAATAAATTCCCTGGACTCACCTTCAAAAGTCCTAAGTCAGAACCCTCAGAGGTCTATGTCAAACAGACAGCAACCAATCAATGAGACAGGTCAAAATGGTATTCAACAATAAATTCCCTGGAATCCCCTTTAAAAGTCCTAAGTCAGTACCCTAGGAGGTCTATGTCAAACAGACAGCAACCAATCAATGAGACAGGTCAAAATGGTATTCAACAATAGATTCCCTGGACTCCACTTCAAAAGTCCTTAGCATGCTTAGTCAGAACCCTAGGGGGTCTATATATAAAACAGACAGCAACCAATCAATGAGACAGGTCAAAATGGTATTCAACAATAGATTCCCTGGACTCCACTTCAAAAGTCCTTAGCATGCTTAGTCAGAACCCTAGGGGGTCTATATATAAAACAGACAGCAACCAATCAATGAGACAGGTCAAATGGTATTCAACAATAGATTCCCTGGACTCTCCTTCAAAAGTCCTCAGGCAGAACCCTAGGAGGTCTATGTCAAACAGACAGAAACCAATCAATGAGACAGGTCAAAATGGTATTCAACAATAGATTCCCTGAACTCTCCTTCAAAAGTCCTTAGTCAGAACCCTAGGAGGTCTATGTCAAACAGAAAGCAGCCAATCAACGAGACCTGTCAAAATGGTATTCAACAAACGATGGCCTTCTTGATAAAATTTTGCGGCCTTGGTGACCGATTGGTCTAAGTAGTCGACACACTGTATCACTAGCCTGTCAACACTGAGGTTGGGAGTTCAGTTCCTACATGGGGCTGGAGCACTGGACCTACTGTATCACTAGCCTGTCAACACTGAGGTTAGGAGTTCAGTTCCTACATGGGGCGGGAGCACTGGACTCACTGTATCACTAGCCTGTCAACACTGAGGTTGGGAGTTCAGTTCCTACATGGGGCTGGAGTACTCGACCTACTGTATCACTAGCCTGTCAACACTGAGGTTGGGAGTTCAGTTCCTACATGGGGCGGGAGCACTGGACCTACTGTATCACTAGCCTGTCAACACTGAGGTTGGGAGTTCAGTTCCTACATGGGTCGGGAGTACTCGACCTACTGTATCACTAGCCTGTCAACACTGAGGTTAGGAGTTCAGTTCCTACATGGGGCGGGAGCACTGGACCTACTGTATCACTAGCCTGTCAACACTGAGGTTAGGAGTTCAGTTCCTACATGGGGCGGGAGCACTGGACTCACTGTATCACTAGCCTGTCAACACTGAGGTTGGGAGTTCAGTTCCTACATGGGGCTGGAGCACTCGACCTACTGTATCACTAGCCTGTCAACACTGAGGTTGGGAGTTCAGTTCCTACATGGGGCTGGAGCACTCGACCTACTGTATCACTAGCCTGTCAACACTGAGGTTGGGAGTTCAGTTCCTACATGGGGCTGGAGCACTCGACCTACTGTATCACTAGCCTGTCAACACTGAGGTTGGGAGATCAGTTCCTACATGGGTCTGGAGCACTCGACCTACTGTATCACTAGCCTGTCAACACTGAGGTTGGGAGTTCAGTTCCTACATGGGGCTGGAGCACTCAACCTACTGTATCACTAGCCTGTCAACACTGATGTTGGGAGTTCAGTTCCTACATGGGTCGGGAGTACTCGACCTACTGTATCACTAGCCTGTCAACACTGAGGTTGGGAGTTCAGTTCCTACATGGGGCGGGAGCACTCGACCTACTGTATCACTAGCCTGTCAACACTGAGGTTGGGAGTTCAGTTCCTACATGGGGCTGGAGCACTCGACCTACTGTATCACTAGCCTGTCAACACTGAGGTTGGGAGTTCAGTTCCTACATGGGGCTGGAGCACTCGACCTACTGTATCACCAGCCTGTCAACACTGAGGTTGGGAGTTCAGTTCCTACATGGGTCGGGAGTACTCGACCTACTGTATCACTAGCCTGTCAACACTGAGGTTGGGAGTTCAGTTCCTACATGGGACTGGAGCACTCGACCTACTGTATCACCAGCCTGTCAACACTGAGGTTGGGAGTTCAGTTCCTACATGGGTCAGGAGTACTCGACCTACTGTATCACTAGCCTGTCAACACTGAGGTTGGGAGTTCAGTTCCTACATGGGGCTGGAGCACTTGACCTACTGTATCACTAGCCTGTCAAAACTGAGGTTGGGAGATCAGTTCCTACATGGGGCGGGAGTACTCGACCTACTGTATCACTAGCCTGTCAACACTGAGGTTGGGAGTTCAGTTCCTACATGGGTCTGGAGCACTCGACCTACTGTATCACTAGCCTGTCAATACTGAGGTTGGGAGTTCAGTCCCTACATGGGACTGGAGCACTCGACCTACTGTATCACTAGCCTGTTAACACTGAGGTTGGGAGTTCAGTTCCTACATGGGTCGGGAGTACTCGACCTACTGTATCACTAGCCTGTCAACACTGAGGTTGGGAGTTCAGTTCCTACATAGGGCTGGAGCACTGGACTCCAATCTTAATTGACTAGGAATGTCAGTTTTTCTACTGAAGGTTTGTGGTCTCTCTCCTGGCACTCCGATTCCCTACACTGGCAATAAAAACAGGCCAATTGTGTTGAAAGTGACATTAAACATTAATCAATCAATCAATTATAAAGTGTTATTTTCTTTTCTAATTGAAATGAAACATTTATATTTCCAGATTGAACATCTATTGTTTGTATATATTTGATCCTTGTCCAGATAATAAGATAATTGTCCAGTCAATGTGAACCTTATGCAGTCTAGTTGCTATTTCAGGTAAGTGTACATTAATATATATGTGAACTATATGTAGGACTTTTTACTATATTGTTATCTATGAAACATGTCAAAATGGTCCAACATGTCAATGAAACAGTAACCAATCAATGAAACATGTCAAAATGGTCCCATATGTCAATGAGACAGTAACCAATCAAAGAAACATGTCAAAATGGTCCCATATGTCATGTATGTCAATGAGACAGTAACCAATCAATGAAACATTTCAAAATGGTTCTATATGTCAATGAGACAGTAACCAATCAATGAGACATGTCAAAATGGTCCCATAAGTGAATGAGACAGTAACCAATCAAAGAAACATCAAAATTGTCCCATATGTCATGTGTCAATGAAACAGTAACCAATCAATGAAACATGTCAAAATGGTCCCATATATCAATGAGACAGTAACCAATCAATGAAACATGTGAAAATGGTCCCATATGTCAATGAGACGGTAACCAATCAAAGAAACATGTCAAAATAGTCCCATACATGTATATATATATGTCAATGAAACAGTAACCAATCAATGAAACATGTCAAAATGGTCCCATATGTCAATGAGACAGAAACCAATCAAAGAAACATTTCAAAATGGTCCCATATGTCAATGAGACAGTAACCAATCAATGAAACATGTCAAAATGGTCCCATATGTCAATGAGACAGTAACCAATCAATGAAACAAGTCAAAATGGTCCCATATATATGTCAATGAGACGGTAACCAGTCAATGAAACATGTCAAAATGGTCCCATATGTCAATGAGACAGTAACCAATCAATGAAACATGTCAAAATGGTCCCATATGTCAATGAGACAGTAACCAATCAAAGAAACATGTCAAAATGGTTCCATATGTCAATGAGACAGCTGTAACCAATCAAAGAAACATGCCAAAATGGTCCCATATGTCAATGAGACAGTAACCAATCAAAGAAACATGCCAAAATGGTCCCATATGTCAATGAGACAGTAACCAATCAAAGAAACATTTCAAAATGGTTCCATATGTAAATGAGACAGTAACCAATCAATGAAACATGTCAAAATGGTCCCATTTGGCAACGAGACAGTAACGAATCAATGAAACATGTCAAAATGGTCCCATTTGGCAACCATACAGTAACCAATCAATGAAACATGTCAAAATGGTCCTATATATGTCAATGAGACAGTAACCAATCAAAGAAACATGTCAAAATGGTCCCATATGTCAATAAGACAGTAACCAATCAATGAATGATGTCAAAATGGTCCCATATATGTCAATAAAACAGTAACCAATAAAAAAAACCATGTCAAATAGTCTTCAACAGTAGACAATATAACATGTTATCTAACATGTCTAAATTGTCTTGTGAAGGAAAGACAAATTTGTAATAATTATCTCAATCTGAAAATAGAAACATTTATTTTTTCAGCAAGAACATCTATTATTGGTTTTATATCATTTTATTATATAATAATTATACCCTTTGAGACAAAGGTCCGTAGGGTATACTGTTTTTTACTCATCCGTCAGTCTGTTAGTCAGTCAGTCCATCCGTCCCTCAGTCCTGTTCTTGTCATAGCAACTCCTCTGAAACCACACAACAGAATTTCATGAAACTTTGTAGATAATTAGGACAAAATATGTAGATGTGAATATCCTATAGAAATTTTTATCAGTTGACTTTTGAAGGAGTTATAAGTCTTTGAACTTAGAAACTGGGTGAGATTTTGTTTGCCCAGTGTCAATGTGGAGGCGTGGGGTATGTGAGCGTGCTCACAAATGTTCTTTAGTTAAAGAGTTATCGTATGAATGATGGTAAAACAGTTATCCCCAGTCCTAAATACAAATATATAATCAACTACAGGTCTCCCAACAGCCTTCAAAATTGCTCAAAACCAATACCATATTATAATATAAAAATCTATAAAAAGCACTGATATGATAAAATGTGGAACAATTCAAAAGAGAAAATCAACAGCCTATTAATACAACAATGAAAAGGGGGGAATACAGCTACCAACAACAACCACTACACTACAGGTTCCTCGATATGGACAGGGGATACAGCTACCAACAACAACCACTACACTACAGGTTCCTCGATATGGACAGGGGATACAGATACCAACAACAACCACTACACTACAGGTTCCTGGATATGGACAGGGGATACAGCTACCAACAACAACCACTACACTACAGGTTTCGTGATATGGACAGGGGATACAGCTACCAACAACAATTACTACAATACAGGTTCCTCGACAGGCACATAATCAGATTGTAAACGGATCAATTGTTTAATGTGATTGCCATCATGTTCTTGCTTATTTGTTGACAGTTTAGAGAGGCTTGAAATTAATGAATTCAATATTGTTTTAATGCTGGTAAATAAAAACTTTTGAAATTTTTAGGTCTGTGGAAGTGCAATTGATGTTCTAGTGTTTGAAGGAAAAAATCACACCCTGTTTGTAGAATACCTCATTTAGGTAAGTAATCAGATATACAAGCTATTGAGTTTAGTTTTTAGCTCAGCTGGCCTAATAGGCCATGTGAGCTTTGGTCATCCCTTTGCGTTGGTCGTCTGTCTTTCTTCCAGTGTAAACTTTTTCAGAGATCTTCTCTTGAAACACCGGACCAAAAAGTGACCTAAATAAAAATGATAAGCATGTAAAGATTTATCTGCAATGAAAATTTCAAACCAATTGGACAACCTATTTTGTGTTATTGCTGTAATCGGGAAGGCTGTGCGCCATGCAAAAATGGCGCATTTTGACGAGAATTGGCGCATAGAGTGGAAAATGTCAGTGCCAGTGTGGCGCATGATATTTTCAGGTTTGTATCTAAATGTTTAGATCTATTGAAATGGATTTCCGATCGTGTTTCGTGTCGCTATATTTGTGTACAAAACTGTGTTGTGTTCCCTCTAATGACAGGAGCACCACCTATATATTTTTGGGCCTTATTGGGTTTTTTTCTTCATGTTAAGGATAGCAACGTGCATTATATCTGATAACCGCAAAAACGCAATTAACCATCATCCATGATCTAAATTTTTAATTAACAATTAAATCTTGTGAAAGTTAGCTAGAACAGACGAGAATTTGTTTTTTTAAAGTTATTACTTGGAGAAAAATCTGTCACCTTGTTTTATAGAGTTGTCCCTGAAAATCATTATTTGAAGTGTTTTGCTGTTATTGATAAACAAGTAGGAGCTAGGTTAAAAGTGTAAATTACAAAAATGATTAGTTGACAAGATTTTATTACTCTGAAAATGTTGAAAAAAATATGTCAACCTGTGTTTTTGAGTTATTGCCCCTGAAAGATACTTTTTCCCCTTCTGCCTGTTATTTAAAAAAAAAAGAAGCTAGCTATAGGTTAAAAGTGTTTACAAACTATAATAAGATCAGCATGACACAATCTTTTTACTCAGATTTTCCAGTTTTGGAGTTATTGCCCCTGTAATATTGATTTTTATAGGTTTTTGCCTGCGACTTCTGTCCTCATGCCTGTCGGACAGTTTTCAATTGACCTTGACCTCATTTCACAGATTAAGTTTTTTGGTCAAGTCTATATCTCAGAAATAAGCATTTGGTGCATGGGATGATTGTAAGGTGTACATGTCCAACTGCTAGGTGTCATCTGACCTTGACCTCATTTTCATGGTTCATTGGTTATTATGATGTTTTCCTTGTTTAGTTTGTTTCTTAAATACTATATGCAATAGGTCAACTATATTTGATCCATGAAATGATTGTAAGGTGTACATGTCTGTCTGACAGGGATCATCTGACCTTTACCTAATTTTCATGGTTCTTTGGTCAATATAGAATTTTAATGATTTGGTCTGTTTCTTGTATACTACTAGCAAAAGATCAACTATATTTGGTGTATGGAATGATTGTAAGGTGAACATGTATTTCTGGCTTTGTTTATCTAACCTTGACCTAATTTTTGATTTGATCATATTTAGTTTATGTGATACTTGTAGTAAAACTTCATATTTAAGAATATCAACATAAAGTAGGCGAGAAATTTCAACGTATGCACTCATGTTTGCTGTTTCGGCTGTTAACTAAAAACCTATAGGAATTAGGTTAAATATGTAAATTGCAAAAATTATCAGCAACACAAAGAGTAACCATTATGCGCATAAAGGAAACAAGCGATATTTTCACCAGGTGAACGACACAAAATAGTGCAGAAAAGTTGACATAGTCTTTTAGATGTTAGTATTTCATGTATTTGGATTAGATTCATATGTGAAAATATCAGGTCAGTAATTCACAAGTCCATGAGGATCATGTATTTTCAACTGGCATTAACAATTTAACTCAATGATAACTACATATAGTTTTTTTTTCTATTTTTAGGTTATAATGGAAAATTGGGGTGAGGTAAGATTTAGTTTTTAAGTCCAATTGTCATATACATGTGACCTTTTATTTCCATTTTCTTACCAACAATACATGTATGTGATAATTTGTGTCTCTCAGACACCATAATATCTCAAGGAAAGTCCTACATTGACTTTGTTGTAATACAGTTACTTCAGAGTGGAGTGTGGAGGCATCACTTTGTCTAGCTTTCTTGTTAGGTTACTGTCTCTTTATTTTACTATCAACATCTCTTTTTATTCAGTCTACATATATAACATTAAGTAAGCATGGTGGTATTTCTACTATCTGATATAAAATTAGTAAGAAAATGATGAGAAAGTATCAAGGGGACAACTAAAAGTGTTAATGAAAGACAAATACAACTACATATCACCAATAATATTACAATGCATAATGAATATTATAAACCGACTTTGATAAGTTTGACCCGACTTATTAAGTCATTTTCCTGCTTGCTGGTGAAACAAAGAATTTCTATAATGCAAAATACACAAATATTATACGATAAATCGATTTTCAGATTGTCATCATTTTGATGATATTTATATTGTAAACTGTCAACTGCTCGACACAATATGAAGCCTCTGATATCAATCGCTGTCCTCCCATGAAAAAAGCTTCATATTGTGACTCACAGCTGATACTTAACAATGTCAATATGTAGACAACCTGATAATTGGTACATATCCTCTCTACCTGAATGTTATTTGAGGTGAGGATACCCCAGATTTAAATAGGCATTTGCCATGCAGGAGAATAAATAATTATTGCTTTATTTAACAGTTATTTCATTCATTTTTCATTACAATCTATTAAATGTAAAATCTATGTTTTACTTACAGAAACTTCATACAGCTGCTAGGACTGGAAATGTAAACGATGTGAAAACATGCCTTGAGAATAAAGCAGACATTGATTATCAAGGGGTAAGTAAAATAGTCTCATTAGGTACAGTAGTAGCATCCAAATTAGTACTAGAGCAAATTAATTATCTACAGTAAAAAAACAAACTACTATAGATAGCTTCAGAACATAGCAGATCTTACTTAAGCACTTTAAATCACATAACTACATGTTACTTCAAAATACAGCAAATTGTAATAGAATAAAATACAATTGCATGTTACTTTAAAACCTGTCAGTTGAACATAAACAGTATAAAACACTAATAGAATGAAATACAATAACATGTTACTTCAAAACCTGACAGTTTAGTATAAACAGTATAAAACATGTACTTTAAATAACTTAAACACAACTGTAAGTCACTTCAAAACACGACAGTAAGAATTTTAACAGAATAAACACACAACTATAAGTCACTTTAAAACACAAGAGCAAGAACTTAAACAACAAAAGACACCTGTTAGTCACTTCAAAACTTGATGGATAGAACATTAACCAAATAAAACACACAACTATAATTCACTTTAAAACAAGACAGTAAGAACATGAGCAGAATAAAACACATGACTAAAAGTCACTTCAAAACATGACAGTAAGAACATGCATAAACAAAATAAAACACCCAACTATAAGATATTTCAAAAATAACAATGTTTACACAATGCTGAATGTAAAACATTCCTGTAATCAAAGCACAACACTTAATGTGAAGCATTCCTGTAATCAAAGCACAACACTTAATGTGAAGCATTCCTGTAATCAAAGCACATCACTTTATTCCTGTAATCAAGAGAACAACACTGGATGTGAAACATTCCTTTAATCAAAAGAAACAACACTGAATGTGAAACATTCCTGTAATCAAAGCACATCACTATGTCATACATGTAATCAAAGCACAACACTGAATGTGTAACTTACATGTAATCAATGCACATCACTGAATATGAAACATTCCTGTAATCAAGAGAACAACACTGAATGTGAAACTTTCCTGTAATAAAAAAAACAACACTGAATGTAGATCTATAGATAGTTTATTCTCATAAAACCGTGCAAGTACAAAGGTTACAGAAAAGTTGAAAAATAATATACATAAAAAAAACAAATTATGAATTTAAAATGTGAAACATATCAAAGTACATGACTATGTCATACATGTAATCAAAGCACAACACTGAATGTGTAACATACATGTACTCAAAGCACAACACTGAATGTGGAACATTCCTGTAATCAAATCACATGAATATGTCATACATGTAATCAAAGCACAACACTGAATGTGTAACATACATGTACTCAAAGCACATCACTGAATGTGACACATTCCTGTAATCAAAGCACATCACTAAATGTTAAACATACATGTAATCAAAGCACATCACTGAATGTGAAGCAAACCTGTTATAAAAGCACATCACTGAATGTGAAAAATTTCTGTAATCAAAGAACAACACTGAATGTGAAACATTCCTGTAATCAAGAGAACAACACTGAATGTGAAACATTCCTGTAACCAAAAGAACAACACTGAATGTGAAACATTCCTGTAATCAAGAGAACAACACTGAATGTGAAACATTCCTGTAATCAAAAGAACAACACTGAATGTGAAACATTCTTGTAATCAAAGCACATCACTTTATTCCTGTAATCAAGAGAACAACACTGAATGTGAAACATTCCTGTAATCCAAAGAACAACACTGGATGTGAAACATTCCTGTTATCAAAGAACAACACAATCAAAAGAACAACACTGAATGTGAAACATTCCTGTAATCAAAGAACAACACAATCAAAAGAACAACACTGAATGTGAAACATTCTTGTAATCAAAGCACATCACTTTATTCCTGTAATCAAGAGAACAACACTGAATGTGAAACATTCCTGTAATCAAAAGAACAACACTGGATGTGAAACATTCCTGTTATCAAAGAACAACACAATCAAAAGAACAACACTGAATGTGAAACATTCCTGTAATCAAAGAACAACACAATCAAAAGAACAACACTGAATGTGAAACATTCCTGTAATCAAGAGAACAACACTGAATGTGAAACATTTCTGTAACCAAAAGAACAACACTGAATGTGAAACATTCCTGTAATCAAAAGAACAACACTGAATGTGAAACATTCCTTTAATCAAAAGAACAACACTGAATGTGAAACATTCCTGTAATCAAGAGAACAACACTGAATGTGAAACATTCCTGTAATCAAGAGAACAACACTGAATGTGAAACATTCCTGTAATCAAAAGAACAACACTGGATGTGAAACATTCCTGTAATCAAGAGAACAACACTGAATGTGAAACATTCCTTTAATCAAAAGAACAACACTGAATGTGAAACATTCCTGTAATCAAGAGAACAACACTGAATGTGAAACATTCCTGTAATCAAGAGAACAACACTGAATGTGAAACATTCCTGTAATCAAAAGAACAACACTGGATGTGAAACATTCCTGTTATCAAAGAACAACACAATCAAAAGAACAACACTGAATGTGAAACATTCCTGTAATCAAAAAACAACACAATCAAAAGAACAACACTGAATGTGAAACATTCTTGTAATCAAAGCACATCACTTTATTCCTGTAATCAAGAGAACACTGAATGTGAAACATTCCTGTAATCAAAAGAACAACACTGGATGTGAAACATTCCTGTTATCAAAGAACAACACTGAATGTGAAACATTCCTGTAATCAAAGAACAACACAATCAAAAGAACAACACTGAATGTGAAACATTCCTGTAATCAAGAGAACAACACTGAATGTGAAACATTTCTGTAACCAAAAGAACAACACTGAATGTGAAACATTCCTTTAATTAAAAGAACAACACTGAATGTGAAACATTCCTGTAATCAAGAGAACAACACTGAATGTGAAACATTCCTGTAATCAAGAGAACAACACTGAATGTGAAACATTCCTTTAATCAAAAGAACAACACTGAATGTGAAACATTCCTGTAATCAAGAGAACAACACAATCAAAAGAACAACACTGAATGTGGAACATTCCTGTAATCAAAGCACATGACTATGTCATACATGTAATCAAAGCACAACACTGAATGTGTAACATACATGTACTCAAAGCACATCACTGAATGTTAAACATACATGTTATCAAAGCACATCACTGAATGTGAAGCATACCTGTAATCAAAGCACATCACTGAATGTGACACAAATCTGTAATCAAAGCACATCACTGAATGTGAAACATTCCTGTAATCAAAGAAAAACAATGAATGTGAAACTTTCCTGTAATCAAAGCACATCACTGAATGTTAAACATACATGTAATCAAGAGAACAACACTGAATGTGAAACATTCCTGTAATCAAAAGAACAACACTGGATGTGAAACATTCCTGTAATCAAAGCACATGACTATGAAATACATGTAAGCAAACCATAACACTGAATGTGTAACATACATGTAATCAAAGCACATCACTGAATGTGACACATTCCTGTAATCAAAGCACATCACTAAATGTTAAACATACATGTAATCAAAGAACAACACTGGATGTGAAACATTCCTGTAATCAAAGCACATCACTGAATGTTAAACATACATGTAATCAAGAGAACAACACTGAATGTGAAACATTCCTGTAATCAAAAGAACAACACTGGATGTGAAACATTCCTGTAATCAAAGCACATGACTATGAAATACATGTAAGCAAACCATAACACTGAATGTGTAACATACCTGTAATCAAAGCACATCACTGAATGTGAAGTATACATGTAATAAAAAAACAACACTAAATGGGAAACATATATGTAATCAAAGTACAACGGTGTAAACTAGTTACTACATTCCAACATTAATAAAAACAACACTCAAAATGAGTTTGACTTTCTTGAAATTGTTCAATGTCTAAATATAGGACAACAAACCACACCAACCACAAATACCTGACTACTCCAAGTAAATATACAAACCACACCAACCACAAATACCTGACTACTCCGAGTAAATAGACAAACCACACCAACCACAAATACCTGACTACTCCGAGTAAATAGACAAACCACACCAACCACAAATACCTGACTACTCCAAGTAAATAGACAAACCACATCAACCACAAATACCTGACTACTCCGAGTAAATAGACAAACCATACCAACCACAAACACCTGACTGCTTCGAGTAAATAGACAAACCACACCAACCACAAATACCTGACTACTATGAGTAAATAGACAAACCACACCAACCACAAATACCTGACTGCTCCGAGTAAATAGACAAACCACACCAACCACAAACACCTGACTACTCAGAGTAAATAGACAAACCACACCAACCACAAATACCTGACTACTCCGAGTAAATAGACAAACCACACCAACCACAAATACCTGACTACTCCGAGTAAATAGACAAACCACACCAACCACAAATACCTGACTACTCCGAGTAAATAGACAAACCACACCAACCACAAATACCTGACTACTCCGAGTACATAGACAAACCACACCAACCACAAATACCTGACTATTCTGAGTAAATAGACAAACCACACCAACCACAAACACCTGACTACTCCGAGTAAATAGACAAACCACACCAACCACAAATACCTGACTACTCAGAGTAAATAGACAAACCACACCAACCACAAATACCTGACTACTCCGAGTAAATAGACAAACCACACCAACCACAAATACCTGACTACTCCGAGTAAATAGACAAACCACACAAACCTCAAATACCTGACTACTCCGAGTAAATAGACAAACCACACCAACCACAAACACCTGACTACTCCGAGTAAATAGACAAACCACACCAACCACAAATACCTGACTACTTCGAGTAAATAGACAAACCACACCAACCACAAAAACCTGACTACTCAGAGTAAATAAACATTTACACCAACCACAAATACTTGACTACTTCGAGTAAATAGACAAACCACACCAACCACAAATACTTAACTACTTCGAGTAAATAGACAAACCACACCAACCACAAATACCTGACTACTCCGAGTACATAGACAATCCACACCAACCACAAACACCTGACTACTCTGAGTAAATAGACAAACCATACCAACCACAAACACTTGACTACTGAGAGTAAATAGACAAACCATACCAACCACAAACACCTGACTGCTTCGAGTAAATAGACAAACCACACCAACCACAAATACCTGACTACTATGAGTAAATAGACAAACCACACCAACCACAAATACCTGACTGCTCCGAGTAAATAGACAAACCACACCAACCACAAACACCTGACTACTCAGAGTAAATAGACAAACCACACCAACCACAAATACCTGACTACTCCGAGTAAATAGACAAACCACACCAACCACAAATACCTGACTACTCCGAGTAAATAGACAAACCACACCAACCACAAATACCTGACTACTCCGAGTAAATAGACAAACCACACCAACCACAAATACCTGACTACTCCGAGTACATAGACAAACCACACCAACCACAAATACCTGACTATTCTGAGTAAATAGACAAACCACACCAACCACAAACACCTGACTACTCCGAGTAAATAGACAAACCACACCAACCACAAATACCTGACTACTCCGAGTAAATAGACAAACCACACCAACCACAAATACCTGACTACTCCGAGTAAATAGACAAACCACACCAACCACAAATACCTGACTACTCCGAGTAAATAGACAAACCACACCAACCACAAACACCTGACTACTCCGAGTAAATAGACAAACCACACCAACCACAAACACTCGACTGCTCTGAATAAATAGACAAACCACACCAACCACAAATACCTGACTACTGAGAGTAAATAGACAAACCATACCAACCACAAACACCTGACTGCTTCGAGTAAATAGACAAACCAAACCAACCACAAATACCTGACTACTATGAGTAAATTTGACAAACCACACCAACCACAAATACCTGACTACTTCGAGTAAATAGACAAACCACACCAACCACAAATACCTGACTGCTCGGAGTAAATAGACAAACCACACCAACCACAAATACCTGACTACTCCGAGTAAATAGACAAACCACACCAACCACAAATACCTGACTACTCCGAGTAAATAGACAAACCACACCAACCACAAATACCTGACTACTCCGAGTACATAGACAAACCACACCAACCACAAATACCTGACTATTCTGAGTAAATAGACAAACCACACCAACCACAAATACCTGACTACTCCGAGTAAATAGACAAACCACACCAACCACAAACACCTGACTACTCCGAGTAAATAGACAAACCACACCAACCACAAACACTCGACTGCTCTGAATAAATAGACAAACCACACCAACCACAAATACCTGACTACTCCAAGTACATAGACAAACCACACCAACCACAAATACCTGACTATTCTGAGTAAATAGACAAACCACACCAACCACAAATACCTGATTACTCCGAGTAAATAGACAAACCACACCAACCACAAACACCTGACTACTCCGAGTAAATAGACAAACCACACCCACCACAAACACCTGACTACTCCGAGTAAATAAAGAAACCACACCAACCACAAATACCTGACTACTTCGAGTAAATAGACAAACCACACCAACCACAAACACCTGACTATTCTGAGTAAATAAACAAACAAATTCAACAACTAACAAGACATGGTCTGGGTACAGGCACAACATGTTAAACCATATTTTCTATGCACAGTCCACCTATCTAGACCATTCAGCATTGGTAATAAAAGTAAAACTCTAATAAATAAACCTGCAAAGTTCAACCACCATAGGTTTGTATTGGAACTGATGCTGATATCATTATACTGATTCAACATTTAATCAAAATTCTGTTTTTAATCAGATAGTTTAAATGGGAAAATATGCTTGAAGGGGTTCTCTTAATTCCTTTTTAATCATATTATTGTTCTAAATCTGAAAATATAACTTTTTTTCATTTTTCTTTAAAAAATTATTTTATTTTAATAAATAATTATTTAGAATCTACACAAAATCATGTTGTTAATCATACAGGATTAATGAACAAATATTTGTAAAAATAATATAAAGTTGGGTCTCATTTTACTCATATTATTGTTCTGAATCAGAAAATAAAACTTTTTTACAAGTTTATTAAAAAAATTATTTTATTAGAATGAAAGATTATACTGAATCTACACTAAATCCTGTTGTTAATCAGACAGTTTTAATGAATAAATATTTGTAAGAATTATATAAAGTGGGGTCTCATTTTACTTGTTTTGTTCTACTGAATCCTTTGATATAATTATTTTACACATTTCTTGAAAAAAATATTTTTTTAAGATATCATGTTTAATGTAAGTTTTGACATTTCACAACAAAACATGTTTATTTATTGTTTATATACAATATAAATACAAGTGTGACTGGTCATTTTATTCAGTTTTGACCACTGATTCATGTGATATATATTTTGTTTATATTTATTACACAACATTGTCCAGTTTATCAGACAAGTTTTGATGTCAGTTGTATTATTTCAGGTTAGAGGACAGACAGCATTAATGTGGGCTGCCATGGGAGGACACCTGGAGATCTGTAGACTCCTCAGTGATACAGGTTGTAAGATCGACATCACACAAGTATGTTATCTACTTAGTCTGATCACATTACTATTAATCAACACAAAATCATGTTGTTAATTAGACAAGTTTAATGAACAAATATTTGTAAGAATCATATAAAGTGGGGTCTCATTTTACTCATAGTATTGTTCTGAATCAGAAAATATTACTCTTTTTCAAGTTTCTTTAAAAAAAATATTTTATTAAAATGAATAATTATACTGAATCAACACTAAATTCTGTTGTTAATCAGACAGTTTTAATGAACAAATAATTTAATGTGTAAGAATCATATAAAGTGGGGTCTCATTTTACTTGTTTTGTTTTACTGAATCCTTTGACATAATTATTCACACATTTCTTGAAATTTTTTTTTTTTTAAGATATCAGGTTTAATGGAAGTTTTGACATTTCACAACAAAACATGTTTATTTATTGTTTATATACAATATAAATACAAGTGTGACTGGTCATTGTATTCAGTTTTGACCACTGATTCATGTGATATATATTTTGTTTATATTTATTACACAACATTGTCCAGTTTATCAGACAAGTTTTGATGTCAGTTGTATTATTCCAGGATGGTGGATGGACAGCATTAATGTGGGCTGCCATGGGAGGACACCTGGAGATCTGTCAACTTCTCATTGATACAGGATGTAAGATCGACATCACACAAGTATGTTATCTACTTAGTCTGATCACATTACTATTAATCGACACAAAATCATGTTGTTAATTAGACCGGTTTAATGAACAAATATTTGTAAGAATTATTTAAAGTGGGGTCTCATTTTGCTTGTTTTGTTCTACTGAATCCATTGATATAATTATTTCACACATTTCTTGAAAAAAATGTTTTTCTAAGATATCAGGTTTAATGGAAGTTTTGACATTTCACAACAAAACATGTTTATTTATTGTTTATATACAATATAAATACAAGTGTGACTGGTCATTTTATTCAGTTTTGACCACTAATTCATGTGATATATATTTTGTTTATATTTATTACACAACAATGTCCAGTTTATCAGACAAGTTTTAATGTCAGTTGTAGGATATGTTGTATATTATTGATATTGACAACAAAGTATTGTACATTATAGTTGCATGTTATTTGGTTATATTATAGAACAGTGGATACACAGCTTTACATTTGGCTGCTCAGGAGGGAAATCTACAGACCACAAGATGTCTGGTAGAACAAGGAGGTGCAAGTCCCTTGGTCACAACACATGAGGTAATATTTTATAGTATATGCCCAGTGTTCAATTAATTTATGGATCACTTTACTAATGATGTGTAAAACCTGTTTGGTACAATGTTTGTATTGTTATAGACTCTGTGGGATTTTTATAGGAGTATTTTATAATTAATATCAAATTGAATGTATTATTTGAATGTACCATATGGCAGAAGAAATTTAACGTACATGGTTTCAGAAAATCATTTGACCTTTGACCCATAGCACGTGTCCGAGTTTGATGACAATACAATTTTTTTCTGCCAAAATTTCTTCATCCTTAATGCCAACTGAATATACATGTACAAAAAGTGTAAAAATGTTGATAACTTAGATACTTTGTCTTTAAAAGTATGTTTTCTGTTTACTAAAGCTAATGTTGTCGTTATCAGCTTTTTCAAATGATTAAAAAAGGAAATAAACAGAGATAATGGTTTTGAGATTGTAAAACTGGAAAAAATAAATGGAAAAAATAAATTTGACTAAAACTGGACATATTTAGCAGGACAATTTTGTATTTTATTACTTAAAGTTTGTTTATGATTGTAACTGATTTGGTGGAAATGACAAAACAAATAAGCATTTTAAACTTGAGAACATACAGGAGAAAAGGGGGAGGGAGAAAAAAAGGGGGGGGGTCGGACCACTTTTTTTAGCTCACCTGGCCCGAAGGGCCAAGTGAGCTTTTCCCATCACTTTGCGTCCGTCGTCCGTTGTCCGTTGTCCGTCGTCGTTGTTAACTTTTACAAAAATCTTCTCCTCTGAAACTACTGGGCCAAATTGTACCAAACTTGGCCACAATCATCATTGGGGTATCTAGTTTAAAAAATGTGTGGCGTGACCCGGTCAACCAACCAAGATGGCCGCCACGGCTAAAAATAGAACATAGGGGTAAAATGCAGTTTTTGGCTTATAACTCAAAAACCAAAGCATTTAGAGGAAATCTGACATGGGGTAAAAATGTGTATCAGGTCAAGATCTATCTGCCCTACAATTTTCAGATGAATCGGTCAACTCGTTGTTGGGTTGCTGCCCCTGAATTGGTAATTTTGAGGAAATTTTGCTGTTTTTGGTTATTATCTTGAATATTATTATAGATAGAGATAAACTGTAAACAGCAATAATGTTCAGCAAAGTTAGATTTACAAATAAATCAACATGACCAAAATGGTCAGTTGACCCGTTAAGGAGTTATTGTCCTTTATAGTCAATTTTTAACCATTTTTCGTAAATCTTAGTTAACTTTTACAAAAACCTTCTCCTCTAAAACTACTGGGCCAAATTAATCCAAACTTGGCCACAATCATCTTTGGGGTATCTTGTTTAAAAAATGTGTGGCGTGACCCGGTCAACCAACCAAGATGGCCGCCACCGCTAAAAATAGAACATGGGGGTAAAATGCAGTTTTTGGCTTATAACTCCAAAACCAAAGCAATTAGAGCAAATCTGACATAGGATTTATTTATTTTCAGGTCAAAATCTATCTGCCCTGAAATTTTCAGACAAATCGGACAACCGGTTGTTGGGTTGCTGCCCCTGAATTTGTAATTTTGAGGAAATTTTGCTGTTTTTGGTTATTATCTTGAATATTATTATAGATAGAGATAAACTGTAAACAGCAATTATGTTCAGCAAAGTAAGATTTACAAATAAGTCAACATGACCGAAATGGTCAGTTGACCCCTTTAGGAGTTATTGCCCTTTATAGTCAATTTTTAACCATTTTTTGTAAATCTTAGTTATCTTTTACAAAAATCTTCTCCTACTGGGCCAAATTCAATCAAACTTGGCCACAGTTATAATTAGGGTATCTAGTTTTAAAAATGTGTCTGGTGACCCGGTCCATCAACTAAGATGGCTGCCACGGCCAAAAGTAGAACATAGGGGTAAAATACAGTTTTTGGCTTATAACTCAAAAATCAAAGCATTTAGAGCTAATTTGACATGGGGTTTAATTGTTTATTAGATCAAGATCTATCTGCCCTGTAATTTTCAGATGAATGTGACAACCCATTGTTGGGTTGCTGCCCCTGAATCGGTAATTTTAAGGAAATTTTGCTGTTTTTGGTTATTATCTTGAATATTATTATAGATAGAGATAAACTGTAGACAGCAATTATGTTCAGCAAAGTAAGATTTACAAATAAGTCAACATGACCGAAATGGTCAATTGACCCCCTAAGGAGTTATTGTCCTTTATAGTCAATTTTTAACAATTTTCATAAAATTTGTAAATTTTTATTAACATTTTCCACTGAAACTACTGGGACAAGTTCATTATAGATAGAGATAAATGTAAGCAGCAAGACGGTTTAGTAAAGTAAAATTTACAAACACATCACCATCACCAAAACACAATTTTGTCATGAATCCATCTGCTTCCTTTGTTTAATATTCACATAGACCAAGGTGAGCGACACAGGCTCTTTAGAGCCTCTAGTTTAACTTCCGATTTCGGAAAAGAAGTATATCATCATAGGGATTTGGATTTAATGTAATTTAAATCTGGAATTATGTGTATATACGTCCAGTAAATCAGGGTTTTCATTCATCGAGTATTAGTATTGTAATAAAAGTAACCCTCCGAAAGCTTCTGACTTGAATCCCCAAAAATGTGTTTGATTTTGGCGTTACACAATCTTGTTTCAAAGCACTCCACAAAGTTATCATCAGAATAATGTCATTTACTGTTCGCCCTGCATGCAGGGGCGGATCCAGTCATTTTAAAAAGATGAGTTCCCAAACTAGGACAAGGGAGGGGGTGAGGATTTCAACTATATGTCTCCATTCAAATGCATTGATCGTCCACAAAAGGAGGGGGGTTCCAACCCCAAAAACCCTCTGCTTGGATTCGTCACTGCGGTGATCAACGATAACACAGAGCTAAATAGACTAAAAAAATTGGCACTCATACCACATCATCCTATATCTATTGACATTGTATCCTGGCTACAGACTAGTTCAACAAAAGTTGCAGAGTTATGAAGAGTAATAACGTGTACAATGCACTATCAAGTAACCGACGAACATTTTTTACCTTCTTTTTTTTTAGCTCAAACTGGACAACTTATTTAAGATACAGGGAATCTGCACAAAAGACACTCAGACTGTTTGCTTTGAACAGTGCACATTCATCAATCAATGTATTTTCCAAAAATATAAAACCATGTAATTTCATGGGGATTTTGAGATGAGATATTGTCAAATAAGGCCCTGGAAAAGTAAACTCGAAATTTAGGAATTGGACCCCTCTGAACCCCAACCCATCATAATGGAGCAGGTCTTATAGCAGTGCAAAAGGAAAGAATTCAATATAAATGCAATTTTAAATGGTTTTATATAAGTCATATTTTAGGGCCTTTTAAAGAAGAGGGGCGAAAAATACCATAGGAACAGTCAAAGTCATAAATCGAAAATAAACCGACAACGCCATGGCTAAACATGAAAAAGATAAACAGACAAACAATCGTACACATGACACAACATAAAGAACTTAAGAATAAGCAACACGAACACCATCAAAAACTGGGGGTCTCAGGTGCGCCGGAAAAGTAAGTATATCCTGCTTCACATGTGGCACCCATCGTGTTGATCATGCTATAACAAATCCAGCGAATAGTACAATTCTGTAGGTCACATTCATTAAAGGGATTGAAGCGTACTGTTCAGTGTCAGCCTACTTCGGCTCCGTGTTAAAGACAGTACTTAGATCTATATCTTCTTATATCTATAGATCATGAATGCCATGTAAGCCAAGAAAAGATTAAATCATAATAAAAAATCAAGAAGAAAATGCTTTATTTTGGTTTTTTTTCGTAGGCTTTATATAACAAGTACAAAGACAAGACAAACTAATTTTTCAAAATGTTCTAAATTTAGTCTGAATAAAAAAAATCCTTCATCAAACACCTAGTTCCATCTTATTGCTCAGCAGTTGTTTCACAGCCTGAAAGTATAAAATAGTAGAAATAAAAACCATTTGTTCTATACCTATATAATCTCTTTTATATTTTATAATATTAAAAAAAAGGAGATTCTTCCTTGTAAAGAATATGAGATCGGTTGGTGAATGCCCAGTGGCAAGTATTTCATTATAGTCACGAGGATCAAAGATATAGATTGGTTAACTAATGCCCAGTCACAAATATTTCATTATATTCAGGATGATTAAATATATAGATTGGTTAATTAATGCCCAGTTGCAAATATTTCATTATGTTCAGGAGGATCAAAGATATAGATTGGTTGATTAATGTCAAGTGGCAAATATTTCATTATATTCAGGAGGATACAAACAAATATATAAAATACTGTTTAGATCTGATGAATAAAAAATTTAAAAACAATTTCCAGTATAGTTTTCTGTAGTTGCAAACTGATATGATGCAGCAATGTCAATATAACCATGTATTTAATTAACCTACTTTCATAAAAATGTTTAAATACTAAAAATATTTCCGACATTTAAAAATCCTATTTACATGTACCTTGTAGAATTATGATTTTTTTGCCTATGTGCCTGGCTTTAACCATGTGTGGTTGAGTACATGCTGATGTTATGTTGTCAATTGGCCTGAGGTTTGCATGTTAGAGAACAACAACATGACTGTCATGAGTCATTGCAAGTTTTTTTTTTTAATTCAGAAAGCAAATCAGTTTCAAACTTATGCATTATAATTAAATTAAGTCTCCATCCCCACTGGTCGTTACTGCGTATTTATACACCCAACACAGTCAGAAGACACCTCACTTTCTATAGTGGGTTTTAATACTAATGGAACGATTGAAGTCAAGGTAATTGAAAGGAGAAATAAAGTTTGTGTCATGCATATTTTTAATTTACATATGTGCAATTTCTTTGATTTGATCCTTTACAAATATTCTTTAAATTGAATGTATTTACGGGAAAGGTTGCTGCTTTTAATTAATAAGTTTGTAATTTTGGTGGTCACTGTTGTACTTCAAATATAAATCTATGCAACAGAGGTATCAAATGATTACCAGCAATTGGCATTGTAAATTTCGTCACATTTATTTATCAATAATTTATCATACTCAAATATATTGAGACATATTATATATTTTTTCAATAAATTATCGATCAAATGGCAGCAAATGGATTTAAGATGCCGCTAACATATTTCCCATCGCCACATTCTGTATGTATGTGCCTGTCCCAAGTCAGGAGCCTGTTATTCATTAGTTGTCGTTTGTCTATGACATACATGTTTGAATTTGTTCATTTTGTACACAAATTAGGTCGTTATTTTTCTCGTTTAATAACATTGTCTTTTCAATGCCCTTTATAGCTTTCTATGCCGCGGTACATGCTTTGCTCATTGTTGAAGGCTATACAGTGACCTACAGTTTTTAATTTCTGTGTCTCTTAACTTAGTGGGGAGAGTTGTCTCATTGGCAATCATACCACATCTTCCTTTTTATAATAAATATTTTTACAATATTTGAACTACAAATCAAATAAAAAAAAATCATTCTATTAATAATTAAAGGGCCCTTCGGTACATATTAATTACAAACAAGATAATAATAATAAAAAAACATATACTACTTAATAATTCTTATTTGACAATTTAGATCTACATAATTATATTCTTTTCTATGATTTGCACAGCAAATAATATAAACATTACAGCCTTCTGTCATCTAACTATATAATGCAGTTCATTGGGAATTATATTATGGCAGTTAAAAATATATGGAACTATATCTTTTTAAAATTGTCCTGCCGACTCTGAATGAAGCTATTTTTATTTATTATCCCGCATAGTGCCTCAATAGTTTTATCTGGAAAGGGAATTAACCCATATGTCTGAATTACAAACCAACAGAAATTTTACACTGTAATAATAGTTATCCTCGAGTGATTTCGAGCGAGTGATTATCAATGTGAAGAGTATAATACTATAGTTTTCTTCGTGAAAAAAAAATTGAAACACAGTATTAAATAAAAATTAATTGTTTATCACCGATATCAAGGTGTAAAATAGGAAGACACTTCTACGGAGCGCCGATTATATAATTCCAATGAAAAAATATTTCATGTGGTTTGTAACGTCGTGAACGTTCATGGCTATCTTTTTTCTCCTTTTCTTAGACGAAACATACGATCTTTACCAGGGTCGCGCCTTGCTCATGTAGAACAGATCAACACATATCCAACATGATTTTACGGAGAAAATATTCTAGATTTTGGAAAAGTATGGATCCCCCCGTTATTTTTAGAAATAACACTTATTTTTGGCAAAAACATTAAAAAAATGTCGTTAATATTAATAATTTCCTACCGTCTTCTACAATTTTACTCAAGATACTTACAAAATCAGATTCCTGGTTTATTTCTGCATTTGTGTGTCAATTTTCGTTATTGTTTACCTTTCTATAAATAGCGCGAGGAACGGAAAGGGTTAGCATTAGTCTGTCTCGATAGCTGAAAACTGACGTTTACGGCAACGCTTATCGTAGTTCAAAGATTTACTGCAAGCTAATATACACGTTGAAATATAAGATTATTACTGAATTTAAAAGCGCAGATACTGTAGTTTCTCAAGCTATTTTTATTTATTTTTTACAGTGAGGGATAAGTTGTTTATTTTGCAGTTACAAAAACGTTGCAAATGCAAAAAATGCATTGCGGCAGATATAGGTTTTTTAACGTGACGTTCCTACCGAGTCCCTAGTTATAGATGTTAACCAAGATACAACACATAAGTGATATTTCTGGCAAATTTGAGTTAAGATATAATGGACCTGTCTAGATGCATAAAGATTCTACCACTGTCTCGAGTGTAATGTGATATTTATCCACTCGAGACAGTTAAATGTTCAAATTTAAAACGTGAGGCTTCAAGCCTCGTGTTTTAAATATTTAGAATTTAACTGTCGATGCTACGAGTATGAGCATACTGGTGCAGTAATGTGATTTTGACATACTTTTTTTTGTTAAAAAGGGCACTAACTTTTAAGTTATGTCAAAATGACAAAATGACCGAAATTAGGTGAAAAAATTTCCGAATCGGAGTATGATGACTTTAATTCTTGTGAACTGCTGATATTTGAGCTAGATTTCTTGAGTTAACATGTCAGTCTAATACAAAGTTGAGAATAATTAAATAGTGTTATTGTAAATTATGCATTTAATATTTACCACTGGACATTAAGCAGCAATCAACACAGAGACACTAATTTACATGAATACTTTTTATTCCCTGCTTAACACGGAGCATACAAGTTATATATTACCTCTTTTTCTGTCATATAGTTAGGTCACTTTTTTTCTCAGCAAATCTAAGTTGCAGCTTATTGAAATATGTAACTAAGTTCATGAATTAATAATCGGAGCTGAGGGCTCACAAAATAAATAAACTACCACTCTGCTGTTACTGGTATGAAGTGGTGATCAGAGCTGAGGGGGTCACATGATAAATAAAATACCACTCAGATGTTACTGGTATAAATGTACTGTAAGATAAGTGTTATAAAAGAGATCAATTGATATATATGTCTCACTGATTTCAGGGTAAAACTCCATATGATCTGGCAGCAGCAAAACTGAAGTTTGATCCAAGGTACAAAGAAGTAGTGGAATACTTGCAGGTACATATGTAATAAATTCTCACTTTTAAACAGAATAACCTGAAATCAATATTTATTGATGCACCATATATAACATTAGAAGATGTGGTATGATTGCCAATGAGACAACTCGTCACAGGAGACCAAATGACACAGAAATTAACAATTATAGGTCACTGTACAACCTTCAACAATGAGCAAACCCATGCCACATTGTTAGGATATGGACATTTAAAACAACAATGTCACTTAGTGCATTCACGAATTTTTTTTCAAAATATCAAAGTGTAAAGAGTTATTACACCAAATAAATCCAAAAGGAGAAACTGAAAGCAAATGTTGTTTTTTTTCATTTTTAGTCCGGTAAATTTTTCAAATTAAAAATAAACTCTTACAGTTGACTTGGATTTGCTACAACGTTTAATGTATTCTTCGGACTCGCATCTAACTAAAATTGTTAAACCAAACTGGAGAATTAAACAAAATAACGCCATACTGATATCAAGCCTGCCTTTCAATAATTTTAACCGGATTTTTGTGACAAAAAGGTCGGTTATTGATTTGGGGATGTACGACGGGCGGGCGGCAATCAAATGTTGTCCGTGCATTAACTCATGAGCCGTTCAACCAAAGCTTTTAAATGTTGTTACTGACAACTAAATGAAGGTCAAGTTCAATAATGGCGATTTTGACTTTTACCGTTCAGGAGTTATGGTTCTTAAGATTGAAAAATGGAGTTTCCAGTCGTGTCCGTGCATTTACTCATGAACTGTTCTACCAAAGCTTCCCAAATTTTAATATGTTGTTACCGATGACAAAATGGAGGTCAAGTTCAATAATGACGATTTTGACTTTTACCGTTCAGGAGTTATGGTTCTTGAAAGATTGGAAAATGGTGTTTCCAGCTGTCGTGTCCGTGCATTTTCTCATAAACCATTCAACCACAGCTTTTGAAATTTTTATATGTTGTTACTGATGACAAAATAGAGGTCAAGTTCAATAATGACGATTTGACTTTTACCGTTCAGGAGTTATGGTTCTTGAAAGATCGTTAAATGGCGTTTCCATTCACGTTGTTGCATTTACTAATGAACCATTCAATCTAAGCTTTTCAAATTTTAATATGTTGATACTGACTACAAAATGGAGGTCAAATTTGATATCGACGATTTTCACTTTCAGCATTCATCAGTTATGGTTCTTGTGATATTGCCAGGACACAAATAAATGTTAATAAATCCGGTTTGCTGTCGTTGTGACAGCCTCTTGTTTTTTTGTTGGCTTGAGTAAAAAACACTTAACACTGTCTAATGGATAAATGGGTTTTCTTAAGGGTAATGGTACTAAACACTGTCTAATGGATAAATGGGTTTTCTTGCGGGAAGTAGCACTAAACACTATCTACTGAATAAATGGGGTTTCTTACTGGTATTGGTACTAAACACTGTGTACTGGATACATAGGGTTTCTTACAGGTAGTGTTACTAAACACTGTGTACTGGATAAATGGGTTTTCTTACGGGTAGTGGTACTAAACACTGTGTACTGAATAAATGGGGTTTCTTACAGGCATTGTTACTAAACACTGTCTACTGGATAAATGGGATTTCCTATGGGTAATGGTACTAAACACTGTCTACCGGATAAATGGGGTTTCTTACGGGTAGTGGTACTAAACACTGTGAACTGGATAAATGGGGTTTCTTACGTGCAGTGGTACTAAACACTGTGTACTGGATAAATGTGTTTTTTTTACAAGTAATATTACTAAACACTGTACTGGATAAATGGGGTTACTTACAGGCAGTGTTACTAAACACTGTCTACTGGATAAATGGGGTTTCTTACGTGCAGTGGAACTAAACACTGTGTACTGGATAAATGGGGTTTTTTAAAAGTAGTATTACTAAAAACTGTGTACTAGATAAATGGGGTTTCTTATGGGTAGTGTTACTAAACACTGTCTACTGGATAAATGGGGTTTCTTACAGGCAGTGTTACTAAACACTGTCTACTGGATAAATGGGGTTTCTTACGGGTAGTGGTACTAAACACTGCATGTGTACTGGATAAATGGGGTTTCTTATGGGTAGTGTTACTAAACACTGTCTACTGGATAAATGGGGTTTCTTACAGGCAGTGTTACTAAACACTGTCTACTGGATAACTGGGGTTTCCTATGGGTAGTGGTACTAAACACTGTCTACTGGATAAATGGGGTTTTTACAAGTAGTGTTACTAAACACTGTGTACTGGATAAATGGGGTTTCTTACAGGCAGTGGTACTAAACACTGTGTACTGGATAAATGGGGTTTCTTACAGGCAGTGTTACTAAACACTGTCTACTGGATAAATGGGGTTTCTAACAGGTAGTGGTACTAAACACTGTGTACTGGATAAATTGGGTTTCTTACGTGCAGTGGTACTAAACACTGTCTACTGGATAAATGGGGTTTCCTATGGGTAGTGGTACTAAACACTGTCTACTGGATAAATGGGGTTTCTTATGGGTAGTGGTACTAAACACTGTCAACTGGATAAATGGGGTTTTTACAAGTAGTGTTACTAAACACTGTGTACTGGATCAATGGGGTTTCTTACGGGCAGTGGTACTAAACACTGTGTACTGGATAAATGGGGTTTCTTACAGGCAGTGTTACTAAACACTGTCTACTGGATGAATGGGGTTTCTAACAGGTAGTGGTACTAAACACTGTGTACTGGATAAATGGGGTTTCTTACGTGCAGTGGTACTAAACACTGTCTACTGGATAAATGGGGTTTCTTACTGCATGTTCTGGTAGTGGTACTAAACACTGTGTACTGGATAAATGGGGTTTCTTACGGGTAGTGGTACTATACACTGTCTACTGAATAAATGGGTTTTTTACAGGTAGTGGTACTAAAATCTGTGTACCGGAAAATGGGGTTTCTTACCGGTAGTGTTACTAAACACTGTCTACTGGAGAACTGGGGTTTCTTACAGGTAGTTGTACTAAGCACTGTCTACTGAATAAATGGGGTTTCTTACTCGGAGTGGTACTAAACACTGTCTACTGGATAAATGGGGTTTCTACCAGCAGTGGTACTAAACACTGTCTACTGGATAAATGGGGTTTCTTACGGGTAGTGGTACTAAACACTGTGTACTGGATAAATGTTTTTTTTTACGGGTAATGGTACTAAACACTGTGTACTGGATAAATGAGGTTTCTTACGGGCAGTGTTACTAAACACTGTATACTGGATAAATGGGGTTTCTTACCGGCAGTGTTACTAAACAATGTCTACTGGATAAATGGGGTTTCTTACAGGTAGTGGTACTAAGCACTGTCTACTGGATAAATGGGGTTTCTTACTCGGAGTGGTACTAAACACTGTATACTGGATAAATGGGGTTTCTAACGGGTAGCGGTACTTAACACTGTCTACTTGATAAATTGGGTTTCTTGCTGCATGTACTGGTAGTGGTACTAAACACTGTGTACTGGATAAATGAGGTTTCTTACGGGTAGAGGTACTTTACACTGTCTACTGAATAAATGGGGTTTTTTACGGGTAGTGGTACTAAAATCTGTGTTCCGGATAAATGGGGTTTCTTACTCGGAGTGGTACTAAACACTGTCTACTGGATAAATGGGGTTTCTTACAGGTAGTGTTACTTAACACTGTGTACTGGATAACTGGGGTTTCTTACGTGCAGTGGTACTAAACACTGTGTACTTGATAAATGGGGTTTCTTATGTGCAGTGGTACTAAACACTGTGTACTGGAGAAATGGGGTTATTACAAGTAGTGTTGCTTAACACTGTCTACTGGATAAATGGGGTTTCTTATGGGTAGTGGTACTAAACACTGTGTACTGGATAAATGAGGTTTCTTACGGGTAGTGGTACTTTACACTGTCTACTGAATAAATGGGGTTTCTTACGGGTAGTGGTACTAAAATCTGTGTTCCGGATAAATGGGGTTTCTTACGGGTAGTGTTACTAAACACTGTCTACTGGATAAATGGGGTTTCTTACAGGTAGTGGTACTAAACATTGTCTACTGTATAAATGGGGTTTCTTATGGGGAGTGGTACTAAACACTGTCTACTGGATAAATGGGGTTTCTACCAGCAGTGGTACTAAACACAGTGTACTGGATAAATGGGGTTTCTTACGGGTAGTGGTACTAAACACTGTGTACTGGATAAATGGTGTTTTTACAAGTAGTGTTACAAAACACTGTGCACTGGATAAATGGGGTTTCTTACGGGCAGTGGTACTAAACACTGTGTACTGGATAAATGGGGTTTCTTACAGGCAGTGTTACTAAACACTGTCTACTGGATGAATGGGGTTTCTAACAGGTAGTGGTACTAAACACTGTGTACTGGATAAATGGGGTTTCTTACGTGCAGTGGTACTAAACACTGTCTACTGGATAAATAGGGTTTCTTACTGCATGTTCTGGTAGTGGTACTAAACACTGTGTACTGGATAAATGGGGTTTCTTACCGGTAGTGTTACTAAACACTGTCTCCTGGATAAATGGGGTTTCTTACAGGTAGTGGTACTAAACACTGTGTACTGGATAAATGTGTTTTCTTACAGGTAGTGGTACTAAACACTGTGTACTGGATAAATGGGGTTTCTTACAGGTAGTGGTACTAAACACTGTGTACTGGATAAAAGGGGTTTCTTACAGGTAGTGGTACTAAACACTGTGTACTGGATAAATGGGGTTTCTTACGTGCAGTGTTACTAAACACTGTTTACTGGATAAATGGGGTTTCTTACAGGTAGTGGTACTTAACACTGTGTACTAGATAAATGGGGTTTCTTATGGGTAGTGGTACTAAATACTGTCTACTGGATAAATGGGGTTTCTAACGGGTAGTGGTACTAAACACTGTGTACTGGATAAATGGGGTTTCTTACAGGCAGTGTTACTAAACACTGTCTACTGGATAAATGGGGTTTCTTACAAGTAGTGTTACTAAACACTGTGTACTGAATAAATGGGGTTTCTTACGGGTAGTGTTACTAAACACTGTGTACTGGATAAATGGGGTTATTACAAGTAGTGTTGCTTAACACTGTCTACTGGATAAAAGGGGTTTCTTATGGGTAGTGGTACTAAACACTGTGTACTGGATAAATGAGGTTTCGTACGGGTAGTGGTACTTTACACTGTCTACTGAATAAATGGGGTTTCTTACGGGTAGTGGTACTAAAATCTGTGTTCCGGATAAATGGGGTTTCTTACGGGTAGTGTTACTAAACACTGTGTACTGGATAAATGGGGTTTCTTACAGGTAGTGGTACTTAACACTGTCTACTGTATAAATGGGGTTTCTTATGGGGAGTGGTACTCAACACTGTCTACTGGATAAATGGGGTTTCTACCAGCAGTGGTTCTAAACACAGTGTACTGGATAAATGGGTTTCTTATGGGCAGTGATACTAACTACTGTGCACTGGATAAATGGGTTTCTTACGTGCAGTGGTACTAAACACTGTGTACTGGATAAATGGGGTTTCTTACAGGTAGTGTTACTTAACACTGTGTACTGGATAACTGGGGTTTCTTACAGGTAGTGTTACTAAACACTGTGTACTTGATAAATGGGGTTTCTTACAGGTAGTGTTACTTAACACTGTGTACTGGATAACTGGGGTTTCTTACGTGCAGTGGTACTAAACACTGTGTACTTGATAAATGGGGTTTCTTACAGGTAGTGTTACTTAACACTGTGTACTGGATAACTGGGGTTTCTTACGTGCAGTGGTACTAAACACTGTGTACTTGATAAATGGGGTTTCTTATGTGCAGTGGTACTAAACACTGTGTACTGGATTAATGGGGTTATTACAAGTAGTGTTGCTTAACACTGTCTACTGGATAAATGGGGTTTCTTATGGGTAGTGGTACTAAACACTGTGTACTGGATAAATGGGGTTTCTTACCGGCAGTGTTACTAAACACTGTCTACTGGATAAATGGGGTTTCTTACAGGTAGTGGTACTAAGCACTGTCTACTGGATAAATGGGGTTTCTTACAGGTAGTGGTACTAAACACTGTCTACTTGATAAATGGGGTTTCTAACGGGTAGCAGTTCTTAACACTGTCTACTGGATAAATGGGGTTTCTTACTGCATGTACTGGTAGTGGTACTAAACACTGTGTACTGGATAAATGAGGTTTCTTACGGGTAGTTGTACTATACACTGTCTATTGAATAAATGGGGTTTCTTATGGGTAGTGGTACTAAAATCTGTGTACTGGATAAATGGGTTTTCTTACGGGTAGTGTTACTAAACACTGTCTACTGGATAAATGGGGTTTCTTACAGGTAGTGGTACTAAACACTGTTTACTGTATAAATGGGGTTTCTTATGGGGAGTCAGGTACTAAACACTGTCTACTGGTTAAATGGGGTTTCTACCAGCAGTGGTACTAAACACAGTGTACTGGATAAATGGGGTTTCTTATGGGCAGTGGTTCTAAACTCTGTGTACTGGATAAATGGGGTTTCTTACAGGTAGTGGTACTAAACACTGTGTACTGGATAAATGGGGTTTCTTACGTGCAGTGGTACTAAACACTGTGTACTTGACAAATGGGGTTTCTTATGTGCAGTGGTACTAAACACTGTGTACTGGATAAATGGGGTTATTACAAGTAGTGTTACTTAACACTGTCTACTGGATAAATGGGGTTACTTATGGGTAGTGGTACTAAACACTGTCTACTGGATAAATGGGGTTTCTTATGGGTAGTGGTACTAAACACTGTGTACTGGATAAATGGGGTTTCTTACAGACAGTGATACTAAACACTCTGTACTGGATAAATGGGGTTTCTTACAGGTAGTGGTACTAAACACTGTCTACTGGATAAATGGGGTTTCTTACAGGTAGTGGTACTAAACACTGTCTACTGGATAAATGGGGTTTCTTACAGGTAGTGGTACTAAACACTGTCTACTGGATAAATGGGGTTTCTTACAGGTATTGGTACTAAACACTGTTTACTGTATAAATGGGGTTTCTTATGGGGAGTCAGGTACTAAATACTGTCTACTGGATAAATGGGGTTTCTACCAGCAGTGGTTCTAAACACAGTGTACTGGATAAATGGGGTTTCTTACAGACAGTGGTACTAAACACTGTGTACTGGATAAATTGAGTGTCTTACAGGTAGTGGTACTAAACACTGTCTACTGGATAAATGGGGTTTCTTACTGCATGTACTGGTAGTGTTACAAAACACTGTGCACTGGATAAATGGGGTTTCTTACAGGTAGTGTTACTAAACACTGTGTACTGGATAAATGGGGTTTCTTACGTACAGTGGTACTAAACACTGTGTACTTGATAAATGGGGTTTCTTATGTGCAGTGGTACTAAACACTGTGTACTGGATCTTCATTTCCTATGGGTAATGGTACTAAACACTGTCTACCGGATAAATGGGGTTTCTTACGTACAGTGGTACTAAACACTGTGTAATGGATAAATGGGGTTTCTTACGTGCAGTGGTACTAAACACTGTGTACTGGATAAATGGTTTTTTTTACAAGTAATATTACTAAACACTGTACTGGATAAATGGGGTTACTTACAGGCAGTGTTACTAAACACTGTCTACTGGATAAATGGGGTTTCTTACTTGCAGTGGAACTAAACACTGTGTACTGGATAAATGGGTTTTTTTAAAAGTAGTATTACTAAACACTGTGTACTGGATAAATGGGGTTTCTTATGGGTAGTGTTACTAAACACTGTGTACTGGATAAATGAGGTTTCTTACAGGTAGTGGTACTAAAATTTGTGTTCCGGATAAATGGGGTTTCTTACGGGTAGTGTTACTAAACACTGTCTACTGGATAAATGGGGTTTCTTACAGGTAGTGGTACTAAACACTGTGTACTGGATAAATGGGGTTTCTTACGTGCAGTGGTACTAAACACTGTGTACTGGATAAATGGGGTTTCTTACGGGTAGTGGTACTATACACTGTCTACTGAATAAATGGGTTTTTTACGGGTAGTGGTACTAAAATCTGTGTACCGGAAAATGGGGTTTCTTACCGGTAGTGTTACTAAACACTGTCTACTGGAGAAATGGGGTTTCTTACAGGTAGTTGTACTAAGCACTGTCTACTGTATAAATGGGGTTTCTTATGGGGAGTCAGGTACTAAACACTGTCTACTGGTTAAATGGGGTTTCTACCAGCAGTGGTACTAAACACAGTGTACTGGATAAATGGGGTTTCTTATGGGCAGTGGTTCTATACACTGTGTACTGGATAAATGGGGTTTCTTACAGGTAGTGGTACTAAACACTGTGTACTGGATAAATGGGGTTTCTTACGTGCAGTGGTACTAAACACTGTGTACTTGACAAATGGGGTTTCTTATGTGCAGTGGTACTAAACACTGTGTACTGGATAAATGGGGTTATTACAAGTAGTGTTACTTAACACTGTCTACTGGATAAATGGGGTTTCTTATGGGTAGTGGTACTAAACACTGTGTACTGGATAAATGGGGTTTCTTTCGGGTAGTGGTACTAAACACTGTGCACTGGATAAATGGGGTTTCTTACAGACAGTGGTACTAAACACTCTGTACTGGATAAATAGAGTGTCTTAAGGGTAGTGGTACTAAACACTGTCTACTGGATAAATGGGGTTTCTTACAGGTAGTGGTACTAAACACTGTCTACTGGATAAATGGGGTTTCTTACAGGTATTGGTACTAAACACTGTTTACTGTATAAATGGGGTTTCTTATGGGGAGTCAGGTACTAAACACTGTCTACTGGATAAATGGGGTTTCTACCAGCAGTGGTACTAAACACAGTGTACTGGATAAATGGGGTTTCTTACAGACAGTGGTACTAAACACTGTGTACTGGATAAATGGGGTTTCTTACAGGTAGTGGTACTAAACACTGTCTACTGGAAAAATGGGGTTTCTTACGGGCAGTGGTACTAAACACTGTGTACTGGATAAATGGGGTTTCTTACAGGCAGTGTTAGTAAACACTGTCTACTGGATGAATGGGGTTTCTAACAGGTAGTGGTACTAAACACTGTGTACTGGATAAATCGGGTTTCTTACGTGCAGTGGTACTAAACACTGTCTACTGGATAAATGGGGTTTCTAACTGCATGTTCTGGTAGTGGTACTAATTACTGTGTACTGGATAAATGGGGTTTCTTACGGGTAGTGGTACTATACACTGTCTACTGAATAAATGATTTTTTTACGGGTAGTGGTACTAAAATCTGTGTACCGGAAAATGGGGTTTCTTACCGGTAGTGTTACTAAACACTGTCTACTGGAGAAATGGGGTTTCTTACAGGTAGTTGTACTAAGCACTGTCTACTGAATAAATGGGGTTTCTTACTCGGAGTGGTACTAAACACTGTCTACTGGATAAATGGGGTTTCTACCAGCAGTGGTACGTAACACTGTCTACTGGATAAATGGGGTTTCTTACGGGTAGTGGTACTAAACACTGTGTACTGGATAAATGGGGTTATTACAAGTAGTGTTGCCTAACACTGTCTACTGGATAAATGGGGTTTCTTATGGGTAGTGGTACTAAACACTGTGTACTGTATAAATGGGGTTTCTTACCGGCAGTGTTACTAAACACTGTCTACTGGATAAATGGGGTTTCTTACAGGTAGTGGTACTAAACACTGTTTACTGTATAAATGGGGTTTCTTACAGGTAGTGGTACTCAACACTGTCTACTTGATAAATGGAGTTTCTAACGGGTAGCGGTACTTAACACTGTCTACTGGATAAATGGGGTTTCTTACTGCATGTACTGGTAGTGGTACTAAACACTGTGTACTGGATAAATGAGGTTTCTTACGGGTAGTGGTACTATACACTGTCTACTGAATAAATGGGGTTTCTTATGGGTAGTGGTACTAAAATCTGTGTACTGGATAAATGGGTTTTCTTACGGGTAGTGTTACTAAACACTGTCTACTGGATAAATGGGGTTTCTTACAGGTAGTGGTACTAAACACTGTTTACTGTATAAATGGGGTTTCTTATGGGGAGTCAGGTACTAAACACTGTCTACTGGATAAATGGGGTTTCTCCCAGCAGTGGTACTAAACACAGTGTACTGGATAACTGGGGTTTCTTATGGGCAGTGGTTCTAAACACTGTGTACTGGATAAATGGGGTTTCTTACAGGTAGTGGTACTAAACACTGCGTACTGGATAAATGGGGTTTCTTACGTGCAGTGGTACTAAACACAGTGTACTTGACAAATGGGGTTTCTTATGTGCAGTGGTACTAAACACTGTGTACTGGATAAATGGGGTTATTACAAGTAGTGTTACTTAACACTGTCTACTGGATAAATGGGGTTTCTTATGGGTAGTGGTACTAAACACTGTGTACTGGATAAATGGGGTTTCTTACAGACAGTGGTACTAAACACTCTGTACTGGATAAATGGGGTTTCTTAAGGTTAGTGGTACTAAACACTGTCTACTGTATAAATGGGGTTTCTTATGGGGAGTCAGGTACTAAAAACTGTCTACTGGATAAATGGGGTTTCTACCAGCAGTGGTACTAAACACTGTCTCCTTGATAAATGGGGTTTCTTACAGACAGTGGTACTAAACACTGTGTACTGGATAAATTGAGTGTCTTACAGGTAGTGGTACTAAACACTGTCTACTGGATAAATGGGGTTTCTTACTGCATGTACTGGTAGTGGTACATAACACTGTGTACTGGATAAATGGGGTTTCTTACTGGTAGTAGTACTAAACACTGTCTACTGGATAAATGGGGTTTCTTACGGGTAGTGGTACTATACACTGTACTGAATAAATGGGGTTTCTTACGGGTAGTGGTACTAAAATCTGTGTACCGGATAAATGGGGTTTCTTACGGGTAGTGTTACTAAACACTGTCTACTGGATAAATGGGGTTTCTTACAGGTAGTGGTACTAAACACTGTCTACTGGATAAATGGGGTTTCTTACGGGGAGTGGTACTAAACACTGTCTACTGGATAAATGGGGTTTCTTACAGGTAGTGGTACTAAACACTGTCTACTGTATAAATGGAGTTTCTTACGGGGAGTGGTACTAAACACTGTCTACTGGATAAATGGGGTTTCTACCAGCAGTGGTACTAACCACTGTCTACTGGATAAATGGGGTTTCTTACGGGTAGTGGTACTAAACACTGTGTACTGGATAAATGGGGTTTCTTACTGGTAGTGGTACTAAACACTGTCTACTGGATAAAAGGGGTTTCTTACTGGTAGTGGTACTAAACACTGTGTACTGGATAAATGGGGTTTCTTACGGGTAGTGGTACTTAAACTGTCTACTTGGTAGATGATACAGTTGTATACCTTTACTAGCTGTGGTACGTAAACTGTCACTTTGGTAGATGATATTGTTGTATACCTTTACCAGCTGTGGTACTTACACTGTCTCCTTGGTAGATGATACAGTTATATACCTTTACCAGCTGTGGTACTTAAACTGTCTCATTGGTAGATGATATAGTTGAATACCTTTACCAGCAGTGTTACTTACACTATCTCCTTGGTAGATGATACAGCTGTATACCTTGACCAGCGGTGGTACTTACACTGTCTCCTTGGTAGATGATACTGTTGTATACCTTTACCAGTGGTGGTACTTAAACTGTCTCCTTGGTAGATGATACAGTTGAATACCTTTACCAGCTGTGGTATTTAAACTGTCTCCGTGGTAGATAGTAAGGGTTGTGAAGTGTATGATAAATCCAGTAGACAGTGTTAAGTATCCCTGCTTGTAAGGGTACATTCACTCAGTGTATCATTTACCCAATAGAACAAGGTCATCTCGGTAGATTGTTCAATTAGATACACTTGCTAGCAGTGGTTCTCCTGAATACTCTTACCAGCAGTGGTGTAAAACACTGTCTATTGGGTATAATATGATACATTTATATACCCTTACAAGCAATGGTGTAAAACACTGTTGAATGGGTATATAATACACGTATATACCCTTATCAGCAGCATCATAATTTGCATGCTCCTGCCTATAATTGAAGAGGCCTTTTAGTGTTACCTTTTGCTGTCTGTTCTTCAGTTTGTCCTATTCTCCCTCACATTTTTGTTTCCTTACTGCTACTAAAATTTTGCTCATCTTAATTTTATTTAACCAAACCACAACTCCTAGACAGAGTTTAAAGTTGGGCAGTGAGTCATTTATCTTGCTACAGTTATGTCTGTTTGCAACTGGGAAAATCTTTTTTTTTTTTTTTATTTCCCTTTTCTAACTTTAGTTCTCGTCCAAATTTTTATGAAACTCATTTACAATGTAAAAAACCAAAACTCCCAGAGTAATGCTTTACTTACTGCTTAGAGTTATGCCCCTTTATAACTTGCAAAATTGCAAACCATCTATACTATTACACGAGAAGGCCTCATTTTGTGTGTCGCTTCCCTTCCTCCCACAATTAATTAATCATCATGCCCTTGTGTCCTATAGGTACCATGCTTAGTCGCATTTGTCATTCATTTTTATGACTATTCAGTTTGGGTTATTTTGGGAGAAAAACGAAAATTAAGGCATCCGAATATCGCTCCGTCATCAAACCGACTTTCATGTCACATATGACTTCCGGTTTTAAGATTGAGAACCAATCATATGATAGATAACAAAAATAAAAAATGAACAAGCCAATCAAAGCGTTGTACATATCGTGGTTTTTATATCGTAAGAACATGACATGACTACCGGTTTTAACATTGATAACCAATCGTATGATAGATAACAAAATTGATAAATAAATAAGCCAATCAGAGCGTTGTCCATATCGTGGTTTTTTAGATCAAAAGAACCACTACTATTATTCCTCGGTTTTAACTTTTCATAAGTACTTATAATATATATAGAGACTCTCTATATAATATATCAGTGATCGCCATGGAGAAGAAACTTTATAGAATTAACAGTTAATAGAAAATTAAATACACTTTAATGTTTATAATAAATACTTATGTTCAAAGTATACGGAAACGCGAAAATAATGGAATATATTAACAGAAAACAAAATAATAACGGACTTTGAAAAAAAAGAGAACTTAGAAATATTGTCCTGTCTCCAAGTACCTATATGACTTTTGATATCATTTCTTAAATTCTCCAGACATAATTTTTTTTTACAAAAATTCATACTTTCAACCAAGTTTAAAATGTCCGCAATTTCGCTTTTAAATGTAAGTCAAACAGGACTTCCTGTTTAAACTTGCACATAAATTTCATAAGAGTACTTGAGGACAGGTAAATAATTATGGCGTTGATTGAGACTCTCCAAATAATATAGCAGTGATCGTCTGGGAGAAGAAATTCATAGTTAATAGCAAATACACTTTATTTATAGTATACGCATGTTCATAGTATACAGAAATAATGGAATTTAACACAAAAAAATAATGGACTTTGGAAACAAGGGAGAGGTCTTAAACTGCTTCCAAGTACCTATGAATTTTAAAAATTTTTTTTATACCTTTTTTGAAATTATCCAGATATGAAATCTTTTACTGAAATTCTCCAGACACAAAATCTCAAAAGCTCTTAATGCCCGCGATTTTGCGGGTGTGTTCTAGTTACATTTAATCCTCAATCTAACTTAAATTTTCCTTATCAAATTTTATGAAATGCATGCATACACAATGTTAAGAACCAAGACTTGCATACAGAGTTCGAATTTGGGCTGTGAGTCACTTACAGTTCTAGAGTTATTACCTTTTTAACTTGCAAAATTGTAAATTTTATGAAACTCATACACAATGATAAAGAAGCAGTGTTCGCAGACACATTCATCTTTTATTCTTTGTCTCGCTTGACGGAATCAAAAAGCGAGACATAGGTATGCTGTTTCCAGCATCGGTGGCGGCGACAGCGGCGTCAACAATGTATTAGTTTGTGATTAGGTCTTGTTTATGGTGAACCACAAGTGGTAGGTCATTCATATTTGGTATACAGTTGTATTAGCATTTATAGCACATCTCATTGCCATGGAGATTATTTGGCCCTGTCTCCTCAGTCATGGTCTATTGACTTAGAAACTTTTGCTTGTTTTACATGTATTAGTTTGTAATTAGGTCAGTTTATGGTAAACCACTAGTGGTAGATCAATGATATTTGATATGCAGTTGTATACGCATTGGTATATCTCATTTGGCTCCGCCCCCTTAGTCATGGTCTATTGACTTTTGTATTTGTGATTAGGTCAGTTCAAGAGGAACCATTAGTGGCGAACCAATGTTAATTGGTATTCAGTAATATCAGCATTATCACCTCTCATTTCCCTGGAGAATATTTGGCCCCGTCCCTTCAGTCATGGTCTTTTGACTTTGAAACTTGCTTAGTTTATATGTATTAGTTTGTGATTAAATCTGTTTAAGATGAAATGTTTATGTTAAGTCAATGGTATTTGGTATGAAAATTTATGCAAATTTGTTAGTATTGTTTCCATGGAGTTTATATAGCTCCACCCCCTCTTCATGGTTTATTGACTTTGAAACTTATACATAGTTTACAAGTTAATGTTTGTGTTTAGGTTTGTTTAAATGAAACGAATTATAATAAGTCAAAAGATATTTGGTATGCAGTTGTATTTAAATAGCCATTGGCACATCTCATTAACATGGATATTGCTCAGCCAAGTACCCCAGTCAGGGTTCATTGACTGTATATTTGCCTTACTTATGTTACATGTTAAGTATTGCTAATTGAATGTCAACATTTGCATAATCAAAATTACCAAAAAGCGAGACATATATATATATCTCTGTGATAACAGTTTATGTTGGCAGTTTCTACCTTGCTGTTATAGTTAATGAGATAATGGGCAAACACTTGAAAAATTAGCCAAATATCATTATTTCAGTGATATAATTACCGGTACTATAAGATGTGTTCCAAAATTTTTGGCCAAATATACTTTTTTGAAGATCTAGTATATTTGGTCTTTTTTGCTGTTCACATTTTTTTTCTTTTTATTGTTTTTTTTGAGATAATATGTAAAAAAAACTTAAATTAGACAAAAATCAGCATGCAAGGTAAAAAAATACCTCACAGTGCAACTTTCTCCTTTTTCAGACAGTTATGTCAGAGAAATCCTCAAGTGTTCCTGCAGGACCGAAAATGGAAGGTATTTTCTTAATCATTATTTCATTAAGATTAGAATTAACATGTGTAAATATGATGAGCGGAGGATTCTGATATATTTGTAGGTCACCAGGTCAAATGAGAAGGTCAGCATTACATTCAATAGTCATTTCAATAGAAATCAGTTCATCAAAGGGGTGTCCCGATACTGGGGTTCATATTTACTTAATGCAATAGAAGGTCATGGACCAAAAATAGTAAAAGGTCCTTTATTCTTAGAAGGTAATTTAAAATTCAATTTAGTAAAAAAAAAAAAAAAAATGCTTTCCCTTCCAAAGCACTCGTCATAATTTCATAAATTTTTTCTGAATTTTTCAAATAAACTCTGTCAGAAAAATGGTTCCCCTCTCCAATGCCAATACTATACGCTGTGTTTAATAACACTTTGAACCTTTTTATTTGTTCTGGATTCAACTGCTGCATAAGAACACACTGGCCTAACATGTCAGATAACATCTCGACTTTGTTTTCAAGATTCTTTTAAACACTGCATGATGTTGGCATAAGATAAATGCTGGGAGGTAGTTTCATGATTTTTAAGTTTTGTTTCCATCAAACTAGGGCACTTTGGCTTTAAGTGTGTGTTGGATAAACCAGTTTAATCATGAAAAGTAGGCGAAAGTGGATAAACCTTCCATTGGGGGCAAAAATTTACGTTTTCTTTTTTCCCCTTCATAATTTTGGTCTCAGCTGGTATACCGTTGTCCATCCATCTGTCTGTTCGTCGTCAACATGTTAAACAATAACTTAAAAACGCTTTTAGCAGTTTTCATGAAACTTTGGTGAACTGTATATATCTATTGACATGAGCTCAATTTTATTATGCCCCACCTACAATAGTAGAGGGGCATTATGTTTTCTGGTCTGTGCCTCCGTTCGTCTGTTCGTTCGTCCGTTCGTTTGCCCCAATTTCACGGTCCACTGAACATAGAAAAATGATAGTGCGAGTGGGGCATCTGTGTACTGGGGACACATTCTTGTTTTTATAAATGTTAGATTTTACGTTTCCAAATTATGGGGTTTTATTCATTAAAAAAGAAGGATTTTCCAGTTTTTGAACAATACCAGATTCCAAATAAGAAAGTTGAAAAGTAACCAAAATTATGTTTAACAAAATCAACTTCAATGAAGTTCTGTTTTGGAATACATGTTATACTTAGGCCACACCAATTTGATTCCTTCTTGGACGGACCCGCCCGCACCTATTTTTTTCAAAACAGATTTTTTAAATTTTTTTTATATTCCCGCTTACTGCATCCGGAAATGTAATCATGTCCATTTCCCGCACCGTTGTTTTTGTAAATATTAAAAAAAGATATCAACATTTGTTTTAAAATCACAGTCTAACCTGTATATAACGACTTTAAACATAAAATCACCCCACCACAAGGTGTAAATATCTGCGAGAATATTTGCTTCAGCATGAAACCTATTTATCCAAAGAGGGAGGAGTTCTCCGATATAAATTTATAACAGTGCGGAAATACCTGTAAAGAACAAACAATTGGTTTCTTTTCCCCTTACTTATATTCCCTATCAAAACATGTTCGCTGTTAGAATAAAGTACGAAGAACTTCTGAAGAATTTGCCTTCAACTGCAATTATATTGTATGCTGGCGAAACAAAACTATCTATAGCCACTGCATGTTTATGCACCTGTCCTGATTGATTCAGGGGCCTGTCTTTCAGCAGTTATCGTTTGTTGATGTTGTTCATAATTTAGTATTTTCCTGTTTGGATATATATATAAATTAGACCGTTGGTTTTCCTGTTCAAATTGTGTACGCTAATAATTTTGGGGTCCTTTATAGCTTGCTGTTTGGTCTGTATCAAAGCCCTGTGTAAAAGGCCGTACTTTGACCTGTGTTTGTTATTATCAGGTTGAGAACAACCCTCCCTCAGATAACAATGGATAAGGGGTCATTTTATTGATGTAGAAAAGAAAACAGAAATACCAAGGATTTGTATAGTTTTTCTATACAAAACCTTTGAAAACTTAGAATTTTGTACTCAAAAAGAGGAGAGTTGCATCATATTTTAAACAACTTTTTCTAAAAGAGGGGTCCACTTATTTTGAATAATATTAAACTGTTAAAGTAAATGTGTTAACATGGTTAAAGTCCAGGAATTTTACAAAATTCTTGGACATTTTTTGACCATTTAATACCAGATAGATATATAGTTCTTTGAGAAAATATGAGCTCTTTCATACAAACAAATATATTATAACTTATATTGATCCCTCATAAAACATGTAAAAGGGATATTTATAACATTAAGGGGTTGCCCCCAAACTGATTATGACTTGAATGGAGAATTGTCTCATTGTCAGTCACACACACATAGACCAGATGTAACTATTTCTTGGTGAACAGGGAAAAAATACATCAGAAATTAAAGAAATGTCAATGTACAAGTGATAAATCAAGTTTTAATATTGTCAAAATCTACTTTTTAATGTTTACAAAAAAAAATTATAATCGCTCGCCTTTACTTTTCAAGCTTCGCCTCAAAAATTTGCAAATTAAATATTTTTTTATTAAAATTTTCAAATCACTCGCTCGCCCCATATTTTGGAGTCTAAAAATCCGTAGAACAAGAAATTAAATTAGTGTGGCCTTACATATAAGTAAACACTTTTTGATAATTCACATTATATTTTTTAAATGAAGAACACCTGAAAAAAATGTTGCTATCATAACAAAATTGACAGACATTTTGACGGAAAATTTGTATGTTAGCAACACAAAAAATCCTGATATTTTTAGTGTTATCAAGGTTTGGATTTATATCTTGATTTAATATGAAAGGCAAATTGGAATAAAACATTTCTGAACATCTGCACCAATAAAATGGAATTGTAATAACTTTAAAAAAGGATAATTTTGGAGTTGCTAACATAAGATTTGACAGACATGAACAATGCTGCTAACATAAAATTTGACAGAAATTAAGTTGTTGCTAACATAAAAATTGACGGACTTTTTATACGACCGCAAATTTTGAAAAAATTTTGGTCGTATATTGCTATCACGTTGGCGTCGTCGTCGTCGTCGTCGTCGTCGTCGTCCGAATACTTTTAGTTTTCGCACTCTAACTTTAGTAAAAGTGAATAGAAATCTATGAAATTTCAACACAAGGTTTATGACCATAAAAGGAAGGCTGGTATTGATTTTGGGAGTTTTGGTCCCAACATTTTAGGAATTAGGGGCCAAAAAGGGCCCAAATAAGCATTTTCTTGGTTTTCGCACTATAACTTTAGTTTAAGTTAATAGAAATCTATGAAATTTTGACACAAGGTTTATAACCACAAAATAAAGGTTGGGATTGATTTTGGGAGTTTTATTTTCAACAGTTTAGGAATTAGGGGCCAAAAAAGGGCCCAAATAAGCATTATTCTTGGTTTTCGCACAATAACTTTAGTTAAAGTAAATAGAAATCAATGAAATTTAAACACAATGTTTATGACCACAAAAGGAAGGTTGGTATTGATTTTGGGAGTTTCGGTCCCAACAGTTTAGGAATTAGGGGCCAAAAAGGGACCCAATAAGCTTTTTTCTTGGTTTTCGCACCATAGCGTTAGTATAAGTAAATAGAAATCTATGAAATTTAAACACAAGATTTATGACTATAAAAGGAAGGTTGGTATTGATTTTGAAAGTTTTGGTCCCAACAGTTAAGGAAAAAGGGGCCCAAAAGGTCCAAAATTAAACTTTGTTTGATTTCATCAAAATTGAATAATTGGGGTTCTTTAATATGCCGAATCTAACTGTGTATGTAGATTCTTAATTTTTGGTCCTGTTTTCAAATTGGTCTACATTAAGGTCCAAAGGGTCCAAAATTAAACTTAGTTTGATTTTAACAAAAATTGAAACCTTGGGGTTCTTTGATATGCTGAATCTAAAAATGTACTTAGATTTTTGATTATTGGCCCAGTTTTCAAGTTGGCCCAAATCGGGGTCCAAAATTAAACATTGTTTGATTTCATCAAAAATTGAATAATTGGGGTTCTTTGATATGCCAAATCTAACTGTGTATGTAGATTCTTAATTTTTGGTCCAGTTTTAAAATTGGTCTACATTAAGGTCCAAAGGGTCCAAAATTAAACTTAGTTTGATTTTAACAAAAATTGAAACCTTAAGGGGTTCTTTGATATGCTGAATCTAAACATGTACTTAGATTTTTGATTATGGGCCCAGTTTTCAAGTTGGTCCAAATCAGGATCTAAAATTATTATATTAAGTATTGTGCAATAGCAAGTCTTTTCAATTGCACAGTATTGTGCAATGGCAAGAAATATCTAATTTCACAATATTGTGAAATAGCAAATTTTTTTTTAATTAAGAGTTATCTTTCTTTGTCCAGTATAGTAAGCAAGAAATATCTGCAAGAATTTTTTTTAATTGGAGTTATCTTTCTTTGTCCAGAATCAACTTAAATCTTTGTTATATACAATATACAATGTATATTCACTTTTTACTACCAACTGATAAATTTAAATAATCTTTACCATTCAGTGATAACAAGCAGTTTTTTTACATCATGTATTTAAATGAGTAGTAATTGTTGCAAACTCCATTAGAATATTTTAATTGAAATTAGTTTTGGAATAAGGGAAAGGGGGATGTGAATAAAAAATTGGGTTAAATTTTTCTCATTTGAAATTTCATAAATAAAAAGAAAATTTCTTCAAACATTTTTTTGAGAGGATTAATATTCAACAGCATAGTGAATTGCTCTATTAAAGAGAAAACAAAAATTTTAAGTTCATTTGAATACATTCATTCTGTGTCAGAAACCTATGCTGTGTCAACTATTTAATCACAATCCAAATTTAGAGCGGAATCCAGCTTGAATGTTGTGTCCTTACTTGCCCCAACCGTTCAGGGTTCAACCTCTGCGGTCGTATAAAGCTACGCCCTGCGGAGCATCTGGTTTGTTGCTAACATAACATTTGACGGACTTTTTTGTTGCTTACATAAGATTTGAAGGACATTATTGTTGCTAACATAAAATTTGACGCACTAAAAAGTGTTGCTAACATAAGATATTGACGGACTTGTTGCTAACATAAGATTGTGCTAACATAAATAAATTTGACAGACAATAAATATTTGAGATTTTTAACCAACATTGGAGATCTTAGCCTAGTTGAAAGTCATATAAAGAACTCCTGCAAAATACAGCTGCCTGAAATTTAAAAAGATTTCAAACCAGGACAGATAAATCTAATTTGTAACACATCCAAATGTTGCTAACATAAAATGACAAGTTTGACAGAAAATATGTTAGCAACAGAATTGATAAAACTATTGATTAAATAAAGTAAATTGAAAAATTTGTATGTTTTATGTACATTATGAAATACAATTTTAACAGGCTTATATAAGTACCTACAATGATTTGGCAAGATTTTATGAACCTGTTGCTATCATAAAATTTATTGACAGACAAGCATCTAATAACATGAATAAGTAAGGTATTTGAAATTGAAAAAATATATATCACAGGTGTTTTTAACAAAAGAAAAGCAAAATATTTTGAAACAGGGATGTTTGAATAATCAAACTACACTAATAAAAACCATTATACCAGTGTCAACTTAAAGCATTGTAAAACATAAACCTTGTGTCAAAAAATGGGAAGTAATTTCCGTCAAACATTTCACATTTTTCATCTTGTTTTGATCATTTTTACTTTTAATGGAAACAATCATATCCAATAATTGGTTTTCTTGCTTTATATAACATTCTTATTCAATTGGTGGCCTTTGGCTGTTATCTGCTCTTGGTCGGGTTATTTTTTCTTTGACAATTTCCCCATTTCAATTCTCAATTTTATATATATTTTACTGAATATTATAGATATTTGAGTTCATAAAGATGTTTAATTGTGCTGATTTTTATAAATAAAAAAGTTTTGTAAAAGAATATTCTACAAATTTTGACATTTTATATAATATATTATTACAATTAAATTATTTATTACTATAAATTTTCACTTCTTCGTACCATGAACATGATGAACATCAAAATTATTTATTTTGTAAAAATATTTCCTTTTTCCGTTTTAATTTTTCATGTATACCTAACTACACAATTAATTTCATTTACCTGTGTACATGGTGTACAAATACAAATGGTGCATATTTTGGTTCTAGCTAATTGTTGATTTTCTAAGATTGTTTAACATTTCACAGCGGTATTTTTTATTGATTTTATATTTGCATTGTATCAAAGATTAATTTTATTTGTTCAGTGTATGTTGGGTCGTGTTAATTTGTCTTTTGATTGAGTCCATTTCAATTGATATTTTACAGTGTGTTTTTAGCCCAAAGGGCCATGTGAGCTTTTTTCATCACTTGGCGTCTGGCGTCCGGCGTCCAGCGTCTTTAACTTTTACAAAAATCTTCTCCTCTGAAACTACTGGGCCAAATTTAACCAAACTTGGCCACAATCATCATTGGGGTATCTAGTTTAAAAAATGTGTCCGGTGACCCGGCCAACCAATCAAGATGGCCGCCATGGCAAAAATAGAACATAGGGGCAAAATGCAGTTTTTGGCTTATAACTAAAAAACCATTTAACCAAAGCATTTAGAGCAAATTTAACATGAGGTAAAATTGTTCATAAGGTCAAGATCTATCTGCCCTGAAATTTTCAGATGAATCAGACAACTCGTTGGGTTGATGCCCCTGAAATGGTAATTTTAAGGAAATTTTGCCGTTTTTGGTTATTTTCTTGAATTTTATTATAGATAGAGATAAACTGTAAACAGCAATAATGTTCAGCAAATTAAAATCTAAAAATAAGTCAAAATGACCAAAATGATCAGTTGACCCCTTAAGGAGTTATTGCCCTTTATAGTCAATTTTTAACAATTTTTCGTAAATTTTTGTAATCTTTTACAAAAATCTTCTTCTCTGAAACCACGAGGACAAATTTAACCATACTTGTCCCCAATCATCATTAGGGTATTTAGTTTTAAAAATGTGTCCCTAGACCCTGTCCGCAAACCAAGATGGCTGACATGGCTAAAAATAGTACATAGGGTAAAATGTCGTTTTTTGGTCATATCTCTGAAACCAAAGCATTTAGAGCAAATCTGATGGGATAAAATTGTTCATTACATGTAGGTCAAGATCTATCTGCCCTGAAATTTTCAGACCAATCAGGTAACCTGTTGTTGGGTTGCTGCACCTGAATTGGTAATTTTAAGAACATTTTGCAGTGTTTGGTTATTATCCTGAATATTATTATAGATAGAGATAAACTGTAAACAGCAGTAATGTACAGCAATGTAAGACCTACAAATAAGTCAACATGACCAAAATGGTCAATTGACCCCTTACGGAGTTATTGCTGTTTGTAGTCAATTTTTAACAATTTTCATAAATTTTTGTAATTTTTTACTAATTATCATCCACTGTAACTACTGGGCCAAGTTCTTTATAGATAGAGATAATTGTAAGCAGCAAGAATGTTCAGTAAAGTAAGATCTACAAACACATCACCATCACCAAAACACAATTTTGTCATGAATCCACATGTGTCCTTTGTTTAATATGCACATAGACCAAGGTGAGTGACACAGGCTCTTTAGAGCCTCTAGTTATATAGATTTAACCATTGGTTTTCCCGTTTGAATGGTTTTACACTTGTAATATTTGGGGCCTTTTATAGTTTGCTCTTCGGTGTGAGCCTAGGCTCTGCATTGAAGACTGTACTTTGACCTATAATGGGTTTTTTAATTTGACTTGGATTGAGAGTTGTCTCATTGGCACTCATACCACATCTTCTTATATCTATAGACTTTTAGGCAATACTTTGATAGCAACAATATAGATACAAAAATCTTATTGGAATCTAAGTATGCTTTAAATCTGACAGTCAAAAAGTTAAAAATTTACAGTTCATCAAAACTGTCCGAAAATTTGAGTTATTTCCCTTAAGCATGTTAAGGTAGCAACAGTTTAACTTCAATGCGGGATGGAAAGAAAAATATCAATGATTCCTGACGAATAATACTATTTAGTCACTATTTATAAGTCAAAAGCAGAGATTTCTTGAGACATCATCAGAAACACATCAATAATTGACCATTTTGAAAAAAATATTTTCAGATTCCGTCCGATCTGCCATGTTGGACAAGTTGCTTGGCAGTGGAAGCTATGAATCATTTGACATGCGCTGCATGGTTACCGGCCAGTTCGCCGTTGGAAAATCAAGTCTGGTCAAGCTTTTAGTTGGGGATAATGTTCCAGAAGGGAGACAACCCACTGATGGCATTTCGCTCATAGAAGGTCGCTGTGGCCTTGATATTGAGACCAGAAGTTGGATCATGATTGATCCAGGTAAGAATACACAAATACATACATATATTTATACCTGAAGAAGGTTCAGTGTTTGCCTAATGATAATGAGGGAGTGGGGTTTGTGGTCACGAAGGTTCTGTCATTTTGTATAATTATTGTCAGTCTAACAGGGTTTGAATCAATTGAGTATAAAATTTCTTTTTTTCATACATTTTGGTAGGTAAATATTTAGAAACTACATTTACACCTGACATGCCTGGCTGATAATGAAAATAGACCTGAACAAACTGAATATCAAATCATTTGACATACTATATATATATAGTTCTTCTTAAAGTCATGGATTTTTGTTTAGCATCTTGAAGCCGTTACTTACTAGAGCGCTTTACAGGGATTTCTGTTTGTCTAAATTTATTGAATTATTCATTTTAGAGAAAGAGGTTGCCTTTCTAGCAACTTAATTTAATAGAAAATTATTTGACAATTAAAATTGATTATGTTTTTTTTATTTTGGACAAATGTTAGAAGGTGAATAGTGATAGGTTTATAACGGGGCTTTATTTAATAAGTAGGTAATTTAGTCTAGGATTATTATACTAACAGGACTGGAAACTGATCGATCTGTTGAGATTTCATTGTCCCGATAGTGGAGTATTGATTTTTTGTTTTGATTGACAGCTTATCGTGTCATGTGGTTAATCAGCCTTCGGTACATGTGAACAATAAATTATGGCGAACAAGTCAGGATATCAAATACCGTTAAAATTGGTGGATTTGAAATAAAAAATATATATAATTAAATGCAAACAATGAAAATGTATGTCATTGAATAATAAAAATTTTTGAACAGATGAAATACATTTACTTGAAACAAGGATTTGTATAGAAATCCTTGCTTGAAATAACTGTTCTTACAGATAATAAACTAAAGCTGATCAAAACTGGGACTATTAAACTAGGTTCTTCTTTATTCTAACTTAATTGTCGAAGTAGTTTTGAAAGATAAATATTTTTCTTATTGTTTACGAAAAATTATTTATAAGTAGTCAATATATTAGTGTTGAAAATAAAACAAATATAGTCGAAATGCCAGCACTTTACTTGACCGCTATGCGTCGAAGGCAGAGACATGTATATATGTCTCTGGTCGAAGATTAACAAATCATAATTAATCCTAATAAAAAGTGTGCAATAAAATAAATGTTGTCAATTTCAGTTCATTATTAATTCCTATAACAAAAGTTACCTGGGTCTATAGCCACATTGATTTGAACTTTTCTTAACTTCGTGTTTACACCTAATTTTCAATATGACAGCAACAACAAAAAAAAACGCTGTAAACGGGCCTACTTTTTGTAGTTCTGATTGTGGAACCTATTTTACATATATTTACGAAGTCATTATGCCAATGCCACCTGAAGACCATTATTTAAAAAAAACAGATTTTAATAAAATTATTGTAAACATAAAAAGGAGTAGGCAATTTTATAGGAACAGTATAATTTATTTGAGCCCTGCATATGGTTTCCAGTTGTAGCGAGACAGAGATTAATATTCCATTTTTCACTTTAAAAAGTGACAATACAAATAGGCCAATCCAACCTACAACCTATAAATATGATTTTACAACAAACTGAAATCGCGTATCTCAGTCAACTGTATTAAGAAATTTTATGAATCTTATTTTTTCCACATTGTCCCCACACTATTATCATCCTGAAAAATTCAACCTTTATATGTCATTTTTTACACTTAAGGTGGGATTTGGTGATTAATAACAACTGTCAAAGATCGAGATATTTTATCATTATAGTAATCGTGTTTACATTAGGGATTATCATTCGAATAACTATAAAAACAAAAATCAAATTACCGAAATTATAAGACCACAGCACACTGTCACTGTCAAAATCATATGGCGTATTGATAAATCGTGCAGGTAAAGTCTCGTTCTTACGACGTGATGTTGAGTATTATTACACTGATTGGTGTAACGTATTCCAGTTCCCTTATTATAATAGTCTCAGATTTAGTGTCAGTCTTATGTGGGTCATGTTAGTTGTTATTTCTAAAAAAAAAAAGGTGTACAAACAAAATGCAAGCAGCATTTTTTTGTTCCAACGTTACCATGACGTCAAATATTGACATATTAAAACATTGTAGACTAAGTCATCCCTGTATTGATTCTACGTGTTATTAAAGTTAAATCTAAATTGTATATCGTTTTAATATATCAATAAGGAGATGAGGTATGATTGCAAATAAGACAACTATCCACCAAATTTCAAATAAAGTGGATGTCGGTATTAATTTAGCTATTCATACCAAAGTTTATCTATTTTGCATATATACATTCATATATATAATAGATAAAATCAGTAATTTGTTGTTTATTTATACAGCAACTTATAATGCCCTGGATGTTGTATACAATAAAGTGTTAATGACCTCTGAAGAAGAAGATGAAAATAAACAAACAAAAACACCAGAAAAACCTGAATCGGATGCAAAACTTGTTGATAGTCCAAATAAAGATGATACTCATTCTCAGAAGTCTGAAGCCACCAAGTCAAATGATTTCCCTGTGAACCTCTCAGATGAACCCACTACACAGCCACAAGCAGCCCAATCTTTGTCACTACAGATGTCCTCTGGTGAGTCTAAAAGGCAGCAAATGAAGAAGAAAATGACGACCAATATGACCAAAAAAGAAATAAGAAAGAGAATGGAGAAAGTCCTCAAAAGTGGGAAATATAAAATGAAAGTTGGCCGACTCATCTTCTGGGACTTTGGTGGACAGTATGTCTATTATACAACACACCAGACATTCATGACATTCAGAGCTTTGTTTCTAGTAGTTTTTGATGGCAGTAAAAGGTTGAATGAAGAAGTCCCTAATGTACTGTGTTTTCCAGGGCAGCACATGACACCAACCCCAGCAGGTAATTTATGTTAATTAAAATTATGAAATCTCTATTTTTATACTTGTCTTGTTTGTCAATATATATACATAAACTCATCATAGATACCAGGATGATTTTTTATATTTGCGCCAGACGCCCGTTTCGTCTACATAAGACTCATTAAATTGCTTTAAAATATCATATTACATTCTGAGGCGGACTTCTTTTTTTCATGTTTTCACTTTTTATGGTGATAGTAAGCAGTTAAAAAAATATGCATCCACATGCACAAATCATCTTTGTTTATTGAGATTTGACATATCAATGTAAACGGATTAATGCCAAAATAAGGACATGCTTATCATCCACGCAGGAGAACACTTGTCCAGTTGTTGATGGTGTTCGTGTGACGTGTTTGTTTTTTTGTGATTTTACTTTTGACTGCTGTTTGTCTTTTTTCATTTTACTTTGGAACGTGATATTTGTATTCTCTTATTGAACTTCTATTTTTTGATTGCAACCTTTTTTCAAAACTGAGCACATGTTACAAATAATTAAAATTAACGTTTTTATATAACAGGTATATAACTTATATCACATATTGTAATTTAGTTTTATTCTACTTTCAGTATTCTTACTGCACTGGGTAAACTCAATCCTGACCTATTGTAAAGTGGTGTATGCTGGCATTCCTCAGATCTTGTTTGTTGCCACACATAAGGACAAGATACCAGTGGTAAGTGACAAATATATTCATAGGTCTTTTATAAAGGGCAATCCATATACCTTGTTTGTTACTATCCATTCAGACAAGGCACCAGTGGTAAGTGAAACATATATAAATAGACTTTTATACATGCATGCCATAGATCATTTGTGTTGCCACCTGTAATTAAAAGACACCAGTGACAAGTGAAAAAAGATATAAATAGAACTTGTATACAGGCATTCCTAAGATCTTTTTTGTTGCCACCCATAATTACAAAACGCCAGTGGCAAGTGGAAAAAGATATAAATAGAACTTGTATACAGGCATTCCTAAGATCTTGTGTGTTACCACCCATTAAAACAAGGTACCAGTGAAAAGTGAAAAAGATATAAATAGAACTTGTATACAGGCATTCCTAAGATCTTGTGTGTTACCACCCATTAAAACAAGGTACCAGTGAATATTGAAAAAGATATAAATAGGTCTTGTATACAGGCATTCCTAAGATCTTGTGTGTTACTACCCATTAAAACAAGGTACCAGTGAATAGTGAAAAAGATATTAATAGGTCTTGTATTTATACATTCCTAGGATCTTGTGTGTTACCACCAATTAGACAAGAAACCAGTGGTAAGTGAAAAACACATATAAATAGGTCTTTTATACAAAGCATTCCTTAAGAGATCCAGATTATTATCAATAGTATATAACGTAAAAGGTCAAAAAGGGTGGTAGACTTCTTTACATTTGTCCATAATTCCATTTTTCCATGATATTTCGATTTGGTATTAAGCTGCATGTAAGTGATCTCCTTTGAATTTTTACCAGTGGCGGATTCAGAACTTTGTATATGGGCCCCACCGTCTACCATAAGAAGGGGCTGCTACAGTCATGCTTTGGTTACCAAATACAAAGTAGTTTGTGTTCATTAGAACGATGGTAACATATAGGTCATGCTAAAAATAGCAGCTTAGTATTTATGTATGTAGTCATTGTAAGTTGTATATGCCGTCTCAAAATGTACTTACTGCATTTGGATACGAAATTTGTGTGCCATTCCATGCAAAGATTATGTCGTAATTTTTAAGTCCAGTTTATTTATATCTGTAGTCTTTGTAAGTTGTATATGATGTCTTAGAATGTACTTACTGCATTGGGATAACGATTATGGTGTGCCATTCTATGCAATGATGATTTCTTCATTTTAACTCTAATTTATTTTGTTGACAGGAGGATGTAGAAACCAGACGTGCCCTATTGTACAGCGAAGTAGAGGAATTATTTAAGGACCATGAAGGAAGAAATCATCTTGTCCTTGACAAACAAATATTTGTTAATGCAACTGATAAAGCTGATCAAGAAATTGAATCCCTGAAGAAAGCCATCACAGAGCTCACTTTCGATCATCCGTGTTGGGGGGAGAGGATGCCAAATGCTTGGGTTCCCCTTGAACTGGAGATAGCTGAGTTAGTTGCTGCGGGAAAACAAATCCTGTCATTGGAAGAAGTTGAAGAATTAAATACAATCAGCAAGGTGTCCGTTCTGGATTTAGAACAACTTCATGAGTTCCTTCATTTCCAGCACTCGCTGGGGAAGATCGTGTACATTGATACCCAGCAGCTCAGAGATTATGTCATAATCAACCCACTACTTATGGTGGAGGTCATGAGATCATTTGTGACAGGTATGTGTTTCAATAGTTATTATGGATGTTATGAGGTCCTTTGTGACAAGTACTTAACATTGATCAATTATATAAAAAAAACTTTTTGGCAAGATGTAATTAATGTTTACCATTGTTGTAATTTGTGACATGACATCATAGAGAGGAGTCAAATAAAAATTATACTTTGCATAATGTGAATTCTTTTAATGATATATTAAATCTTGAAACAATTATTGTTGAAATAAACATTAAGCAAAGAGTCCTTAATTTGCAAGTTTCTTTTTACAATTTCAATATTGAATTGACTCAAATGAAATTTGAAATTTCCCACAATTTGATATTTTGATGGCTTTTTTCTCAGAATTATAATGTTTAGCCATTAGCCATAAAATCCTGATTGCAATGTTTTTTCGGTCATAAAATTGCAGCTAAACTTGACATTAACGGCTAACTTTAATTTTTGAAGTTGAAAACAGATTTTTGGTAGTTTGTTCTACTGCTGTCAAATTTAAAAATTACCTGTAAAGGTATCAATCTGAATTTATTGTAAACTGAAAATTTTAGCTTTTTAACGTATTAATTTAATCCTTAGTCCACAACAAAACACCAAATTACCAAACATTCTTGCATCCTGTAAGATACACATATAATTGAGATCTCTGTAGATTAAGATGAAAATTCAAGTTGATTTGCAAACGTTGTAGAAATGTTTGAAAGTGACTATCTGAAAATAGTACGAACTGAAAATTCCAGCTTTTTTTCCCCTACAAATTAAATCATAGAATTGACAGAAGTACACAATACAACCAAATAATCTGGCATTATATAAGATCAATATATAATTGAGATAGCTGTATAGTTTTTATGAAAATTATAATTAAATCCCTTATTTTGACAACACTACATGTACACAAAACAACCAAATAACCTGGAAATGTGTACAGTCAATATATAATTGACATTATTGGGCTTATGCAGACCAGTCTATACTAAATTAAAGGTGGAGACTTAGACAATACAGGTCGAGACTGGCAAAAACAAACTATTTCATTATTTGACAATTTTTTATCAATGCTATCAACAATTTAAATAAAATGATTTTAACTGTACAATAAGCATACCTGAGTCCACTGACCCCTATTTTGCTGGTTAAACCCTATTATTTCCCTCCGACTGCTTAGATAGCACATTTGCAAAATATACATTACTAGCAGTTATTTGATAGTTAATTTGCTCAAACTACTTTTATGGACATGTGGAAAAAATCTGCAGAGGTTTCTACAATCGATAGAGGAGATGTGCCCGTTATCTCTATTATTGACAGTGCTCATGTTTTCGCATATAAACTTGAAACAGTAACTTAAATACTTTAATTTTCTGATTTATATATGTTCACCAAATCTCTATGTTAGAGGAAATAAAGCTATATATATGCAAGTCCATTATGTACTACTTGAAACAATCTGTAATTTCATTTTAATAACCCCAGTTTTTTTTACCTCTACATGCTCTATGTGTTATTTTTTTTCAGACAAAGTATTTTGGCCAAAGAAAAGAAGAATGCAGGAAATTTTCAGAAGAATGTCAGACAGTGGGATAATATGCAGAGGAGACATGTACAGCATTTGGGACCAAAAGGACTTCCGGGCAATTCTACCATACAAAGAGTTTATATTCAACATCCTCATTCATTTAGACATCCTGGCAGAGCAACGTAGATATGATATAGCTACCGGAATGCGGTTACCAGTAGAGAACTATTTTGTTCCATGTATGGTCACTGAAAGAAATACCACCAGCTTCATGGTCAAAGAATGTAAACCAGAAAGAGCTATTTGCTTAGCATTTGTTTTTAAAGGGACTGTCATACCACCAGCTTTGCCCAATCGTCTGATCAGTGCATGTCTGAGCATGTGGACTCTTAAACAGTATGGAGGGAGAAAACTCCTCTTTTCTGGATTTATTGTAGTAACCTTTGACAAGGCACATGATATTGTAGTATGCGTTGAAGGTAATAAGATTCTTCTGTATATAGTCCATAACACCTCTGCTGGACTTATAGTACCAGATATAGCCACTGGAGTTAAGGAATGCTTGGTTACATCAATGGAGAGAATTTCAGATTTTTATCAGTCCACGATCCATATCAACCGCAGCCAACAATTACCTTTCCATATTGAATATTCATGTTCTGAGTTGAAATGCTTCATCAATGAAAAAGAAGCTTTGCAGACCAATAAATGGGTTTGTGACGAGCATCACCTAACACATAACACGGGAAACTCCGCTGTTTGGAACCAAGCTAAGGTATATATATAGCTTATGTATAAGATATGGACCTCTATAAAATTGTACCATAAGGTTCAATACCACAATGGAAAAGTTAGGATTGACTTTAGGGGATATTGCCCAACCCGAAAACGAATTGGGGGCAAAATGGAGGGAGGGGACAAGATTTCCTGGTTAATGGACATTTTTGAAGTGTTATGGATCTCAATGAAATTGTAAAACAATAACGGAAAGGTTCGGTTTGCATTTTGGGGGAAATGGCTCTAACCATTCAGGAATAAGGGTCAGAGAGGGAGAAGAACAATTTGTTTCTTGCAGGCAAAAATTTCAAAATCTCTTTAAGGAATGACTGATATATTTTTTCTGTCTATGAAGAAATAACATAAAAAATATGGGGCACACTGAATAACGCGTGTAGCGAGTTATTTAATAGTGTGCACCACATTTTTATGCCCCACCTACGATAGTAGAGGGGTATTATGTTTTCTGGTCTGTGGCTCCGTTCGTTCGTCCGTCTGTGCGTCCGTTCGTCTGTTCAGGTTAAAGTTTTTGGTCAAGGTTGTTTTTGATGAAGCCGAAGTCCAATCAACTTGAAACTTAGTACACTTGTTGCTTATGATTTGATCTTTCTAATTTTAAAGTTAAATTAGACTTTTGACTCCAATTTCATGGTCCACTGAACATAGAAAATGAAAGTGGGAGTTTCAGGTTAAAGTTTTTGGTCAAGGTAGTTTTTGATGAAGCTGAAGTCCAATCAACTTGAAACTTAGTACACATGTTGCTTAAGATATGGTCTTTCTAATTTTAAAGCCAAATTAGACTTTTGACTCCAATTTCATGGTCCACTGAACATAGAAAATGAAAGTGGGAGTTTCAGGTTAAAGTTTTTGGTCAAGGTTGTTTTTGATGAATCTGAAGTCCAATCAACTTGAAACTTAGTACATATGTTCCCTATAGTATGATCTTTCTAATTTTAATGCCAAATTAGATTATTACCCAATTTCATGGTCCATGGAACATGGAAAAGGATAGTGCAAGTGGGGCATCCGTGTACTTTGGACACATTCTTGTTTATGTTATTTCGAATAAACAGAAAAAATATTACAGTCATTTCTTATAATTTAATTCTAAATTCTATTTTAAACCGTAGAAACCATGAAAAAACGTTGATGACGTCACGATCACATGACTAAATTATGTCTATGGGGTGATAACAAATAACTTCAGCCATGCAATCAGAAAACGCGTTCCATCCAAAATTAAATTATATAAAATTATACCACAAGGTTCTCTACCACACACATAATGTTGGGGTGATTATATGAATTGTTGTTTTAAACGTTACAAAACTAGACACCAAATAGGAACCAAAATAGGTCTACAAAGGGTCCAAAATTAAACATCTATAATAGACTGAATCTAACTGCATTCAGATTATTAATTTTGGAATCTGTTTTTAAATTTGTTCATATGGATCCAAAATTAAGCTCTGTTTGTATTAAGATTTTCTTTTTTTTTAAATTTATGTACTATTTGAAATTTAAAGCTATATGTGTCAGCAATAAATACATTAATGTGTCAAATATTTAATCACTGTCCATATTCAAAATTACATCATGCTTGTTTATATTCTCCATAATATCCCCAACTGTTCATAGTTAGACCTCTTGCGATCGTACCAAGCTGCCCTGGGCGGAACGCATTCTTCATGTTGTTACTGTTAAACGAACATAGACCAAACATGAAATGATTATTCTGTGTTGAAGCGTAAAAGTGGGGATTGAGGATAATTTTGGCTGTTCTATTTTATGTATTTCTGTCCTGCTTTTGCTAAATCTAAAGCTGTTTATATAGTGATTTATGTTCTGCTGTTTTTGCTTCTTTTTTGTCATGGTGATGTAGGTCTTTTTTTTAGCTGATGGTTTACAATTTACCTTGTATCTTGAGAACTTATACATGTATTATATCATTCTGTCAATAATTATTTGTAAATATTTTATTTCTACAGAAGATAGAACAGTGTGAGCAGAATTGTCAAGGTAAGATATATGGCTGAATAGAAGTTTAATAAAACTATGCAACTCAAAGGCAATTTCAAAAAGAGGAAATCCCAAGGGTGACTGGGGTATAGAAATATGGTCACTTGGTCTTCTCCCGACTGGCAGTAAAACACTTGCCGAAGTGGGGCGTCCGTTTGGCTGTGCGGAATGTATCAAGTTTAGTACGGCGGCGTTGTAAAAAAATTGTGCACATCCTGCTGCAAGCATGAAATTTGGCATAGACCTTCCTCAACTATTACTCTCTTATTTCAGATAGGGAGGCATTTGAAAAAAATGTCTCACTTCCGGTAAAATTCAAAATGGCGGATTTCATACTTAAATCAGCCCAATATTGAAGGCTAGTATGTGAAAAGGTGTTATAATCATGCTACTATCATACTATTTGGTAAAAACCTTTGTTATTTACTACTTTTGGGTATGTTATATAGATAAGTTGTCTTCAAAACCCTACTTCCGGTAAAATCTAATATGGTGGACATTGTACTAAAATAAGCTTATTTTTTAGGGAGGGTAATTGAAATATGTTTAAAAGTATTGCTACTATCATTACATTGTTCAAGAACCTTTCTTTAGTGCTTCTCATGGATACAATGTATAAGACACATTTCTTTATAACCTTTACTTCCGGTAATATCCAAAATGATGGACATAAAAATATCAATTTCTTATTTATATATTCATTTTTTTTTCAAAATGTAAAGAACATGTTGTTTTTTGTGCTGGTCATTAAACCTTTTGGCTCTAAGTTATTCTCAAACCCGCGTATTCCATTATGTTGTAAATGTTTAAATACAAAGTTGACACTTCTGGTAACAAAACCATAATCTGGCGTAAATTTCAAAGTTGAGTCCTCAATTCATATCTTCTATGTAGAGTTTTGGATAGATCGATTAAAACAAAATAAAATCACTAAAGTACTAAAACATTTTTAGCTCACCTGTCCCGAAGGGACAAGTGAGCTTATGCCATCACTTGGCGTCCGTCGTCGTAAACTATTTCAAGAATCTTCTCCTCTGAAACTACTGGGCCAAATACTTTCAAACTTTAACTGAATGTTCCTTAGGGTATCTAATTTATAAATTGTATCCGAAGTTTTGATCTATCAACAAACATGGTCGCCATTGCTAAAAATAGAACATAGGGGTCAAATGCAGTTTTTGGCTTATAACTCAAAAACCAAAGCATTTAGAGCAAATCTGACAATGGGTAATATTGTTTATCAGGTCAAGATCTACCTGCCCTGAAATTTTCAGATGAATCAGACAATCCGTTGTTGGGTTGCTGCCCCTGAATTGGTAATTTTAAGGAAATTTTGCTGCTTTTGGTTATTATCTTGAATATTATTATAGATAGAGATAAACTGCAAACAACAATAATGTTCAGCAAAGTAAGATTTACAAATAAGTCAACATGACGGAAATGGTCAGTTGACCCCTTTAGGAGTTATTGCCCTTTATAGTAAATTTTTAACCATTTTTCGTAAATCTTAGTAATCTTTTACAAAAATCTTTTCCTCTGAAACTACTGGGCCAAATACTTCCAAACTTTAGATAGAAATAAACTGTAAACAGCAATAATGTTCAGCAAAGTAAGATCTTCAAAATTGTCAATTGACCCCTCAAGGAGTTATTGCCTTTTAAAGACTTTTTTCACAATTTGTTCATCATGTTGACTTACTTTAAAAAATCTTCTCCTTTGAAACTGCTGTATCAATTTCAGCCAAACTTAGGCTAAATGAGTTTCAGAGTATCTAGTATAAATTTTATATTTTATTTCCTTGTATGTCAAGAAACATAGCTACTATGGCTAAAATAGAACATAGGAGAAAATGATTATTTTTTTTTGCTTTTGAAGAAAATAGGACGATCCAAAAAACATTTAAATAAATTGAAAAGCCAAAATAACCATTGATGAGAGATTTAACCAAAAGAATTAAGGTGAGCGATTCAGGCTCTTGAGAGCCTCTTGTTAAAACTACTACTACTATTCGGCCAAAATTAATACATGTTTATTCACCACCACATGCACACAAGGCAGTGATCGGGAGACCCGATTTCCAAAATTAACAACGACCGCATCATCCTTTCTTATATCCACATGTACAAGCTTCTGACAAATGATAAGGCCTCAGAAAGAGTTTTTTAGCAGGGATCCTCTTTGTCCCTTCACCATCCATTAGTGCCTGGACTGGGTAGCATAAGAGCCAATTTCAACCTCGTCCCCTTTTACACCTGTCTTGGTATATTGCACGTTTTACATGCTAGACCAAGTAGAGGGAATAGCTGTAATTAGCCTTTTCTTTTGCGCAAATAGTTATTTTCTTGCTTTGTTAACCATGTTTACCCAATCTGTTAAGTTTGTGCAATTTTACAGTAAAACCCCGACGATTTAGGTTGATCAATCATCATTCTTTATGTTAAAGTCACATCTTCAAATGCCATCAATGTCTCACAGGCAGTCTTTTTAGCTCACCTGGCCTGAAGGGCCAAGTGAGCTTATGCCATCACTTGGCGTCCGTAGTCGTCCATCGTCCGTCGTCTGTCGTCGTAAACTATTTCAAGAATCTTCTCCTCTGAAATTACTGGGCCAAATACTTCCAAACTTTAGCTGAATGTTCCTTAGGGTATCTAGTTTGTAAATTGTATCCGAAGTTTTGATCTATCAACAAACATGGTCGCCATTGCTAAAAATAGAACATAGGGGTCAAATGCAGTTTTTTGCTTATAACTCAAAAACCAAAGCATTTAGGGGAAATCTGACAGGGGTAATATTGTTTATCAGGTCAAGATCTATCTGCCCTGAAATTTTCAGATGAATCAGACAACTGGTTGTTGGGTTGCTGCCCCTGAATTGGTAATTTTAAGGAAATTTTGCTGTTTTTGGTTATTATCTTGAATATTATTATAGATAGAGATAAACTGTAAACAGCAATAATGTTTAGCAAAGTAAGATTTACAAATAAGTCTACATGACGGAAATGGTCAGTTGAGCCGTTTAGGAGTTATTGCCCTTTATAGTCAATTTTTAACCATTTTTCGTAAATCTTAGTAATCTTTTAAAAAAATCTTCTCCTCTGAAACTACTGGGCCAAATACTTCCAAACTTTACCTGAATGTTCCTTAGGGTATCTAGTTTATAAATTGTATCCGAAGTTTTGATCTATTAACCAACATTGTCGCCATTGCTAAAAATAGAACATAGGGGTCAAATGCAGTTTTTGGCTTATAACCCAAAAACCAAAGCATATAGAGCAAATCTGACACGGGGTAATATTGTTTATCAGGTCAAGATCTATCTGCCCTGAAATTTTCAGATGAATCAGACAACCCGTTGTTGGGTTGCTGCCCCTGAATTGGTAATTTTAAGGAAATTTTTCTGTTTTTGGTTATTATCTTGAATATTATTATAGATAGAGATAAACTGCAAACAACAATAATGTTCAGCAAAGTAAGATTTACAAATAAGTCAACATGACGGAAATGGTCAGTTGACCCCTTTAGGAGTTATTGCCCTTTATAGTCAATTTTTAACCATTTTTCGTAAATCTTAGTAATCTTTTACAAAAATCTTCTCTGAAACTACTGTGCCAAAGACTTCCAAACTTTAACTGAATGTTCCTTAGGGTATATAGTTTGTAAATTGTATCCGAAGTTTTGATCTATCAACAAACATGGTCGCCATTGCTAAAAATAGAACATAGTGGTCAAATGCAGTTTTTTGCTTATAACTCAAAAACCAAAGCATTTAGAGCAAATCTGACATGGGGTATAATTGTTTATCAGGTCAAGATCTATCTGCCCTGAAATTTTCAGATGAATCAGATAACCCATTGTTGGGTTGCTGCCCCTGAATTGGTAATTTTAAGGAAATTTTGCTGTTTTTGGTTATTATCTTGAATATAATAATAGATAGAGATAAACTGTAAACAGCAATAATGTTCAGCAAAGTAAGATTTACAAATAAGTCAACATAACGGAAATGGTCAGTTGACCCCTTTAGGAGTTATTGCCCTTTATAGTCAATTTTTAACAATTTTTCGTAAATCTTAATCTTTTACAAAAATCTTCTCCTCTGAAATTACTGGGCCAAATACTTCCAAACTTTAACTGAATGTTCCTTAGAGTATCTAGTTTGTAAATTGTATCCGAAGTTTTGATCTATTAACAAACATGGTCGCCATTGCTACAAATAGAACACAGAGGTCAAATGCAGTTTTTGGCTTATAACTCAAAAACCAAAGCATTTAGAGCAAATCTGACATGGGGGGTAATATTGTTTATCAGGTCAAGATCGATCTACCCTGAAATTTTCAGATGAATCGGACAACCTGTTGTTGGGTTGCTGCCCCTAAATTGATAATTTTAAGGAAATTTTCCTGTTTTTTTGTTTATTATCTTGAATATTATTATAGATAGAGATAAACTGTAAAAAGCAATAATGTTCAGCAAAGTAAGATCTACAAATAAGTCAATTTGACCAAAATTGTCAATTGACCCCTTAAGGAGTTATTGCCCTTTAAGACTTTTTCACAATTTGTTCATCATGTTGACTTACTTTAAAAAATCTTCTCCTTTGAAACTGCTGTATCAATTTCAGCCAAACTTAGGCTAAACGAGTTTCAGAGTATCTAGTATAAATTTTACATTTTATTTCCTTGTATGTCAAGAAACATAGCTCCTATGGCTAAAATAGAACATTTTTTTTTTTTGGCTTTTGAAGAAAATAGGACGATCCAAAGAACATTTAAATAAATTGAAAAGCCCAAATTATCATTGATGAGAGATTTAACCAAAAGAATTAAGGTGAGCGATTCAGGCTCTTGAGAGCCTCTTGTTTCTTTTAAAGCAAAGAGAGAACTGTATCACAACCGGTAAAGGCATGGATCACAATAATTGTGTGATCACTCATTGCCTAGAGCATTTGAAAGGTCGTTGAAAGATATAAATTTAAAGTTTTTTGCTCTCCCAAACACAATCCATAGTTCGTCTACCATAGCTGACATGGGAAATGGAAACAGTAATGCCAGCATCATCAGTAACGACTGTTCGAATCATGACTCGTTTAAGTTCGTGTTTCATTGCATCAGTCACATGCATCATGATTCTAGTGTCTGTCTCTTAATTTGAACATGGTGCTAAACTTGAAATACATCATGTGGTGGATAAGATAGAACATCCTAAGCATGTGTTGCTACAACTACCATACGCATCCGAGAATTCGTCCACTCGTACAGTTTCAAGGCATTCTATTGAGGTAAGGACATAATACCCAATCAGCATACTCTTTAGGCCTCAAATACATGTTATTCACAATCGGAGAGCTGATTTTCCACATTAACAAAGACTGGTATTGTTTCTTACATCCATAATGTAGAGTCTCATGATAAGATGAAGAGTTGTCCAAAAGGATTCCCATGGATCATATTTGTTCCTACGTCATTCATAAGTGTCTGGACTAGTTAGAATAGGAAGCAATTTCAAGCTTGTTACGCATTCATACCCACCATGGTATATTGCACGCTTTACATGCTGAAAAAGACTTAGACCTAGTCGTGGGAATAGCCTTAATTAGTCTTTCCTCTTCCAAAAACGCATGTTTTGTTGCTTTGTCCTCATTCTAAATGTTATCCATGTCACAAACGCAGTTCTATTTCCAGCAAACGTGTAATCTTTCAATGCCTAGTGCATTAAAAAGGTCATGTATAGATATACATCTAAATTTTTCCCTATTCCAAATGCAAATCAAAGTTCGTCTGCCTCTATGTCACGGAATAGGGAAACAGCAATGACATCAGTATCGACTGTTCGAGTCATGAATCAGTTAAGTCTGTGTTTCACTGCATCAGATACATCCATCTTGATTCTAGTGTAAGTCTCTTCATATAAACATGGCACTAAACTTGAAACATCATCAAGTGGTGGATAACACTGAACATCCTTCAGTATTGTTGATACAACTACCTTTTCCTCAAAATTTTATTGAGCAAGCTGCTGTGAATGAAAACTAGAATGTTCTTTGTTATTGTCATTATCTCTCAGAAAACTTTTTAAATTTTGAGGAATTTGTTTTGACCCTGGATTCGTTTGTGTATTCCCTGTCCCGAAAATGTAACTCTTGCTTCTCGTAACAGCCTTAAAACTACCAGTATTGTATATGTACGCATCAGAGACTACATCCACTATTGTTACAGTTTCAATGTGTTTTCTAACGAGTATGCTGATTGGGTATTATGTCCTTCCCTTAATAAAATACCTTGAAACTGTAAAAAGAATGGATGAAATCGTTGATGAGTACGGTAGTTGTAGCAACAAATGCTCAGGATGTTCAGTGTTATCCACCTTGTGATGTTTTTAAAGCTTAGCACCATGTTCACATTAAACGGCTGACACTATAATCATGGGGCAGGTATCTAATGCAGTGAAACACGAACTTAAACGAGTCATGATTCGAACAGTCTTTACTGATGATGCTGTTATTACTGTTTCGCTATTCCGTGACATAGGGGTAGACGAACTATGGATTGTGTTTGGCAAGGCAAAATACTTTGAATTAATATCATTCAATGGCCTTTCAAATGTTCTAGGCAATGAGTGATCACACACACTTATTGTGATCAATGCATTTACCCGTTGTGATACGGTTCTCTCTTTGCTTGAAAAGAAAAAAAGACTGCGAATAAGATATTTATTGCATTAGAAGATGTGACTTTAACATAAATAATGATGTTTGATCAACCTTAATCACCAGAATTTTACTGTAAGATCGCACAAACTTATCAGAAGGGGCTAACATGGTTAACAAAGAAAGAAAATAATTATTTGCACAAAAGGGAAAGCTAATTGAGGCTATTTCCTCAACTTGGTCTAGTCTTTTCCAGCATGTAAAACGTGCAATACACTTGGCCGGGTGTTTAGGGGGACGAACCTCGGATTGGGTCTCATGATACCCAGTCCAGGCGCTAATGAATGTCGAAGGGACAAAGAGGATCCTTTAAAAAAAAACTCTTTCTGAGGCCTCATCATTTTGTCAGAAGCTTGTTAATTGTGGATGTAAGAAAGAATGTTGCGGTGGTTGTTAATGTGGAAAATCGGGTCTCCCGTGCACTGCTTTGTGTGCATGTGGTGGTGCCTGTAAATAAACACGTGTTTTGGGCCAAATAGTAGTAATTTAAAAAAATGTTTAAGTATTATAATGATTTAATTTTGTTTTAATCCAGATCTTTCCAAAACTCTTTATCGAAGAAATGAATTGAGGACTCATCTTTGAAATTTACACCATATTTTTTACTGGAAGTGTTAACTTTGTATTTAAACATTTACAACAGAATAGAATTAGGGGTTTTGAGGATAACTGAAAGCCAAAACTTTAATGACCAGCACAAAACACAACATTTTCTTTACATTTGGAAAAAAATTTGAATATTTAAAAAAAAAATTGATATTTCTATGTCCGCCATTTTGGATATTACCTGAAGAAGGGGTTTTAAATACAGATTTTTTATACATTATATTCATAAGAAGCACCAAAGAAAGGTTCCTGCATAATGGAATGATAGTAGCAATACGTTAAAACATATTTCAATTACCCTCCCTAAAAAATAAGCTTATTTTAGTACAATGTCCGCCATTTAAGATTTATTTTACAGGGAGTAGGGTTATTCAAGACATATAATATATTAAAAAGTAGTACAAAACAAAGGTTTGTACCAATTATTATAATAGTAGCATGATAATAACACCTTTTCAAATACTAGCATTCGATATTGGGCTGATTTAAGTATGAGGTCCGCCATTTTGAATTTTACCGGAAGTGAGACATTTTTTCAAATGCCTCCCTATCTGAAATTAAAGAGTAATAGTTGAGGAAGGTCTTTGCCAAATTTCATGCTTGTAGCAGATTGTGCACAATTCATCTGAAATATGCTTGTAGCCGCCGGACTAGTTCGCAGTCACATCCGGTCAGAAGGGGGACGTTAAATCAGATGCCTCGTGTAAAGAGAGTGCCACGCTCTTTGCACGTTAAGAACCCTTGAAACAACTCTTTGAGGGTTCCGTAGGTGGCCTTTTGCAAGGCAAAATTTCTGTCCCTATCCAATATACTCTCATTTTCCAGTGGTAGTCCAAATTTCCCCGACCATCATCCCAGATGGCCTCTATCGTATCCACCTACCTATTGTATTGTTTGTGAACTTGTTCCCATCCTGAATATGCATGAAATATTTGCCACTGGATGTTAAGCAACCAACAATCAATCATTCAAAAAGGAGAAATCCATACAAAAGACAAAATCATTTGCCATCAACCAACAAAACGTTGTTTATGATGATTTGTTGAAGGTAACATACAGTTAATACAATATATTTGTTATCCTATATTCACAGTTACTTATTATAACCATATGATGTGTCAAAAATCGTTTATCAAAACATCAAAAATGATTTTTAGCACACTCAATTCTTTATTTTTGAAAACGTTTCAGCTACTGTAAAGAATTATATATAACACAGATAAATAGACAAAGATCTACAAAACACCATAAAGGGTTTGATAATTAACTTCATAGAGTATTTTGTATTCTGAGTGTCACTGATCAGTCTTATGTAGACGAAACGCACATCTGGCGTATCAAATTATAAGCCTGGTACCTTTGATAACTATTATATGTAAGGCTGATTTATACATCCTTATCATTTATTATATGGAGCAGGATAAATAGTAAAGGAGTCCTTTATATATTTTGCTAGTTTAGCAATAGTTTAGGCATATTCAATAAGGATGCGGAAATCATGGGAAGGTCGTTTCTAGGATTAACTTTGTTATTCAGAAGAAATGTTATGACACTGTTTATTTGCAGGTTGTTTTTTGTTTGACAGATGAAATTTTCATTACTAAGTGTAATTTCAGGTTTGAGTGATGATGCTTTAAACCAAAGACCAAGTGACATAGAACTCTTGCGTTTTTCCATTAAATGCTCTTCAAGTCAAATGTATAAATTAGTTACATATCTTGAAATGACTGAGAAATGGGATGATATTCAGCACAATTATCAAAACAATGTAGAGGTAGCAAAGTTTTTGGTTCTATCAAAATGGAAAGATATGAAAGAGGAGAGCAATTTCAGAGCACTTGCAGAAGCTCTGACAAACATGGATATATCAACACATATCTTGTGTCAAGTAAGTTTGAATACTTTGTAAAGATTGTAAAGCTTTGAATGATTCAAATTGTTTTTACAGTAGTATGTATGGTATTTGTTGTTTGTTTCATTAACTTTCCTTTTATCTAACGTTAAATTGATTGAATCAGTGCATGCTTGAAATATACACTTGTCTGTCATTGAATTCTCTTCAAAGTTTCCTTGTTGTTCATGTTTTATGTGTCTTCGTTTTCATGACTTATAAAAAAAAAAGAAAACAACATTTCTTACTAGCTCATCAAAAAGGCTGAAGGAGTTGTTGCTACACAGTCAAATTTCACTCACATAAATTTCACGTGAATCTCACGTGAAATTCACATGAATGTCACTTCAAACGAGCTTAGATGGGAAACTCACTTGAAATCAGTGTTTGTGAGTTTCATCTGAATCTCATGTGAAACTCAGGTGAATATCACATGAAAATCACGTAAATTTTTGTCATTTGAAATTTACATGTATTTTTTAAATAAAGTATTACGAATGATATAAAATTTTCAAATTCAATTAAAATCATTAAGAGTGTCAATTTTATTTTTGGGTAAAATATCACGTGAAAATTTTCACATCAGATTCATGTGAATCTCAATTCACATGAAAATTTTCATGCAGGTTTCATGTATAAACTCGTTTTTGGTGAATTCATGCGATTTTTTTTTATGTGAGATTCATGTGAAATTCATGTGTGCAAATTTTGCCTGTATATCACTTGGTGCATGTTGCCATTGTTCGTCTTTTGTTGTAAACTTTTAAAAAAAAACAATCTTCAGTTAAACTAATGGAACTTTATGTAACTAAACAATAAGTGCATGCTTCTTATGTAATATATATTAAAATTGTTATCTAGGGATTTGATCCATCAACAAATATAGCCACTTTTGATAAAATGCAGTTTTGCTTAAAAAGAGTTACTGCGAGTCTTTAATTGATAAAAATGATAAACAGGTCAAGATCCATACTTTCTTCAATAAATGATACTTACCTTATTAGACTTTCTTGGGGGAATAAAGTTGATATTGTCAATTGATCCTTTGTAGTAGTTAATATTGCCCTTACATGACTAATTTTATTATTTGTCAGCTTTTTTTTAACAATTGTTATAGACTGTAACATCCAAATAGTTCAGCAAAATAAAATCCTGTAACTCAAACTTCCCTATACCCATTGATATAAAAAAAAATATGATGCATGCAGGAATGATCAGGTATGCCACCATTCTTTTTTATTGCATTTCATTGCAGCCTGGTGAGGTGACTGCAAAACAACAGACATACTCATTACATTGTCATGCCGAAAAGTTGTTCCCTGAACATCCGACTTTCCCCACCAATACAAAAATGGGACCTTCAGAAAATGGCCTTAAGACCTGAAAGTGTTGTTTAAAATCAGTCTAAATTTGATAAATTGGTTCCAGTTTTATTCATCGTAAAGGCCTAAAATTGTTGTAGGTGTGACAAAATCAAAGGAGGCTTAGGTATACCCGTGAATGGGTTTCACTTTAAATTCATAGATTACATAGGTTTTTCATAGAAATTACGTTCAACCTAAAAATAATAAAATTTTCAAACACCAGGCAAATAATTGTAAAACAGGATATACAAATACTGTTGCAACTTGTTCTATTGCATATATACCATGTGTATTTTAATTTGGATATTTATGAATCTTTTTGCAGGTAAGAAGAGTCAAAATATCAGAGCCAGGTAAGTAATCTTGATTAATAAGCATATGCCAAACTAAAATCTAAACAAACCTTAAGTACTTTCGTTCAGATTGCTTATAACTACATTTTTATGCCCCACCTATGATAGTAGAGGGGAATTATGTTTTCTGGTCTGTGCGTCCTTCCGTCTGTAAGTTCGTCTGTTTGTTCGTCTGTCCGTCCGTTCGTCCCACTTCAGGTTAAAGTTTTTGGTCAAGATAGTTTTTGATGAAGCTGAAGTCCAATCAACTTTAAACTTAATACACATGTTCCTTATGATATGATCTTTCTTATTTTAAAACAAAATTAGACTTTTGACCCCATTTTCATGGTCCACTGAACATAGAAATTAAAAGTGAGTTTCAGGTAAAAGTTTTTGGTCAAGGTAGTTTTTGATGAAGCTGAAGTCCAATCAACTTGAAACTTAGTACACATGTTCCCTATTGGTTGATCTTTTTACTTTCAAGGCCAAATTAGATTTTTTACCCTATGTCATGGTTCATTGAACATGGAAAATGATAATGCGAGTGGGGCATCTGTGTACTTTGGACACATTCTTGTTTATCCAATTTCAAACAAAAAAATCATGGGCTTTTTTTTATCTAGATAAAAAACAAAAAACAAAATTCTCTTCTAAGTATAAAAACTTAAATATTAAAACAATGTAACAGTTTGGGATATTTTTTACAATTTAATGCATTTACATTCACAAACTGTATCAATGATACAATCGGACAGACACTACTGGGCTGATGATACCCGGTAAAAATGCATCTAAGATACCAGACATAAATTTCGTCTCACCAGCTTCACTCAAATCGAAATAGTATTTTGGGAACTTTTTTTAGTTAAGTTGATTTGTTTATATTATTCATCTTGATATTTCAGATATTCCTTTGGAATACCTAGATTGTATTCCGACAGATGAGATTTTGGATGCAATAGCACCACAAATTGGTCAGATATTTTTTCAACTTGGTGCTGAAATTGGGTTGTCAATTGCAAACCTAGAAAATATACAGAGCAATAATTACCAAGACTTAGCGGCTCAGAATAAGGAAGTACTGTTTATATGGAGAGAAGACAGAACAGTAAAACCTACACTACGAGTACTGGTACAGGCTTTAGTAAATGTTGGGAGAGGAGCACATTGCTTGCAGGAAGTTTTGAAGAATGTGGATCTTAATACCCTTAGAGGATTGGAAGAAGTTAGAGGTAGAGGTGCAATTCCCAAGAAACCAAAGAACACATCAAAACAGAAGCCACATAGTCAGAAAAAGGGGCCAAAGAAATGTTCAATAGCTTGAAATATATTTAGAACAAGTCTGTAATCCGAAGAAAAAATAATTGATAGACAATAACCGAGGTGAAAGCTATCAAGTTGAATAAGACTCGTTATTTTAAGATGCTTAATTCTATTGATTTTGAACTTTAAACACACATTTCATACCAGACTTGATAGGGACAATTTCTTTGCAGTGTAGTAATTGTTTGTGTTTCGTTTAGATAAGAACAATATATTTCATTCAATGTAACATTAACTACTTTTAAATGATTTTTTGTTGTTGCACCATGCGAGCTTATGCCATCACTTTGCTTCCGTCGTCTTTCGTGGTTGTCTGTCGTCGTAAACTATTTAAATATTATTCTTCTCTGAAACGACCAGGCCAAATACCTTCAAACTTTAACTAAATATTCCGTAGGGTATCTAGTTTATAAATTGTTTCCGAAGTTTTGATCCATAAACCAACATGGCCGACATTGCTAAAAATAGAGCATAGGAGTCAAATGCAGTGTTTGGCTTATATCTCAAAAATAAAGCTTCTAGAGCAAATCTGACTTAATCAAATTGTTCAATTGGTCTAGATCTACCAGCCCTGAAATTTTCAGACAAATCGAACAACTCATTGTTGGGTTGCTGCCACTAAATTGGTAGTTTTGAGGAAATTTTGCAGTTTATTGTTTTAATTTTGAAAATATTTATAGATAGATATAAACTGTAAACGGTAATAATGTTCAGCAAAATAAGATCTACATAAAAGTTAATAAGACCAAAATTTTCAATTGACAACTTAAAGAGTTATTGCCCTTGAAAGACAATTTTACACAATTTGTTCAGTAAGTTTGCTAACATTTAAGAATCTTCTCCTCTGAAACTCCTGGGCCAAATACCTTCAAACTTTACCTACATGATGCTTAGGGTAACTAGTTTATAAATTATATCCAAAGTTTTGATCCATCGACAAACATGGCCGCAATGGCTAAAAATAGAACGTAAGGGTCAAATGCAGTTTTTTGGCTTATATCTCAAAAACTAAAGCTTTTAGAGCAAATCTGACTTTAGTTTAATCGTTCAATTGGTCAAAATCTATCAGCCCTGAAATTTTCAGACAAATCGAACAACTCATTGTTGGATTGCTGCCACTAAATTGGTAGTTTTGAGGAAATTTTGCAGTTTTTTGTTTTAATTTTGAAAATATTTATAGATAGATATAAACTGTAAACAGTAATAATGTTCAGCAAAATAAGATCTACATAAAAGTTAATAAAACCAAAATTGTCAATTGACCACATAAAGAGTTATTGCTCTTCAAAGACAATTTTACACAATTTGTTCAGCAAGTTTGCTTACATTTAAAAATCTTCTCCTCTGAAACTCCTGGGCCAAATACATTCAAACTTTACCTACATGTTGCTTATGGTATCTAGTTTATAAATTGTATCCAAAGTTTTGATCCATCGACAAACATGGCTGCAATGGCTAAAAATAGAACGCAAGGGTCAAATGCAGTTTTTTGGCTTATATCTCAAAAACTAAAGCTTTTAGAGCAAATCTGACATGGGGTTAAGTTGTTCAATTGGTCAAGATCTATCGGCCCTGAATTATCAGATGAATCGAACAATCCATTGTTTGGTTGCTGCCACCGAATTGGTAGTTTTAACAAAAGTTTGCATTTTTTTGTTATTATCTTGAATATTATTATAGATAGATATAAACTGTAAGCAGCAAAAATGTTCAGCAAAGTAAAATCTACAAACAAGTTAATATGACCAAAATTTTCAATTGACCCCTTTAGGAGTTACATTGTATTGCTCTTTAAAGACAATTTTACACAATTTGTTCATCAAGTTTGCTAACATTTAAAAATCTTCTTCTCTGAAACTATTGTGCCAAATACTTATTAACTTTGAATGTTCCTCTAGGAATCTATTTAATGAATTGTATCTGAATTTTTGATCCATCAACAAACATGGCCGACATTGCTAAAAATAGAACATAGGGGTGAAATGCAGTTTTTGTCTTATATCTCAGAAACTAAAGCATTTAGACCAATCTGACATAGGTACAAAATTCAATAGGTCAAGATCTATCAGCCCTGAAATTTTCAGACAAATCGAACAACTCATTGTTGGGTTGCTGCCACTATATTGGTAGTTTTGAGGAAATTTTGCAGTTTTTTGTTTTAATTTTGAATATATTTATAGATAGATATAAACTGTAAACAGTAATAATGTTCAGCAAAATAAGATCTACATAAAAGTTAATAAGACCAAAATTGTCAATTGACCACATAAAGAGTTATTGCCCTTCAAAGACAATTTTACACAATTTGTTCAGCAAGTTTGCTAACATTTAAAAATCTTCTCCTCTGAAACTCCTGGGCCAAATACCTTCAAACTTTACCTGTATGTTGCTTAGGGTATCTAGTTTATAAATTGTATCCAAAGTTTTGATCCATCGACAAACATGGCTGCAATGGCTAAAAATAGAACGCAAGGGTCAAATGCAGTTTTTTGGCTTATATCTCAAAAACTAAAGCTTTTAGAGCAAATCTGACATGGGGTAAAGTTGTTCAATTGGTCAAGATCTATCGGCCCTGAATTATCAGATGAATCGAACAATCCATTGTTGGGTTGCTGCCACCGAATTGGTAGTTTTAACAAAAGTTTGCATTTTTTTGTTATTATCTTGAATATTATTATAGATAGATATAAACTGTAAGCAGCAAAAATGTTCAGCAAAGTAAGATCTACAAACAAGTTAATATGACCAAAATTTTCAATTGACCCCTTTAGGAGTTACATTGTATTGCTCTTTAAAGACAATTTTACACAATTTGTTCTTCAAGTTTGCTAACATTTAAAAATCTTCTTCTCTGAAACTATTGTGCCTAATACTTATTAACTTTGAATGAACGTTCCTCTAGGAATCTTGTTTATGAATTGTATCTGAATTTTTGATCCATCAACAAACATGGCCGACATTGCTAAAAATAGAACATAGGGGTGAAATGCAGTTTTTGTCTTATATCTCAGAAACTAAAGCATTTAGACCAATCTGACATGGGTACAATATTCAATAGGTCAAGATCTATCAGCCCTGAAATTGTCAGACAAACCGAACAACCCATTGTTGGGTTGCTGCCACTAAAATTGGTTGTTTTAAGGACAGTTTGCAGTTTTGGTTATTATAATATTATTGAAGATAAAGATAATTTGTAAACAGCAGAAATGTTCAGTCAAGTAATATCTACAAAAAAGTGTATATGACCAAAATTGTCAATTGACCCCTTAGGAGTTATTGCCCTTTGCGGACAATTTTACACAAGTTGTTCAATGTTTTTATGCCCCACCTACGATAGTAGAGGGGCATTATGTTTTCTGGTTTGTGCGTCTGTTCGTCCGTCTGTCCCGCTTCAGGTTAAAGTTTTTGGTCAAGGTAGTTTTTGATGAAGTTGAAGTCCAATCAACTTGAAACTTAGTATACATGTTCCCTTTGATAAGATCTTCTTGTTTTAATGCCAACTTAGAGAATTTATTCCAATTTCACGGTCCACTAAACATAGAAAATGATAGTGCGAGTGGAGCATCCGTGTACTGTGGACACATTCGTGTTTAACTTTAAAAATCTTCTAAAATGAATCTAATATACATTTTTGTATTTCATTTTCTTGTATGTCAAGAAACATAGACACTATGGCTAAAATAGAACATATGGGTAAAAAGCAAAACTAAATCATTGATGAAAGATTTAAGCAAAAAAAATAACAGGTGAGGGATTCAGGCTCTTGAGAGCCTCTTGTTTGTAATATTTCACTTAAAAAGCGTGACAGTTTTAACAAATGAGAGAAGTCTCACATGGCCAAAGTTACATGTGCAGCTTCCTATATTAGGTGTAGTACAACCTTTGGTTTTCCCCTATTAGTCTCTAGATTGTTGGTTTTTTTAGGGGGGTGGGGGGTTATATTTTAACTATTCAAAACAAATTTGGACTTTATCTTTGTTTTCAAATAAAGAAATACTTGGCATGAGTAAAGTTTTATTGTGTCCAATAATATACTTTACATAACATTTAATTGCAAATAAGAAACTAACAATCACTGGAAGTAAACCAATCAAATGTTCACATTTTATTTCACTGTGCACAAGATTTAGTAACCATAAAACCTCAAGTTTCCACAATATTATGTAGAAACATCAAATTAAAAAAAATGTACTTTGAAACACCAAAGTTATATGTTTATGACCAAAAAACTGTTTACTGCAATGGAATGTAGGATTGATATTCTACAACTGTCAAATTCAAGGGAATATTTTGTTCTACCCTTTTTGTATGCAACCGGATGTGAGTACTATGATTTGGTGGTATTACTCCTTAAAGTTAGTTTAAATTTGATAGAAACTTCTTGACTTCTTGTGATATATTAATGATACTCTCTTTTTAATTGCATTACTTTCAGTTTGATGTCCTGCCCCCTACGTGATAGTCGAATGAATTTGAATTAATAAGGAATGTTCAATGTTAAGTTGTCTTCTTAAGTCAGTTTGACAGGAATTACTTTGGAAAGATCAGTGATATTTTCTATAAAGTTGCATTATTATCAGTACAGACCAGTTTGATGGGTTTTCCGTCTCTCTGCTTCTGTATGTCATGGTCCTGTGACTTTTAAATAACTATTAATTTTCAGTGTTTAAGTTTTCTGCATCAGCTAGTTTGATAGGAACTACTTACACAGATTATTTACTCAATATTTTGGCAATAACTTCAATATTAAAAAAGAAATAATATGACTTTTTTGTTAAAATATTTTCATGAATATTTTAAATAGCCAGATAGATGTGGTGTGAATGCCCATTTATAAAACTCTCCACTGAGATCAAACAACATATGGCTTAACATAACTTAATAGGTATAGTTTGCAACAATTACGGAACCCGATCTTATATTGTGAGCTCTAAATGGGAAACCATTCTAAAGACAATACCATCCGTCTGCTTTATTCTAAAATTTAAAAAAAAACTAATGACTGATATAAAGCAATGACTGACCTTTTAGATACGTTAAATTTTGAGGTACTTTTATTTATTTTCAGGATTCAAATTAAAAGGTTTGTGATGTATGCTCAGATTCAGATTCAGAGAAATTGTAAATTATATATTATCACCACTAAGAACATATCATTCTCAAACAAGTTTATTTATTTCATAGCATAATTCTTATTGTATATTTATCATGTATAGCATTACAAATTCTATAAAGATTTTGTAATTATCATTTGTACTATTAGAAATTGTATAAAGAGTTTGTAATAAAAATTATCAACATGTGAAAATTTTTTCGTTTACCTAGAAATCATCAATGCACCTTTGTTACATAACAAAACAACAACTGCTTGAGAATACCATTTCAAATATACGGCTTGGATATATGTAAGGGAGATAACTCATGAGTATGATTATAGACTATACTACAGACAGGTTTCTGATGTTTTCTAAATCATGAATGGCAAATATGTAATGCATATGTAATATGAGAATAAATAAGCAATATATACATAAGATCAGTTAATATAAGGATAGAAGTGGGTCAATAAAACAACCATGGCTAAAAAGACAGTACCATGGCTAGACAAATGATAAAAAAAAACAGTACTATGGCTAAAAAGGAAAATGATCAAAAGATAGTACCATGGCTAAAAAGGAAAGTGATAAAAGACAGTACCATAGCTTAAAAAGAAAATGATAAAAGACAGTACCATGGCTAAAAAATGATAAAAAGACCAAAAACCACAAATAGACAGTACCATGGCTAACAAAATGATAAAAAGATAGTGCCATGGCTAAAAAGGGGAATGATAAAAAAATAGTAGCATGGCTAAAAAGGGAAATGATAAAAAAAAACCAGTACCATGGCTAAAAAATGATAAAAAGACAAAAAACGACAAATAGACAGTACCATGGCTAAAATAAATGATAAAAAGATAGTGCCATGGCTAACAAGGGGAATGATAAAAAGAAAGTAGCACGGCTAAAAAGGGAAATGATAAAAAAAAAAACAGTACCATGGCTAAAAAGGTAAACGATAAAAAAAAAACAGTACCATGGCTAAAAAGGAAACGATAAAAAGACCGTACCATGGCCAAAAAAAACCAATTAAAAGACCGTGCCATGGCCAAAAAGAAAAACGATTTAAAGACTGTACCATGGCCAAAAAGAGAAAAGATAAAAGACCGTACCATGGCCAAAAAGAGAAACGATTAAAAGACCGTAACATGGCCAAAAAAAAACGATTAAAAAACCGTACCATGGCAAAAAAGAAAACGATAAAAAGACCGTACCATGTCCAAAAAGAAAAACGATTAAAAGAGAGTACCATGGCCAAAAAAGAAAACGATTAAAAGACAGTACCATGGCGAAAAAAGAAAAACCATTAAACGACAGTACCATGGTTAAAAAGAAAAGATTAAAAGACAGTACCATGGCTAAAAAAAGAACAACAATTAACAGACAGTACCATGGCTAAAAAGAAAAACTATTAAAAGACCGTACCATGGCCAAAAAGAAAAACGATTAAAAGACCGTACCATGGCTAAAAAGAAAAACGATTAAAAAACAGTACCATGGCTAAAAAGAAAAACGATTAAAAGACAATACCATGGCCAAAAAGAAAACCGATTAAAAGTCAGTACCATGGTCAAAAAGAAAAACGATTAAAGACCGTACCATGGCAAAAAAGAAATACGATTAAAAAACAGTACCATGGCCGAAAAGAAAAACAATTAAAAGACAGTACCCTGGCCAAAAAGAAAAACGATTAAAAGACAGTACCATGGCCAAAAAGAAAAACGATTAAAAGACAGTACCATGGCTAAAAAGAAAAACGATTAAAAGACAATACCATGGCTAAAAAGAAAAACGATAAAAAGACAATACCATGGTTGAAAAATGAAATTGACAACAAGACAGTACCATGACTTTGCAGAAAAAACGATAAAAAGACAGTGCCATGACTAAATGAAAAAAGTGTTAAATGACAGACAAATGTCCTCCAAACAATAAACACAGCCGATGGATCCCTGGAAATACAATCAATGAAAACTGAAAAAAACAAACACTCGACTTCATCAACCAACAGACAGACTGGAACGCAAACTGATGGATATTATAATTAATCCTAAATTTGGTTCAGCCATTTTCTGACAAACATTGTGGTTAAACCATGTTGATGAAGGTCAGAATGGGGATTCTTGATCTCGGGTTTCTTTAATTTTGAGGCTTTTATTTTCTGTTAATTTTGCCTGTTCGATTCTTTATTGTCTTGGACCCTTTTTACTTTAACTTTTATATCCTTTTATTAGCTCACCTGGCCCAAAGGGTAAGATTGTTCATCAGGTCAAATTCTATCTGCCCTACAATTTTCAGATGAATTGGACAACCCGTTGTTAGGGTGCTGCCCCTGATTTGGTAATTTTAAGGAAATTTTGCCGTTTTTTGGTTATCTTGAATATTATTATAGATAGACATAAGATGTAAACAGCGATAATGTTCAACAAAGTAAGATCTACAAATAAGTGAACATGACCAAAATTGTCAGTTGACCGCTTAAGGAGTTATTGCCCTTTATAGTCAATTTTTAACAATTTTTCGTAAATTTTTGTAATCTTTTACAAAAATCTTCTCTGAAACCTCTAAAACAAATTTAACCTACTTGTCCTCATTCATTATTAGGGTATCTTGTTTTAAATATGTGTCCGATGACCCCGCCCACGAACCAAGATGGCCGACATGGCTAAAAATAGTACATAGGGTAAAATACAGTTTTTGGCTCATATCTTTGTAACCAAAGCATTTAGAGCAAATCTGACAGATTAAAATTGTTCCTTATGTAAAGATATATATGCCCTTAAATTTTTAGACCGTTCAGGCAATCCGTTGTTGGATTGCTGTCCCTGAATTGGTAATTTAAAGAAAAAGGTTTTGGTTATTATCTTGAATATTATTTTAGATAAAGATAAACTGTAAACAGCAATAATGTACAGCAAAGTAAGACCTAAAAATAAGTCAAATGACCAAAATGGTCTATTGACCCCATAAGGAGTTTTTGCACTTGATAGTCAATTGTAAACAACTTTCATAAATTTTGTAAATTTTTACAAAATACTTTCGACTGAAACTACTTGGCAAAGTTCATTAAAAATAGAGATAATTGTAAGCAGCAAGAATGTTCGGTAAAGTAAGATCTACAAACACATCACCATCACCAAAACACAATTTTGTCATGAATTCATTCGTGTCCTTTGTTTAATATGCATATATACCAAGGTGAGGGATACAGGCTTCTTAGAGCCTCTAGTTCTTTATCCTGTAAACCCCATACGTACCATCGTTTATAGTCCGCAGTTTTGTGTTTGTATATTAACATGTCATTGATATGTTCTTTTTCTATCAATTTAATTTCTCCCTCATAAATTCGTCCGAATTTAGAACATTTCTAATCTATCTATATGGCTAAATAAGAGGCAAGTCGAAATGTAGGTTTGGTTTGCTCGCAATAACTTATTATTTTCTGTGCGATATAACATTTAATAAAGATAATAAAACATTACAAATATCTCTCAACAAATACACAAATAGCTATTCTAAACTAAATCATTGTAAATTAATGCCAATAATATACTATTCAGAACATGTCGTACTTTGAAGTTACTGTGAGCACCTCGATACATATTATCCAAGTATCGGACTTATATAGGACTATAAAACCCCATCCGTATTCCCGCCTAAGAAATGCCCGTGCAGTACTATCTAAAGACTTATATATAGATAATAATCAAACCAGTTCTTCAAACTTATTTTACAAACTTGTTCTACAAACCACAGTTACTAAAGATAGAAATAATTAAGGGAAAATACAAACATAATGGAATAGAAATAAATGTAATGTTAGTGAAGTTGAATTACTCAGAATTCTAAGGTTTTTCAACCCCCAAGGTCTAAGTTACTTTGGCCATATTTGGCATAACTATTCTGAATTTTCAATTTATAATGCTTTTCAACTTCATATCAATTTGGCCTTTCGACTGATTCATGACCACTTATAAGTCTCATGTAGACGAAAATTGCGCCTGGTGTAACAGAAATTATAAACCTGGTTTATTTGCAGTGTTTTCCATTATAGCTAGCTGAACCTGAACAAGCCTCTATAAAGAGATGTTGCATGGGGTTTTTTCAAGCACGAAGAGCTTGGCGTTCATAAACAATATTGAATGATGATTGCTTACATGTAACTCGACTGAAGTTATTTTAATGCGCATAAGCTCCAAAAGGACATGGCTGCGTTCGGATTTAGATATCCATCACTTGACAACAAAATGTGACTATTTTTTGTTTCATCAGCTCTTAAACGTTTGTATTTGGTTTTGAGTTTCAAATATGTTGGCCTCGAGCATAACTGAAGACAAATTATTTATAAAAAGGCGCATCTGATAAAAGCAAATTTAAATAAAACAATATATAAATTGTCATGCCAGTACATAAGTAAGCTAAGATCCTCAATGCTCTTCAACTTTGTACTTGTTTGGCTTTTTAAATATTTCGATATGAGCGTCACTGATGAGTCTTATGTAGACGAAACGCGCGTCTGGCGTACTAAATTATAATCCTGGTACCTTTGATAACTAAGAACGAGTAACAAAGTGCACAATTCTAAATTACGTAATGAAACTTTCAATGGATTTTTAAAAGCTTTCCAATGAAGAAATTTAAATTGGGAGTGATATGATCGAGGAAAATCTGGTTGATTTTCATATTTACAAAACAAATCTAATTTATGTTGTGCATTGTACGTGTACAACCAAGTATGATACACGTTCCTCACAAGGTTTAAATAGCATGACTGGTACCAATGTTTCTGCACCACAGAATTGAATATTTTTTCAGAAAGTAGTGATCAGTATTTATCATAAGCATGTTGAATCTGATTGAAGTATGATGGAATTTTGTTGCTATTGTCCTACAATATTGCCTCAAAGGGAAATAATTATTTTTCAAATAATGTCAACAGAAACTGACTTTTACAAAAGCCAGAAATTAAGACAATCACTGCGGTCCGTGTATATCTGCGTCCAATCGTTTTTCGTTTTGAAATATCAAAAACTAAAAAACAAAAAACGAATGTGTTTTCATTTTTCGTTTTTGATTTCTCAAAAACTAAAATCGAAAAATTAAAGTGTTTTCCTTTTTTCATTTTTGATTTCACCAAAACAAAAAACGAAAAACGAAAGTATATTTACTTTATCTTTCCAACACTATTCAATTGTCATTCAAAAAATGACAATGTTGTCATTTGTCACTCATTTAAAGGTCGTAAAAGTATACATGCACAGCGCTTGTCAGATCAATACTACTTTAATCAAAGATAATGTCGACGGATGCAAAAGTTTTTTTTCAATCTAAACAATAAGGGTGCGTGATCTTTACTTTTAAGTTTGGAGAGGTTAATCTAAAATGATTATACTGAAGCATATAACTAGCCTCTTTTACAAATAAAGCAAACTATATATTGTTGGCGATGGACCCCAGAAGAACTGGAAAAAAATGATACAAAATCTTTCAGACCCTTTCTCAATCTAAAGCGCAAGTTTTAATTTATCTATTTTATTATGTTCTGGTCTCGGAGCAAAATATATAGATACAGTGTAAGACTTTTAGTATTTACATGTATGAACAATAATATCAAAAGACGTTATGTAGGATGATGAAAAAAAATAATGTATCCACAAAGTCAAGTGTGTGGCTATTGTTAGTTTAAACATTTTTTTTATTAATAGTGGATTGAAAATTTTCTCCCCCGAACGGGGATCGAACCAGGAACTTATGTTTTTGTATAGTCCGATGCACTAACCTATGTTACTTTTGTATAATGAGAATCAGTGGTCTAGTTCCTCGTTGAAGACCCTCCAGCTCCTTTCAAGATGAAGAACAGGAATAAAAGCCCTGTTCATTTGAATTTTTTCTACATATTGTGTGCGATTTTGTCCCGTGCACATCTTCTCAAAACATCTTCCGAACAATATCTGAATATCGGTGTCATGGGCATGTACAATTGCTAAACCACACATGAACGTTCTTTAGTCTACGTAGATCTTTTCCAACTTGAAGTCTTTTTGAGTTTACGACAAGCAGAACATGATATTATATACCATTAAATATTGAAGCCATAGTCATGAAGATCGATTACTTGATTGGTGTTCCGTTAACGTAGCCGCAGAACAAAAACGCGAGAGCTACTTTTGAATATTTCTACAATTTTAAGTAGTTTTCCACTCACAAACACAATAATATTCTCAACATTTATTAAAATATTTTTTTTTTAAATGTTTATGTTGTTTTGAAATATCAATTTGACTTGAATTTGGGATCCCGCTAACATGTTTAACCCCGTCACATTCAAAATGTATGTGCCTGTCCCAAGTCAGCAGCCTGTAATTCAGTGGTTGTCGTTTGTTTATGTGTTAAATTTTTGTTTTTCGTTCAATTTTTGTAAATTAATTAGGCCGTTAGTTTTCTTGTTTGAATTGTTTTACATTGTCATTTCGGAGCCTTTTATTTCTGACTATGCGGTATGGGCTTTGCTCATTGTTGAAGGCCGTACGATGACCTATAGTTGATAATTTCTGTGTTATTTTGGTCTCTTGTGGAGAGTTGTCTCATTGACAATCATACCACATCTTCTTTTTTATATTTATATGAGTATATTAAATAAACATGTATATACCAAGCTAAGTCAGTTTATATCTTGATTTTCGTCTGACTATACAAAAGGCGAGGAGAGCTACTTTGATAGATCAGGTTGACTGATAAGCTGTCTATATAAAGTAATGGGACAATGCATGGCATGAAGACATCACCAAATCACCGTATGCAATACTCAAAAAGACATCCAGAGCTCACCATATAGTCATCAACTACCCACCAACAGGCCGTGAGCTTTGGTTGGCTCTTAACTCAAATCCAAGAGCACAGCAAAATGTCAAAATATTCTATTCAAACTGAGTGACCTGGGAGAAAAACATTGAAATTTTCCAAAGAAATACACACCCCTTAACTTTTAATAAGAAGATTTGGTATTAATGCAAATGAGTCAACTATCCCACAAAGTTCAAATGTAGTGGATGTAAGCAATTATATATAGGCAACCATATAATTTTCTACAATGAGAAAAAACATACGGTATTGTCGGCTACAATAGTCCATGAATTGAAAAAGATGAAACAGTTCAATTGAGAAAAATAACGACCTATTTTAAAACAACATGAATTAGGAAAAGCATATATAAAAGACATCAACAAACAAAAACCAATGAACTATACAAATCAGTGGAAAAGGGCTTAAATAACGTATGAGATCGATACAAAACTGAAGAAAAAAAAGGTCTAACAAAAACACATACGGGCGGGCGGCAATCAAATGTTGTCCGTGCATTAACTCATGAACCGTTCAACCAAAGCTTTTAAAATTTTGATATGTTGTTACTGACAACTAAATGAAGGTCAAGTTCAATAATGGCGATTTTGACTTTTACCGTTCAGGAGTTATGGTTCTTGAAAGATTGAAAAATGGAGTTTCCAGTCGTGTCCGTGCATTTACTCATGAACTGTTCTACCAAAGCTTCCCAACTTTTAATATGTTGTTACTGATGACAAAATAGAGGTCTAGTTCAATAATGACGATTTTGACTTTTACCGTTCAGGAGTTATGGTTTTTGAAAGATTGAAAAATGGAGTTTCCAGTCGTGTCCGTGCATTTACTCATGAACTGTTCTACCAAAGCTTCCCAAATTTTAATATGTTGTTACTGATGACAAAATAGAGGTCAAGTTCAATAATGACGATTTTGACTTTTACCGTTCAGGAGTTATGGTTCTTGAAAGATTGTAAAATAGCGTTTCCATTCACGTTGTTGCATTTACTCATGAACCATTCAATCTAAGCTTTTCAAATTTTAATATGTTGATACTGATGACAAAATGGAGGTCAAATTTGATATTGACGATTTTCACTTTCACCATTCTTCAGTAATGGTTCTTGTGATATTGCCAGGACACAAATAAATATAAATAAATCTGGTTTGCTGTCGTTATGACAGCCTCTTGTTACAAAATATTTCCCACTGAAACTACTAGGCTTAGTTCATTATAGACAGAGATAATTGTAAGCATAAAAAATGTTTAGTAAAATAAGATCTACGAATACATCCCATCACCAAAACACATAGACCAAGGTGAGCGACACAGGCTCTTTAGGGCCTCTAGTCATATATATAGTTTAGACCTTTGGTTTTCCCGTTTGAATGGTTTTACACTAGTCATATTGAGGGATCCTTATAACTTGCTATTCGGTGTGAGCCAATGATTCGTGTTGAAGAGGGTACTTTAACTTATAATAGTTTCCTTTTACACACTGTGACTTAGATGGAGAGTTGTCGCATTGGCACTCATACCACATCTTCTTATATCTATATATTCTTTCGATGTTTGATTGGGGTCTGGAGCTGGCATGTCAGTTACTGCTAGTAGTTCTTTGTTAATTTATGAATCATATTCATTTTGTGTAGTTTCTTTTGTTTACTATTTTGTCATCGGACTCGGATTTCTTTAAAACTGAGTTTTTCTGTGCATATTGTTGTGTGTTTGTTTATTCTACATGAGCTAGATATAGTTGTATAGCGGGAGGGTTGAGATCTAACAAAGCATGTTTAGACCCGCCGTATTTTTGCGCCTGTCTCAAGACAGGAGACTCTGATCTTTGTTAGTTTTTTTTATGTTCTTTTTTTATCTAAATTAAGTGTGACGTCCATTTTCACATAGCTAGTATATATTTTTATTCAGAGACCAGCTGAAGCCCGCCACTGGTTGCGTTGTGTTGAAGACTCATTGGTGGCCGTCGGCTTTGCTCTTTGGTTAGGAAGTTGTTTCTTTGACACATTTTCTTTTTCCATTCTCAATTTTATTGATTGATCAATTGATTGATTGATTGATTGATTGATTGATTGATTGATTGATTGATTGATTGATTGATCATTTTACTACAAACAAAAATTGAGAATCCTTTATTTGTATTGTAGTGTTAATTTCACCAATGAAACTCTCCATTAATTTTTGTCTTAATATTAAATTTCTTTGTAAACTCTAAAATTACCGTTTGATTATATTAAGACACGCAAGAATAAAAAAAAAATGACCTTCAATGTCTCAACCTTTTTTAATGTGAGTAACTTCATTGTTCAGTTAGATTTCGATTTTGATATTGTTTTTGCAAGTTTCCATAATAGATTTCCGGTAATTGTTCTGCATAAAAACCTATGGTAAAGCACATTGACTTAATTTTTCAAACGTTTATTGGAACCCAATGATTTGGCAAGGTGTTACAACCTGTAATGTAAATAAGTTACAGCCGATTGCATTGAGTGTGTAGGCAAAGGTAGCATTTCCTTGGTTAGCTTGCTTGTATTATTAGGTTAGGTAAACTACTCTCCTTTAAGAGTATACTAGTTCGACAGATAACCAATCAATCTGTCTGTGGGATTAGGCTCCTTCTACAGGAGGGTGGTATACCTTACATAGTTACTTCATTAGTTCAGGTAACAAACAAGCGATCCAAAGATATTACCTTTGTCTACACACTCAATGTAATCGGCTGTAATGAAAATGCGGAGTTTGTGAGACCAGGCTGAAGCAGCCAGTCGGTAACAGCCAGTTTTCAAATATATATAAAGACAAATATTGCACAAGACTCAAACGTACATCAAATGTTTTTATTAATATATAACCACTATATCATCAGTTTTTAATATATAATTAAGCAGTCAAAGACACTATTCAAAGAATTTTAAAAGGAGTTGGTCCGGAAAGGGCTGATTTTGGCCTCAAATTTTCAGGTTTATCTAACGAAAGTTTTTGAACACTTTTTAAACACTTGAGTGTCATTTCAATTGATTCGATTAGTTATTTTGAAAGATTTTAACTAACTTAGTTATTAAAAACGCTCTTATTCAAGCTTAAATATGAAAAATCTATCAAATACTAGTATGCCAAAAAACGTCACTTTTCAGATGGTTTTTTCAAAAATGAAAGTGGCCGCATCCGTGTTCATCCTCAACCTTTATATATGTTTTGTATTATCATCAAATTAATACAAGTTACATTTCAATATAATGAATGAACACGAATGCGGCCACTTTCATGTTAGACGGAAACCGTCTAAAAATTAACCAAAATGCTAAAAAATTTAAGATTTCAGTAATTTAGCATGCCTTGATGATGCTAAAACGCAATATTTGTGCATTATATTGTCAATAACAGCTCATATTTAGTTAGCAGAAGCAATTTGCTATCCAAAATATAGCTTTAAGATTACATTTTCACAATTTTTGAAAACTGCTATATTTTGGGGCCAAAAAAGGGTCTTACTGAACCTACTCCTTTCATTTCTGGCTCATTTAAGAATTGAATTCTTTTTTTTTTTGTTACTTCATTGAGGTGTAAAGCGTTGATCGAAATACATTTTGTATGAAACGCGGAAGCGCTTCATTCTGAAAATGTGCGCACGGTCAACGCTTTTACAACCCTATGAAGTTACAAAAAGAAGCATTCAATATTCATAATTACATGTTTTAGCTAGGATCATGTAAACACGATTTTTATCAAGTTTTTATTAAATTCACCTTTGCACTTTATTGTGGGACCTCGTGTCATCATGAATGATGAATTGCATTGTGTAACGTAACATGAGATGTGCAGTTAGCCAATCAGGATAACGAATTATAATGAAACATACATTTTATGTTATTATTAGTTATATAAAGGCAAAATCAATCGCTTTCGATATATTACACAGCGTACTGCCCGCTTTACATTTTAAATAGTCAACACTTTGAGTGTTTATAGAATCGTAAATAATTATGATTTTTTTTTAATGATGGCAAAATTGCACTATTAGTGGGTGAAATAGCTTTCCTTATTATCGGCATCCTGTCAAATAGTTCATGAAAAGTAATAACAATTCTGCTTCAAAAGAAAAGAAAGTTGCACAAAACTGTTTTTACAAAACATTCTTCCTCTGAACTAGTGGATTTCGCTTAAATATGACTGGACATTTTTTGTATTCAAAGTATGGTGGGCAAGTAAATTATTTATTAGCTTAAAAAAAATGATCCGTGCTATAAATTAACTTGTAAATTTGATCAAGTAGGTCCTAGATCTCTAGCTTACGATCTCAACTAGTGCAGATAAAAGCATTGTCGCAGATTTTTTTTATTAACTGTCCGGTAATGGATCGGTAGGGTATACGACCTCAACTTTAGACCTACTTTAGAAAAAAAACTAAGCAGAACAACATCCTGGAGTTTTCTACTGTAGACCCCAGGTACCCAGCTTCCCTTTGCACCTAGTGAGGACAATTTTTATTACATTTTCGGTAAGGGTGGGGTTGGGTGTTCGACCCAAACTTTGGACCTATCTTTGAAAAAAAAAAGCTAAACAGCAACCTTGATTTTTTTCTCCAGCAGACATCAGCTACCCAGCACCCCTTTACACATTGTGCGGACAGAAGTATTTCCGTAGACATTTGTTTATTAACTTTTATGTAATGATGGGGTAGGGTGGGTAACTGAGGACTACAATGTGGTGTGGTCTATGCAGAACAATTACCGGAAATCTATGGTAGTTTGCAAAATAATAGTCTTTTTTTATAATGTGATATGGAAAATGTTGGCAAATAATGAAAGCACGCTTCTTAATTAATAGACATATAAATAATGAGAAACCGTATGATAACCAATTACAATCTCCAAGAGACAAACTAACGTTCATTAAGGCAACTAGTATGATGGTCTGGATTCGGGGTTCTTAATTTCTGTATTCTTTGATATTTTAGGCCATTTTTCTCTATTCTTTATACTTTTTGACAATTATTCCCTTATCATTACATTTTTAACACCATTATTCTAGCTATTTTATTTATTTCTTGTTCCATAGTCTCTATAATTTATTTTTTTTGTCTACTATTCTCAATTCCATATCCCCCCGTCAACGTCCTCTAGTTAATGTCACCTTATAGTCTTCACAAATAAGCAAAATTAATACCTGTTAGGCTCCTAATGGCAAACCAATTGAAGGCTTTATTATCCAAGTCTGAATTGTGAAGTTGCGGAAATTTTGAAAATTTGATCAAGCAAAATACATAATCGTCCTCGTAGTTCGTAAAATACTGGCAGATGGATCTTGGTTGACAAATGCGATGCGTCAGTGTCTTAACTCACTAGCGACATATTTACACTGTCTTAGATCTTTAGACTCCAGTATAGGAGGGGGAGGGGATACAAATGAGGTATCAGTATCTCAAATCACTAGCAACATGTTTACACTGTCTTAGATCTTTAGACTCCAGTATAGGAGGTGGAGGAAGGAGACAAATGAGGTATCAGTATCTCAAATCACTAGCGACATGTTTACACTGTCTTAGATCTTAATATTACGGTATAGGAGGGGGAGGGGTATACACATGAGGTGTACCAGTATCTCAACTCAATAGCGACATGTTAACACGGTCTTATATCTTAAGATTCCAGTATAGGAGGGGGAGGGTGGATACAAATGCGATGTGTCAGTGTCTAATCTCACTAGCGTCATGTTTACACTGTCTAAGATCTTAAGATTCAAGTATAGGATGGGGAGGGTGGAGACAAATGCGATGTGTCAGTGTTTCATCTCACTAGCGTCATGTTTACATTGTCTAAGATCTTAAGATTCAAGTATAGGAGAAGGAGGGGAGACAAATGCGATGTGTCGGTGTCTCATCTCACTAGTGTCATGTTTACAATGTCTAAGATCTTAAGATTCAAGTATAGGAGGGGGAGGAGAGACAAATGCGATGTGTCAGTGTCTCATCTCACCAGCGACATGTTTACACTGTCTAAGATCTTAAGTTTCAAGTATAGGAGGGGGAGGGTGGATACAAATGCGATGTGTTAGTGTCTTATCTCACTAGCGTCATGTTTACACTGTCTAAGATCTTAAGATTCAAGTATAGGATGGGGAGGGTGAAGATAAATTCGATGTGTCAGTGTCTCATCTCACTAGAGTCAGGTTAACAATGTCTAAGATCTTAAGATTCAAGTATAGGAGGGGGAGGGTGGATAGAAATGCGATGTGTCAGTGTCTCATCTCACTAGCGTCATGTTTACGCTGTCTAGGATCTTAAGATTCAAGTATAGGAGGGGGAGGAGAGACAAATGCGATGCGTCAGTGTTTCATCTCACTAGCGTCATGTTTACAATGTCTAAGATCTTAAGATTCAAGTATAGGAGGGGAGGAGAGACAAATGCGATGTGTCAGTGTCTCATCTCACTAGCGTCATGTTTACACTGTCTAAGATCTTAAGATTCAAGTATAGGAGTGGGAGGGGAGACAAATGCGATGTGTCAGTGTCTCATCTCACTAGCGTCATGTTTACACTGTCTAAGATCTTAAGATTCAAGTATAGGAGGGGGAGGGGAGACAAATGCGATGTGTCAGTGTCTCATCTCACTAGTGTCATGTTTACACTGTCTAAGATCTTAAGATTCAAGTATAGGAGGGGGAGGGGAGACAAATGCGATGTGTCAGTGTCTCATCTCACTAGCGTCATGTTTACACTGTCTAAGATCTTAAGATTCAAGTATAAGAGAGAGGGGAGACAAATGCGATGTGTCAGTGTCTCATCTCACTAGCATCATGTTTACACTGTCTAAGATCTTAAGATTCAAGTATAGGAGGGGGAGGAGAGACAAATGCGATGTGTCAGTGTCTAATCTCACCAGCGACATGTTTACACTGTCTAAGATCTTAAGATTCAAGTATAGGAGGGGGAGGGTGGATACAAATGCGATGTGTCAGTGTCTCATCTCACTAGCGTCATGTTTACACTGTCTAAGATCTTAAGATTCAAGTATAGGATGGGGAGGGTGGAGACAAATGCGATGTGTCAGTGTCTCATCTCACTAGCGTCATGTTTACACTGTCTAAGATCTTAAGATTCAAGTATAGGAGGGGGAGGGGAGACAAATGCGATGTGTCAGTGTCTCATCTCACTTGCGTCATGTTTACACTGTCTAAGATCTTAAGATTCAAGTATAGGAGGGGGAGGAGAGACAAATGCGATGTGTCAGTGTCTCATCTCACTAGCGTCATGTTTACACTGTCTAAGATCTTAAGATTCAAGTATAGGAGGGGAGGGGAGACAAATGCGATGTGTCAGTGTCTCATCTCACTAGCGTCATGTTTACACTGTCTAAGATCTTACGATTCAAGTATAGGAGGGGGAGGAGAGACAAATGCGATGTGTCAGTGTCTCATCTCACTAGCGTCATGTTTACACTGTTTAAGATCTTAAGATTCAAGTATAGGATGGGGAGGGTGGAGACAAATGCGATGTGTCAGTGTCTCATCTCACTAGCGTCATGTTTACACTGTCTAAGATCTTAAGATTCAAGTATAGGAGGGGGAGGGGAGACAAATGCGATGTGTCAGTGTCTCATCTCACTAGCGTCATGTTTACGCTGTCTAAGATCTTAAGATTCAAGTATAGGAGGGGAGGAGATACACATGCGATGTGTCAGTGTCTCATCTCACTAGCGTCATGTTTACACTGTCTAAGATCTTAAGATTCAAGTATAGGAGGGGGAGGGGAGACAAATGCGATGTGTCAGTGTCTCATCTCACGAGCGTCATGTTTACACTGTCTAAGATCTTAAGATTCAAGTATAGGATGGGGAGGGTGGAGACAAATGCGATGTGTCAGTGTCTCATCTCACTAGCGTCATGTTTACACTGTCTAAGATCTTAAGATTCAAGTATAGGAGGGGGAAGGGAGACAAATGCAATGTGTCAGTGTCTCATCTCACTAGCGTCATGTTTACACTGTCTAAGATCTTCAGATTAAAGTATAAGAGGGGGAGGGGAGACAAATGCGATGTGTCAGTGTCTCATCTCACTAGCGTCATGTTTACACTGTCTAAGATCTTAAGATTCAAGTATAGGAGGGGGAGGAGAGACAAATGCGATGTGTCAGTGTCTCATCTCACCAGCGACATGTTTACACTGTCTAAGATCTTAAGATTCAAGTATAGGAGGGTGAGGGTGGATACAAATGCGATGTTTCAGTGTCTCATCTCACTAGCGTCATGTTTACACTGTCTAAGATCTTAAGATTCAAGTATAGGATGGGGAGGGTTGAGACAAATGCGATGTGTCAGTGTCTCATCTCACTAGCGTCATATTTACACTGTCTAAGATCTTAAGATTCAAGTATAGGAGGGGGAGGGCAGACAAATGCGATGTGTCAGTGTCTCATCTCACTAGCGTCATGTTTACACTGTCTAAGATCTTAAGATTCAAGTATAGGAGGGGGAGGGGAGACAAATGCGATGTGTCAGTGTCTCATCTCACTAGCGTCATGTTTACACTGTCTAAGATCCTACGATTCAAGTATAGGAGGGAGAGGAGAGACAAATGCGATGTGTCAGTGTCTCATATCACTAGCTTTATGTTTACACTGTCTAAGATCTTAAGATTCAAGTATAGGAGGGGAGACAAATGCGATGTGTCAGTGTCTCATCTCACTAGCGTCATGTTTACACTGTCTAAGATCTTAAGATTCAAGTATAGGAGGGGGAGGGGAGACAAATGCAATGTGTCAGTGTCTCATCTCACTAGCGTCATGTTTACACTGTCTAAGATCTTACGATTCAAGTATAGGAGGGGGAGGAGAGACAAATGCGATGTGTCAGTGTCTCATCTCACTAGAGTCATGATTACACTGTTTAAGATCTTAAGATTAAAGTATAGGATGGGGAGGGTGGAGACAAATGCGATGTGTCAGTGTCTCATCTCACTAGCGTCATGTTTTCACTGTCTAAGATCTTAAGATTCAAGTATAGGAGGGGGAGGGGAGACAAATGCGATGTGTCAGTGTCTCATCTCACTAGCGTCATGTTTACGCTGTCTAAGATCTTAAGATTCAAGTATAGGAGGGGAGGAGATACACATGCGATGTGTCAGTGTCTCATCTCACTAGCGGCATGTTTACACTGTCTAAGATCTTAAGATTCAAGTATAGGAGGGGGAGGGGAGACAAATGCGATGTGTCAGTGTCTCATCTCACGAGCGTCATGTTTACACTGTCTAAGATCTTAAGATTCAAGTATAGGAGGGGGAGGGGAGACAAATGCGATGTGTCAGTGTCTCATCTCACTAGCGTCATGTTTACACTGTCTAAGTTCTTAAGATTCAAGTATAGGAGGAGGAGGGGAGACAAATGCGATGTGTCAGTGTCTCATCTCACTAGCGTCATGTTTACACTGTCTAAGATCTTAAGATTCAAGTATAGGATGGGGAGGGTGGAGACAAATGCGATGTGTCAGTGTTTCATCTCACTAGCGTCATGTTTACATTGTCTAAGATCTTAAGATTCAAGTATAGGAGAAGGAGGGGAGACAAATGCGATGTGTCGGTGTCTCATCTCACTAGTGTCATGTTTACAATGTCTAAGATCTTAAGATTCAAGTATAGGAGGGGGAGGAGAGACAAATGCGATGTGTCAGTGTCTCATCTCACCAGCGACATGTTTACACTGTCTAAGATCTTAAGTTTCAAGTATAGGAGGGGGAGGGTGGATACAAATGCGATGTGTTAGTGTCTTATCTCACTAGCGTCATGTTTACACTGTCTAAGATCTTAAGATTCAAGTATAGGATGGGGAGGGTGAAGATAAATTCGATGTGTCAGTGTCTCATCTCACTAGAGTCAGGTTAACAATGTCTAAGATCTTAAGATTCAAGTATAGGAGGGGGAGGGTGGATAGAAATGCGATGTGTCAGTGTCTCATCTCACTAGCGTCATGTTTACGCTGTCTAGGATCTTAAGATTCAAGTATAGGAGGGGGAGGAGAGACAAATGCGATGCGTCAGTGTTTCATCTCACTAGCGTCATGTTTACAATGTCTAAGATCTTAAGATTCAAGTATAGGAGGGGAGGAGAGACAAATGCGATGTGTCAGTGTCTCATCTCACTAGCGTCATGTTTACACTGTCTAAGATCTTAAGATTCAAGTATAGGAGTGGGAGGGGAGACAAATGCGATGTGTCAGTGTCTCATCTCACTAGCGTCATGTTTACACTGTCTAAGATCTTAAGATTCAAGTATAGGAGGGGGAGGGGAGACAAATGCGATGTGTCAGTGTCTCATCTCACTAGTGTCATGTTTACACTGTCTAAGATCTTAAGATTCAAGTATAGGAGGGGGAGGGGAGACAAATGCGATGTGTCAGTGTCTCATCTCACTAGCGTCATGTTTACACTGTCTAAGATCTTAAGATTCAAGTATAAGAGAGAGGGGAGACAAATGCGATGTGTCAGTGTCTCATCTCACTAGCATCATGTTTACACTGTCTAAGATCTTAAGATTCAAGTATAGGAGGGGGAGGAGAGACAAATGCGATGTGTCAGTGTCTAATCTCACCAGCGACATGTTTACACTGTCTAAGATCTTAAGATTCAAGTATAGGAGGGGGAGGGTGGATACAAATGCGATGTGTCAGTGTCTCATCTCACTAGCGTCATGTTTACACTGTCTAAGATCTTAAGATTCAAGTATAGGATGGGGAGGGTGGAGACAAATGCGATGTGTCAGTGTCTCATCTCACTAGCGTCATGTTTACACTGTCTAAGATCTTAAGATTCAAGTATAGGAGGGGGAGGGGAGACAAATGCGATGTGTCAGTGTCTCATCTCACTTGCGTCATGTTTACACTGTCTAAGATCTTAAGATTCAAGTATAGGAGGGGGAGGAGAGACAAATGCGATGTGTCAGTGTCTCATCTCACTAGCGTCATGTTTACACTGTCTAAGATCTTAAGATTCAAGTATAGGAGGGGAGGGGAGACAAATGCGATGTGTCAGTGTCTCATCTCACTAGCGTCATGTTTACACTGTCTAAGATCTTACGATTCAAGTATAGGAGGGGGAGGAGAGACAAATGCGATGTGTCAGTGTCTCATCTCACTAGCGTCATGTTTACACTGTTTAAGATCTTAAGATTCAAGTATAGGATGGGGAGGGTGGAGACAAATGCGATGTGTCAGTGTCTCATCTCACTAGCGTCATGTTTACACTGTCTAAGATCTTAAGATTCAAGTATAGGAGGGGGAGGGGAGACAAATGCGATGTGTCAGTGTCTCATCTCACTAGCGTCATGTTTACGCTGTCTAAGATCTTAAGATTCAAGTATAGGAGGGGAGGAGATACACATGCGATGTGTCAGTGTCTCATCTCACTAGCGTCATGTTTACACTGTCTAAGATCTTAAGATTCAAGTATAGGAGGGGGAGGGGAGACAAATGCGATGTGTCAGTGTCTCATCTCACGAGCGTCATGTTTACACTGTCTAAGATCTTAAGATTCAAGTATAGGATGGGGAGGGTGGAGACAAATGCGATGTGTCAGTGTCTCATCTCACTAGCGTCATGTTTACACTGTCTAAGATCTTAAGATTCAAGTATAGGAGGGGGAAGGGAGACAAATGCAATGTGTCAGTGTCTCATCTCACTAGCGTCATGTTTACACTGTCTAAGATCTTCAGATTAAAGTATAAGAGGGGGAGGGGAGACAAATGCGATGTGTCAGTGTCTCATCTCACTAGCGTCATGTTTACACTGTCTAAGATCTTAAGATTCAAGTATAGGAGGGGGAGGAGAGACAAATGCGATGTGTCAGTGTCTCATCTCACCAGCGACATGTTTACACTGTCTAAGATCTTAAGATTCAAGTATAGGAGGGTGAGGGTGGATACAAATGCGATGTTTCAGTGTCTCATCTCACTAGCGTCATGTTTACACTGTCTAAGATCTTAAGATTCAAGTATAGGATGGGGAGGGTTGAGACAAATGCGATGTGTCAGTGTCTCATCTCACTAGCGTCATATTTACACTGTCTAAGATCTTAAGATTCAAGTATAGGAGGGGGAGGGCAGACAAATGCGATGTGTCAGTGTCTCATCTCACTAGCGTCATGTTTACACTGTCTAAGATCTTAAGATTCAAGTATAGGAGGGGGAGGGGAGACAAATGCGATGTGTCAGTGTCTCATCTCACTAGCGTCATGTTTACACTGTCTAAGATCCTACGATTCAAGTATAGGAGGGAGAGGAGAGACAAATGCGATGTGTCAGTGTCTCATATCACTAGCTTTATGTTTACACTGTCTAAGATCTTAAGATTCAAGTATAGGAGGGGAGACAAATGCGATGTGTCAGTGTCTCATCTCACTAGCGTCATGTTTACACTGTCTAAGATCTTAAGATTCAAGTATAGGAGGGGGAGGGGAGACAAATGCAATGTGTCAGTGTCTCATCTCACTAGCGTCATGTTTACACTGTCTAAGATCTTACGATTCAAGTATAGGAGGGGGAGGAGAGACAAATGCGATGTGTCAGTGTCTCATCTCACTAGAGTCATGATTACACTGTTTAAGATCTTAAGATTAAAGTATAGGATGGGGAGGGTGGAGACAAATGCGATGTGTCAGTGTCTCATCTCACTAGCGTCATGTTTTCACTGTCTAAGATCTTAAGATTCAAGTATAGGAGGGGGAGGGGAGACAAATGCGATGTGTCAGTGTCTCATCTCACTAGCGTCATGTTTACGCTGTCTAAGATCTTAAGATTCAAGTATAGGAGGGGAGGAGATACACATGCGATGTGTCAGTGTCTCATCTCACTAGCGGCATGTTTACACTGTCTAAGATCTTAAGATTCAAGTATAGGAGGGGGAGGGGAGACAAATGCGATGTGTCAGTGTCTCATCTCACGAGCGTCATGTTTACACTGTCTAAGATCTTAAGATTCAAGTATAGGAGGGGGAGGGGAGACAAATGCGATGTGTCAGTGTCTCATCTCACTAGCGTCATGTTTACACTGTCTAAGTTCTTAAGATTCAAGTATAGGAGGAGGAGGGGAGACAAATGCGATGTGTCAGTGTCTCATCTCACTAGCGTCATGTTTACACTGTCTAAGATCTTAAGATTCAAGTATAGGATGGGGAGGGTGGAGACAAATGTGATGTGTCAGTGTCTCATCTCACTAGCGTCATGTTTACACTGTCTAAGATCTTAAGATTCAAGTATAGGAGGGGGAGGGGAGACAAATGCGATGTGTCAGTGTCTCATCTCACTAGCGTCATGTTTACACTGTCTAAGATCCTACGATTCAAGTATAGGAGGGAGAGGAGAGACAAATGCGATGTGTCAGTGTCTCATATCACTAGCTTTATGTTTACACTGTCTAAGATCTTAAGATTCAAGTATAGGAGGGGAGACAAATGCGATGTGTCAGTGTCTCATTTCACTAGCGTCATGTTTACACTGTCTAAGATCTTAAGATTCAAGTATAGGAGGGGGAGGGGAGACAAATGCAATGTGTCAGTGTCTCATCTCACTAGCGTCATGTTAACACTGTCTAAGATCTTACGATTCAAGTATAGGAGGGGGAGGAGAGACAAATGCGATGTGTCAGTGTCTCATCTCACTAGCGTCATGTTTACACTGTTTAAGATCTTAAGATTCAAGTATAGGATGGGGAGGGGAGACAAATGCGATGTGTCAGTGTCTCATCTCACTAGCGTCATGTTTACACTGTCTAAGATCCTACGATTCAAGTATAGGAGGGAGAGGAGAGACAAATGCGATGTGTCAGTGTCTCATATCACTAGCTTTATGTTTACACTGTCTAAGATCTTAAGATTCAAGTATAGGAGGGGAGACAAATGCGATGTGTCAGTGTCTCATTTCACTAGCGTCATGTTTACACTGTCTAAGATCTTAAGATTCAAGTATAGGAGGGGGAGGGGAGACAAATGCAATGTGTCAGTGTCTCATCTCACTAGCGTCATGTTTACACTGTCTAAGATCTTACGATTCAAGTATAGGAGGGGGAGGAGAGACAAATGCGATGTGTCAGTGTCTCATCTCACTAGCGTCATGTTTACACTGTTTAAGATCTTAAGATTCAAGTATAGGATGGGGAGGGTGGAGACAAATGCGATGTGTCAGTGTCTCATCTCACTAGCGTCATGTTTACACTGTCTAAGATCTTAAGATTCAAGTATAGGAGGGGGAGGGGAGACAAATGCGATGTGTCAGTGTCTCATCTCACTAGCGTCATGTTTACGCTGTCTAAGATCTTAAGATTCAAGTATAGGAGGGGAGGAGATACACATGCGATGTGTCAGTGTCTCATCTCACTAGCGTCATGTTTACACTGTCTAAGATCTTAAGATTCAAGTATAGGAGGGGGAGGGGAGACAAATGCGATGTGTCAGTGTCTCATCTCACGAGCGTCATGTTTACACTGTCTAAGATCTTAAGATTCAAGTATAGGAGGGGGAGGGGAGACAAATGCGATGTGTCAGTGTCTCATCTCACTAGCGTCATGTTTACACTGTCTAAGTTCTTAAGATTCAAGTATAGGAGGGGGAGGGGAGACAAATGCGATGTGTCAGTGTCTCATCTCACTAGCGTCATGTTTACACTGTCTAAGATCTTAAGATTCAAGTATAGGAGGGGGAGGAGAGACAAATGCAATGTGTCAGTGTCTCATCTCACGAGCGACATGTTTACACTGTCTAAGATCTTAAGATTCAAGTATAGGAGGGGGAGGGTGGATACAAATGCGATGTGTCAGTGTCTCATCTCACTAGCGTCATGTTTACACTGTCTAAGATATTAAGATTCAAGTATAAGATGTGGAGGGTGGAGACAAATGCGATGTGTCAGTGTCTCATCTCACTAGCGTCATGTTTACACTGTATAAGATCTTAAGATTCAAGTATAGGAGGGGGAGGGCAGACAAATGCAATGTGTCAGTGTCTCATCTCACTAGCGTCATGTTTACACTGTCTAAGATCTTAAGATTCAAGTATAGGAGGGGGAGGGGAGACAAATGCAATGTGTCAGTGTCTCATCTCACTAGCGTCATGTTTACGCTGTCTAAGATCTTAAGATTCAAGTATAGGAGGGGAGGAGATACACATGCGATGTGTCAGTGTCTCATCTCACTAGCGTCATGTTTACACTGTCTAAGATCTTAAGATTCAAGTATAGGAGGGGGAGGGGAGACAAATGCGATGTGTCAGTGTCTCATCTCACGAGCGTCATGTTTACACTGTCTAAGATCTTAAGATTCAAGTATAGGATGGGGAGGGTGGAGACAAATGCGATGTGTCAGTGTCTCATCTCACTAGCGTCATGTTTACACTGTCTAAGATCTTAAGATTCAAGTATAGGAGGGGGAAGGGAGACAAATGCAATGTGTCAGTGTCTCATCTCACTAGCGTCATGTTTACACTGTCTAAGATCTTAAGATTAAAGTATAAGAGGGGGAGGGGAGACAAATGCGATGTGTCAGTGTCTCATCTCACTAGCGTCATGTTTACACTGTCTAAGATCTTAAGATTCAAGTATAGGAGGGGCAGGAGAGACAAATGCGATGTGTCAGTGTCTCATCTCACCAGCGACATGTTTACACTGTCTAAGATCTTAAGATTCAAGTATAGGAGGGTGAGGGTGGATACAAATGCGATGTTTCAGTGTCTCATCTCACTAGCGTCATGTTTACACTGTCTAAGATCTTAAGATTCAAGTATAGGATGGGGAGGGTTGAGACAAATGCGATGTGTCAGTGTCTCATCTCACTAGCGTCATATTTACACTGTCTAAGATCTTAAGATTCAAGTATAGGAGGGGGAGGGCAGACAAATGCGATGTGTCAGTGTCTCATCTCACTAGCGTCATGTTTACACTGTCGAAGATCTTAAGATTCAAGTATAGGAGGGGGAGGGGAGACAAATGCGATGTGTCAGTGTCTCATCTCACTAGCGTCATGTTTACACTGTCTAAGATCCTACGATTCAAGTATAGGAGGGGAGGAGATACACATGCGATGTGTCAGTGTCTCATCTCACGAGCGTCATGTTTACACTGTCTAAGATCTTAAGATTCAAGTATAGGAGGGGGAGGGGAGACAAATGCGATGTGTCAGTGTCTCATCTCACTAGCGTCATGTTTACACTGTCTAAGTTCTTAAGATTCAAGTATAGGAGGGGGAGGGGAGACAAATGCGATGTGTCAGTGTCTCATCTCACTAGCGTCATGTTTACACTGTCTAAGATCTTAAGATTCAAGTATAGGAGGGGGAGGAGAGACAAATGCAATGTGTCAGTGTCTCATCTCACGAGCGACATGTTTACACTGTCTAAGATCTTAAGATTCAAGTATAGGAGGGGGAGGGTGGATACAAATGCGATGTGTCAGTGTCTCATCTCACTAGCGTCATGTTTACACTGTCTAAGATATTAAGATTCAAGTATAAGATGTGGAGGGTGGAGACAAATGCGATGTGTCAGTGTCTCATCTCACTAGCGTCATGTTTACACTGTATAAGATCTTAAGATTCAAGTATAGGAGGGGGAGGGCAGACAAATGCAATGTGTCAGTGTCTCATCTCACTAGCGTCATGTTTACACTGTCTAAGATCTTAAGATTCAAGTATAGGAGGGGGAAGGGAGACAAATGCAATGTGTCAGTGTCTCATCTCACTAGCGTCATGTTTACGCTGTCTAAGATCTTAAGATTCAAGTATAGGAGGGGAGGAGATACACATGCGATGTGTCAGTGTCTCATCTCACTAGCGTCATGTTTACACTGTCTAAGATCTTAAGATTCAAGTATAGGAGGGGGAGGGGAGACAAATGCGATGTGTCAGTGTCTCATCTCACGAGCGTCATGTTTACACTGTCTAAGATCTTAAGATTCAAGTATAGGATGGGGAGGGTGGAGACAAATGCGATGTGTCAGTGTCTCATCTCACTAGCGTCATGTTTACACTGTCGAAGATCTTAAGATTCAAGTATAGGAGGGGGAGGGGAGACAAATGCGATGTGTCAGTGTCTCATCTCACTAGCGTCATGTTTACACTGTCTAAGATCCTACGATTCAAGTATAGGAGGGGAGGAGATACACATGCGATGTGTCAGTGTCTCATCTCACGAGCGTCATGTTTACACTGTCTAAGATCTTAAGATTCAAGTATAAGAGGGGGAGGGGAGACAAATGCGATGTGTCAGTGTCTCATCTCACTAGCGTCATGTTTACACTGTCTAAGTTCTTAAGATTCAAGTATAGGAGGGGGAGGGGAGACAAATGCGATGTGTCAGTGTCTCATCTCACTAGCGTCATGTTTACACTGTCTAAGATCTTAAGATTCAAGTATAGGAGGGGGAAGGGAGACAAATGCAATGTGTCAGTGTCTCATCTCACTAGCGTCATGTTTACACTGTCTAAGATCTTAAGATTAAAGTATAAGAGGGGGAGGGGAGACAAATGCGATGTGTCAGTGTCTCATCTCACTAGCGTCATGTTTACACTGTCTAAGATCTTAAGATTCAAGTATAGGAGGGGCAGGAGAGACAAATGCGATGTGTCAGTGTCTCATCTCACCAGCGACATGTTTACACTGTCTAAGATCTTAAGATTCAAGTATAGGAGGGTGAGGGTGGATACAAATGCGATGTTTCAGTGTCTCATCTCACTAGCGTCATGTTTACACTGTCTAAGATCTTAAGATTCAAGTATAGGATGGGGAGGGTTGAGACAAATGCGATGTGTCAGTGTCTCATCTCACTAGCGTCATATTTACACTGTCTAAGATCTTAAGATTCAAGTATAGGAGGGGGAGGGCAGACAAATGCGATGTGTCAGTGTCTCATCTCACTAGCGTCATGTTTACACTGTCGAAGATCTTAAGATTCAAGTATAGGAGGGGGAGGGGAGACAAATGCGATGTGTCAGTGTCTCATCTCACTAGCGTCATGTTTACACTGTCTAAGATCCTACGATTCAAGTATAGGAGGGGAGGAGATACACATGCGATGTGTCAGTGTCTCATCTCACGAGCGTCATGTTTACACTGTCTAAGATCTTAAGATTCAAGTATAGGAGGGGGAGGGGAGACAAATGCGATGTGTCAGTGTCTCATCTCACTAGCGTCATGTTTACACTGTCTAAGTTCTTAAGATTCAAGTATAGGAGGGGGAGGGGAGACAAATGCGATGTGTCAGTGTCTCATCTCACTAGCGTCATGTTTACACTGTCTAAGATCTTAAGATTCAAGTATAGGAGGGGGAGGAGAGACAAATGCAATGTGTCAGTGTCTCATCTCACGAGCGACATGTTTACACTGTCTAAGATCTTAAGATTCAAGTATAGGAGGGGGAGGGTGGATACAAATGCGATGTGTCAGTGTCTCATCTCACTAGCGTCATGTTTACACTGTCTAAGATATTAAGATTCAAGTATAAGATGTGGAGGGTGGAGACAAATGCGATGTGTCAGTGTCTCATCTCACTAGCGTCATGTTTACACTGTATAAGATCTTAAGATTCAAGTATAGGAGGGGGAGGGCAGACAAATGCAATGTGTCAGTGTCTCATCTCACTAGCGTCATGTTTACACTGTCTAAGATCTTAAGATTCAAGTATAGGAGGGGGAAGGGAGACAAATGCAATGTGTCAGTGTCTCATCTCACTAGCGTCATGTTTACGCTGTCTAAGATCTTAAGATTCAAGTATAGGAGGGGAGGAGATACACATGCGATGTGTCAGTGTCTCATCTCACTAGCGTCATGTTTACACTGTCTAAGATCTTAAGATTCAAGTATAGGAGGGGGAGGGGAGACAAATGCGATGTGTCAGTGTCTCATCTCACGAGCGTCATGTTTACACTGTCTAAGATCTTAAGATTCAAGTATAGGATGGGGAGGGTGGAGACAAATGCGATGTGTCAGTGTCTCATCTCACTAGCGTCATGTTTACACTGTCGAAGATCTTAAGATTCAAGTATAGGAGGGGGAGGGGAGACAAATGCGATGTGTCAGTGTCTCATCTCACTAGCGTCATGTTTACACTGTCTAAGATCCTACGATTCAAGTATAGGAGGGGAGGAGATACACATGCGATGTGTCAGTGTCTCATCTCACGAGCGTCATGTTTACACTGTCTAAGATCTTAAGATTCAAGTATAAGAGGGGGAGGGGAGACAAATGCGATGTGTCAGTGTCTCATCTCACTAGCGTCATGTTTACACTGTCTAAGTTCTTAAGATTCAAGTATAGGAGGGGGAGGGGAGACAAATGCGATGTGTCAGTGTCTCATCTCACTAGCGTCATGTTTACACTGTCTAAGATCTTAAGATTCAAGTATAGGAGGGGGAGGAGAGACAAATGCAATGTGTCAGTGTCTCATCTCACGAGCGACATGTTTACACTGTCTAAGATCTTAAGATTCAAGTATAGGAGGGGGGGGGGGTGGATACAAATGCGATGTGTCAGTGTCTCATCTCACTAGCGTCATGTTTACACTGTCTAAGATATTAAGATTCAAGTATAAGATGTGGAGGGTGGAGACAAATGCGATGTGTCAGTGTCTCATCTCACTAGCGTCATGTTTACACTGTCTAAGATCTTAAGATTCAAGTATAGGAGGGGGAGGGGAGACAAATGCGATGTGTCAGTGTCTCATCTCACGAGCGTCATGTTTACACTGTCTAAGATCTTAAGATTCAAGTATAGGATGGGGAGGGTGGAGACAAATGCGATGTGTCAGTGTCTCATCTCACTAGCGTCATGTTTACACTGTCTAAGATCTTAAGATTCAAGTATAGGAGGGGGAAGGGAGACAAATGCAATGTGTCAGTGTCTCATCTCACTAGCGTCATGTTTACACTGTCTAAGATCTTCAGATTAAAGTATAAGAGGGGGAGGGGAGACAAATGCGATGTGTCAGTGTCTCATCTCACTAGCGTCATGTTTACACTGTCTAAGATCTTAAGATTCAAGTATAGGAGGGGGAGGAGAGACAAATGCGATGTGTCAGTGTCTCATCTCACCAGCGACATGTTTACACTGTCTAAGATCTTAAGATTCAAGTATAGGAGGGTGAGGGTGGATACAAATGCGATGTTTCAGTGTCTCATCTCACTAGCGTCATGTTTACACTGTCTAAGATCTTAAGATTCAAGTATAGGATGGGGAGGGTTGAGACAAATGCGATGTGTCAGTGTCTCATCTCACTAGCGTCATATTTACACTGTCTAAGATCTTAAGATTCAAGTATAGGAGGGGGAGGGCAGACAAATGCGATGTGTCAGTGTCTCATCTCACTAGCGTCATGTTTACACTGTCTAAGATCTTAAGATTCAAGTATAGGAGGGGGAGGGGAGACAAATGCGATGTGTCAGTGTCTCATCTCACTAGCGTCATGTTTACACTGTCTAAGATCCTACGATTCAAGTATAGGAGGGAGAGGAGAGACAAATGCGATGTGTCAGTGTCTCATATCACTAGCTTTATGTTTACACTGTCTAAGATCTTAAGATTCAAGTATAGGAGGGGAGACAAATGCGATGTGTCAGTGTCTCATCTCACTAGCGTCATGTTTACACTGTCTAAGATCTTAAGATTCAAGTATAGGAGGGGGAGGGGAGACAAATGCAATGTGTCAGTGTCTCATCTCACTAGCGTCATGTTTACACTGTCTAAGATCTTACGATTCAAGTATAGGAGGGGGAGGAGAGACAAATGCGATGTGTCAGTGTCTCATCTCACTAGAGTCATGATTACACTGTTTAAGATCTTAAGATTAAAGTATAGGATGGGGAGGGTGGAGACAAATGCGATGTGTCAGTGTCTCATCTCACTAGCGTCATGTTTTCACTGTCTAAGATCTTAAGATTCAAGTATAGGAGGGGGAGGGGAGACAAATGCGATGTGTCAGTGTCTCATCTCACTAGCGTCATGTTTACGCTGTCTAAGATCTTAAGATTCAAGTATAGGAGGGGAGGAGATACACATGCGATGTGTCAGTGTCTCATCTCACTAGCGGCATGTTTACACTGTCTAAGATCTTAAGATTCAAGTATAGGAGGGGGAGGGGAGACAAATGCGATGTGTCAGTGTCTCATCTCACGAGCGTCATGTTTACACTGTCTAAGATCTTAAGATTCAAGTATAGGAGGGGGAGGGGAGACAAATGCGATGTGTCAGTGTCTCATCTCACTAGCGTCATGTTTACACTGTCTAAGTTCTTAAGATTCAAGTATAGGAGGAGGAGGGGAGACAAATGCGATGTGTCAGTGTCTCATCTCACTAGCGTCATGTTTACACTGTCTAAGATCTTAAGATTCAAGTATAGGATGGGGAGGGTGGAGACAAATGTGATGTGTCAGTGTCTCATCTCACTAGCGTCATGTTTACACTGTCTAAGATCTTAAGATTCAAGTATAGGAGGGGGAGGGGAGACAAATGCGATGTGTCAGTGTCTCATCTCACTAGCGTCATGTTTACACTGTCTAAGATCCTACGATTCAAGTATAGGAGGGAGAGGAGAGACAAATGCGATGTGTCAGTGTCTCATATCACTAGCTTTATGTTTACACTGTCTAAGATCTTAAGATTCAAGTATAGGAGGGGAGACAAATGCGATGTGTCAGTGTCTCATTTCACTAGCGTCATGTTTACACTGTCTAAGATCTTAAGATTCAAGTATAGGAGGGGGAGGGGAGACAAATGCAATGTGTCAGTGTCTCATCTCACTAGCGTCATGTTAACACTGTCTAAGATCTTACGATTCAAGTATAGGAGGGGGAGGAGAGACAAATGCGATGTGTCAGTGTCTCATCTCACTAGCGTCATGTTTACACTGTTTAAGATCTTAAGATTCAAGTATAGGATGGGGAGGGGAGACAAATGCGATGTGTCAGTGTCTCATCTCACTAGCGTCATGTTTACACTGTCTAAGATCCTACGATTCAAGTATAGGAGGGAGAGGAGAGACAAATGCGATGTGTCAGTGTCTCATATCACTAGCTTTATGTTTACACTGTCTAAGATCTTAAGATTCAAGTATAGGAGGGGAGACAAATGCGATGTGTCAGTGTCTCATTTCACTAGCGTCATGTTTACACTGTCTAAGATCTTAAGATTCAAGTATAGGAGGGGGAGGGGAGACAAATGCAATGTGTCAGTGTCTCATCTCACTAGCGTCATGTTTACACTGTCTAAGATCTTACGATTCAAGTATAGGAGGGGGAGGAGAGACAAATGCGATGTGTCAGTGTCTCATCTCACTAGCGTCATGTTTACACTGTTTAAGATCTTAAGATTCAAGTATAGGATGGGGAGGGTGGAGACAAATGCGATGTGTCAGTGTCTCATCTCACTAGCGTCATGTTTACACTGTCTAAGATCTTAAGATTCAAGTATAGGAGGGGGAGGGGAGACAAATGCGATGTGTCAGTGTCTCATCTCACTAGCGTCATGTTTACGCTGTCTAAGATCTTAAGATTCAAGTATAGGAGGGGAGGAGATACACATGCGATGTGTCAGTGTCTCATCTCACTAGCGTCATGTTTACACTGTCTAAGATCTTAAGATTCAAGTATAGGAGGGGGAGGGGAGACAAATGCGATGTGTCAGTGTCTCATCTCACGAGCGTCATGTTTACACTGTCTAAGATCTTAAGATTCAAGTATAGGAGGGGGAGGGGAGACAAATGCGATGTGTCAGTGTCTCATCTCACTAGCGTCATGTTTACACTGTCTAAGTTCTTAAGATTCAAGTATAGGAGGGGGAGGGGAGACAAATGCGATGTGTCAGTGTCTCATCTCACTAGCGTCATGTTTACACTGTCTAAGATCTTAAGATTCAAGTATAGGAGGGGGAGGAGAGACAAATGCAATGTGTCAGTGTCTCATCTCACGAGCGACATGTTTACACTGTCTAAGATCTTAAGATTCAAGTATAGGAGGGGGAGGGTGGATACAAATGCGATGTGTCAGTGTCTCATCTCACTAGCGTCATGTTTACACTGTCTAAGATATTAAGATTCAAGTATAAGATGTGGAGGGTGGAGACAAATGCGATGTGTCAGTGTCTCATCTCACTAGCGTCATGTTTACACTGTATAAGATCTTAAGATTCAAGTATAGGAGGGGGAGGGCAGACAAATGCAATGTGTCAGTGTCTCATCTCACTAGCGTCATGTTTACACTGTCTAAGATCTTAAGATTCAAGTATAGGAGGGGGAGGGGAGACAAATGCAATGTGTCAGTGTCTCATCTCACTAGCGTCATGTTTACGCTGTCTAAGATCTTAAGATTCAAGTATAGGAGGGGAGGAGATACACATGCGATGTGTCAGTGTCTCATCTCACGAGCGTCATGTTTACACTGTCTAAGATCTTAAGATTCAAGTATAGGAGGGGGAGGGGAGACAAATGCGATGTGTCAGTGTCTCATCTCACTAGCGTCATGTTTACACTGTCTAAGTTCTTAAGATTCAAGTATAGGAGGGGGAGGGGAGACAAATGCGATGTGTCAGTGTCTCATCTCACTAGCGTCATGTTTACACTGTCTAAGATCTTAAGATTCAAGTATAGGAGGGGGAGGAGAGACAAATGCAATGTGTCAGTGTCTCATCTCACGAGCGACATGTTTACACTGTCTAAGATCTTAAGATTCAAGTATAGGAGGGGGAGGGTGGATACAAATGCGATGTGTCAGTGTCTCATCTCACTAGCGTCATGTTTACACTGTCTAAGATATTAAGATTCAAGTATAAGATGTGGAGGGTGGAGACAAATGCGATGTGTCAGTGTCTCATCTCACTAGCGTCATGTTTACACTGTATAAGATCTTAAGATTCAAGTATAGGAGGGGGAGGGCAGACAAATGCAATGTGTCAGTGTCTCATCTCACTAGCGTCATGTTTACACTGTCTAAGATCTTAAGATTCAAGTATAGGAGGGGGAAGGGAGACAAATGCAATGTGTCAGTGTCTCATCTCACTAGCGTCATGTTTACGCTGTCTAAGATCTTAAGATTCAAGTATAGGAGGGGAGGAGATACACATGCGATGTGTCAGTGTCTCATCTCACTAGCGTCATGTTTACACTGTCTAAGATCTTAAGATTCAAGTATAGGAGGGGGAGGGGAGACAAATGCGATGTGTCAGTGTCTCATCTCACGAGCGTCATGTTTACACTGTCTAAGATCTTAAGATTCAAGTATAGGATGGGGAGGGTGGAGACAAATGCGATGTGTCAGTGTCTCATCTCACTAGCGTCATGTTTACACTGTCGAAGATCTTAAGATTCAAGTATAGGAGGGGGAGGGGAGACAAATGCGATGTGTCAGTGTCTCATCTCACTAGCGTCATGTTTACACTGTCTAAGATCCTACGATTCAAGTATAGGAGGGGAGGAGATACACATGCGATGTGTCAGTGTCTCATCTCACGAGCGTCATGTTTACACTGTCTAAGATCTTAAGATTCAAGTATAAGAGGGGGAGGGGAGACAAATGCGATGTGTCAGTGTCTCATCTCACTAGCGTCATGTTTACACTGTCTAAGTTCTTAAGATTCAAGTATAGGAGGGGGAGGGGAGACAAATGCGATGTGTCAGTGTCTCATCTCACTAGCGTCATGTTTACACTGTCTAAGATCTTAAGATTCAAGTATAGGAGGGGGAAGGGAGACAAATGCAATGTGTCAGTGTCTCATCTCACTAGCGTCATGTTTACACTGTCTAAGATCTTAAGATTAAAGTATAAGAGGGGGAGGGGAGACAAATGCGATGTGTCAGTGTCTCATCTCACTAGCGTCATGTTTACACTGTCTAAGATCTTAAGATTCAAGTATAGGAGGGGCAGGAGAGACAAATGCGATGTGTCAGTGTCTCATCTCACCAGCGACATGTTTACACTGTCTAAGATCTTAAGATTCAAGTATAGGAGGGTGAGGGTGGATACAAATGCGATGTTTCAGTGTCTCATCTCACTAGCGTCATGTTTACACTGTCTAAGATCTTAAGATTCAAGTATAGGATGGGGAGGGTTGAGACAAATGCGATGTGTCAGTGTCTCATCTCACTAGCGTCATATTTACACTGTCTAAGATCTTAAGATTCAAGTATAGGAGGGGGAGGGCAGACAAATGCGATGTGTCAGTGTCTCATCTCACTAGCGTCATGTTTACACTGTCGAAGATCTTAAGATTCAAGTATAGGAGGGGGAGGGGAGACAAATGCGATGTGTCAGTGTCTCATCTCACTAGCGTCATGTTTACACTGTCTAAGATCCTACGATTCAAGTATAGGAGGGGAGGAGATACACATGCGATGTGTCAGTGTCTCATCTCACGAGCGTCATGTTTACACTGTCTAAGATCTTAAGATTCAAGTATAGGAGGGGGAGGGGAGACAAATGCGATGTGTCAGTGTCTCATCTCACTAGCGTCATGTTTACACTGTCTAAGTTCTTAAGATTCAAGTATAGGAGGGGGAGGGGAGACAAATGCGATGTGTCAGTGTCTCATCTCACTAGCGTCATGTTTACACTGTCTAAGATCTTAAGATTCAAGTATAGGAGGGGGAGGAGAGACAAATGCAATGTGTCAGTGTCTCATCTCACGAGCGACATGTTTACACTGTCTAAGATCTTAAGATTCAAGTATAGGAGGGGGAGGGTGGATACAAATGCGATGTGTCAGTGTCTCATCTCACTAGCGTCATGTTTACACTGTCTAAGATATTAAGATTCAAGTATAAGATGTGGAGGGTGGAGACAAATGCGATGTGTCAGTGTCTCATCTCACTAGCGTCATGTTTACACTGTATAAGATCTTAAGATTCAAGTATAGGAGGGGGAGGGCAGACAAATGCAATGTGTCAGTGTCTCATCTCACTAGCGTCATGTTTACACTGTCTAAGATCTTAAGATTCAAGTATAGGAGGGGGAAGGGAGACAAATGCAATGTGTCAGTGTCTCATCTCACTAGCGTCATGTTTACGCTGTCTAAGATCTTAAGATTCAAGTATAGGAGGGGAGGAGATACACATGCGATGTGTCAGTGTCTCATCTCACTAGCGTCATGTTTACACTGTCTAAGATCTTAAGATTCAAGTATAGGAGGGGGAGGGGAGACAAATGCGATGTGTCAGTGTCTCATCTCACGAGCGTCATGTTTACACTGTCTAAGATCTTAAGATTCAAGTATAGGATGGGGAGGGTGGAGACAAATGCGATGTGTCAGTGTCTCATCTCACTAGCGTCATGTTTACACTGTCGAAGATCTTAAGATTCAAGTATAGGAGGGGGAGGGGAGACAAATGCGATGTGTCAGTGTCTCATCTCACTAGCGTCATGTTTACACTGTCTAAGATCCTACGATTCAAGTATAGGAGGGGAGGAGATACACATGCGATGTGTCAGTGTCTCATCTCACGAGCGTCATGTTTACACTGTCTAAGATCTTAAGATTCAAGTATAAGAGGGGGAGGGGAGACAAATGCGATGTGTCAGTGTCTCATCTCACTAGCGTCATGTTTACACTGTCTAAGTTCTTAAGATTCAAGTATAGGAGGGGGAGGGGAGACAAATGCGATGTGTCAGTGTCTCATCTCACTAGCGTCATGTTTACACTGTCTAAGATCTTAAGATTCAAGTATAGGAGGGGGAGGAGAGACAAATGCAATGTGTCAGTGTCTCATCTCACGAGCGACATGTTTACACTGTCTAAGATCTTAAGATTCAAGTATAGGAGGGGGGGGGGGGGGTGGATACAAATGCGATGTGTCAGTGTCTCATCTCACTAGCGTCATGTTTACACTGTCTAAGATATTAAGATTCAAGTATAAGATGTGGAGGGTGGAGACAAATGCGATGTGTCAGTGTCTCATCTCACTAGCGTCATGTTTACACTGTCTAAGATCTTAAGATTCAAGTATAGGAGGGGGAGGGGAGACAAATGCGATGTGTCAGTGTCTCATCTCACGAGCGTCATGTTTACACTGTCTAAGATCTTAAGATTCAAGTATAGGATGGGGAGGGTGGAGACAAATGCGATGTGTCAGTGTCTCATCTCACTAGCGTCATGTTTACACTGTCTAAGATCTTAAGATTCAAGTATAGGAGGGGGAAGGGAGACAAATGCAATGTGTCAGTGTCTCATCTCACTAGCGTCATGTTTACACTGTCTAAGATCTTCAGATTAAAGTATAAGAGGGGGAGGGGAGACAAATGCGATGTGTCAGTGTCTCATCTCACTAGCGTCATGTTTACACTGTCTAAGATCTTAAGATTCAAGTATAGGAGGGGGAGGAGAGACAAATGCGATGTGTCAGTGTCTCATCTCACCAGCGACATGTTTACACTGTCTAAGATCTTAAGATTCAAGTATAGGAGGGTGAGGGTGGATACAAATGCGATGTTTCAGTGTCTCATCTCACTAGCGTCATGTTTACACTGTCTAAGATCTTAAGATTCAAGTATAGGATGGGGAGGGTTGAGACAAATGCGATGTGTCAGTGTCTCATCTCACTAGCGTCATATTTACACTGTCTAAGATCTTAAGATTCAAGTATAGGAGGGGGAGGGCAGACAAATGCGATGTGTCAGTGTCTCATCTCACTAGCGTCATGTTTACACTGTCTAAGATCTTAAGATTCAAGTATAGGAGGGGGAGGGGAGACAAATGCGATGTGTCAGTGTCTCATCTCACTAGCGTCATGTTTACACTGTCTAAGATCCTACGATTCAAGTATAGGAGGGAGAGGAGAGACAAATGCGATGTGTCAGTGTCTCATATCACTAGCTTTATGTTTACACTGTCTAAGATCTTAAGATTCAAGTATAGGAGGGGAGACAAATGCGATGTGTCAGTGTCTCATCTCACTAGCGTCATGTTTACACTGTCTAAGATCTTAAGATTCAAGTATAGGAGGGGGAGGGGAGACAAATGCAATGTGTCAGTGTCTCATCTCACTAGCGTCATGTTTACACTGTCTAAGATCTTACGATTCAAGTATAGGAGGGGGAGGAGAGACAAATGCGATGTGTCAGTGTCTCATCTCACTAGAGTCATGATTACACTGTTTAAGATCTTAAGATTAAAGTATAGGATGGGGAGGGTGGAGACAAATGCGATGTGTCAGTGTCTCATCTCACGAGCGTCATGTTTACACTGTCTAAGATCTTAAGATTCAAGTATAAGAGGGGGAGGGGAGACAAATGCGATGTGTCAGTGTCTCATCTCACTAGCGTCATGTTTACACTGTCTAAGTTCTTAAGATTCAAGTATAGGAGGGGGAGGGGAGACAAATGCGATGTGTCAGTGTCTCATCTCACTAGCGTCATGTTTACACTGTCTAAGATCTTAAGATTCAAGTATAGGAGGGGGAAGGGAGACAAATGCAATGTGTCAGTGTCTCATCTCACTAGCGTCATGTTTACACTGTCTAAGATCTTAAGATTAAAGTATAAGAGGGGGAGGGGAGACAAATGCGATGTGTCAGTGTCTCATCTCACTAGCGTCATGTTTACACTGTCTAAGATCTTAAGATTCAAGTATAGGAGGGGCAGGAGAGACAAATGCGATGTGTCAGTGTCTCATCTCACCAGCGACATGTTTACACTGTCTAAGATCTTAAGATTCAAGTATAGGAGGGTGAGGGTGGATACAAATGCGATGTTTCAGTGTCTCATCTCACTAGCGTCATGTTTACACTGTCTAAGATCTTAAGATTCAAGTATAGGATGGGGAGGGTTGAGACAAATGCGATGTGTCAGTGTCTCATCTCACTAGCGTCATATTTACACTGTCTAAGATCTTAAGATTCAAGTATAGGAGGGGGAGGGCAGACAAATGCGATGTGTCAGTGTCTCATCTCACTAGCGTCATGTTTACACTGTCGAAGATCTTAAGATTCAAGTATAGGAGGGGGAGGGGAGACAAATGCGATGTGTCAGTGTCTCATCTCACTAGCGTCATGTTTACACTGTCTAAGATCCTACGATTCAAGTATAGGAGGGGAGGAGATACACATGCGATGTGTCAGTGTCTCATCTCACGAGCGTCATGTTTACACTGTCTAAGATCTTAAGATTCAAGTATAGGAGGGGGAGGGGAGACAAATGCGATGTGTCAGTGTCTCATCTCACTAGCGTCATGTTTACACTGTCTAAGTTCTTAAGATTCAAGTATAGGAGGGGGAGGGGAGACAAATGCGATGTGTCAGTGTCTCATCTCACTAGCGTCATGTTTACACTGTCTAAGATCTTAAGATTCAAGTATAGGAGGGGGAGGAGAGACAAATGCAATGTGTCAGTGTCTCATCTCACGAGCGACATGTTTACACTGTCTAAGATCTTAAGATTCAAGTATAGGAGGGGGAGGGTGGATACAAATGCGATGTGTCAGTGTCTCATCTCACTAGCGTCATGTTTACACTGTCTAAGATATTAAGATTCAAGTATAAGATGTGGAGGGTGGAGACAAATGCGATGTGTCAGTGTCTCATCTCACTAGCGTCATGTTTACACTGTATAAGATCTTAAGATTCAAGTATAGGAGGGGGAGGGCAGACAAATGCAATGTGTCAGTGTCTCATCTCACTAGCGTCATGTTTACACTGTCTAAGATCTTAAGATTCAAGTATAGGAGGGGGAAGGGAGACAAATGCAATGTGTCAGTGTCTCATCTCACTAGCGTCATGTTTACACTGTTTAAGATCTTAAGATTCAAGTATAGGATGGGGAGGGTGGAGACAAATGCGATGTGTCAGTGTCTCATCTCACTAGCGTCATGTTTACACTGTCTAAGATCTTAAGATTCAAGTATAGGAGGGGGAGGGGAGACAAATGCGATGTGTCAGTGTCTCATCTCACTAGCGTCATGTTTACGCTGTCTAAGATCTTAAGATTCAAGTATAGGAGGGGAGGAGATACACATGCGATGTGTCAGTGTCTCATCTCACTAGCGTCATGTTTACACTGTCTAAGATCTTAAGATTCAAGTATAGGAGGGGGAGGGGAGACAAATGCGATGTGTCAGTGTCTCATCTCACGAGCGTCATGTTTACACTGTCTAAGATCTTAAGATTCAAGTATAGGAGGGGGAGGGGAGACAAATGCGATGTGTCAGTGTCTCATCTCACTAGCGTCATGTTTACACTGTCTAAGTTCTTAAGATTCAAGTATAGGAGGGGGAGGGGAGACAAATGCGATGTGTCAGTGTCTCATCTCACTAGCGTCATGTTTACACTGTCTAAGATCTTAAGATTCAAGTATAGGAGGGGGAGGAGAGACAAATGCAATGTGTCAGTGTCTCATCTCACGAGCGACATGTTTACACTGTCTAAGATCTTAAGATTCAAGTATAGGAGGGGGAGGGTGGATACAAATGCGATGTGTCAGTGTCTCATCTCACTAGCGTCATGTTTACACTGTCTAAGATATTAAGATTCAAGTATAAGATGTGGAGGGTGGAGACAAATGCGATGTGTCAGTGTCTCATCTCACTAGCGTCATGTTTACACTGTATAAGATCTTAAGATTCAAGTATAGGAGGGGGAGGGCAGACAAATGCAATGTGTCAGTGTCTCATCTCACTAGCGTCATGTTTACACTGTCTAAGATCTTAAGATTCAAGTATAGGAGGGGGAGGGGAGACAAATGCAATGTGTCAGTGTCTCATCTCACTAGCGTCATGTTTACGCTGTCTAAGATCTTAAGATTCAAGTATAGGAGGGGAGGAGATACACATGCGATGTGTCAGTGTCTCATCTCACGAGCGTCATGTTTACACTGTCTAAGATCTTAAGATTCAAGTATAGGAGGGGGAGGGGAGACAAATGCGATGTGTCAGTGTCTCATCTCACTAGCGTCATGTTTACACTGTCTAAGTTCTTAAGATTCAAGTATAGGAGGGGGAGGGGAGACAAATGCGATGTGTCAGTGTCTCATCTCACTAGCGTCATGTTTACACTGTCTAAGATCTTAAGATTCAAGTATAGGAGGGGGAGGAGAGACAAATGCAATGTGTCAGTGTCTCATCTCACGAGCGACATGTTTACACTGTCTAAGATCTTAAGATTCAAGTATAGGAGGGGGAGGGTGGATACAAATGCGATGTGTCAGTGTCTCATCTCACTAGCGTCATGTTTACACTGTCTAAGATATTAAGATTCAAGTATAAGATGTGGAGGGTGGAGACAAATGCGATGTGTCAGTGTCTCATCTCACTAGCGTCATGTTTACACTGTATAAGATCTTAAGATTCAAGTATAGGAGGGGGAGGGCAGACAAATGCAATGTGTCAGTGTCTCATCTCACTAGCGTCATGTTTACACTGTCTAAGATCTTAAGATTCAAGTATAGGAGGGGGAAGGGAGACAAATGCAATGTGTCAGTGTCTCATCTCACTAGCGTCATGTTTACGCTGTCTAAGATCTTAAGATTCAAGTATAGGAGGGGAGGAGATACACATGCGATGTGTCAGTGTCTCATCTCACTAGCGTCATGTTTACACTGTCTAAGATCTTAAGATTCAAGTATAGGAGGGGGAGGGGAGACAAATGCGATGTGTCAGTGTCTCATCTCACTAGCGTCATGTTTACACTGTCGAAGATCTTAAGATTCAAGTATAGGAGGGGGAGGGGAGACAAATGCGATGTGTCAGTGTCTCATCTCACTAGCGTCATGTTTACACTGTCGAAGATCTTAAGATTCAAGTATAGGAGGGGGAGGGGAGACAAATGCGATGTGTCAGTGTCTCATCTCACTAGCGTCATGTTTACACTGTCTAAGATCCTACGATTCAAGTATAGGAGGGGAGGAGATACACATGCGATGTGTCAGTGTCTCATCTCACGAGCGTCATGTTTACACTGTCTAAGATCTTAAGATTCAAGTATAAGAGGGGGAGGGGAGACAAATGCGATGTGTCAGTGTCTCATCTCACTAGCGTCATGTTTACACTGTCTAAGTTCTTAAGATTCAAGTATAGGAGGGGGAGGGGAGACAAATGCGATGTGTCAGTGTCTCATCTCACTAGCGTCATGTTTACACTGTCTAAGATCTTAAGATTCAAGTATAGGAGGGGGAAGGGAGACAAATGCAATGTGTCAGTGTCTCATCTCACTAGCGTCATGTTTACACTGTCTAAGATCTTAAGATTAAAGTATAAGAGGGGGAGGGGAGACAAATGCGATGTGTCAGTGTCTCATCTCACTAGCGTCATGTTTACACTGTCTAAGATCTTAAGATTCAAGTATAGGAGGGGCAGGAGAGACAAATGCGATGTGTCAGTGTCTCATCTCACCAGCGACATGTTTACACTGTCTAAGATCTTAAGATTCAAGTATAGGAGGGTGAGGGTGGATACAAATGCGATGTTTCAGTGTCTCATCTCACTAGCGTCATGTTTACACTGTCTAAGATCTTAAGATTCAAGTATAGGATGGGGAGGGTTGAGACAAATGCGATGTGTCAGTGTCTCATCTCACTAGCGTCATATTTACACTGTCTAAGATCTTAAGATTCAAGTATAGGAGGGGGAGGGCAGACAAATGCGATGTGTCAGTGTCTCATCTCACTAGCGTCATGTTTACACTGTCGAAGATCTTAAGATTCAAGTATAGGAGGGGGAGGGGAGACAAATGCGATGTGTCAGTGTCTCATCTCACTAGCGTCATGTTTACACTGTCTAAGATCCTACGATTCAAGTATAGGAGGGGAGGAGATACACATGCGATGTGTCAGTGTCTCATCTCACGAGCGTCATGTTTACACTGTCTAAGATCTTAAGATTCAAGTATAGGAGGGGGAGGGGAGACAAATGCGATGTGTCAGTGTCTCATCTCACTAGCGTCATGTTTACACTGTCTAAGTTCTTAAGATTCAAGTATAGGAGGGGGAGGGGAGACAAATGCGATGTGTCAGTGTCTCATCTCACTAGCGTCATGTTTACACTGTCTAAGATCTTAAGATTCAAGTATAGGAGGGGGAGGAGAGACAAATGCAATGTGTCAGTGTCTCATCTCACGAGCGACATGTTTACACTGTCTAAGATCTTAAGATTCAAGTATAGGAGGGGGAGGGTGGATACAAATGCGATGTGTCAGTGTCTCATCTCACTAGCGTCATGTTTACACTGTCTAAGATATTAAGATTCAAGTATAAGATGTGGAGGGTGGAGACAAATGCGATGTGTCAGTGTCTCATCTCACTAGCGTCATGTTTACACTGTATAAGATCTTAAGATTCAAGTATAGGAGGGGGAGGGCAGACAAATGCAATGTGTCAGTGTCTCATCTCACTAGCGTCATGTTTACACTGTCTAAGATCTTAAGATTCAAGTATAGGAGGGGGAAGGGAGACAAATGCAATGTGTCAGTGTCTCATCTCACTAGCGTCATGTTTACGCTGTCTAAGATCTTAAGATTCAAGTATAGGAGGGGAGGAGATACACATGCGATGTGTCAGTGTCTCATCTCACTAGCGTCATGTTTACACTGTCTAAGATCTTAAGATTCAAGTATAGGAGGGGGAGGGGAGACAAATGCGATGTGTCAGTGTCTCATCTCACGAGCGTCATGTTTACACTGTCTAAGATCTTAAGATTCAAGTATAGGATGGGGAGGGTGGAGACAAATGCGATGTGTCAGTGTCTCATCTCACTAGCGTCATGTTTACACTGTCGAAGATCTTAAGATTCAAGTATAGGAGGGGGAGGGGAGACAAATGCGATGTGTCAGTGTCTCATCTCACTAGCGTCATGTTTACACTGTCTAAGATCCTACGATTCAAGTATAGGAGGGGAGGAGATACACATGCGATGTGTCAGTGTCTCATCTCACGAGCGTCATGTTTACACTGTCTAAGATCTTAAGATTCAAGTATAAGAGGGGGAGGGGAGACAAATGCGATGTGTCAGTGTCTCATCTCACTAGCGTCATGTTTACACTGTCTAAGTTCTTAAGATTCAAGTATAGGAGGGGGAGGGGAGACAAATGCGATGTGTCAGTGTCTCATCTCACTAGCGTCATGTTTACACTGTCTAAGATCTTAAGATTCAAGTATAGGAGGGGGAGGAGAGACAAATGCAATGTGTCAGTGTCTCATCTCACGAGCGACATGTTTACACTGTCTAAGATCTTAAGATTCAAGTATAGGAGGGGGGGGGGGGTGGATACAAATGCGATGTGTCAGTGTCTCATCTCACTAGCGTCATGTTTACACTGTCTAAGATATTAAGATTCAAGTATAAGATGTGGAGGGTGGAGACAAATGCGATGTGTCAGTGTCTCATCTCACTAGCGTCATGTTTACACTGTCTAAGATCTTAAGATTCAAGTATAGGAGGGGGAGGGGAGACAAATGCGATGTGTCAGTGTCTCATCTCACGAGCGTCATGTTTACACTGTCTAAGATCTTAAGATTCAAGTATAGGATGGGGAGGGTGGAGACAAATGCGATGTGTCAGTGTCTCATCTCACTAGCGTCATGTTTACACTGTCTAAGATCTTAAGATTCAAGTATAGGAGGGGGAAGGGAGACAAATGCAATGTGTCAGTGTCTCATCTCACTAGCGTCATGTTTACACTGTCTAAGATCTTCAGATTAAAGTATAAGAGGGGGAGGGGAGACAAATGCGATGTGTCAGTGTCTCATCTCACTAGCGTCATGTTTACACTGTCTAAGATCTTAAGATTCAAGTATAGGAGGGGGAGGAGAGACAAATGCGATGTGTCAGTGTCTCATCTCACCAGCGACATGTTTACACTGTCTAAGATCTTAAGATTCAAGTATAGGAGGGTGAGGGTGGATACAAATGCGATGTTTCAGTGTCTCATCTCACTAGCGTCATGTTTACACTGTCTAAGATCTTAAGATTCAAGTATAGGATGGGGAGGGTTGAGACAAATGCGATGTGTCAGTGTCTCATCTCACTAGCGTCATATTTACACTGTCTAAGATCTTAAGATTCAAGTATAGGAGGGGGAGGGCAGACAAATGCGATGTGTCAGTGTCTCATCTCACTAGCGTCATGTTTACACTGTCTAAGATCTTAAGATTCAAGTATAGGAGGGGGAGGGGAGACAAATGCGATGTGTCAGTGTCTCATCTCACTAGCGTCATGTTTACACTGTCTAAGATCCTACGATTCAAGTATAGGAGGGAGAGGAGAGACAAATGCGATGTGTCAGTGTCTCATATCACTAGCTTTATGTTTACACTGTCTAAGATCTTAAGATTCAAGTATAGGAGGGGAGACAAATGCGATGTGTCAGTGTCTCATCTCACTAGCGTCATGTTTACACTGTCTAAGATCTTAAGATTCAAGTATAGGAGGGGGAGGGGAGACAAATGCAATGTGTCAGTGTCTCATCTCACTAGCGTCATGTTTACACTGTCTAAGATCTTACGATTCAAGTATAGGAGGGGGAGGAGAGACAAATGCGATGTGTCAGTGTCTCATCTCACTAGAGTCATGATTACACTGTTTAAGATCTTAAGATTAAAGTATAGGATGGGGAGGGTGGAGACAAATGCGATGTGTCAGTGTCTCATCTCACTAGCGTCATGTTTTCACTGTCTAAGATCTTAAGATTCACGTATAGGAGGGGGAGGGGAGACAAATGCGATGTGTCAGTGTCTCATCTCACTAGCGTCATGTTTACGCTGTCTAAGATCTTAAGATTCAAGTATAGGAGGGGAGGAGATACACATGCGATGTGTCAGTGTCTCATCTCACTAGCGGCATGTTTACACTGTCTAAGATCTTAAGATTCAAGTATAGGAGGGGGAGGGGAGACAAATGCGATGTGTCAGTGTCTCATCTCACGAGCGTCATGTTTACACTGTCTAAGATCTTAAGATTCAAGTATAGGAGGGGGAGGGGAGACAAATGCGATGTGTCAGTGTCTCATCTCACTAGCGTCATGTTTACACTGTCTAAGTTCTTAAGATTCAAGTATAGGAGGAGGAGGGGAGACAAATGCGATGTGTCAGTGTCTCATCTCACTAGCGTCATGTTTACACTGTCTAAGATCTTAAGATTCAAGTATAGGATGGGGAGGGTGGAGACAAATGTGATGTGTCAGTGTCTCATCTCACTAGCGTCATGTTTACACTGTCTAAGATCTTAAGATTCAAGTATAGGAGGGGGAGGGGAGACAAATGCGATGTGTCAGTGTCTCATCTCACTAGCGTCATGTTTACACTGTCTAAGATCCTACGATTCAAGTATAGGAGGGAGAGGAGAGACAAATGCGATGTGTCAGTGTCTCATATCACTAGCTTTATGTTTACACTGTCTAAGATCTTAAGATTCAAGTATAGGAGGGGAGACAAATGCGATGTGTCAGTGTCTCATTTCACTAGCGTCATGTTTACACTGTCTAAGATCTTAAGATTCAAGTATAGGAGGGGGAGGGGAGACAAATGCAATGTGTCAGTGTCTCATCTCACTAGCGTCATGTTAACACTGTCTAAGATCTTACGATTCAAGTATAGGAGGGGGAGGAGAGACAAATGCGATGTGTCAGTGTCTCATCTCACTAGCGTCATGTTTACACTGTTTAAGATCTTAAGATTCAAGTATAGGATGGGGAGGGGAGACAAATGCGATGTGTCAGTGTCTCATCTCACTAGCGTCATGTTTACACTGTCTAAGATCCTACGATTCAAGTATAGGAGGGAGAGGAGAGACAAATGCGATGTGTCAGTGTCTCATATCACTAGCTTTATGTTTACACTGTCTAAGATCTTAAGATTCAAGTATAGGAGGGGAGACAAATGCGATGTGTCAGTGTCTCATTTCACTAGCGTCATGTTTACACTGTCTAAGATCTTAAGATTCAAGTATAGGAGGGGGAGGGGAGACAAATGCAATGTGTCAGTGTCTCATCTCACTAGCGTCATGTTTACACTGTCTAAGATCTTACGATTCAAGTATAGGAGGGGGAGGAGAGACAAATGCGATGTGTCAGTGTCTCATCTCACTAGCGTCATGTTTACACTGTTTAAGATCTTAAGATTCAAGTATAGGATGGGGAGGGTGGAGACAAATGCGATGTGTCAGTGTCTCATCTCACTAGCGTCATGTTTACACTGTCTAAGATCTTAAGATTCAAGTATAGGAGGGGGAGGGGAGACAAATGCGATGTGTCAGTGTCTCATCTCACTAGCGTCATGTTTACGCTGTCTAAGATCTTAAGATTCAAGTATAGGAGGGGAGGAGATACACATGCGATGTGTCAGTGTCTCATCTCACTAGCGTCATGTTTACACTGTCTAAGATCTTAAGATTCAAGTATAGGAGGGGGAGGGGAGACAAATGCGATGTGTCAGTGTCTCATCTCACGAGCGTCATGTTTACACTGTCTAAGATCTTAAGATTCAAGTATAGGAGGGGGAGGGGAGACAAATGCGATGTGTCAGTGTCTCATCTCACTAGCGTCATGTTTACACTGTCTAAGTTCTTAAGATTCAAGTATAGGAGGGGGAGGGGAGACAAATGCGATGTGTCAGTGTCTCATCTCACTAGCGTCATGTTTACACTGTCTAAGATCTTAAGATTCAAGTATAGGAGGGGGAGGAGAGACAAATGCAATGTGTCAGTGTCTCATCTCACGAGCGACATGTTTACACTGTCTAAGATCTTAAGATTCAAGTATAGGAGGGGGAGGGTGGATACAAATGCGATGTGTCAGTGTCTCATCTCACTAGCGTCATGTTTACACTGTCTAAGATATTAAGATTCAAGTATAAGATGTGGAGGGTGGAGACAAATGCGATGTGTCAGTGTCTCATCTCACTAGCGTCATGTTTACACTGTATAAGATCTTAAGATTCAAGTATAGGAGGGGGAGGGCAGACAAATGCAATGTGTCAGTGTCTCATCTCACTAGCGTCATGTTTACACTGTCTAAGATCTTAAGATTCAAGTATAGGAGGGGGAGGGGAGACAAATGCAATGTGTCAGTGTCTCATCTCACTAGCGTCATGTTTACGCTGTCTAAGATCTTAAGATTCAAGTATAGGAGGGGAGGAGATACACATGCGATGTGTCAGTGTCTCATCTCACGAGCGTCATGTTTACACTGTCTAAGATCTTAAGATTCAAGTATAGGAGGGGGAGGGGAGACAAATGCGATGTGTCAGTGTCTCATCTCACTAGCGTCATGTTTACACTGTCTAAGTTCTTAAGATTCAAGTATAGGAGGGGGAGGGGAGACAAATGCGATGTGTCAGTGTCTCATCTCACTAGCGTCATGTTTACACTGTCTAAGATCTTAAGATTCAAGTATAGGAGGGGGAGGAGAGACAAATGCAATGTGTCAGTGTCTCATCTCACGAGCGACATGTTTACACTGTCTAAGATCTTAAGATTCAAGTATAGGAGGGGGAGGGTGGATACAAATGCGATGTGTCAGTGTCTCATCTCACTAGCGTCATGTTTACACTGTCTAAGATATTAAGATTCAAGTATAAGATGTGGAGGGTGGAGACAAATGCGATGTGTCAGTGTCTCATCTCACTAGCGTCATGTTTACACTGTATAAGATCTTAAGATTCAAGTATAGGAGGGGGAGGGCAGACAAATGCAATGTGTCAGTGTCTCATCTCACTAGCGTCATGTTTACACTGTCTAAGATCTTAAGATTCAAGTATAGGAGGGGGAAGGGAGACAAATGCAATGTGTCAGTGTCTCATCTCACTAGCGTCATGTTTACGCTGTCTAAGATCTTAAGATTCAAGTATAGGAGGGGAGGAGATACACATGCGATGTGTCAGTGTCTCATCTCACTAGCGTCATGTTTACACTGTCTAAGATCTTAAGATTCAAGTATAGGAGGGGGAGGGGAGACAAATGCGATGTGTCAGTGTCTCATCTCACGAGCGTCATGTTTACACTGTCTAAGATCTTAAGATTCAAGTATAGGATGGGGAGGGTGGAGACAAATGCGATGTGTCAGTGTCTCATCTCACTAGCGTCATGTTTACACTGTCGAAGATCTTAAGATTCAAGTATAGGAGGGGGAGGGGAGACAAATGCGATGTGTCAGTGTCTCATCTCACTAGCGTCATGTTTACACTGTCTAAGATCCTACGATTCAAGTATAGGAGGGGAGGAGATACACATGCGATGTGTCAGTGTCTCATCTCACGAGCGTCATGTTTACACTGTCTAAGATCTTAAGATTCAAGTATAAGAGGGGGAGGGGAGACAAATGCGATGTGTCAGTGTCTCATCTCACTAGCGTCATGTTTACACTGTCTAAGTTCTTAAGATTCAAGTATAGGAGGGGGAGGGGAGACAAATGCGATGTGTCAGTGTCTCATCTCACTAGCGTCATGTTTACACTGTCTAAGATCTTAAGATTCAAGTATAGGAGGGGGAAGGGAGACAAATGCAATGTGTCAGTGTCTCATCTCACTAGCGTCATGTTTACACTGTCTAAGATCTTAAGATTAAAGTATAAGAGGGGGAGGGGAGACAAATGCGATGTGTCAGTGTCTCATCTCACTAGCGTCATGTTTACACTGTCTAAGATCTTAAGATTCAAGTATAGGAGGGGCAGGAGAGACAAATGCGATGTGTCAGTGTCTCATCTCACCAGCGACATGTTTACACTGTCTAAGATCTTAAGATTCAAGTATAGGAGGGTGAGGGTGGATACAAATGCGATGTTTCAGTGTCTCATCTCACTAGCGTCATGTTTACACTGTCTAAGATCTTAAGATTCAAGTATAGGATGGGGAGGGTTGAGACAAATGCGATGTGTCAGTGTCTCATCTCACTAGCGTCATATTTACACTGTCTAAGATCTTAAGATTCAAGTATAGGAGGGGGAGGGCAGACAAATGCGATGTGTCAGTGTCTCATCTCACTAGCGTCATGTTTACACTGTCGAAGATCTTAAGATTCAAGTATAGGAGGGGGAGGGGAGACAAATGCGATGTGTCAGTGTCTCATCTCACTAGCGTCATGTTTACACTGTCTAAGATCCTACGATTCAAGTATAGGAGGGGAGGAGATACACATGCGATGTGTCAGTGTCTCATCTCACGAGCGTCATGTTTACACTGTCTAAGATCTTAAGATTCAAGTATAGGAGGGGGAGGGGAGACAAATGCGATGTGTCAGTGTCTCATCTCACTAGCGTCATGTTTACACTGTCTAAGTTCTTAAGATTCAAGTATAGGAGGGGGAGGGGAGACAAATGCGATGTGTCAGTGTCTCATCTCACTAGCGTCATGTTTACACTGTCTAAGATCTTAAGATTCAAGTATAGGAGGGGGAGGAGAGACAAATGCAATGTGTCAGTGTCTCATCTCACGAGCGACATGTTTACACTGTCTAAGATCTTAAGATTCAAGTATAGGAGGGGGAGGGTGGATACAAATGCGATGTGTCAGTGTCTCATCTCACTAGCGTCATGTTTACACTGTCTAAGATATTAAGATTCAAGTATAAGATGTGGAGGGTGGAGACAAATGCGATGTGTCAGTGTCTCATCTCACTAGCGTCATGTTTACACTGTATAAGATCTTAAGATTCAAGTATAGGAGGGGGAGGGCAGACAAATGCAATGTGTCAGTGTCTCATCTCACTAGCGTCATGTTTACACTGTCTAAGATCTTAAGATTCAAGTATAGGAGGGGGAAGGGAGACAAATGCAATGTGTCAGTGTCTCATCTCACTAGCGTCATGTTTACGCTGTCTAAGATCTTAAGATTCAAGTATAGGAGGGGAGGAGATACACATGCGATGTGTCAGTGTCTCATCTCACTAGCGTCATGTTTACACTGTCTAAGATCTTAAGATTCAAGTATAGGAGGGGGAGGGGAGACAAATGCGATGTGTCAGTGTCTCATCTCACGAGCGTCATGTTTACACTGTCTAAGATCTTAAGATTCAAGTATAGGATGGGGAGGGTGGAGACAAATGCGATGTGTCAGTGTCTCATCTCACTAGCGTCATGTTTACACTGTCGAAGATCTTAAGATTCAAGTATAGGAGGGGGAGGGGAGACAAATGCGATGTGTCAGTGTCTCATCTCACTAGCGTCATGTTTACACTGTCTAAGATCCTACGATTCAAGTATAGGAGGGGAGGAGATACACATGCGATGTGTCAGTGTCTCATCTCACGAGCGTCATGTTTACACTGTCTAAGATCTTAAGATTCAAGTATAAGAGGGGGAGGGGAGACAAATGCGATGTGTCAGTGTCTCATCTCACTAGCGTCATGTTTACACTGTCTAAGTTCTTAAGATTCAAGTATAGGAGGGGGAGGGGAGACAAATGCGATGTGTCAGTGTCTCATCTCACTAGCGTCATGTTTACACTGTCTAAGATCTTAAGATTCAAGTATAGGAGGGGGAGGAGAGACAAATGCAATGTGTCAGTGTCTCATCTCACGAGCGACATGTTTACACTGTCTAAGATCTTAAGATTCAAGTATAGGAGGGGGGGGGTGGATACAAATGCGATGTGTCAGTGTCTCATCTCACTAGCGTCATGTTTACACTGTCTAAGATATTAAGATTCAAGTATAAGATGTGGAGGGTGGAGACAAATGCGATGTGTCAGTGTCTCATCTCACTAGCGTCATGTTTACACTGTCTAAGATCTTAAGATTCAAGTATAGGAGGGGGAGGGGAGACAAATGCGATGTGTCAGTGTCTCATCTCACGAGCGTCATGTTTACACTGTCTAAGATCTTAAGATTCAAGTATAGGATGGGGAGGGTGGAGACAAATGCGATGTGTCAGTGTCTCATCTCACTAGCGTCATGTTTACACTGTCTAAGATCTTAAGATTCAAGTATAGGAGGGGGAAGGGAGACAAATGCAATGTGTCAGTGTCTCATCTCACTAGCGTCATGTTTACACTGTCTAAGATCTTCAGATTAAAGTATAAGAGGGGGAGGGGAGACAAATGCGATGTGTCAGTGTCTCATCTCACTAGCGTCATGTTTACACTGTCTAAGATCTTAAGATTCAAGTATAGGAGGGGGAGGAGAGACAAATGCGATGTGTCAGTGTCTCATCTCACCAGCGACATGTTTACACTGTCTAAGATCTTAAGATTCAAGTATAGGAGGGTGAGGGTGGATACAAATGCGATGTTTCAGTGTCTCATCTCACTAGCGTCATGTTTACACTGTCTAAGATCTTAAGATTCAAGTATAGGATGGGGAGGGTTGAGACAAATGCGATGTGTCAGTGTCTCATCTCACTAGCGTCATATTTACACTGTCTAAGATCTTAAGATTCAAGTATAGGAGGGGGAGGGCAGACAAATGCGATGTGTCAGTGTCTCATCTCACTAGCGTCATGTTTACACTGTCTAAGATCTTAAGATTCAAGTATAGGAGGGGGAGGGGAGACAAATGCGATGTGTCAGTGTCTCATCTCACTAGCGTCATGTTTACACTGTCTAAGATCCTACGATTCAAGTATAGGAGGGAGAGGAGAGACAAATGCGATGTGTCAGTGTCTCATATCACTAGCTTTATGTTTACACTGTCTAAGATCTTAAGATTCAAGTATAGGAGGGGAGACAAATGCGATGTGTCAGTGTCTCATCTCACTAGCGTCATGTTTACACTGTCTAAGATCTTAAGATTCAAGTATAGGAGGGGGAGGGGAGACAAATGCAATGTGTCAGTGTCTCATCTCACTAGCGTCATGTTTACACTGTCTAAGATCTTACGATTCAAGTATAGGAGGGGGAGGAGAGACAAATGCGATGTGTCAGTGTCTCATCTCACTAGAGTCATGATTACACTGTTTAAGATCTTAAGATTAAAGTATAGGATGGGGAGGGTGGAGACAAATGCGATGTGTCAGTGTCTCATCTCACTAGCGTCATGTTTTCACTGTCTAAGATCTTAAGATTCAAGTATAGGAGGGGGAGGGGAGACAAATGCGATGTGTCAGTGTCTCATCTCACTAGCGTCATGTTTACGCTGTCTAAGATCTTAAGATTCAAGTATAGGAGGGGAGGAGATACACATGCGATGTGTCAGTGTCTCATCTCACTAGCGGCATGTTTACACTGTCTAAGATCTTAAGATTCAAGTATAGGAGGGGGAGGGGAGACAAATGCGATGTGTCAGTGTCTCATCTCACGAGCGTCATGTTTACACTGTCTAAGATCTTAAGATTCAAGTATAGGAGGGGGAGGGGAGACAAATGCGATGTGTCAGTGTCTCATCTCACTAGCGTCATGTTTACACTGTCTAAGTTCTTAAGATTCAAGTATAGGAGGAGGAGGGGAGACAAATGCGATGTGTCAGTGTCTCATCTCACTAGCGTCATGTTTACACTGTCTAAGATCTTAAGATTCAAGTATAGGATGGGGAGGGTGGAGACAAATGTGATGTGTCAGTGTCTCATCTCACTAGCGTCATGTTTACACTGTCTAAGATCTTAAGATTCAAGTATAGGAGGGGGAGGGGAGACAAATGCGATGTGTCAGTGTCTCATCTCACTAGCGTCATGTTTACACTGTCTAAGATCCTACGATTCAAGTATAGGAGGGAGAGGAGAGACAAATGCGATGTGTCAGTGTCTCATATCACTAGCTTTATGTTTACACTGTCTAAGATCTTAAGATTCAAGTATAGGAGGGGAGACAAATGCGATGTGTCAGTGTCTCATTTCACTAGCGTCATGTTTACACTGTCTAAGATCTTAAGATTCAAGTATAGGAGGGGGAGGGGAGACAAATGCAATGTGTCAGTGTCTCATCTCACTAGCGTCATGTTAACACTGTCTAAGATCTTACGATTCAAGTATAGGAGGGGGAGGAGAGACAAATGCGATGTGTCAGTGTCTCATCTCACTAGCGTCATGTTTACACTGTTTAAGATCTTAAGATTCAAGTATAGGATGGGGAGGGGAGACAAATGCGATGTGTCAGTGTCTCATCTCACTAGCGTCATGTTTACACTGTCTAAGATCCTACGATTCAAGTATAGGAGGGAGAGGAGAGACAAATGCGATGTGTCAGTGTCTCATATCACTAGCTTTATGTTTACACTGTCTAAGATCTTAAGATTCAAGTATAGGAGGGGAGACAAATGCGATGTGTCAGTGTCTCATTTCACTAGCGTCATGTTTACACTGTCTAAGATCTTAAGATTCAAGTATAGGAGGGGGAGGGGAGACAAATGCAATGTGTCAGTGTCTCATCTCACTAGCGTCATGTTTACACTGTCTAAGATCTTACGATTCAAGTATAGGAGGGGGAGGAGAGACAAATGCGATGTGTCAGTGTCTCATCTCACTAGCGTCATGTTTACACTGTTTAAGATCTTAAGATTCAAGTATAGGATGGGGAGGGTGGAGACAAATGCGATGTGTCAGTGTCTCATCTCACTAGCGTCATGTTTACACTGTCTAAGATCTTAAGATTCAAGTATAGGAGGGGGAGGGGAGACAAATGCGATGTGTCAGTGTCTCATCTCACTAGCGTCATGTTTACGCTGTCTAAGATCTTAAGATTCAAGTATAGGAGGGGAGGAGATACACATGCGATGTGTCAGTGTCTCATCTCACTAGCGTCATGTTTACACTGTCTAAGATCTTAAGATTCAAGTATAGGAGGGGGAGGGGAGACAAATGCGATGTGTCAGTGTCTCATCTCACGAGCGTCATGTTTACACTGTCTAAGATCTTAAGATTCAAGTATAGGAGGGGGAGGGGAGACAAATGCGATGTGTCAGTGTCTCATCTCACTAGCGTCATGTTTACACTGTCTAAGTTCTTAAGATTCAAGTATAGGAGGGGGAGGGGAGACAAATGCGATGTGTCAGTGTCTCATCTCACTAGCGTCATGTTTACACTGTCTAAGATCTTAAGATTCAAGTATAGGAGGGGGAGGAGAGACAAATGCAATGTGTCAGTGTCTCATCTCACGAGCGACATGTTTACACTGTCTAAGATCTTAAGATTCAAGTATAGGAGGGGGAGGGTGGATACAAATGCGATGTGTCAGTGTCTCATCTCACTAGCGTCATGTTTACACTGTCTAAGATATTAAGATTCAAGTATAAGATGTGGAGGGTGGAGACAAATGCGATGTGTCAGTGTCTCATCTCACTAGCGTCATGTTTACACTGTATAAGATCTTAAGATTCAAGTATAGGAGGGGGAGGGCAGACAAATGCAATGTGTCAGTGTCTCATCTCACTAGTGTCATGTTTACACTGTCTAAGATCTTAAGATTCAAGTATAGGAGGGGGAGGGGAGACAAATGCAATGTGTCAGTGTCTCATCTCACTAGCGTCATGTTTACGCTGTCTAAGATCTTAAGATTCAAGTATAGGAGGGGAGGAGATACACATGCGATGTGTCAGTGTCTCATCTCACTAGCGTCATGTTTACACTGTCTAAGATCTTAAGATTCAAGTATAGGAGGGGGAGGGGAGACAAATGCGATGTGTCAGTGTCTCATCTCACGAGCGTCATGTTTACACTGTCTAAGATCTTAAGATTCAAGTATAGGATGGGGAGGGTGGAGACAAATGCGATGTGTCAGTGTCTCATCTCACTAGCGTCATGTTTACACTGTCTAAGATCTTAAGATTCAAGTATAGGAGGGGGAAGGGAGACAAATGCAATGTGTCAGTGTCTCATCTCACTAGCGTCATGTTTACACTGTCTAAGATCTTAAGATTAAAGTATAAGAGGGGGAGGGGAGACAAATGCGATGTGTCAGTGTCTCATCTCACTAGCGTCATGTTTACACTGTCTAAGATCTTAAGATTCAAGTATAGGAGGGGCAGGAGAGACAAATGCGATGTGTCAGTGTCTCATCTCACCAGCGACATTTTTACACTGTCTAAGATCTTAAGATTCAAGTATAGGAGGGTGAGGGTGGATACAAATGCGATGTTTCAGTGTCTCATCTCACTAGCGTCATGTTTACACTGTCTAAGATCTTAAGATTCAAGTATAGGATGGGGAGGGTTGAGACAAATGCGATGTGTCAGTGTCTCATCTCACTAGCGTCATATTTACACTGTCTAAGATCTTAAGATTCAAGTATAGGAGGGGGAGGGCAGACAAATGCGATGTGTCAGTGTCTCATCTCACTAGCGTCATGTTTACACTGTCGAAGATCTTAAGATTCAAGTATAGGAGGGGGAGGGGAGACAAATGCGATGTGTCAGTGTCTCATCTCACTAGCGTCATGTTTACACTGTCTAAGATCCTACGATTCAAGTATAGGAGGGGAGGAGATACACATGCGATGTGTCAGTGTCTCATCTCACGAGCGTCATGTTTACACTGTCTAAGATCTTAAGATTCAAGTATAGGAGGGGGAGGGGAGACAAATGCGATGTGTCAGTGTCTCATCTCACTAGCGTCATGTTTACACTGTCTAAGTTCTTAAGATTCAAGTATAGGAGGGGGAGGGGAGACAAATGCGATGTGTCAGTGTCTCATCTCACTAGCGTCATGTTTACACTGTCTAAGATCTTAAGATTCAAGTATAGGAGGGGGAGGAGAGACAAATGCAATGTGTCAGTGTCTCATCTCACGAGCGACATGTTTACACTGTCTAAGATCTTAAGATTCAAGTATAGGAGGGGGAGGGTGGATACAAATGCGATGTGTCAGTGTCTCATCTCACTAGCGTCATGTTTACACTGTCTAAGATATTAAGATTCAAGTATAAGATGTGGAGGGTGGAGACAAATGCGATGTGTCAGTGTCTCATCTCACTAGCGTCATGTTTACACTGTATAAGATCTTAAGATTCAAGTATAGGAGGGGGAGGGCAGACAAATGCAATGTGTCAGTGTCTCATCTCACTAGCGTCATGTTTACACTGTCTAAGATCTTAAGATTCAAGTATAGGAGGGGGAAGGGAGACAAATGCAATGTGTCAGTGTCTCATCTCACTAGCGTCATGTTTACGCTGTCTAAGATCTTAAGATTCAAGTATAGGAGGGGAGGAGATACACATGCGATGTGTCAGTGTCTCATCTCACTAGCGTCATGTTTACACTGTCTAAGATCTTAAGATTCAAGTATAGGAGGGGGAGGGGAGACAAATGCGATGTGTCAGTGTCTCATCTCACGAGCGTCATGTTTACACTGTCTAAGATCTTAAGATTCAAGTATAGGATGGGGAGGGTGGAGACAAATGCGATGTGTCAGTGTCTCATCTCACTAGCGTCATGTTTACACTGTCGAAGATCTTAAGATTCAAGTATAGGAGGGGGAGGGGAGACAAATGCGATGTGTCAGTGTCTCATCTCACTAGCGTCATGTTTACACTGTCTAAGATCCTACGATTCAAGTATAGGAGGGGAGGAGATACACATGCGATGTGTCAGTGTCTCATCTCACGAGCGTCATGTTTACACTGTCTAAGATCTTAAGATTCAAGTATAAGAGGGGGAGGGGAGACAAATGCGATGTGTCAGTGTCTCATCTCACTAGCGTCATGTTTACACTGTCTAAGTTCTTAAGATTCAAGTATAGGAGGGGGAGGGGAGACAAATGCGATGTGTCAGTGTCTCATCTCACTAGCGTCATGTTTACACTGTCTAAGTTCTTAAGATTCAAGTATAGGAGGGGGAGGGGAGACAAATGCGATGTGTCAGTGTCTCATCTCACTAGCGTCATGTTTACACTGTCTAAGATCTTAAGATTCAAGTATAGGAGGGGGAGGAGAGACAAATGCAATGTGTCAGTGTCTCATCTCACGAGCGACATGTTTACACTGTCTAAGATCTTAAGATTCAAGTATAGGAGGGGGAGGGTGGATACAAATGCGATGTGTCAGTGTCTCATCTCACTAGCGTCATGTTTACACTGTCTAAGATATTAAGATTCAAGTATAAGATGTGGAGGGTGGAGACAAATGCGATGTGTCAGTGTCTCATCTCACTAGCGTCATGTTTACACTGTATAAGATCTTAAGATTCAAGTATAGGAGGGGGAGGGCAGACAAATGCAATGTGTCAGTGTCTCATCTCACTAGCGTCATGTTTACACTGTCTAAGATCTTAAGATTCAAGTATAGGAGGGGGAAGGGAGACAAATGCAATGTGTCAGTGTCTCATCTCACTAGCGTCATGTTTACGCTGTCTAAGATCTTAAGATTCAAGTATAGGAGGGGAGGAGATACACATGCGATGTGTCAGTGTCTCATCTCACTAGCGTCATGTTTACACTGTCTAAGATCTTAAGATTCAAGTATAGGAGGGGGAGGGGAGACAAATGCGATGTGTCAGTGTCTCATCTCACGAGCGTCATGTTTACACTGTCTAAGATCTTAAGATTCAAGTATAGGATGGGGAGGGTGGAGACAAATGCGATGTGTCAGTGTCTCATCTCACTAGCGTCATGTTTACACTGTCGAAGATCTTAAGATTCAAGTATAGGAGGGGGAGGGGAGACAAATGCGATGTGTCAGTGTCTCATCTCACTAGCGTCATGTTTACACTGTCTAAGATCCTACGATTCAAGTATAGGAGGGGAGGAGATACACATGCGATGTGTCAGTGTCTCATCTCACGAGCGTCATGTTTACACTGTCTAAGATCTTAAGATTCAAGTATAAGAGGGGGAGGGGAGACAAATGCGATGTGTCAGTGTCTCATCTCACTAGCGTCATGTTTACACTGTCTAAGTTCTTAAGATTCAAGTATAGGAGGGGGAGGGGAGACAAATGCGATGTGTCAGTGTCTCATCTCACTAGCGTCATGTTTACACTGTCTAAGATCTTAAGATTCAAGTATAGGAGGGGGAAGGGAGACAAATGCAATGTGTCAGTGTCTCATCTCACTAGCGTCATGTTTACACTGTCTAAGATCTTAAGATTAAAGTATAAGAGGGGGAGGGGAGACAAATGCGATGTGTCAGTGTCTCATCTCACTAGCGTCATGTTTACACTGTCTAAGATCTTAAGATTCAAGTATAGGAGGGGCAGGAGAGACAAATGCGATGTGTCAGTGTCTCATCTCACCAGCGACATGTTTACACTGTCTAAGATCTTAAGATTCAAGTATAGGAGGGTGAGGGTGGATACAAATGCGATGTTTCAGTGTCTCATCTCACTAGCGTCATGTTTACACTGTCTAAGATCTTAAGATTCAAGTATAGGATGGGGAGGGTTGAGACAAATGCGATGTGTCAGTGTCTCATCTCACTAGCGTCATATTTACACTGTCTAAGATCTTAAGATTCAAGTATAGGAGGGGGAGGGCAGACAAATGCGATGTGTCAGTGTCTCATCTCACTAGCGTCATGTTTACACTGTCGAAGATCTTAAGATTCAAGTATAGGAGGGGGAGGGGAGACAAATGCGATGTGTCAGTGTCTCATCTCACTAGCGTCATGTTTACACTGTCTAAGATCCTACGATTCAAGTATAGGAGGGGAGGAGATACACATGCGATGTGTCAGTGTCTCATCTCACGAGCGTCATGTTTACACTGTCTAAGATCTTAAGATTCAAGTATAGGAGGGGGAGGGGAGACAAATGCGATGTGTCAGTGTCTCATCTCACTAGCGTCATGTTTACACTGTCTAAGTTCTTAAGATTCAAGTATAGGAGGGGGAGGGGAGACAAATGCGATGTGTCAGTGTCTCATCTCACTAGCGTCATGTTTACACTGTCTAAGATCTTAAGATTCAAGTATAGGAGGGGGAGGAGAGACAAATGCAATGTGTCAGTGTCTCATCTCACGAGCGACATGTTTACACTGTCTAAGATCTTAAGATTCAAGTATAGGAGGGGGAGGGTGGATACAAATGCGATGTGTCAGTGTCTCATCTCACTAGCGTCATGTTTACACTGTCTAAGATATTAAGATTCAAGTATAAGATGTGGAGGGTGGAGACAAATGCGATGTGTCAGTGTCTCATCTCACTAGCGTCATGTTTACACTGTATAAGATCTTAAGATTCAAGTATAGGAGGGGGAGGGCAGACAAATGCAATGTGTCAGTGTCTCATCTCACTAGCGTCATGTTTACACTGTCTAAGATCTTAAGATTCAAGTATAGGAGGGGGAAGGGAGACAAATGCAATGTGTCAGTGTCTCATCTCACTAGCGTCATGTTTACGCTGTCTAAGATCTTAAGATTCAAGTATAGGAGGGGAGGAGATACACATGCGATGTGTCAGTGTCTCATCTCACTAGCGTCATGTTTACACTGTCTAAGATCTTAAGATTCAAGTATAGGAGGGGGAGGGGAGACAAATGCGATGTGTCAGTGTCTCATCTCACGAGCGTCATGTTTACACTGTCTAAGATCTTAAGATTCAAGTATAGGATGGGGAGGGTGGAGACAAATGCGATGTGTCAGTGTCTCATCTCACTAGCGTCATGTTTACACTGTCGAAGATCTTAAGATTCAAGTATAGGAGGGGGAGGGGAGACAAATGCGATGTGTCAGTGTCTCATCTCACTAGCGTCATGTTTACACTGTCTAAGATCCTACGATTCAAGTATAGGAGGGGAGGAGATACACATGCGATGTGTCAGTGTCTCATCTCACGAGCGTCATGTTTACACTGTCTAAGATCTTAAGATTCAAGTATAAGAGGGGGAGGGGAGACAAATGCGATGTGTCAGTGTCTCATCTCACTAGCGTCATGTTTACACTGTCTAAGTTCTTAAGATTCAAGTATAGGAGGGGGAGGGGAGACAAATGCGATGTGTCAGTGTCTCATCTCACTAGCGTCATGTTTACACTGTCTAAGATCTTAAGATTCAAGTATAGGAGGGGGAGGAGAGACAAATGCAATGTGTCAGTGTCTCATCTCACGAGCGACATGTTTACACTGTCTAAGATCTTAAGATTCAAGTATAGGAGGGGGGGGTGGATACAAATGCGATGTGTCAGTGTCTCATCTCACTAGCGTCATGTTTACACTGTCTAAGATATTAAGATTCAAGTATAAGATGTGGAGGGTGGAGACAAATGCGATGTGTCAGTGTCTCATCTCACTAGCGTCATGTTTACACTGTCTAAGATCTTAAGATTCAAGTATAGGAGGGGGAGGGGAGACAAATGCGATGTGTCAGTGTCTCATCTCACGAGCGTCATGTTTACACTGTCTAAGATCTTAAGATTCAAGTATAGGATGGGGAGGGTGGAGACAAATGCGATGTGTCAGTGTCTCATCTCACTAGCGTCATGTTTACACTGTCTAAGATCTTAAGATTCAAGTATAGGAGGGGGAAGGGAGACAAATGCAATGTGTCAGTGTCTCATCTCACTAGCGTCATGTTTACACTGTCTAAGATCTTCAGATTAAAGTATAAGAGGGGGAGGGGAGACAAATGCGATGTGTCAGTGTCTCATCTCACTAGCGTCATGTTTACACTGTCTAAGATCTTAAGATTCAAGTATAGGAGGGGGAGGAGAGACAAATGCGATGTGTCAGTGTCTCATCTCACCAGCGACATGTTTACACTGTCTAAGATCTTAAGATTCAAGTATAGGAGGGTGAGGGTGGATACAAATGCGATGTTTCAGTGTCTCATCTCACTAGCGTCATGTTTACACTGTCTAAGATCTTAAGATTCAAGTATAGGATGGGGAGGGTTGAGACAAATGCGATGTGTCAGTGTCTCATCTCACTAGCGTCATATTTACACTGTCTAAGATCTTAAGATTCAAGTATAGGAGGGGGAGGGCAGACAAATGCGATGTGTCAGTGTCTCATCTCACTAGCGTCATGTTTACACTGTCTAAGATCTTAAGATTCAAGTATAGGAGGGGGAGGGGAGACAAATGCGATGTGTCAGTGTCTCATCTCACTAGCGTCATGTTTACACTGTCTAAGATCCTACGATTCAAGTATAGGAGGGAGAGGAGAGACAAATGCGATGTGTCAGTGTCTCATATCACTAGCTTTATGTTTACACTGTCTAAGATCTTAAGATTCAAGTATAGGAGGGGAGACAAATGCGATGTGTCAGTGTCTCATCTCACTAGCGTCATGTTTACACTGTCTAAGATCTTAAGATTCAAGTATAGGAGGGGGAGGGGAGACAAATGCAATGTGTCAGTGTCTCATCTCACTAGCGTCATGTTTACACTGTCTAAGATCTTACGATTCAAGTATAGGAGGGGGAGGAGAGACAAATGCGATGTGTCAGTGTCTCATCTCACTAGAGTCATGATTACACTGTTTAAGATCTTAAGATTAAAGTATAGGATGGGGAGGGTGGAGACAAATGCGATGTGTCAGTGTCTCATCTCACTAGCGTCATGTTTTCACTGTCTAAGATCTTAAGATTCAAGTATAGGAGGGGGAGGGGAGACAAATGCGATGTGTCAGTGTCTCATCTCACTAGCGTCATGTTTACGCTGTCTAAGATCTTAAGATTCAAGTATAGGAGGGGAGGAGATACACATGCGATGTGTCAGTGTCTCATCTCACTAGCGGCATGTTTACACTGTCTAAGATCTTAAGATTCAAGTATAGGAGGGGGAGGGGAGACAAATGCGATGTGTCAGTGTCTCATCTCACGAGCGTCATGTTTACACTGTCTAAGATCTTAAGATTCAAGTATAGGAGGGGGAGGGGAGACAAATGCGATGTGTCAGTGTCTCATCTCACTAGCGTCATGTTTACACTGTCTAAGTTCTTAAGATTCAAGTATAGGAGGAGGAGGGGAGACAAATGCGATGTGTCAGTGTCTCATCTCACTAGCGTCATGTTTACACTGTCTAAGATCTTAAGATTCAAGTATAGGATGGGGAGGGTGGAGACAAATGTGATGTGTCAGTGTCTCATCTCACTAGCGTCATGTTTACACTGTCTAAGATCTTAAGATTCAAGTATAGGAGGGGGAGGGGAGACAAATGCGATGTGTCAGTGTCTCATCTCACTAGCGTCATGTTTACACTGTCTAAGATCCTACGATTCAAGTATAGGAGGGAGAGGAGAGACAAATGCGATGTGTCAGTGTCTCATATCACTAGCTTTATGTTTACACTGTCTAAGATCTTAAGATTCAAGTATAGGAGGGGAGACAAATGCGATGTGTCAGTGTCTCATTTCACTAGCGTCATGTTTACACTGTCTAAGATCTTAAGATTCAAGTATAGGAGGGGGAGGGGAGACAAATGCAATGTGTCAGTGTCTCATCTCACTAGCGTCATGTTAACACTGTCTAAGATCTTACGATTCAAGTATAGGAGGGGGAGGAGAGACAAATGCGATGTGTCAGTGTCTCATCTCACTAGCGTCATGTTTACACTGTTTAAGATCTTAAGATTCAAGTATAGGATGGGGAGGGGAGACAAATGCGATGTGTCAGTGTCTCATCTCACTAGCGTCATGTTTACACTGTCTAAGATCCTACGATTCAAGTATAGGAGGGAGAGGAGAGACAAATGCGATGTGTCAGTGTCTCATATCACTAGCTTTATGTTTACACTGTCTAAGATCTTAAGATTCAAGTATAGGAGGGGAGACAAATGCGATGTGTCAGTGTCTCATTTCACTAGCGTCATGTTTACACTGTCTAAGATCTTAAGATTCAAGTATAGGAGGGGGAGGGGAGACAAATGCAATGTGTCAGTGTCTCATCTCACTAGCGTCATGTTTACACTGTCTAAGATCTTACGATTCAAGTATAGGAGGGGGAGGAGAGACAAATGCGATGTGTCAGTGTCTCATCTCACTAGCGTCATGTTTACACTGTTTAAGATCTTAAGATTCAAGTATAGGATGGGGAGGGTGGAGACAAATGCGATGTGTCAGTGTCTCATCTCACTAGCGTCATGTTTACACTGTCTAAGATCTTAAGATTCAAGTATAGGAGGGGGAGGGGAGACAAATGCGATGTGTCAGTGTCTCATCTCACTAGCGTCATGTTTACGCTGTCTAAGATCTTAAGATTCAAGTATAGGAGGGGAGGAGATACACATGCGATGTGTCAGTGTCTCATCTCACTAGCGTCATGTTTACACTGTCTAAGATCTTAAGATTCAAGTATAGGAGGGGGAGGGGAGACAAATGCGATGTGTCAGTGTCTCATCTCACGAGCGTCATGTTTACACTGTCTAAGATCTTAAGATTCAAGTATAGGAGGGGGAGGGGAGACAAATGCGATGTGTCAGTGTCTCATCTCACTAGCGTCATGTTTACACTGTCTAAGTTCTTAAGATTCAAGTATAGGAGGGGGAGGGGAGACAAATGCGATGTGTCAGTGTCTCATCTCACTAGCGTCATGTTTACACTGTCTAAGATCTTAAGATTCAAGTATAGGAGGGGGAGGAGAGACAAATGCAATGTGTCAGTGTCTCATCTCACGAGCGACATGTTTACACTGTCTAAGATCTTAAGATTCAAGTATAGGAGGGGGAGGGTGGATACAAATGCGATGTGTCAGTGTCTCATCTCACTAGCGTCATGTTTACACTGTCTAAGATATTAAGATTCAAGTATAAGATGTGGAGGGTGGAGACAAATGCGATGTGTCAGTGTCTCATCTCACTAGCGTCATGTTTACACTGTATAAGATCTTAAGATTCAAGTATAGGAGGGGGAGGGCAGACAAATGCAATGTGTCAGTGTCTCATCTCACTAGTGTCATGTTTACACTGTCTAAGATCTTAAGATTCAAGTATAGGAGGGGGAGGGGAGACAAATGCAATGTGTCAGTGTCTCATCTCACTAGCGTCATGTTTACGCTGTCTAAGATCTTAAGATTCAAGTATAGGAGGGGAGGAGATACACATGCGATGTGTCAGTGTCTCATCTCACTAGCGTCATGTTTACACTGTCTAAGATCTTAAGATTCAAGTATAGGAGGGGGAGGGGAGACAAATGCGATGTGTCAGTGTCTCATCTCACGAGCGTCATGTTTACACTGTCTAAGATCTTAAGATTCAAGTATAGGATGGGGAGGGTGGAGACAAATGCGATGTGTCAGTGTCTCATCTCACTAGCGTCATGTTTACACTGTCTAAGATCTTAAGATTCAAGTATAGGAGGGGGAAGGGAGACAAATGCAATGTGTCAGTGTCTCATCTCACTAGCGTCATGTTTACACTGTCTAAGATCTTAAGATTAAAGTATAAGAGGGGGAGGGGAGACAAATGCGATGTGTCAGTGTCTCATCTCACTAGCGTCATGTTTACACTGTCTAAGATCTTAAGATTCAAGTATAGGAGGGGCAGGAGAGACAAATGCGATGTGTCAGTGTCTCATCTCACCAGCGACATGTTTACACTGTCTAAGATCTTAAGATTCAAGTATAGGAGGGTGAGGGTGGATACAAATGCGATGTTTCAGTGTCTCATCTCACTAGCGTCATGTTTACACTGTCTAAGATCTTAAGATTCAAGTATAGGATGGGGAGGGTTGAGACAAATGCGATGTGTCAGTGTCTCATCTCACTAGCGTCATATTTACACTGTCTAAGATCTTAAGATTCAAGTATAGGAGGGGGAGGGCAGACAAATGCGATGTGTCAGTGTCTCATCTCACTAGCGTCATGTTTACACTGTCGAAGATCTTAAGATTCAAGTATAGGAGGGGGAGGGGAGACAAATGCGATGTGTCAGTGTCTCATCTCACTAGCGTCATGTTTACACTGTCTAAGATCCTACGATTCAAGTATAGGAGGGGAGGAGATACACATGCGATGTGTCAGTGTCTCATCTCACGAGCGTCATGTTTACACTGTCTAAGATCTTAAGATTCAAGTATAGGAGGGGGAGGGGAGACAAATGCGATGTGTCAGTGTCTCATCTCACTAGCGTCATGTTTACACTGTCTAAGTTCTTAAGATTCAAGTATAGGAGGGGGAGGGGAGACAAATGCGATGTGTCAGTGTCTCATCTCACTAGCGTCATGTTTACACTGTCTAAGATCTTAAGATTCAAGTATAGGAGGGGGAGGAGAGACAAATGCAATGTGTCAGTGTCTCATCTCACGAGCGACATGTTTACACTGTCTAAGATCTTAAGATTCAAGTATAGGAGGGGGAGGGTGGATACAAATGCGATGTGTCAGTGTCTCATCTCACTAGCGTCATGTTTACACTGTCTAAGATATTAAGATTCAAGTATAAGATGTGGAGGGTGGAGACAAATGCGATGTGTCAGTGTCTCATCTCACTAGCGTCATGTTTACACTGTATAAGATCTTAAGATTCAAGTATAGGAGGGGGAGGGCAGACAAATGCAATGTGTCAGTGTCTCATCTCACTAGCGTCATGTTTACACTGTCTAAGATCTTAAGATTCAAGTATAGGAGGGGGAAGGGAGACAAATGCAATGTGTCAGTGTCTCATCTCACTAGCGTCATGTTTACGCTGTCTAAGATCTTAAGATTCAAGTATAGGAGGGGAGGAGATACACATGCGATGTGTCAGTGTCTCATCTCACTAGCGTCATGTTTACACTGTCTAAGATCTTAAGATTCAAGTATAGGAGGGGGAGGGGAGACAAATGCGATGTGTCAGTGTCTCATCTCACGAGCGTCATGTTTACACTGTCTAAGATCTTAAGATTCAAGTATAGGATGGGGAGGGTGGAGACAAATGCGATGTGTCAGTGTCTCATCTCACTAGCGTCATGTTTACACTGTCGAAGATCTTAAGATTCAAGTATAGGAGGGGGAGGGGAGACAAATGCGATGTGTCAGTGTCTCATCTCACTAGCGTCATGTTTACACTGTCTAAGATCCTACGATTCAAGTATAGGAGGGGAGGAGATACACATGCGATGTGTCAGTGTCTCATCTCACGAGCGTCATGTTTACACTGTCTAAGATCTTAAGATTCAAGTATAAGAGGGGGAGGGGAGACAAATGCGATGTGTCAGTGTCTCATCTCACTAGCGTCATGTTTACACTGTCTAAGTTCTTAAGATTCAAGTATAGGAGGGGGAGGGGAGACAAATGCGATGTGTCAGTGTCTCATCTCACTAGCGTCATGTTTACACTGTCTAAGATCTTAAGATTCAAGTATAGGAGGGGGAAGGGAGACAAATGCAATGTGTCAGTGTCTCATCTCACTAGCGTCATGTTTACACTGTCTAAGATCTTAAGATTAAAGTATAAGAGGGGGAGGGGAGACAAATGCGATGTGTCAGTGTCTCATCTCACTAGCGTCATGTTTACACTGTCTAAGATCTTAAGATTCAAGTATAGGAGGGGCAGGAGAGACAAATGCGATGTGTCAGTGTCTCATCTCACCAGCGACATGTTTACACTGTCTAAGATCTTAAGATTCAAGTATAGGAGGGTGAGGGTGGATACAAATGCGATGTTTCAGTGTCTCATCTCACTAGCGTCATGTTTACACTGTCTAAGATCTTAAGATTCAAGTATAGGATGGGGAGGGTTGAGACAAATGCGATGTGTCAGTGTCTCATCTCACTAGCGTCATATTTACACTGTCTAAGATCTTAAGATTCAAGTATAGGAGGGGGAGGGCAGACAAATGCGATGTGTCAGTGTCTCATCTCACTAGCGTCATGTTTACACTGTCGAAGATCTTAAGATTCAAGTATAGGAGGGGGAGGGGAGACAAATGCGATGTGTCAGTGTCTCATCTCACTAGCGTCATGTTTACACTGTCTAAGATCCTACGATTCAAGTATAGGAGGGGAGGAGATACACATGCGATGTGTCAGTGTCTCATCTCACGAGCGTCATGTTTACACTGTCTAAGATCTTAAGATTCAAGTATAGGAGGGGGAGGGGAGACAAATGCGATGTGTCAGTGTCTCATCTCACTAGCGTCATGTTTACACTGTCTAAGTTCTTAAGATTCAAGTATAGGAGGGGGAGGGGAGACAAATGCGATGTGTCAGTGTCTCATCTCACTAGCGTCATGTTTACACTGTCTAAGATCTTAAGATTCAAGTATAGGAGGGGGAGGAGAGACAAATGCAATGTGTCAGTGTCTCATCTCACGAGCGACATGTTTACACTGTCTAAGATCTTAAGATTCAAGTATAGGAGGGGGAGGGTGGATACAAATGCGATGTGTCAGTGTCTCATCTCACTAGCGTCATGTTTACACTGTCTAAGATATTAAGATTCAAGTATAAGATGTGGAGGGTGGAGACAAATGCGATGTGTCAGTGTCTCATCTCACTAGCGTCATGTTTACACTGTATAAGATCTTAAGATTCAAGTATAGGAGGGGGAGGGCAGACAAATGCAATGTGTCAGTGTCTCATCTCACTAGCGTCATGTTTACACTGTCTAAGATCTTAAGATTCAAGTATAGGAGGGGGAAGGGAGACAAATGCAATGTGTCAGTGTCTCATCTCACTAGCGTCATGTTTACGCTGTCTAAGATCTTAAGATTCAAGTATAGGAGGGGAGGAGATACACATGCGATGTGTCAGTGTCTCATCTCACTAGCGTCATGTTTACACTGTCTAAGATCTTAAGATTCAAGTATAGGAGGGGGAGGGGAGACAAATGCGATGTGTCAGTGTCTCATCTCACGAGCGTCATGTTTACACTGTCTAAGATCTTAAGATTCAAGTATAGGATGGGGAGGGTGGAGACAAATGCGATGTGTCAGTGTCTCATCTCACTAGCGTCATGTTTACACTGTCGAAGATCTTAAGATTCAAGTATAGGAGGGGGAGGGGAGACAAATGCGATGTGTCAGTGTCTCATCTCACTAGCGTCATGTTTACACTGTCTAAGATCCTACGATTCAAGTATAGGAGGGGAGGAGATACACATGCGATGTGTCAGTGTCTCATCTCACGAGCGTCATGTTTACACTGTCTAAGATCTTAAGATTCAAGTATAAGAGGGGGAGGGGAGACAAATGCGATGTGTCAGTGTCTCATCTCACTAGCGTCATGTTTACACTGTCTAAGTTCTTAAGATTCAAGTATAGGAGGGGGAGGGGAGACAAATGCGATGTGTCAGTGTCTCATCTCACTAGCGTCATGTTTACACTGTCTAAGATCTTAAGATTCAAGTATAGGAGGGGGAGGAGAGACAAATGCAATGTGTCAGTGTCTCATCTCACGAGCGACATGTTTACACTGTCTAAGATCTTAAGATTCAAGTATAGGAGGGGGGGGGTGGATACAAATGCGATGTGTCAGTGTCTCATCTCACTAGCGTCATGTTTACACTGTCTAAGATATTAAGATTCAAGTATAAGATGTGGAGGGTGGAGACAAATGCGATGTGTCAGTGTCTCATCTCACTAGCGTCATGTTTACACTGTATAAGATCTTAAGATTCAAGTATAGGAGGGGGAGGGCAGACAAATGCTATGTGTCAGTGTCTCATCTCACTAGCGTCATGTTTACACTGTCTAAGATCTTAAGATTCAAGTATAGGAGGGGGAGGGGAGACAAATGCAATGTGTCAGTGTCTCATCTCACTAGCGTCATGTTTACGCTGTCTAAGATCTTAAGATTCAAGTATAGGAGGGGAGGAGATACACATGCGATGTGTCAGTGTCTCATCTCACTAGCGTCATGTTTACACTGTCTAAGATCTTAAGATTCAAGTATAGGAGGGGGAGGGGAGACAAATGCGATGTGTCAGTGTCTCATCTCACGAGCGTCATGTTTACACTGTCTAAGATCTTAAGATTCAAGTATAGGATGGGGAGGGTGGAGACAAATGCGATGTGTCAGTGTCTCATCTCACTAGCGTCATGTTTACACTGTCTAAGATCTTAAGATTCAAGTATAGGAGGGGGAAGGGAGACAAATGCAATGTGTCAGTGTCTCATCTCACTAGCGTCATGTTTACACTGTCTAAGATCTTAAGATTAAAGTATAAGAGGGGGAGGGGAGAAAAATGCGATGTGTCAGTGTCTCATCTCACTAGCGTCATGTTTACACTGTCTAAGATCTTAAGATTCAAGTATAGGAGGGGCAGGAGAGACAAATGCGATGTGTCAGTGTCTCATCTCACCAGCGACATGTTTACACTGTCTAAGATCTTAAGATTCAAGTATAGGAGGGTGAGGGTGGATACAAATGCGATGTTTCAGTGTCTCATCTCACTAGCGTCATGTTTACACTGTCTAAGATCTTAAGATTCAAGTATAGGATGGGGAGGGTTGAGACAAATGCGATGTGTCAGTGTCTCATCTCACTAGCGTCATATTTACACTGTCTAAGATCTTAAGATTCAAGTATAGGAGGGGGAGGGCAGACAAATGCGATTTGTCAGTGTCTCATCTCACTAGCGTCATGTTTACACTGTCGAAGATCTTAAGATTCAAGTATAGGAGGGGGAGGGGAGACAAATGCGATGTGTCAGTGTCTCATCTCACTAGCGTCATGTTTACACTGTCTAAGATCCTACGATTCAAGTATAGGAGGGAGAGGAGAGACAAATGCGATGTGTCAGTGTCTCATATCACTAGCTTTATGTTTACACTGTCTAAGATCTTAAGATTCAAGTATAGGAGGGGAGACAAATGCGATGTGTCAGTGTCTCATCTCACTAGCGTCATGTTTACACTGTCTAAGATCTTAAGATTCAAGTATAGGAGGGGGAGGGGAGACAAATGCAATGTGTCAGTGTCTCATCTCACTAGCGTCATGTTTACACTGTCTAAGATCTTACGATTCAAGTATAGGAGGGGGAGGAGAGACAAATGCGATGTGTCAGTGTCTCATCTCACTAGCGTCATGTTTACACTGTTTAAGATCTTAAGATTAAAGTATAGGATGGGGAGGGTGGAGACAAATGCGATGTGTCAGTGTCTCATCTCACTAGCGTCATGTTTACACTGTCTAAGATCTTAAGATTCAAGTATAGGAGGGGGAGGGGAGACAAATGCGATGTGTCAGTGTCTCATCTCACTAGCGTCATGTTTACGCTGTCTAAGATCTTAAGATTCAAGTATAGGAGGGGAGGAGATACACATGCGATGTGTCAGTGTCTCATCTCACTAGCGTCATGTTTACACTGTCTAAGATCTTAAGATTCAAGTATAGGAGGGGGAGGGGAGACAAATGCGATGTGTCATTGTCTCATCTCACTAGCGTCATGTTTACACTGTCTAAGATCTTAAGATTCAAGTATAGGAGGGGGAGGGGAGACAAATGCGATGTGTCAGTGTCTCATCTCACTAGCGTCATGTTTACACTGTCTAAGTTCTTAAGATTCAAGTATAGGAGGGGGAGGGGAGACAAATGCGATGTGTCAGTGTCTCATCTCACTAGCGTCATGTTTACACTGTCTAAGATCTTAAGATTCAAGTATAGGATGGGGAGGGTGGAGACAAATGTGATGTGTCAGTGTCTCATCTCACTAGCGTCATGTTTACACTGTCTAAGATCTTAAGATTCAAGTATAGGAGGGGGAGGGGAGACAAATGCAATGTGTCAGTGTCTCATCTCACTAGCGTCATGTTTACACTGTCTAAGATCCTACGATTCAAGTATAGGAGGGAGAGGAGAGACAAATGCGATGTGTCAGTGTCTCATATCACTAGCTTTATGTTTACACTGTCTAAGATCTTAAGATTCAAGTATAGGAGGGGAGACAAATGCGATGTGTCAGTGTCTCATTTCACTAGCGTCATGTTTACACTGTCTAAGATCTTAAGATTCAAGTATAGGAGGGGGAGGGGAGACAAATGCAATGTGTCAGTGTCTCATCTCACTAGCGTCATGTTAACACTGTCTAAGATCTTACGATTCAAGTATAGGAGGGGGAGGAGAGACAAATGCGATGTGTCAGTGTCTCATCTCACTAGCGTCATGTTTACACTGTTTAAGATCTTAAGATTCAAGTATAGGATGGGGAGGGGAGACAAATGCGATGTGTCAGTGTCTCATCTCACTAGCGTCATGTTTACACTGTCTAAGATCCTACGATTCAAGTATAGGAGGGAGAGGAGAGACAAATGCGATGTGTCAGTGTCTCATATCACTAGCTTTATGTTTACACTGTCTAAGATCTTAAGATTCAAGTATAGGAGGGGAGACAAATGCGATATGTCAGTGTCTCATTTCACTAGCGTCATGTTTACACTGTCTAAGATCTTAAGATTCAAGTATAGGAGGGGGAGGGGAGACAAATGCAATGTGTCAGTGTCTCATCTCACTAGCGTCATGTTTACACTGTCTAAGATCTTAAGATTCAAGTATAGGATGGGGAGGGTTGAGACAAATGCGATGTGTCAGTGTCTCATCTCACTAGCGTCATATTTACACTGTCTAAGATCTTAAGATTCAAGTATAGGAGGGGGAGGGCAGACAAATGCGATGTGTCAGTGTCTCATCTCACTAGCGTCATGTTTACACTGTCGAAGATCTTAAGATTCAAGTATAGGAGGGGGAGGGGAGACAAATGCGATGTGTCAGTGTCTCATCTCACTAGCGTCATGTTTACACTGTCTAAGATCCTACGATTCAAGTATAGGAGGGAGAGGAGAGACAAATGCGATGTGTCAGTGTCTCATATCACTAGCTTTATGTTTACACTGTCTAAGATCTTAAGATTCAAGTATAGGAGGGGAGGAGATACACATGCGATGTGTCAGTGTCTCATCTCACTAGCGTCATGTTTACACTGTCTAAGATCTTAAGATTCAAGTATAGGAGGGGGAGGGGAGACAAATGCGATTGTGTCAGTGTCTCATCTCACGAGCGTCATGTTTACACTGTCTAAGATCTTAAGATTCAAGTATAGGAGGGGGAGGGGAGACAAATGCGATGTGTCAGTGTCTCATCTCACTAGCGTCATGTTTACACTGTCTAAGTTCTTAAGATTCAAGTATAGGAGGGGGAGGGGAGACAAATGCGATGTGTCAGTGTCTCATCTCACTAGCGTCATGTTTACACTGTCTAAGATCTTAAGATTCAAGTATAGGATGGGGAGGGTGGAGACAAATGTGATGTGTCAGTGTCTCATCTCACTAGCGTCATGTTTACACTGTCTAAGATCTTAAGATTCAAGTATAGGAGGGGGAGGGGAGACAAATGCAATGTGTCAGTGTCTCATCTCACTAGCGTCATGTTTACACTGTCTAAGATCCTACGATTCAAGTATAGGAGGGAGAGGAGAGACAAATGCGATGTGTCAGTGTCTCATATCACTAGCTTTATGTTTACACTGTCTAAGATCTTAAGATTCAAGTATAGGAGGGGAGACAAATGCGATGTGTCAGTGTCTCATTTCACTAGCGTCATGTTTACACTGTCTAAGATCTTAAGATTCAAGTATAGGAGGGGGAGGGGAGACAAATGCAATGTGTCAGTGTCTCATCTCACTAGCGTCATGTTAACACTGTCTAAGATCTTACGATTCAAGTATAGGAGGGGGAGGAGAGACAAATGCGATGTGTCAGTGTCTCATCTCACTAGCGTCATGTTTACACTGTTTAAGATCTTAAGATTCAAGTATAGGATGGGGAGGGGAGACAAATGCGATGTGTCAGTGTCTCATCTCACTAGCGTCATGTTTACACTGTCTAAGATCCTACGATTCAAGTATAGGAGGGAGAGGAGAGACAAATGCGATGTGTCAGTGTCTCATATCACTAGCTTTATGTTTACACTGTCTAAGATCTTAAGATTCAAGTATAGGAGGGGAGACAAATGCGATGTGTCAGTGTCTCATTTCACTAGCGTCATGTTTACACTGTCTAAGATCTTAAGATTCAAGTATAGGAGGGGGAGGGGAGACAAATGCAATGTGTCAGTGTCTCATCTCACTAGCGTCATGTTTACACTGTGTAAGATCTTACGATTCAAGTATAGGAGGGGGAGGAGAGACAAATGCGATGTGTCAGTGTCTCATCTCACTAGCGTCATGTTTACACTGTTTAAGATCTTAAGATTCAAGTATAGGATGGGGAGGGTGGAGACAAATGCGATGTGTCAGTGTCTCATCTCACTAGCGTCATGTTTACACTGTCTAAGATCTTAAGATTCAAGTATAGGAGGGGGAGGGGAGACAAATGCGATGTGTCAGTGTCTCATCTCACTAGCGTCATGTTTACGCTGTCTAAGATCTTAAGATTCAAGTATAGGAGGGGAGGAGATACACATGCGATGTGTCAGTGTCTCATCTCACTAGCGTCATGTTTACACTGTCTAAGATCTTAAGATTCAAGTATAGGAGGGGGAGGGGAGACAAATGCGATGTGTCAGTGTCTCATCTCACGAGCGTCATGTTTACACTGTCTAAGATCTTAAGATTCAAGTATTGGAGGGGGAGGGGAGACAAATGCGATGTGTCAGTGTCTCATCTCACTAGCGTCATGTTTACACTGTCTTAGTTCTTAAGATTCAAGTATAGGAGGGGGAGGGGAGACAAATGCGATGTGTCAGTGTCTCATCTCACTAGCGTCATGTTTACACTGTCTAAGATCTTAAGATTCAAGTATAGGAGGGGGAGGAGAGACAAATGCGATGTGTCAGTGTCTCATCTCACGAGCGACATGTTTACACTGTCTAAGATCTTAAGATTCAAGTATAGGAGGGGGAGGGTGGATACAAATGCGATGTGTCAGTGTCTCATCTCACTAGCGTCATGTTTACACTGTCTAAGATATTAAGATTCAAGTATAAGATGTGGAGGGTGGAGACAAATGCGATGTGTCAGTGTCTCATCTCACTAGCGTCATGTTTACACTGTATAAGATCTTAAGATTCAAGTATAGGAGGGGGAGGGCAGACAAATGCGATGTGTCAGTGTCTCATCTCACTAGCGTCATGTTTACACTGTCTAAGATCTTAAGATTCAAGTATAGGAGGGGGAGGGGAGACAAATGCGATGTGTCAGTGTCTCATCTCACTAGCGTCATGTTTACACTGTCTAAGATCTTAAGATTCAAGTATAGGAGGGGGAGGGGAGACAAATGCGATGTGTCAGTGTCTCATCTCACTAGCGTCATGTTTACACTGTCTAAGATCTTAAGATTCAAGTATAGGATGGGGAGGGTGGAGACAAATGCGATGTGTCAGTGTCTCATCTCACTAGCGTCATGTTTACACTGTCTAAGATTTTAAGATTCAAGTATAGGAGGGGGAGGAGAGACAAATGCGATGTGTCAGTGTCTCATCTCACTAGCGTCATGTTTACACTGTCTAAGATCTTAAGATTCAAGTATAGGAGGGGGAGGGGAGACAAATGCGATGTGTCAGTGTCTCATCTCACTAGCGTCATGTTTACACTGTCTAAGATCTTAAGATTCAAGTATAGGAGGGGGAGGAGAGACAAATGCGATGTGTCAGTGTCTCATCTCACCAGCGACATGTTTACACTGTCTAAGATCTTAAGATTCAAGTATAGGAGGGGGAGGGTGGATACAAATGCGATGTGTCAGTGTCTCATCTCACTAGCGTCATGTTTACACTGTCTAAGATCTTAAGATTCAAGTATAGGAGGGGAGGAGATACACATGCGATGTGTCAGTGTCTCATCTCACTAGCGTCATGTTTACACTGTCTAAGATCTTAAGATTCAAGTATAGGAGGGGGAGGGGAGACAAATGCGATGTGTCAGTGTCTCATCTCACGAGCGTCATGTTTACACTGTCTAAGATCTTAAGATTCAAGTATAGGAGGGGGAGGGGAGACAAATGCGATGTGTCAGTGTCTCATCTCACTAGCGTCATGTTTACACTGTCTAAGTTCTTAAGATTCAAGTATAGGAGGGGGAGGGGAGACAAATGCGATGTGTCAGTGTCTCATCTCACTAGCGTCATGTTTACACTGTCTAAGATCTTAAGATTCAAGTATAGGATGGGGAGGGTGGAGACAAATGTGATGTGTCAGTGTCTCATCTCACTAGCGTCATGTTTACACTGTCTAAGATCTTAAGATTCAAGTATAGGAGGGGGAGGGGAGACAAATGCAATGTGTCAGTGTCTCATCTCACTAGCGTCATGTTTACACTGTCTAAGATCCTACGATTCAAGTATAGGAGGGAGAGGAGAGACAAATGCGATGTGTCAGTGTCTCATATCACTAGCTTTATGTTTACACTGTCTAAGATCTTAAGATTAAAGTATAGGAGGGGAGACAAATGCGATGTGTCAGTGTCTCATTTCACTAGCGTCATGTTTACACTGTCTAAGATCTTAAGATTCAAGTATAGGAGGGGGAGGGGAGACAAATGCAATGTGTCAGTGTCTCATCTCACTAGCGTCATGTTAACACTGTCTAAGATCTTACGATTCAAGTATAGGAGGGGGAGGAGAGACAAATGCGATGTGTCAGTGTCTCATCTCACTAGCGTCATGTTTACACTGTTTAAGATCTTAAGATTCAAGTATAGGATGGGGAGGGGAGACAAATGCGATGTGTCAGTGTCTCATCTCACTAGCGTCATGTTTACACTGTCTAAGATCCTACGATTCAAGTATAGGAGGGAGAGGAGAGACAAATGCGATGTGTCAGTGTCTCATATCACTAGCTTTATGTTTACACTGTCTAAGATCTTAAGATTCAAGTATAGGAGGGGAGACAAATGCGATGTGTCAGTGTCTCATTTCACTAGCGTCATGTTTACACTGTCTAAGATCTTAAGATTCAAGTATAGGAGGGGGAAGGGAGACAAATGCAATGTGTCAGTGTCTCATCTCACTAGCGTCATGTTTACACTGTCTAAGATCTTAAGATTAAAGTATAAGAGGGGGAGGGGAGAAAAATGCGATGTGTCAGTGTCTCATCTCACTAGCGTCATGTTTACACTGTCTAAGATCTTAAGATTCAAGTATAGGAGGGGCAGGAGAGACAAATGCGATGTGTCAGTGTCTCATCTCACCAGCGACATGTTTACACTGTCTAAGATCTTAAGATTCAAGTATAGGAGGGTGAGGGTGGATACAAATGCGATGTTTCAGTGTCTCATCTCACTAGCGTCATGTTTACACTGTCTAAGATCTTAAGATTCAAGTATAGGATGGGGAGGGTTGAGACAAATGCGATGTGTCAGTGTCTCATCTCACTAGCGTCATATTTACACTGTCTAAGATCTTAAGATTCAAGTATAGGAGGGGGAGGGCAGACAAATGCGATTTGTCAGTGTCTCATCTCACTAGCGTCATGTTTACACTGTCGAAGATCTTAAGATTCAAGTATAGGAGGGGGAGGGGAGACAAATGCGATGTGTCAGTGTCTCATCTCACTAGCGTCATGTTTACACTGTCTAAGATCCTACGATTCAAGTATAGGAGGGAGAGGAGAGACAAATGCGATGTGTCAGTGTCTCATATCACTAGCTTTATGTTTACACTGTCTAAGATCTTAAGATTCAAGTATAGGAGGGGAGACAAATGCGATGTGTCAGTGTCTCATCTCACTAGCGTCATGTTTACACTGTCTAAGATCTTAAGATTCAAGTATAGGAGGGGGAGGGGAGACAAATGCAATGTGTCAGTGTCTCATCTCACTAGCGTCATGTTTACACTGTCTAAGATCTTACGATTCAAGTATAGGAGGGGGAGGAGAGACAAATGCGATGTGTCAGTGTCTCATCTCACTAGCGTCATGTTTACACTGTTTAAGATCTTAAGATTAAAGTATAGGATGGGGAGGGTGGAGACAAATGCGATGTGTCAGTGTCTCATCTCACTAGCGTCATGTTTACACTGTCTAAGATCTTAAGATTCAAGTATAGGAGGGGGAGGGGAGACAAATGCGATGTGTCAGTGTCTCATCTCACTAGCGTCATGTTTACGCTGTCTAAGATCTTAAGATTCAAGTATAGGAGGGGAGGAGATACACATGCGATGTGTCAGTGTCTCATCTCACTAGCGTCATGTTTACACTGTCTAAGATCTTAAGATTCAAGTATAGGAGGGGGAGGGGAGACAAATGCGATGTGTCATTGTCTCATCTCACTAGCGTCATGTTTACACTGTCTAAGATCTTAAGATTCAAGTATAGGAGGGGGAGGGGAGACAAATGCGATGTGTCAGTGTCTCATCTCACTAGCGTCATGTTTACACTGTCTAAGTTCTTAAGATTCAAGTATAGGAGGGGGAGGGGAGACAAATGCGATGTGTCAGTGTCTCATCTCACTAGCGTCATGTTTACACTGTCTAAGATCTTAAGATTCAAGTATAGGATGGGGAGGGTGGAGACAAATGTGATGTGTCAGTGTCTCATCTCACTAGCGTCATGTTTACACTGTCTAAGATCTTAAGATTCAAGTATAGGAGGGGGAGGGGAGACAAATGCAATGTGTCAGTGTCTCATCTCACTAGCGTCATGTTTACACTGTCTAAGATCCTACGATTCAAGTATAGGAGGGAGAGGAGAGACAAATGCGATGTGTCAGTGTCTCATATCACTAGCTTTATGTTTACACTGTCTAAGATCTTAAGATTCAAGTATAGGAGGGGAGACAAATGCGATGTGTCAGTGTCTCATTTCACTAGCGTCATGTTTACACTGTCTAAGATCTTAAGATTCAAGTATAGGAGGGGGAGGGGAGACAAATGCAATGTGTCAGTGTCTCATCTCACTAGCGTCATGTTAACACTGTCTAAGATCTTACGATTCAAGTATAGGAGGGGGAGGAGAGACAAATGCGATGTGTTAGTGTCTCATCTCACTAGCGTCATGTTTACACTGTTTAAGATCTTAAGATTCAAGTATAGGATGGGGAGGGGAGACAAATGCGATGTGTCAGTGTCTCATCTCACTAGCGTCATGTTTACACTGTCTAAGATCCTACGATTCAAGTATAGGAGGGAGAGGAGAGACAAATGCGATGTGTCAGTGTCTCATATCACTAGCTTTATGTTTACACTGTCTAAGATCTTAAGATTCAAGTATAGGAGGGGAGACAAATGCGATATGTCAGTGTCTCATTTCACTAGCGTCATGTTTACACTGTCTAAGATCTTAAGATTCAAGTATAGGAGGGGGAGGGGAGACAAATGCAATGTGTCAGTGTCTCATCTCACTAGCGTCATGTTTACACTGTCTAAGATCTTAAGATTCAAGTATAGGATGGGGAGGGTTGAGACAAATGCGATGTGTCAGTGTCTCATCTCACTAGCGTCATATTTACACTGTCTAAGATCTTAAGATTCAAGTATAGGAGGGGGAGGGCAGACAAATGCGATGTGTCAGTGTCTCATCTCACTAGCGTCATGTTTACACTGTCGAAGATCTTAAGATTCAAGTATAGGAGGGGGAGGGGAGACAAATGCGATGTGTCAGTGTCTCATCTCACTAGCGTCATGTTTACACTGTCTAAGATCCTACGATTCAAGTATAGGAGGGAGAGGAGAGACAAATGCGATGTGTCAGTGTCTCATATCACTAGCTTTATGTTTACACTGTCTAAGATCTTAAGATTCAAGTATAGGAGGGGAGGAGATACACATGCGATGTGTCAGTGTCTCATCTCACTAGCGTCATGTTTACACTGTCTAAGATCTTAAGATTCAAGTATAGGAGGGGGAGGGGAGACAAATGCGATGTGTCAGTGTCTCATCTCACGAGCGTCATGTTTACACTGTCTAAGATCTTAAGATTCAAGTATAGGAGGGGGAGGGGAGACAAATGCGATGTGTCAGTGTCTCATCTCACTAGCGTCATGTTTACACTGTCTAAGTTCTTAAGATTCAAGTATAGGAGGGGGAGGGGAGACAAATGCGATGTGTCAGTGTCTCATCTCACTAGCGTCATGTTTACACTGTCTAAGATCTTAAGATTCAAGTATAGGATGGGGAGGGTGGAGACAAATGTGATGTGTCAGTGTCTCATCTCACTAGCGTCATGTTTACACTGTCTAAGATCTTAAGATTCAAGTATAGGAGGGGGAGGGGAGACAAATGCAATGTGTCAGTGTCTCATCTCACTAGCGTCATGTTTACACTGTCTAAGATCCTACGATTCAAGTATAGGAGGGAGAGGAGAGACAAATGCGATGTGTCAGTGTCTCATATCACTAGCTTTATGTTTACACTGTCTAAGATCTTAAGATTCAAGTATAGGAGGGGAGACAAATGCGATGTGTCAGTGTCTCATTTCACTAGCGTCATGTTTACACTGTCTAAGATCTTAAGATTCAAGTATAGGAGGGGGAGGGGAGACAAATGCAATGTGTCAGTGTCTCATCTCACTAGCGTCATGTTAACACTGTCTAAGATCTTACGATTCAAGTATAGGAGGGGGAGGAGAGACAAATGCGATGTGTCAGTGTCTCATCTCACTAGCGTCATGTTTACACTGTTTAAGATCTTAAGATTCAAGTATAGGATGGGGAGGGGAGACAAATGCGATGTGTCAGTGTCTCATCTCACTAGCGTCATGTTTACACTGTCTAAGATCCTACGATTCAAGTATAGGAGGGAGAGGAGAGACAAATGCGATGTGTCAGTGTCTCATATCACTAGCTTTATGTTTACACTGTCTAAGATCTTAAGATTCAAGTATAGGAGGGGAGACAAATGCGATGTGTCAGTGTCTCATTTCACTAGCGTCATGTTTACACTGTCTAAGATCTTAAGATTCAAGTATAGGAGGGGGAGGGTTGAGACAAATGCGATGTGTCAGTGTCTCATCTCACTAGCGTCATATTTACACTGTCTAAGATCTTAAGATTCAAGTATAGGAGGGAGAGGAGAAACAAATGCGATGTGTCAGTGTCTCATATCACTAGCTTTATGTTTACACTGTCTAAGATCTTAAGATTCAAGTATAGGAGGGGAGACAAATGCGATGTGTCAGTGTCTCATTTCACTAGCGTCATGTTTACACTGTCTAAGATCTTAAGATTCAAGTATAGGAGGGGGAGGGGAGACAAATGCAATGTGTCAGTGTCTCATCTCACTAGCGTCATGTTAACACTGTCTAAGATCTTACGATTCAAGTATAGGAGGGGGAGGAGAGACAAATGCGATGTGTCAGTGTCTCATCTCACTAGCGTCATGTTTACACTGTTTAAGATCTTAAGATTCAAGTATAGGATGGGGAGGGGAGACAAATGCGATGTGTCAGTGTCTCATCTCACTAGCGTCATGTTTACACTGTCTAAGATCCTACGATTCAAGTATAGGAGGGAGAGGAGAGACAAATGCGATGTGTCAGTGTCTCATATCACTAGCTTTATGTTTACACTGTCTAAGATCTTAAGATTCAAGTATAGGATGGGGAGGGTTGAGACAAATGCGATGTGTCAGTGTCTCATCTCACTAGCGTCATATTTACACTGTCTAAGATCTTAAGATTCAAGTATAGGAGGGGGAGGGCAGACAAATGCGATGTGTCAGTGTCTCATCTCACTAGCGTCATGTTTACACTGTCTAAGATCCTACGATTCAAGTATAGGAGGAAGAGGAGAGACAAATGCGATGTGTCAGTGTCTCATATCACTAGCTTTATGTTTACACTGTCTAAGATCTTAAGATTCAAGTATAGGAGGGGAGACAAATGCGATGTGTCAGTGTCTCATCTCACTAGCGTCATGTTTACACTGTCTAAGATCTTAAGATTCAAGTATAGGAGGGGGAGGGGAGACAAATGCAATGTGTCAGTGTCTCATCTCACTAGCGTCATGTTTACACTGTCTAAGATCTTACGATTCAAGTATAGGAGGGGGAGGAGAGACAAATGCGATGTGTCAGTGTCTCATCTCACTAGCGTCATGTTTACACTGTTTAAGATCTTAAGATTCAAGTATAGGAGGGGGAGGGGAGACAAATGCAATGTGTCAGTGTCTCATCTCACTAGCGTCATGTTTACACTGTCTAAGATCTTACGATTCAAGTATAGGAGGGGGAGGAGAGACAAATGCGATGTGTCAGTGTCTCATCTCACTAGCGTCATGTTTACACTGTTTAAGATCTTAAGATTAAAGTATAGGATGGGGAGGGTGGAGACAAATGCGATGTGTCAGTGTCTCATCTCACTAGCGTCATGTTTACACTGTCTAAGATCTTAAGATTCAAGTATAGGAGGGGGAGGGGAGACAAATGCGATGTGTCAGTGTCTCATCTCACTAGCGTCATGTTTACGCTGTCTAAGATCTTAAGATTCAAGTATAGGAGGGGAGGAGATACACATGCGATGTGTCAGTGTCTCATCTCACTAGCGTCATGTTTACACTGTCTAAGATCTTAAGATTCAAGTATAGGAGGGGGAGGGGAGACAAATGCGATGTGTCAGTGTCTCATCTCACGAGCGTCATGTTTACACTGTCTAAGATCTTAAGATTCAAGTATAGGAGGGGGAGGGGAGACAAATGCGATGTGTCAGTGTCTCATCTCACTAGCGTCATGTTTACACTGTCTAAGTTCTTAAGATTCAAGTATAGGAGGGGGAGGGGAGACAAATGCGATGTGTCAGTGTCTCATCTCACTAGCGTCATGTTTACACTGTCTAAGATCTTAAGATTCAAGTATAGGATGGGGAGGGTGGAGACAAATGTGATGTGTCAGTGTCTCATCTCACTAGCGTCATGTTTACACTGTCTAAGATCTTAAGATTCAAGTATAGGAGGGGGAGGGGAGACAAATGCAATGTGTCAGTGTCTCATCTCACTAGCGTCATGTTTACACTGTCTAAGATCCTACGATTCAAGTATAGGAGGGAGAGGAGAGACAAATGCGATGTGTCAGTGTCTCATATCACTAGCTTTATGTTTACACTGTCTAAGATCTTAAGATTCAAGTATAGGAGGGGAGACAAATGCGATGTGTCAGTGTCTCATTTCACTAGCGTCATGTTTACACTGTCTAAGATCTTAAGATTCAAGTATAGGAGGGGGAGGGGAGACAAATGCAATGTGTCAGTGTCTCATCTCACTAGCGTCATGTTAACACTGTCTAAGATCTTACGATTCAAGTATAGGAGGGGGAGGAGAGACAAATGCGATGTGTCAGTGTCTCATCTCACTAGCGTCATGTTTACACTGTTTAAGATCTTAAGATTCAAGTATAGGATGGGGAGGGGAGACAAATGCGATGTGTCAGTGTCTCATCTCACTAGCGTCATGTTTACACTGTCTAAGATCCTACGATTCAAGTATAGGAGGGAGAGGAGAGACAAATGCGATGTGTCAGTGTCTCATATCACTAGCTTTATGTTTACACTGTCTAAGATCTTAAGATTCAAGTATAGGAGGGGAGACAAATGCGATATGTCAGTGTCTCATTTCACTAGCGTCATGTTTACACTGTCTAAGATCTTAAGATTCAAGTATAGGAGGGGGAGGGGAGACAAATGCAATGTGTCAGTGTCTCATCTCACTAGCGTCATGTTTACACTGTCTAAGATCTTAAGATTCAAGTATAGGATGGGGAGGGTTGAGACAAATGCGATGTGTCAGTGTCTCATCTCACTAGCGTCATATTTACACTGTCTAAGATCTTAAGATTCAAGTATAGGAGGGGGAGGGCAGACAAATGCGATGTGTCAGTGTCTCATCTCACTAGCGTCATGTTTACACTGTCGAAGATCTTAAGATTCAAGTATAGGAGGGGGAGGGGAGACAAATGCGATGTGTCAGTGTCTCATCTCACTAGCGTCATGTTTACACTGTCTAAGATCCTACGATTCAAGTATAGGAGGGAGAGGAGAGACAAATGCGATGTGTCAGTGTCTCATATCACTAGCTTTATGTTTACACTGTCTAAGATCTTAAGATTCAAGTATAGGAGGGGAGGAGATACACATGCGATGTGTCAGTGTCTCATCTCACTAGCGTCATGTTTACACTGTCTAAGATCTTAAGATTCAAGTATAGGAGGGGGAGGGGAGACAAATGCGATGTGTCAGTGTCTCATCTCACGAGCGTCATGTTTACACTGTCTAAGATCTTAAGATTCAAGTATAGGAGGGGGAGGGGAGACAAATGCGATGTGTCAGTGTCTCATCTCACTAGCGTCATGTTTACACTGTCTAAGTTCTTAAGATTCAAGTATAGGAGGGGGAGGGGAGACAAATGCGATGTGTCAGTGTCTCATCTCACTAGCGTCATGTTTACACTGTCTAAGATCTTAAGATTCAAGTATAGGATGGGGAGGGTGGAGACAAATGTGATGTGTCAGTGTCTCATCTCACTAGCGTCATGTTTACACTGTCTAAGATCTTAAGATTCAAGTATAGGAGGGGGAGGGGAGACAAATGCAATGTGTCAGTGTCTCATCTCACTAGCGTCATGTTTACACTGTCTAAGATCCTACGATTCAAGTATAGGAGGGAGAGGAGAGACAAATGCGATGTGTCAGTGTCTCATATCACTAGCTTTATGTTTACACTGTCTAAGATCTTAAGATTCAAGTATAGGAGGGGAGACAAATGCGATGTGTCAGTGTCTCATTTCACTAGCGTCATGTTTACACTGTCTAAGATCTTAAGATTCAAGTATAGGAGGGGGAGGGGAGACAAATGCAATGTGTCAGTGTCTCATCTCACTAGCGTCATGTTAACACTGTCTAAGATCTTACGATTCAAGTATAGGAGGGGGAGGAGAGACAAATGCGATGTGTCAGTGTCTCATCTCACTAGCGTCATGTTTACACTGTTTAAGATCTTAAGATTCAAGTATAGGATGGGGAGGGGAGACAAATGCGATGTGTCAGTGTCTCATCTCACTAGCGTCATGTTTACACTGTCTAAGATCCTACGATTCAAGTATAGGAGGGAGAGGAGAGACAAATGCGATGTGTCAGTGTCTCATATCACTAGCTTTATGTTTACACTGTCTAAGATCTTAAGATTCAAGTATAGGAGGGGAGACAAATGCGATGTGTCAGTGTCTCATTTCACTAGCGTCATGTTTACACTGTCTAAGATCTTAAGATTCAAGTATAGGAGGGGGAGGGTTGAGACAAATGCGATGTGTCAGTGTCTCATCTCACTAGCGTCATATTTACACTGTCTAAGATCTTAAGATTCAAGTATAGGAGGGAGAGGAGAAACAAATGCGATGTGTCAGTGTCTCATATCACTAGCTTTATGTTTACACTGTCTAAGATCTTAAGATTCAAGTATAGGAGGGGAGACAAATGCGATGTGTCAGTGTCTCATTTCACTAGCGTCATGTTTACACTGTCTAAGATCTTAAGATTCAAGTATAGGAGGGGGAGGGGAGACAAATGCAATGTGTCAGTGTCTCATCTCACTAGCGTCATGTTAACACTGTCTAAGATCTTACGATTCAAGTATAGGAGGGGGAGGAGAGACAAATGCGATGTGTCAGTGTCTCATCTCACTAGCGTCATGTTTACACTGTTTAAGATCTTAAGATTCAAGTATAGGATGGGGAGGGGAGACAAATGCGATGTGTCAGTGTCTCATCTCACTAGCGTCATGTTTACACTGTCTAAGATCCTACGATTCAAGTATAGGAGGGAGAGGAGAGACAAATGCGATGTGTCAGTGTCTCATATCACTAGCTTTATGTTTACACTGTCTAAGATCTTAAGATTCAAGTATAGGATGGGGAGGGTTGAGACAAATGCGATGTGTCAGTGTCTCATCTCACTAGCGTCATATTTACACTGTCTAAGATCTTAAGATTCAAGTATAGGAGGGGGAGGGCAGACAAATGCGATGTGTCAGTGTCTCATCTCACTAGCGTCATGTTTACACTGTCTAAGATCCTACGATTCAAGTATAGGAGGAAGAGGAGAGACAAATGCGATGTGTCAGTGTCTCATATCACTAGCTTTATGTTTACACTGTCTAAGATCTTAAGATTCAAGTATAGGAGGGGAGACAAATGCGATGTGTCAGTGTCTCATCTCACTAGCGTCATGTTTACACTGTCTAAGATCTTAAGATTCAAGTATAGGAGGGGGAGGGGAGACAAATGCAATGTGTCAGTGTCTCATCTCACTAGCGTCATGTTTACACTGTCTAAGATCTTACGATTCAAGTATAGGAGGGGGAGGAGAGACAAATGCGATGTGTCAGTGTCTCATCTCACTAGCGTCATGTTTACACTGTTTAAGATCTTAAGATTCAAGTATAGGAGGGGGAGGGGAGACAAATGCAATGTGTCAGTGTCTCATCTCACTAGCGTCATGTTTACACTGTCTAAGATCTTACGATTCAAGTATAGGAGGGGGAGGAGAGACAAATGCGATGTGTCAGTGTCTCATCTCACTAGCGTCATGTTTACACTGTTTAAGATCTTAAGATTAAAGTATAGGATGGGGAGGGTGGAGACAAATGCGATGTGTCAGTGTCTCATCTCACTAGCGTCATGTTTACACTGTCTAAGATCTTAAGATTCAAGTATAGGAGGGGGAGGGGAGACAAATGCGATGTGTCAGTGTCTCATCTCACTAGCGTCATGTTTACGCTGTCTAAGATCTTAAGATTCAAGTATAGGAGGGGAGGAGATACACATGCGATGTGTCAGTGTCTCATCTCACTAGCGTCATGTTTACACTGTCTAAGATCTTAAGATTCAAGTATAGGAGGGGGAGGGGAGACAAATGCGATGTGTCAGTGTCTCATCTCACGAGCGTCATGTTTACACTGTCTAAGATCTTAAGATTCAAGTATAGGAGGGGGAGGGGAGACAAATGCGATGTGTCAGTGTCTCATCTCACTAGCGTCATGTTTACACTGTCTAAGTTCTTAAGATTCAAGTATAGGAGGGGGAGGGGAGACAAATGCGATGTGTCAGTGTCTCATCTCACTAGCGTCATGTTTACACTGTCTAAGATCTTAAGATTCAAGTATAGGATGGGGAGGGTGGAGACAAATGTGATGTGTCAGTGTCTCATCTCACTAGCGTCATGTTTACACTGTCTAAGATCTTAAGATTCAAGTATAGGAGGGGGAGGGGAGACAAATGCAATGTGTCAGTGTCTCATCTCACTAGCGTCATGTTTACACTGTCTAAGATCCTACGATTCAAGTATAGGAGGGAGAGGAGAGACAAATGCGATGTGTCAGTGTCTCATATCACTAGCTTTATGTTTACACTGTCTAAGATCTTAAGATTAAAGTATAGGAGGGGAGACAAATGCGATGTGTCAGTGTCTCATTTCACTAGCGTCATGTTTACACTGTCTAAGATCTTAAGATTCAAGTATAGGAGGGGGAGGGGAGACAAATGCAATGTGTCAGTGTCTCATCTCACTAGCGTCATGTTAACACTGTCTAAGATCTTACGATTCAAGTATAGGAGGGGGAGGAGAGACAAATGCGATGTGTCAGTGTCTCATCTCACTAGCGTCATGTTTACACTGTTTAAGATCTTAAGATTCAAGTATAGGATGGGGAGGGGAGACAAATGCGATGTGTCAGTGTCTCATCTCACTAGCGTCATGTTTACACTGTCTAAGATCCTACGATTCAAGTATAGGAGGGAGAGGAGAGACAAATGCGATGTGTCAGTGTCTCATATCACTAGCTTTATGTTTACACTGTCTAAGATCTTAAGATTCAAGTATAGGAGGGGAGACAAATGCGATGTGTCAGTGTCTCATTTCACTAGCGTCATGTTTACACTGTCTAAGATCTTAAGATTCAAGTATAGGAGGGGGAGGGGAGACAAATGCAATGTGTCAGTGTCTCATCTCACTAGCGTCATGTTTACACTGTGTAAGATCTTACGATTCAAGTATAGGAGGGGGAGGAGAGACAAATGCGATGTGTCAGTGTCTCATCTCACTAGCGTCATGTTTACACTGTTTAAGATCTTAAGATTCAAGTATAGGATGGGGAGGGTGGAGACAAATGCGATGTGTCAGTGTCTCATCTCACTAGCGTCATGTTTACACTGTCTAAGATCTTAAGATTCAAGTATAGGAGGGGGAGGGGAGACAAATGCGATGTGTCAGTGTCTCATCTCACTAGCGTCATGTTTACGCTGTCTAAGATCTTAAGATTCAAGTATAGGAGGGGAGGAGATACACATGCGATGTGTCAGTGTCTCATCTCACTAGCGTCATGTTTACACTGTCTAAGATCTTAAGATTCAAGTATAGGAGGGGGAGGGGAGACAAATGCGATGTGTCAGTGTCTCATCTCACGAGCGTCATGTTTACACTGTCTAAGATCTTAAGATTCAAGTATAGGAGGGGGAGGGGAGACAAATGCGATGTGTCAGTGTCTCATCTCACTAGCGTCATGTTTACACTGTCTTAGTTCTTAAGATTCAAGTATAGGAGGGGGAGGGGAGACAAATGCGATGTGTCAGTGTCTCATCTCACTAGCGTCATGTTTACACTGTCTAAGATCTTAAGATTCAAGTATAGGAGGGGGAGGAGAGACAAATGCGATGTGTCAGTGTCTCATCTCACGAGCGACATGTTTACACTGTCTAAGATCTTAAGATTCAAGTATAGGAGGGGGAGGGTGGATACAAATGCGATGTGTCAGTGTCTCATCTCACTAGCGTCATGTTTACACTGTCTAAGATATTAAGATTCAAGTATAAGATGTGGAGGGTGGAGACAAATGCGATGTGTCAGTGTCTCATCTCACTAGCGTCATGTTTACACTGTATAAGATCTTAAGATTCAAGTATAGGAGGGGGAGGGCAGACAAATGCGATGTGTCAGTGTCTCATCTCACTAGCGTCATGTTTACACTGTCTAAGATCTTAAGATTCAAGTATAGGAGGGGGAGGGGAGACAAATGCGATGTGTCAGTGTCTCATCTCACTAGCGTCATGTTTACACTGTCTAAGATCTTAAGATTCAAGTATAGGAGGGGGAGGGGAGACAAATGCGATGTGTCAGTGTCTCATCTCACTAGCGTCATGTTTACACTGTCTAAGATCTTAAGATTCAAGTATAGGATGGGGAGGGTGGAGACAAATGCGATGTGTCAGTGTCTCATCTCACTAGCGTCATGTTTACACTGTCTAAGATTTTAAGATTCAAGTATAGGAGGGGGAGGAGAGACAAATGCGATGTGTCAGTGTCTCATCTCACTAGCGTCATGTTTACACTGTCTAAGATCTTAAGATTCAAGTATAGGAGGGGGAGGGGTGACAAATGCGATGTGTCAGTGTCTCATCTCACTAGCGTCATGTTTACACTGTCTAAGATCTTAAGATTCAAGTATAGGAGGGGGAGGAGAGACAAATGCGATGTGTCAGTGTCTCATCTCACCAGCGACATGTTTACACTGTCTAAGATCTTAAGATTCAAGTATAGGAGGGGGAGGGTGGATACAAATGCGATGTGTCAGTGTCTCATCTCACTAGCGTCATGTTTACACTGTCTAAGATCTGAAGATTCAAGTATAGGAGGGGGAGGGGAGACAAATGCGATGTGTCAGTGTCTCATCTCACTAGCGTCATGTTTACACTGTATAAGATCTTAAGATTCAAGTATAGGAGGGGGAGGGCAGACAAATGCGATGTGTCAGTGTCTCATCTCACTAGCGTCATGTTTACACTGTCTAAGATCTTAAGATTCAAGTATAGGAGGGGGAGGGGAGAAAAATGCGATGTGTCAGTGTCTCATCTCACTAGCGTCATGTTTACACTGTATAAGATCTTAAGATTCAAGTATAGGAGGGGGAGGGCAGACAAATGCGATGTGTCAGTGTCTCATCTCACTAGCGTCATGTTTACACTGTCTAAGATCTTAAGATTCAAGTATAGGAGGGGGAGGGGAGACAAATGCGATGTGTCAGTGTCTCATCTCACTAGCGTCATGTTTACACTGTCTAAGATCTTAAGATTCAAGTATAGGAGGGGGAGGGGAGACAAATGCGATGTGTCAGTGTCTCATCTCACTAGCGTCATGTTTACACTGTCTAAGATCTTAAGATTCAAGTATAGGATGGGGAGGGTGGAGACAAATGCGATGTGTCAGTGTCTCATCTCACTAGCGTCATGTTTACACTGTCTAAGATTTTAAGATTCAAGTATAGGAGGGGGAGGAGAGACAAATGCGATGTGTCAGTGTCTCATCTCACTAGCGTCATGTTTACACTGTCTAAGATCTTAAGATTCAAGTATAGGAGGGGGAGGGGAGACAAATGCGATGTGTCAGTGTCTCATCTCACTAGCGTCATGTTTACACTGTCTAAGATCTTAAGATTCAAGTATAGGAGGGGGAGGAGAGACAAATGCGATGTGTCAGTGTCTCATCTCACCAGCGACATGTTTACACTGTCTAAGATCTTAAGATTCAAGTATAGGAGGGGGAGGGTGGATACAAATGCGATGTGTCAGTGTCTCATCTCACTAGCGTCATGTTTACACTGTCTAAGATCTGAAGATTCAAGTATAGGAGGGGGAGGGGAGACAAATGCGATGTGTCAGTGTCTCATCTCACTAGCGTCATGTTTACACTGTCTAAGATCTTAAGATTCAAGTATAGGAGGGGGAGGGGAGAAAAATGCGATGTGTCAGTGTCTCATCTCACTAGCGTCATGTTTACACTGTTTAAGATCTTAAGATTCAAGTATAGGAGGGGGAGGAGAGACAAATGCGATGTGTCAGTGTCTCATCTCACTAGCGTCATGTTTACACTGTCTAAGATCTTAAGATTCAAGTATAGGAGGGGGAGGGGAGACAAATGCGATGTGTCAGTGTCTCATCTCACTAGTGTCATGTTTACACTGTCTAAGATCTTAAGATTCAAGTATAGGAGGGGGAGGGGAGACAAATGCGATGTGTCAGTGTCTCATCTCACTAGCGTCATGTTTACACTGTCTAGTATCTTAAGATTCAAGTATAGGAGAGAGGGGAGACAAATGCGATGTGTCAGTGTCTCATCTCACTAGCATCATGTTTACACTGTCTAAGATCTTAAGATTCAAGTATAGGAGGGGGAGGGGAGACAAATGCGATGTGTCAGTGTCTCATCTCACTAGCGTCATGTTTACACTGTCTAAGATATTAAGATTCAAGTATAAGATGTGGAGGGTGGAGACAAATGCGATGTGTCAGTGTCTCATCTCACTAGCGTCATGTTTACACTGTATAAGATCTTAAGATTCAAGTATAGGAGGGGGAGGGCAGACAAATGCGATGTGTCAGTGTCTCATCTCACTAGCGTCATGTTTACACTGTCTAAGATCTTAAGATTCAAGTATAGGAGGGGGAGGGGAGACAAATGCGATGTGTCAGTGTCTCATCTCACTAGCGTCATGTTTACACTGTCTAAGATTTTAAGATTCAAGTATAGGAGGGGGAGGGGAGACAAATGCGATGTGTCAGTGTCTCATCTCACTAGCGTCATGTTTACACTGTCTAAGATCTTAAGATTCAAGTATAGGATGGGGAGGGTGGAGACAAATGCGATGTGTCAGTGTCTCATCTCACTAGCGTCATGTTTACACTGTCTAAGATTTTAAGATTCAAGTATAGGAGGGGGAGGAGAGACAAATGCGATGTGTCAGTGTCTCATCTCACTAGCGTCATGTTTACACTGTCTAAGATCTTAAGATTCAAGTATAGGAGGGGGAGGGGAGACAAATGCGATGTGTCAGTGTCTCATCTCACTAGCGTCATGTTTACACTGTCTAAGATCTTAAGATTCAAGTATAGGAGGGGGAGGAGAGACAAATGCGATGTGTCAGTGTCTCATCTCACCAGCAACATGTTTACACTGTCTAAGATCTTAAGATTCAAGTATAGGAGGGGGAGGGTGGATACAAATGCGATGTGTCAGTGTCTCATCTCACTAGCGTCATGTTTACACTGTCTAAGATCTTAAGATTCAAGTATAGGATGGGGAGGGTGGGGACAAATGCGATGTGTCAGTGTCTCATCTCACTAGCGTCATGTTTACACTGTCTAAGATCTGAAGATTCAAGTATAGGAGGGGGAGGGGAGACAAATGCGATGTGTCAGTGTCTCATCTCACTAGCGTCATGTTTACACTGTCTAAGATCTTAAGATTCAAGTATAGGAGGGGGAGGGGAGAAAAATGCGATGTGTCAGTGTCTCATCTCACTAGCGTCATGTTAACACTGTTTAAGATCTTAAGATTAAAGTATAGGAGGGGGAGGAGAGACAAATGCGATGTGTCAGTGTCTCATCTCACTAGCGTCATGTTTACACTGTCTAAGATCTTAAGATTCAAGTATAGGAGGGGGAGGGGAGACAAATGCGATGTGTCAGTGTCTCATCTCACTAGTGTCATGTTTACACTGTCTAAGATCTTAAGATTCAAGTATAGGAGGGGGAGGGGAGACAAATGCGATGTGTCAGTGTCTCATCTCACTAGCGTCATGTTTACACTGTCTAAGATCTTAAGATTCAAGTATAGGAGAGAGGGGAGACAAATGCGATGTGTCAGTGTCTCATCTCACTAGCATCATGTTTACACTGTCTAAGATCTTAAGATTAAAGTATAAGAGGGGGAGGGGAGAAAAATGCGATGTGTCAGTGTCTCATCTCACTAGCGTCATGTTTACACTGTCTAAGATCTTAAGATTCAAGTATAGGAGGGGCAGGAGAGACAAATGCGATGTGTCAGTGTCTCATCTCACCAGCGACATGTTTACACTGTCTAAGATCTTAAGATTCAAGTATAGGAGGGTGAGGGTGGATACAAATGCGATGTTTCAGTGTCTCATCTCACTAGCGTCATGTTTACACTGTCTAAGATCTTAAGATTCAAGTATAGGATGGGGAGGGTTGAGACAAATGCGATGTGTCAGTGTCTCATCTCACTAGCGTCATATTTACACTGTCTAAGATCTTAAGATTCAAGTATAGGAGGGGGAGGGCAGACAAATGCGATTTGTCAGTGTCTCATCTCACTAGCGTCATGTTTACACTGTCGAAGATCTTAAGATTCAAGTATAGGAGGGGGAGGGGAGACAAATGCGATGTGTCAGTGTCTCATCTCACTAGCGTCATGTTTACACTGTCTAAGATCCTACGATTCAAGTATAGGAGGGAGAGGAGAGACAAATGCGATGTGTCAGTGTCTCATATCACTAGCTTTATGTTTACACTGTCTAAGATCTTAAGATTCAAGTATAGGAGGGGAGACAAATGCGATGTGTCAGTGTCTCATCTCACTAGCGTCATGTTTACACTGTCTAAGATCTTAAGATTCAAGTATAGGAGGGGGAGGGGAGACAAATGCAATGTGTCAGTGTCTCATCTCACTAGCGTCATGTTTACACTGTCTAAGACCTTACGATTCAAGTATAGGAGGGGGAGGAGAGACAAATGCGATGTGTCAGTGTCTCATCTCACTAGCGTCATGTTTACACTGTTTAAGATCTTAAGATTAAAGTATAGGATGGGGAGGGTGGAGACAAATGCGATGTGTCAGTGTCTCATCTCACTAGCGTCATGTTTACACTGTCTAAGATCTTAAGATTCAAGTATAGGAGGGGGAGGGGAGACAAATGCGATGTGTCAGTGTCTCATCTCACTAGCGTCATGTTTACGCTGTCTAAGATCTTAAGATTCAAGTATAGGAGGGGAGGAGATACACATGCGATGTGTCAGTGTCTCATCTCACTAGCGTCATGTTTACACTGTCTAAGATCTTAAGATTCAAGTATAGGAGGGGGAGGGGAGACAAATGCGATGTGTCAGTGTCTCATCTCACGAGCGTCATGTTTACACTGTCTAAGATCTTAAGATTCAAGTATAGGAGGGGGAGGGGAGACAAATGCGATGTGTCAGTGTCTCATCTCACTAGCGTCATGTTTACACTGTCTAAGTTCTTAAGATTCAAGTATAGGAGGGGGAGGGGAGACAAATGCGATGTGTCAGTGTCTCATCTCACTAGCGTCATGTTTACACTGTCTAAGATCTTAAGATTCAAGTATAGGATGGGGAGGGTGGAGACAAATGTGATGTGTCAGTGTCTCATCTCACTAGCGTCATGTTTACACTGTCTAAGATCTTAAGATTCAAGTATAGCAGGGGGAGGGGAGACAAATGCAATGTGTCAGTGTCTCATCTCACTAGCGTCATGTTTACACTGTCTAAGATCCTACGATTCAAGTATAGGAGGGAGAGGAGAGACAAATGCGATGTGTCAGTGTCTCATATCACTAGCTTTATGTTTACACTGTCTAAGATCTTAAGATTCAAGTATAGGAGGGGAGACAAATGCGATGTGTCAGTGTCTCATTTCACTAGCGTCATGTTTACACTGTCTAAGATCTTAAGATTCAAGTATAGGAGGGGGAGGGGAGACAAATGCAATGTGTCAGTGTCTCATCTCACTAGCGTCATGTTAACACTGTCTAAGATCTTACGATTCAAGTATAGGAGGGGGAGGAGAGACAAATGCGATGTGTCAGTGTCTCATCTCACTAGCGTCATGTTTACACTGTTTAAGATCTTAAGATTCAAGTATAGGATGGGGAGGGGAGACAAATGCGATGTGTCAGTGTCTCATCTCACTAGCGTCATGTTTACACTGTCTAAGATCCTACGATTCAAGTATAGGAGGGAGAGGAGAGACAAATGCGATGTGTCAGTGTCTCATATCACTAGCTTTATGTTTACACTGTCTAAGATCTTAAGATTCAAGTATAGGAGGGGAGACAAATGCGATGTGTCAGTGTCTCATTTCACTAGCGTCATGTTTACACTGTCTAAGATCTTAAGATTCAAGTATAGGAGGGGGAGGGGAGACAAATGCAATGTGTCAGTGTCTCATCTCACTAGCGTCATGTTTACACTGTCTAAGATCTTAAGATTCAAGTATAGGATGGGGAGGGTTGAGACAAATGCGATGTGTCAGTGTCTCATCTCACTAGCGTCATATTTACACTGTCTAAGATCTTAAGATTCAAGTATAGGAGGGGGAGGGCAGACAAATGCGATGTGTCAGTGTCTCATCTCACTAGCGTCATGTTTACACTGTCGAAGATCTTAAGATTCAAGTATAGGAGGGGGAGGGGAGACAAATGCGATGTGTCAGTGTCTCATCTCACTAGCGTCATGTTTACACTGTCTAAGATCCTACGATTCAAGTATAGGAGGGAGAGGAGAGACAAATGCGATGTGTCAGTGTCTCATATCACTAGCTTTATGTTTACACTGTCTAAGATCTTAAGATTCAAGTATAGGAGGGGAGGAGATACACATGCGATGTGTCAGTGTCTCATCTCACTAGCGTCATGTTTACACTGTCTAAGATCTTAAGATTCAAGTATAGGAGGGGGAGGGGAGACAAATGCGATGTGTCAGTGTCTCATCTCACGAGCGTCATGTTTACACTGTCTAAGATCTTAAGATTCAAGTATAGGAGGGGGAGGGGAGACAAATGCGATGTGTCAGTGTCTCATCTCACTAGCGTCATGTTTACACTGTCTAAGTTCTTAAGATTCAAGTATAGGAGGGGGAGGGGAGACAAATGCGATGTGTCAGTGTCTCATCTCACTAGCGTCATGTTTACACTGTCTAAGATCTTAAGATTCAAGTATAGGAGGGGGAGGGGAGACAAATGCAATGTGTCAGTGTCTCATCTCACTAGCGTCATGTTTACACTGTCTAAGATCCTACGATTCAAGTATAGGAGGGAGAGGAGAGACAAATGCGATGTGTCAGTGTCTCATATCACTAGCTTTATGTTTACACTGTCTAAGATCTTAAGATTCAAGTATAGGAGGGGAGACAAATGCGATGTGTCAGTGTCTCATTTCACTAGCGTCATGTTTACACTGTCTAAGATCTTAAGATTCAAGTATAGGAGGGGGAGGGGAGACAAATGCAATGTGTCAGTGTCTCATCTCACTAGCGTCATGTTAACACTGTCTAAGATCTTACGATTCAAGTATAGGAGGGGGAGGAGAGACAAATGCGATGTGTCAGTGTCTCATCTCACTAGCGTCATGTTTACACTGTTTAAGATCTTAAGATTCAAGTATAGGATGGGGAGGGGAGACAAATGCGATGTGTCAGTGTCTCATCTCACTAGCGTCATGTTTACACTGTCTAAGATCCTACGATTCAAGTATAGGAGGGAGAGGAGAGACAAATGCGATGTGTCAGTGTCTCATATCACTAGCTTTATGTTTACACTGTCTAAGATCTTAAGATTCAAGTATAGGAGGGGAGACAAATGCGATGTGTCAGTGTCTCATTTCACTAGCGTCATGTTTACACTGTCTAAGATCTTAAGATTAAAGTATAGGAGGGGGAGGGGAGACAAATGCAATGTGTCAGTGTCTCATCTCACTAGCGTCATGTTTACACTGTCTAAGATCTTAAGATTCAAGTATAGGATGGGGAGGGTTGAGACAAATGCGATGTGTCAGTGTCTCATCTCACTAGCGTCATATTTACACTGTCTAAGATCTTAAGATTCAAGTATAGGAGGGAGAGGAGAAACAAATGCGATGTGTCAGTGTCTCATATCACTAGCTTTATGTTTACACTGTCTAAGATCTTAAGATTCAAGTATAGGAGGGGAGACAAATGCGATGTGTCAGTGTCTCATTTCACTAGCGTCATGTTTACACTGTCTAAGATCTTAAGATTCAAGTATAGGAGGGGGAGGGGAGACAAATGCAATGTGTCAGTGTCTCATCTCACTAGCGTCATGTTAACACTGTCTAAGATCTTACGATTCAAGTATAGGAGGGGGAGGAGAGACAAATGCGATGTGTCAGTGTCTCATCTCACTAGCGTCATGTTTACACTGTTTAAGATCTTAAGATTCAAGTATAGGATGGGGAGGGGAGACAAATGCGATGTGTCAGTGTCTCATCTCACTAGCGTCATGTTTACACTGTCTAAGATCCTACGATTCAAGTATAGGAGGGAGAGGAGAGACAAATGCGATGTGTCAGTGTCTCATATCACTAGCTTTATGTTTACACTGTCTAAGATCTTAAGATTCAAGTATAGGATGGGGAGGGTTGAGACAAATGCGATGTGTCAGTGTCTCATCTCACTAGCGTCATATTTACACTGTCTAAGATCTTAAGATTCAAGTATAGGAGGGGGAGGGGAGACAAATGCGATGTGTCAGTGTCTCATCTCACTAGCGTCATGTTTACACTGTCTAAGATCCTACGATTCAAGTATAGGAGGAAGAGGAGAGACAAATGCGATGTGTCAGTGTCTCATATCACTAGCTTTATGTTTACACTGTCTAAGATCTTAAGATTCAAGTATAGGAGGGGAGACAAATGCGATGTGTCAGTGTCTCATCTCACTAGCGTCATGTTAACACTGTCTAAGATCTTACGATTCAAGTATAGGAGGGGGAGGAGAGACAAATGCGATGTGTCAGTGTCTCATCTCACTAGCGTCATGTTTACACTGTTTAAGATCTTAAGATTAAAGTATAGGATGGGGAGGGTGGAGACAAATGCGATGTGTCAGTGTCTCATCTCACTAGCGTCATGTTTACACTGTCTAAGATCTTAAGATTCAAGTATAGGAGGGGGAGGGGAGACAAATGCGATGTGTCAGTGTCTCATCTCACTAGCGTCATGTTTACGCTGTCTAAGATCTTAAGATTCAAGTATAGGAGGGGAGGAGATACACATGCGATGTGTCAGTGTCTCATCTCACTAGCGTCATGTTTACACTGTCTAAGATCTTAAGATTCAAGTATAGGAGGGGGAGGGGAGACAAATGCGATGTGTCAGTGTCTCATCTCACGAGCGTCATGTTTACACTGTCTAAGATCTTAAGATTCAAGTATAGGAGGGGGAGGGGAGACAAATGCGATGTGTCAGTGTCTCATCTCACTAGCGTCATGTTTACACTGTCTAAGTTCTTAAGATTCAAGTATAGGAGGGGGAGGGGAGACAAATGCGATGTGTCAGTGTCTCATCTCACTAGCGTCATGTTTACACTGTCTAAGATCTTAAGATTCAAGTATAGGATGGGGAGGGTGGAGACAAATGTGATGTGTCAGTGTCTCATCTCACTAGCGTCATGTTTACACTGTCTAAGATCTTAAGATTCAAGTATAGGAGGGGGAGGGGAGACAAATGCAATGTGTCAGTGTCTCATCTCACTAGCGTCATGTTTACACTGTCTAAGATCCTACGATTCAAGTATAGGAGGGAGAGGAGAGACAAATGCGATGTGTCAGTGTCTCATATCACTAGCTTTATGTTTACACTGTCTAAGATCTTAAGATTCAAGTATAGGAGGGGAGACAAATGCGATGTGTCAGTGTCTCATTTCACTAGCGTCATGTTTACACTGTCTAAGATCTTAAGATTCAAGTATAGGAGGGGGAGGGGAGACAAATGCAATGTGTCAGTGTCTCATCTCACTAGCGTCATGTTAACACTGTCTAAGATCTTACGATTCAAGTATAGGAGGGGGAGGAGAGACAAATGCGATGTGTCAGTGTCTCATCTCACTAGCGTCATGTTTACACTGTTTAAGATCTTAAGATTCAAGTATAGGATGGGGAGGGGAGACAAATGCGATGTGTCAGTGTCTCATCTCACTAGCGTCATGTTTACACTGTCTAAGATCCTACGATTCAAGTATAGGAGGGAGAGGAGAGACAAATGCGATGTGTCAGTGTCTCATATCACTAGCTTTATGTTTACACTGTCTAAGATCTTAAGATTCAAGTATAGGAGGGGAGACAAATGCGATGTGTCAGTGTCTCATTTCACTAGCGTCATGTTTACACTGTCTAAGATCTTAAGATTCAAGTATAGGAGGGGGAGGGGAGACAAATGCAATGTGTCAGTGTCTCATCTCACTAGCGTCATGTTTACACTGTGTAAGATCTTACGATTCAAGTATAGGAGGGGGAGGAGAGACAAATGCGATGTGTCAGTGTCTCATCTCACTAGCGTCATGTTTACACTGTTTAAGATCTTAAGATTCAAGTATAGGATGGGGAGGGTGGAGACAAATGCGATGTGTCAGTGTCTCATCTCACTAGCGTCATGTTTACACTGTCTAAGATCTTAAGATTCAAGTATAGGAGGGGGAGGGGAGACAAATGCGATGTGTCAGTGTCTCATCTCACTAGCGTCATGTTTACGCTGTCTAAGATCTTAAGATTCAAGTATAGGAGGGGAGGAGATACACATGCGATGTGTCAGTGTCTCATCTCACTAGCGTCATGTTTACACTGTCTAAGATCTTAAGATTCAAGTATAGGAGGGGGAGGGGAGAAAAATGCGATGTGTCAGTGTCTCATCTCACTAGCGTCATGTTAACACTGTTTAAGATCTTAAGATTAAAGTATAGGAGGGGGAGGAGAGACAAATGCGATGTGTCAGTGTCTCATCTCACTAGCGTCATGTTTACACTGTCTAAGATCTTAAGATTCAAGTATAGGAGGGGGAGGGGAGACAAATGCGATGTGTCAGTGTCTCATCTCACTAGCGTCATGTTTACACTGTCTAAGATCTTAAGATTCAAGTATAGGAGGGGGAGGAGAGACAAATGCGATGTGTCAGTGTCTCATCTCACCAGCGACATGTTTACACTGTCTAAGATCTTAAGATTCAAGTATAGGAGGGGGAGGGTGGATACAAATGCGATGTGTCAGTGTCTCATCTCACTAGCGTCATGTTTACACTGTCTAAGATCTGAAGATTCAAGTATAGGAGGGGGAGGGGAGACAAATGCGATGTGTCAGTGTCTCATCTCACTAGCGTCATGTTTACACTGTATAAGATCTTAAGATTCAAGTATAGGAGGGGGAGGGCAGACAAATGCGATGTGTCAGTGTCTCATCTCACTAGCGTCATGTTTACACTGTCTAAGATCTTAAGATTCAAGTATAGGAGGGGGAGGGGAGACAAATGCGATGTGTCAGTGTCTCATCTCACTAGCGTCATGTTTACACTGTCTAAGATCTTAAGATTCAAGTATAGGAGGGGGAGGGGAGACAAATGCGATGTGTCAGTGTCTCATCTCACTAGCGTCATGTTTACACTGTCTAAGATCTTAAGATTCAAGTATAGGATGGGGAGGGTGGAGACAAATGCGATGTGTCAGTGTCTCATCTCACTAGCGTCATGTTTACACTGTCTAAGATTTTAAGATTCAAGTATAGGAGGGGGAGGAGAGACAAATGCGATGTGTCAGTGTCTCATCTCACTAGCGTCATGTTTACACTGTCTAAGATCTTAAGATTCAAGTATAGGAGGGGGAGGGGAGACAAATGCGATGTGTCAGTGTCTCATCTCACTAGCGTCATGTTTACACTGTCTAAGATCTTAAGATTCAAGTATAGGAGGGGGAGGAGAGACAAATGCGATGTGTCAGTGTCTCATCTCACCAGCGACATGTTTACACTGTCTAAGATCTTAAGATTCAAGTATAGGAGGGGGAGGGTGGATACAAATGCGATGTGTCAGTGTCTCATCTCACTAGCGTCATGTTTACACTGTCTAAGATCTTAAGATTCAAGTATAGGAGGGGGAGGGGAGACAAATGCGATGTGTCAGTGTCTCATCTCACTAGCGTCATGTTTACACTGTCTAAGATCTTAAGATTCAAGTATAGGAGGGGGAGGGGAGAAAAATGCGATGTGTCAGTGTCTCATCTCACTAGCGTCATGTTTACACTGTTTAAGATCTTAAGATTCAAGTATAGGAGGGGGAGGAGAGACAAATGCGATGTGTCAGTGTCTCATCTCACTAGCGTCATGTTTACACTGTCTAAGATCTTAAGATTCAAGTATAGGAGGGGGAGGGGAGACAAATGCGATGTGTCAGTGTCTCATCTCACTAGTGTCATGTTTACACTGTCTAAGATCTTAAGATTCAAGTATAGGAGGGGGAGGGGAGACAAATGCGATGTGTCAGTGTCTCATCTCACTAGCGTCATGTTTACACTGTCTAGTATCTTAAGATTCAAGTATAGGAGAGAGGGGAGACAAATGCGATGTGTCAGTGTCTCATCTCACTAGCATCATGTTTACACTGTCTAAGATCTTAAGATTCAAGTATAGGAGGGGGAGGGGAGACAAATGCGATGTGTCAGTGTCTCATCTCACTAGCGTCATGTTTACACTGTCTAAGATATTAAGATTCAAGTATAAGATGTGGAGGGTGGAGACAAATGCGATGTGTCAGTGTCTCATCTCACTAGCGTCATGTTTACACTGTATAAGATCTTAAGATTCAAGTATAGGAGGGGGAGGGCAGACAAATGCGATGTGTCAGTGTCTCATCTCACTAGCGTCATGTTTACACTGTCTAAGATCTTAAGATTCAAGTATAGGAGGGGGAGGGGAGACAAATGCGATGTGTCAGTGTCTCATCTCACTAGCGTCATGTTTACACTGTCTAAGATTTTAAGATTCAAGTATAGGAGGGGGAGGGGAGACAAATGCGATGTGTCAGTGTCTCATCTCACTAGCGTCATGTTTACACTGTCTAAGATCTTAAGATTCAAGTATAGGATGGGGAGGGTGGAGACAAATGCGATGTGTCAGTGTCTCATCTCACTAGCGTCATGTTTACACTGTCTAAGATTTTAAGATTCAAGTATAGGAGGGGGAGGAGAGACAAATGCGATGTGTCAGTGTCTCATCTCACTAGCGTCATGTTTACACTGTCTAAGATCTTAAGATTCAAGTATAGGAGGGGGAGGGGAGACAAATGCGATGTGTCAGTGTCTCATCTCACTAGCGTCATGTTTACACTGTCTAAGATCTTAAGATTCAAGTATAGGAGGGGGAGGAGAGACAAATGCGATGTGTCAGTGTCTCATCTCACCAGCAACATGTTTACACTGTCTAAGAACTTAAGATTCAAGTATAGGAGGGGGAGGGTGGATACAAATGCGATGTGTCAGTGTCTCATCTCACTAGCGTCATGTTTACACTGTCTAAGATCTTAAGATTCAAGTATAGGATGGGGAGGGTGGGGACAAATGCGATGTGTCAGTGTCTCATCTCACTAGCGTCATGTTTACACTGTCTAAGATCTGAAGATTCAAGTATAGGAGGGGGAGGGGAGACAAATGCGATGTGTCAGTGTCTCATCTCACTAGCGTCATGTTTACACTGTCTAAGATCTTAAGATTCAAGTATAGGAGGGGGAGGGGAGAAAAATGCGATGTGTCAGTGTCTCATCTCACTAGCGTCATGTTAACACTGTTTAAGATCTTAAGATTAAAGTATAGGAGGGGGAGGAGAGACAAATGCGATGTGTCAGTGTCTCATCTCACTAGCGTCATGTTTACACTGTCTAAGATCTTAAGATTCAAGTATAGGAGGGGGAGGGGAGACAAATGCGATGTGTCAGTGTCTCATCTCACTAGTGTCATGTTTACACTGTCTAAGATCTTAAGATTCAAGTATAGGAGGGGGAGGGGAGACAAATGCGATGTGTCAGTGTCTCATCTCACTAGCGTCATGTTTACACTGTCTAAGATCTTAAGATTCAAGTATAGGAGAGAGGGGAGACAAATGCGATGTGTCAGTGTCTCATCTCACTAGCATCATGTTTACACTGTCTAAGATCTTAAGATTCAAGTATAGGAGGGGGAGGAGAGACAAATGCGATGTGTCAGTGTCTAATCTCACCAGCGACATGTTTACACTGTCTAAGATCTTAAGATTCAAGTATAGGAGGGGGAGGGTGGATACAAATGCGATGTGTCAGTGTCTCATCTCACTAGCGTCATGTTTACACTGTCTCAGATCTTAAGATTCAAGTATAGGATGGGGAGGGTGGAGACAAATGCGATGTGTCAGTGTCTCATCTCACTACCGTCATGTTTACACTGTCTAAGATCTTAAGATTCAAGTATAGGAGGGGGAGGGGAGACAAATGCGATGTGTCAGTGTCTCATCTCACTAGCGTCATGTTTACACTGTCTAAGATCTTAAGATTCAAGTATAGGAGGGGGAGGAGAGACAAATGCGATGTGTCAGTGTCTCATCTCACTAGCGTCATGTTTACACTGTCTAAGATCTTAAGATTCAAGTATAGGAGGGGAGGGAAGACAAATGCGATGTGTCAGTGTCTCATCTCACTAGCGTCATGTTTACACTGTCTAAGATCTTAAGATTCAAGTATAGGAGGGGGAGGAGAGACAAATGCGATGTGTCAGTGTCTCATCTCACTAGTGTCATGTTTACACTGTCTAAGATCTTAAGATTCAAGTATAGGAGGGGGAGGGGAGACAAATGCGATGTGTCAGTGTCTCATCTCACTAGCATCATGTTTACACTGTCTAAGATCTTAAGATTCAAGTATAGGAGGGGGAGGGCAGACAAATGCGATGTGTCAGTGTCTCATCTCACTAGCGTCATGTTTACACTGTCTAAGATCTTAAGATTCAAGTATAGGAGGGGGAGGAGAGATAAATGCGATGTGTCAGTGTCTCATCTCACCAGCGACATGTTTACACTGTCTAAGATCTTAAGATTCAAGTATAGGAGGGGGAGGGTGGATACAAATGCGATGTGTCAGTGTCTCATCTCACTAGCGTCATGTTTACACTGTCTAAGATCTTAAGATTCAAGTATAGGATGGGGAGGGTGGAGACAAATGCGATGTGTCAGTGTCTCATCTCACTAGCGTCATGTTTACACTGTATAAGATCTTAAGATTCAAGTATAGGAGGGGGAGGGGAGAAAAATGCGATGTGTCAGTGTCTCATCTCACTAGCGTCATGTTTACACTGTCTAAGATCTTAAGATTCAAGTATAGGAGGGGGAGGGGAGACAAATGCGATGTGTCAGTGTCTCCTCTCACTAGCGTCATGTTTACACTGTCTAAGATCTTAAGATTCAAGTATAGGAGGGGGAGGAGAGACAAATGCGATGTGTCAGTGTCTCATCTCACTAGTGTCATGTTTACACTGTCTAAGATCTTAAGATTCAAGTATAGGAGGGGGAGGGGAGACAAATGCGATGTGTCAGTGTCTCATCTCACTAGCGTCATGTTTACACTGTCTAAGATCTTAAGATTCAAGTATAGGAGGAGGAGGGGAGACAAATGCGATGTGTCAGTGTCTCATCTCACTAGCGTCATGTTTACACTGTCTTAGATCTTGAGATTCGTGTATAGTTATCCGATTTGTAATTTACTGATTTGGGACATTTTGACTTTGTGTGAGTTTGCATAGAGAGTGATGCATGCATAACAAGAGTTAATTATCCTTTTAACTTACCAGGTCTCACTCCTTTTGGTGTTCATCGCATTCCCTCAGTTTTTGTTCGTTATGTTGATTTGTCTTTTCCAAATCAATTTACAAGATTTGAACAAATAGAGAATGGAAACGGGGAATGTGTCAAAGAGACAACAACCCGACCAAAGAGCAGAAAACAGCCAATGGCCACCAATGGGTCTTCAACACAGCGAGAAAATGCCGCACCCAGAGGTGGGCCTCAGCTGGCCCCTTAAAAAAATGTGTAATAGTTGAGCGAAAATGGACTTTACACTAAACTCCCAACATAAATGAACCAAAATAAAAATAAATGGGTAATGTGTCCATGGGACACAGATGATGCCCCCGCTTGCATATCATATAAAGTTATAAAGGAACATAACTGAAGAATGGTAAAAGTGACGCTTCCTAAATTTGTACTTGATCTGTTTTTTATAGTAATAAGTAGTGTGTACAAGTTTCATAACATTTGGTTGAGGCAAACTAAATTTAGAGAAAGGAAACAAAAAAATTAGCAATTTTTCCATTTGTAAAGGGATATAACTCTAGAACGGTTAATGTGACGCCACTAAAATTAAAATTTGATCTGTGTTGTTTGGTTATAAGCATTGTGTATCAGTTTCATAACAGTTGGCCGGGTCAAACTAAAGTTAGAGAACGGAAACTAACTTTGGGACGTACAGACGTACAGACATACAGACGGACAAGGGTAACACTTAAATTAAATGCTCCTCCGCTAAGGAGGGGGGATATAAAAAAAAAACAAGACTCAAAAAGGCAAGAGGTTCATGACTTGGGACAGGCGCAAAAATGTGGCGGGGTTAAACATGTTTTGTGAGATTTCAACCCCTATACCTCTAGCCAATGTGGAATAAAAAAAGCACACAGCAATACGAACAGTAAAACTCAATTTAAAACAAGTCCGACTTACATCGGTTAACTACTGTTGCCTTAATTTGAAAGTATATTTAAGCTTGAAACCAAAATTCAGCAAACGACCCATCCAACATTTTTATTCAGTGAACAGATATAAATATACAATTCTAAATATACAGACATTAATATGAACAATTTATCAAATAAAAGTATGTTTTATGTACATTGAATATGTCATTACAGTATTTCACTTGACAAAAAACTATTTTTTGCATGCAGTTGTTGAACCATGAAAATGAGTTCAAGGACAATGAAGATATGGCAGACCAAGTTCGACTTGAATATATTCTGTTAGGAAGATAAAAAGCATTACACTTGTTTTAGAAATGAATAAATAAAAAGTGACAAACACGACAAAGGTAAACATCTACGGAAGCGTATTAGCGCCACACATTTTTTTTTGTATTTTTCTTCCTATGTAACATTTGTTTTATCTTATTTCTTATTTAAGATTCAAAGGAAACAGTAGTTATTAATGGAGGTGGGTGTATATATTAAAATTTATCACCTTTGTAGTCATTGCAAAGTAAAATGCTTGAATAATTAGATCATATCAATGACTAATAATGAGCAGAATAATATAAGAAGGTGTGGTATGAGTGCCAATTAGAAAACTCCCCATCTAAGTCACTATTCGTAAAAGTAAACCATCATAGGCCGAATTACGGTCTTCAACACGGAGCATTGGCTCACACAAAACAACAAACTATAAAGGTCCCCAAAAACGATATCCATGTTACTACTAGTATATATATTACAAAGAAAATTGAGTAATTTGAGGTTAATTATACCTAAGAAAAAAATCAACCCTGCTAATAAAGCTATAACCGAATATAAATAAATTCCAAAGTAAGCTCTCGTTTGAGAAATGTGTAAAGTAGGTTAGATTCCAATAATCTACACTTTGGCAATAAATGTATAGAATGAAGATGTTTTATTAATGAAATATGTTCTCTCTATTCACATTGCTACCCAAGCATCTTAAAAATACTACATTATATTGAAATGAAAACTCAATGACCTTCTATCAAAGAATCTTGATCATATTCTGAGATTTAAAAAAAGTTTCCTTATCAATAATTCATTTTAAAGCAGAAAGATCATTTTGTCTATTTGACTTGGAGGTTTCACAATTGTATGACATTATTTTTGATCTTTCAATTTAAATATGACTATATACTAAACTATATCTATTTTCTTGTTAAATTCTATACTTTTCTGATGCACAAATCAGTCTTAATTTATGTATAATTGCACATCAAGTATTCCATTATTCCTATGCATATTTATTATAATGATTAGGCCTTGTATGTATGTTTCTTTTTTTATCTACTAGTAAATCACATCCGAAATGAATGACTGACGGATATATATACAAAACTTAATGAATAATTGAAATCAAAAGGTTTGCGTTATAACGCAAAGGTTTGCGTTTAACGCAAAGTTTTGCGTTATAACGCAAACATAGGAAGAAAAATTAAAAAAAAAATGTGTGGCGTTAATACGCTTCCGTAAACATCTAAAAGAACTCAATAAAGTATAAAAAGAAGAGATCTAGATATCAATACAACATGTCAAGAAATACATAATCCTGAACTAGTAACAATTTGTTAAGGAATTTAACTTCCAAATGTTAATTATTGGTTTGTGTTTTTGTTAGTTGCTTTGTATCGATCTGATGAAGAAAAAAAAACTTTTTAGCTGATTTTTATAGTTTGTTCTTATGATGTACTGTTACACCACTGTCCTAGGTTAGGGGGAGGGTTTGATGTCAGCAAACTTTCCACTTCATTCTGTATGTGGCTGTCCCAAGTCATGAGCCTGTAATTCAGTGGTTGTCATTTGTTGCTGTATATCATATTTGTTTTTCGTTTATTGTTTGCGCATAAATCACGCAGCTAGTTTTCTCGTTTTCATTTCAGGGCCTTTGTAGCTTACAATGCGGTATGGGTTTTGCTCATTGATGAAGGCCGTACAGTGACTAACAGTTGTCTACTTGTACTTCATTTGGTCTATAGTTGAAGAGTTGTCTCATTGGCAATCATACCACTGTGGGGCCTTTGTAGCTTACAATGCGCTATGGGTGTTGCTCATTGATGAAGGCCGTACAGTGAACTACAGTTGTCTGCTTGTACTTCATTTTGTCTCTGGATGAAGAGTTGTCTCATTGGCAATCATACCACTGTAGGACATCCTCTTATCTCTATATTAACAGTAATCTGCTATCTATAAATGATTTATCTTTTTTTTTCCTGTTTGAGCATTGTTTAAATTTGGAAAAAAAAGAAATTCAGAACCCAAAGGGCCGAACTATAAGTAATAAAATGTTCTAAAATAGTTTATTTTTTTAAATTTGGGGCCGTACTAGAGTGTAAGTGTGGTGTGGGATAGGCCCCTTTATTAAAATATCAAAAACAGACAGTATAATAAAGGTAACTATAAAAAAAAAGTTATAACCGTTGGTACATGAAACAGAGTTCATATAGTAATGTTTTGCTTTAAATATTCAATTTTCTATGTTATTATAAGCTGGTTATTGATCTTTGTACGGCATAGAGCTTGCAATATTGTTAAGTTTCCTGTCTTCTGTTGATTAATTAATTGATTTCTTATAACATCCAGTGACAAACATTTTATGCGTATGGATACGACGAGAACAAGTTGACTATAATAAGTTGGTTCTGAAAAATAGTTCGAAAAAGAGAGGCGAAAGATACCAAAGGAAGATTTAAACTCAAAGTCGAAAATAAACTGAACAACGTCATGGCTAAAAAAGAAAAAGACAAACAACAGTACTCAAAACACAACATAGAAAACTAAAGACTGAGCAACACGAACCCCTCTAAAATGTGTGTGTGTGGGGGGGGGGGGGTATCATGTGCTCCGGAAGGGTAAACAGATCCTGCTCGACACATGGAACCCGTTGTGTTTTTCGTGTAAGTACTTACCCGGGGATAAGTATAATACCGTAGGTCACATTCGGGGAAAGGGACGAGATTGTAGTTACGATTGAAACGTATCCGTCGTCATTTGGGAAACATATATTACGTAACGGTCAAACAACTCTTGATAGCGTACGTAAAATTTACGAAGGTATGATTTCAACTTCACCACTTGGAACGCTTGGTTAAATGGTCTCCTTGTGATCAGCAACTATCTATCAAGGAAATCATGATAGGAAACGTAAGTCCTGGAATGTCGTATCAATTGGGAGATATATACTGTAACTCCGTATGCAGGTTATGCTGCAATGGTGCTCCATAGAAATGGAGAGGTCGCAATTGGAAAGCTGAAATCTTCTCTTTTGTAGTAAAGTTTCGTTTTCAACCGACCCCATTTTCAGTTTCTAGATGCAAGTCAAAAAATGAGGCAAACTTTACTGTTTCTGTTGGATTTTTTATAAATTTTGAATTATTTAATGAGAGAACCTCATCTTTACAGTGGAACATAGAGTTGAAAGTCACTGCTAACTTCTTTTCTCTTTTCCTAAGAAGTTCCTGTATGATGTCGGTCTCATATGATTAAAGGAACAAGTCGGCAAGAAGAGGAGCACAATTGATTCCCATGGGATTGCCGATTGTTTGTTGAAAAATACGTCATCCAAACGTATCAAATATGTTGTCAATCATGAAATGAAGCATCTTGATAATGTCACCTCAGAGAAGTTTTTGTTTGAATACGAGTGATTTTTTACCAAGTAAAATTTATCCTTTAGTAAGACAAGATACTTGTATCTACGTTGGTCATTCTCTTTTAGGAAACAAAGCAGGACCAACTCATTCAATTTGTCTTTTAGTTTGGAATGGGGAATACTAGTTTAAACTAGAAAAGTCAAAATGTTTCAATACTATTGCGAGATGAAAGAGTCTTAGGTTGTATTTACTGTAAAAGATCTTTGGATTTTTTTAGTATATGCATTTGATTCATGCCACCTCTAGAATAGGTAGTTTCACAAAAGCTTTAAAGGCCGGCTTTGATTGCTAATAATGTAACGTGTAACCGGACGATCAATGGATCCGTATCTGAATAATTCAGGATTTCAAGTGTTCAACCTAAATTTGCACCACAACAAGTTGTCCTATTTAAAACATTTAACACACCCTTAGATGAATTCACAATGTCAAATATATAAGCTACACAATGCACATAAACTAAATTACAAGGTGAAGTTCCTCATTCACTTTGTATAAACACAATGCCTTATTATAGAATATATACACACAATGTCACTATGCAATCACTTTGCAACATGTATTAAGCCTGAGTATTCACAATGTCACTAGTATATCACTATGCAACATGCATCAGACACTTTATTACACAATGTCACCAACGGATTACTATGCAACATGCATCAATTTATATCACACAAAACGTATAAACACATTATCACATATATACAACATCTATTAACAATATCCACCAATTTGTAATATCACCTTTGAATATTCAATAAACCACTATAACACAGCGACACAATAACACTTGCACAATGCTTCAATGCACAAGGAATGTATATGAACACAGCTCAACTCACACACTAATTATCACTATGAATCCGAACGAAATGAATATATTCCAAACTGGTAAGATTTAAACACAGTGCACTTTCACTTAAACACTTCCACAATATAACAACTTGCAACACCAGCAAGATTTCACAATGTATTCTCACTAATACACGTCACAATGTAACAACTTGCAACACAAGCAAGTATACACCTTGTACTTTCACTGTACAATAACTTATTATATAAGTTCACTTTATAACACAATCACTATTCGAAATATTCACATATAAATCCAAACACTATAATTTATATCCTTTGAATCACTAAAGCCACTCTACTTACCAGTTGGAATATTTAATCCTAGTTAACTGTTCAATGGTCCACATAAAACTGACGAAGTTTCTCTATCTTGAGCTGCCTTATATACTACGATATGGAACGGTCCATTACACGTGAAGGGGTGAAAATCAAGACTATACCAAAATTAGGGGTGTTTTAAGTAATAGATGGTGCTCCAACTATGGAGAAACTTGTATACATATCGAAACACAATTAACAGGGAAAGACAACTGGAGTTTCACATCAAAATAAATATACTATGACCGATTTTCGTTACACTACCCACGCCTCAAAAATCATGCGTCCTCGCATGACTCCTTGAATACATCTGACATGCTGAGAAATCATCTATCAAAGTGGTCATTTTTCATACCCAAACTCTTACCATAGTGCAGTCACTATTTCCATTGGACATATCTTCTGACCACAATGTCAGCCTATTATTTTGTCCATCAGGTTTCAACTGATGACATCACAAGGCACAACCCGTAGAAACAAAGTCTACCTATGTCCTAATTCCTATCAGCCATATCAAAATACATTAAACTTTCTTCCTATACACAAACACTATTCACAGTATATTTCTCCTTATTCCGAATAAAACTTTTTAAAACTTCCCACTTCAAAATATCTGTTTCCAACATGAACCTTTTTCCTATTATCGTCTGTAATTTTGAGTGTCACTACCAAAGAATAAATTTGACAAGTTCCTAACAAATTTTGCCTCTGCAGCGGCCCCAAGGAGCCTACTCTTATCGAAATCTACAGGAGGGGTCTTTTACATGCACAGGGTGTGACATTTTCCTGTACATGGGGCCTCGGATTTAACGTCCCCATCCGACGGACTCACATTTAACTATGTACACTATATACACTACATGCACTACAAAACTACAAACTGTCTATATACACATATGTATACATTGATCCTTTACCCCAAAATGCTTCCTCTTTTCAGATTCACGATTACTTTCTCCCAAACACTACAGTATCTCTTATTAATTCAACACCATCTTTAATTCCTGAATCATTTTCCTTTTGTTAAGAATAAGATGATAAATTTGCACAAAACTTTGTCTGAAACAATGTTCCAATTTTTCAATTTCACTGGATAAAAGTCCAATTTCCAAATCAAACAGATTCTCTGCCATTTCAATATGAACTAACTAAATGTTCCTTCTTACTAAAAATGTACAAGACTTTGACTACAAACACAACTATCATATTACAACTGGTTCAATCATATAAATATTTACAGTAGCAAAATCAACACATAAAATCCCACCGCTGCCACCAAATTTGTAACGTGTAACCGGACGATCAATGGATCCGTATCTGAATAATTCAGGATTTCAAGTGTTCAACCTAAATTTGCACCACAACAAGTTGTCCTATTTAAAACATTTAACACACCCTTAGATGAATTCACAATGTCAAATATATAAGCTACACAATGCACATAAACTAAATTACAAGGTGAAGTTCCTCATTCACTTTGTATAAACACAATGCCTTATTATAGAATATATACACACAATGTCACTATGCAATCACTTTGCAACATGTATTAAGCCTGAGTATTCACAATGTCACTAATATATCACTATGCAACATGCATCAGACACTTTATTACACAATGTCACCAACGGATTACTATGCAACATGCATCAATTTATATCACACAAAACGTATAAACACATTATCACATATATACAACATCTATTAACAATATCCACCAATTTGTAATATCACCTTTGAATATTCAATAAACCACTATAACACAGCGACACAATAACACTTGCACAATGCTTCAATGCACAAGGAATGTATATGAACACAGCTCAACTCACACACTAATTATCACTATGAATCCGAACGAAATGAATATATTCCAAACTGGTAAGATTTAAACACAGTGCACTTTCACTTAAACACTTCCACAATATAACAACTTGCAACACCAGCAAGATTTCACAATGTATTCTCACTAATACACGTCACAATGTAACAACTTGCAACACAAGCAAGTATACACCTTGTACTTTCACTGTACAATAACTTATTATATAAGTTCACTTTATAACACAATCACTATTCGAAATATTCACATATAAATCCAAACACTATAATTTATATCCTTTGAATCACTAAAGCCACTCTACTTACCAGTTGGAATATTTAATCCTAGTTAACTGTTCAATGGTCCACATAAAACTGACGAAGTTTCTCTGTCTTGAGCTGCCTTATATACTACGATATGGAACGGTCCATTACACGTGAAGGGGTGAAAATCAAGACTATACCAAAATTAGGGGTGTTTTAAGTTATAGATGGTGCTCCAACTATGGAGAAACTTGTATACATATCGAAACACAATTAACAGGGAAAGACAACTGGAGTTTCACATCAAAATAAATATACTATGACCGATTTTCGTTACAATAAAATTGATGTTAATAATTTAGAAAGAAATTGTTGGTAGACCAAGACAGGATGAATGCTAAACACTATGTGTTGCCCACTAACAGGATGAATGTTAGACACTGTATGATGCACACTAGACATCTATTGGTTATTTGTGTTGTTGGATTGTTGTGTCATTGACGTTTATCCCACACCTCCATTTACTCGTACGTTGTGAGTTGTCCACTAGATGTCTATTGGTTATTTGTGTTGTTGGATCGTTGTCTTATTGATGTTTATCCCACATCTCCTTTTACTCGTACGTAGTGTGTTGTCCACTAGATGTCTATTGGTTATTTGTGTTGTTGGATTGTTGTCTCATTGACGTATATCCCACATCTCCTTTTACTCGTACGTAGTGTGTTGTCCACTTAATTTCTATTGGTTATTTGTGTTGTTGGATATTTGTCTTATTGATGTTTATCCCACATCTCCTTTTACTCGTACGTAGTGTGTTGTCCACTAGATGTCTATTGGTTATTTGTGTTGTTGGATTGTTGTCTTATTGATGTTTATCTCACACCTCCTTTTACTCGTACGTTGTGTGTTGTACACTAGATGTCTATTGGTTATTTGTGTTGTTGGATCGTTGTCTCATTGACGTATATCCCACATCTCCTTTTACTCGTACGTAGTGTGTTGTCCACTAAATTTCTATTGGTTATTCGTGTTGTTGGATATTTGTCTTATTGATGTTTATCCCACATCTCCTTTTACTCGTACGTTGTGTGTTGTCCACTAGATGTATATTGGTTATTTGTGTTGTTGGATTGTTGTCTTATTGATGTTTATCCCACATCTCCTTTTACTCGTACGTTGTGTGTTGTACACTAGATGTCTATTGGTTATTTGTGTTGTTGGATCGTTGTCTTATTGATGTTTATCCCACATCTCCTTTTACTCGTACGTAGTGTGTTGTCCACTAAATTTCTATTGGTTATTTGTGTTGTTGGATATTTGTCTTATTGATGTTTATCCCACATCTCCTTTTACTCGTACGTAGTGTGTTGTCCACTAGATGTCTATTGGTTATTTGTGTTGTTGGATTGTTGTCTTATTGATGTTTATCTCACACCTCCTTTTACTCGTACGTTGTGTGTTGTACACTAGATGTCTTTTGGTTATTTGTGTTGTTGGATCGTTGTCTCATTGACGTATATCCCATATCTCCTTTTACTCGTACGTAGTGTGTTGTCCACTAAATTTCTATTGGTTATTCGTGTTGTTGGATATTTGTCTTATTGATGTTTATCCCAGATCTCCTATTACTCGTACGTTGTGTGTTGTCCACTAGATGTCTATTGGTTATTTGTGTTGTTGGATTGTTGTCTTATTGATGTTTATCCCACATCTCCTTTTACTCGTACGTAGTGTGTTGTCCACTAGATGTCTATTGGTTATTTGTGTTGTTGGATTGTTGTCTTATTGATGTTTATCTCACACCTCCTTTTACTCGTACGTTGTGTGTTGTACACTAGATGTCTTTTGGTTATTTGTGTTGTTGGATCGTTGTCTCATTGACGTATATCCCATATCTCCTTTTACTCGTACGTAGTGTGTTGTTCACTAAATTTCTATTGGTTATTCGTGTTGTTGGATATTTGTCTTATTGATGTTTATCCCAGATCTCCTTTTACTCGTACGTTGTGTGTTGTCCACTAGATGTCTATTGGTTATTTGTGTTGTTGGATTGTTGTCTTATTGATGTTTATCCCACATCTCCTTTTACTCGTACGTTGTGTGTTGTACACTAGATGTCTATTCGTTATTTGTGTTGTTGGATCGTTGTCTTATTGATGTTCATCCCACATCTCCTTTTACTCGTACGTAGTGTGTTGTCCACTAGATGTCTATTGGTTATTTGTGTTGTTGGATTGTTGTCTCATTGATTGTCATCCCACATCTCCTTTTACTCGTACGTTGTGTGTTGTACACTAGATGTCTATTGGTTATTTGTATTGTTGGATTTTTGTCTTATTGATGTTTATCTCACATCTCCTTTTACTCGTACGTAGTGTGTTGTCCACTAGATGTCTATTGGTTATTTGTGTTGTTGGATTGTTGTCTGATTGATGTTTATCCCACATCTTCTTTTACTCGTTCGTTGTGTATTGTCCTCTAGATGTCTATTGGTTATTTGTGTTGTTGGATTGTTGTCTTATTGATGTTTATCTCACATCTCCTTTTACTCGTACGCAGTGTGTTGTCCACTAGATGCCTATTGGTTATTTGTGTTGTTGGATTGTTGTCTGATTGATGTTTATCCCACACCTCCTTTTACTCGTACGTTGTGTGTTGTCCTTTAGATGTCTATTGGTTATTTGTGTTGTTGGATTGTTGTCTTATTGATGTTTATCCCAGATCTCCTTTTACTCGTACGTTGTGTTGTCCACTAGACATCTATTGGTTATTCGTGTTGTTGGATTGTTGTCTCATTGACGTTTATCCCACACCTCCTTTTTCCTCGTACGTTGTGTGTTGTCCACTATATGTCTATTGGTTGTTTGTGTTGTTGAATCGTTGGCTCATTGACATTACTCGTACGGTGTGTGTTGTCCAGTATACATCTATTGGTTATTTGTGTTAATGGATTGTTGTCTCATTGACGTATATCCCACATCTCCTTTTGCTTGTACGGTGTTTGTTGTCCACTAGACATCTATTAGTTATTTGTGTTAATGGATTGTTGTCTCACTGATGTATATCCCACATCTCATTTTACTCGTACGTTGTGTATTGTACACTAGACATCTATTGGTTATTTGTGTTTATGGATTGTTGTCTCATTGTCATATATCCCACATCTCCTTTTACTCGTACGTAGTCTGTAGTCCACTAAATGTCTCTTGGTTGTTTGTGTTGTTGGATCGTTGTCTCATTGACGTTTATCCCACATCTCCTTTTACTCGTACGTTGTGTGTTGTCCACTAGATGTCTATTGGATATTTGTGTTGTTGGATTGTTGTGTCATTGACGTATATCCCACACCTCCGTTTAATCATACGTTGTGTGTTGTCCACTAGACATCTATTGGTTATTTGTGTTAATGGATCGTTGTCTCATTGACGTATATCCCACACCTCCTTTTACTCGGAAGTTGTGTGTTGTCCACTAGGCATCTATTGGTTATTTGTGTTGTTGGATTGTTGTCTCATTGACGTATATCCCACATCTCCTTTTACTCGTACGTAGTCTGTTGTCCACTAAATGTCTATTGGTTTTTAGTGTTGTTTAATTGTAGTCTCATTGACATATATCCCACACCTCCTTTTACTCGTACGTTGTGTGTTGTCCACTACACATTTATTGGTTGTTTGTGTTGTTGGGTCGTTGTCTCATTAACGTTTATTCCACATCTCCTTTTACTCGTACGTAGTGTGTTGTCCACTAAATTTCTATTGGTTATTCGTGTTGTTGGATATTTGTCTTATTGATGTTTATCCCACATCTCCTTTTACTCGTACGTTGTGTGTTGTCCACTAGATGTATACTGGTTATTTGTGTTGTTGGATTGTTGTCTTATTGATGTTTATCCCACATCTCCTTTTACTCGTACGTTGTGTGTTGTACACTAGATGTCTATTGGTTATTTGTGTTGTTGGATCGTTGTCTTATTGATGTTCATCCCACATCTCCTTTTACTCGTACGTAGTGTGTTGTCCACTAGATGTCTATTGGTTATTTGTGTTGTTGGATTGTTCGCTTATTGATGTTTATCCCACACCTCCTTTTACTCGTACGTAGTGTGTTGTCCACTAGATGTCTATTGGTTATTTGTGTTGTTGGATTGTTGTCTCATTGATTGTCATCCCACATCTCTTTTTACTCGTACGTTGTGTGTTGTACACTAGATGTCTATTGGTTATTTGTGTTGTTGGATTTTTGTCTTATTGATGTTTATCTCACATCTCCTTTTACTCGTACGTAGTGTGTTGTCCACTAGATGTCTATTGGTTATTTGTGTTGTTGGATTGTTGTCTGATTGATGTTTATCCCACATCTTATTTTACTCGTTCGTTGTGTATTGTCCTCTAGATGTCTATTGGTTATTTGTGTTGTTGGATTGTTGTCTTATTGATGTTTATCTCACATCTCCTTTTACTCGTACGCAGTGTGTTGTCCACTAGATGCCTATTGGTTATTTGTGTTGTTGGATTGTTGTCTGATTGATGTTTATCCCACACCTCCTTTTACTCGTACGTTGTGTGTTGTCCTTTAGATGTCTATTGGTTATTTGTGTTGTTGGATTGTTGTCTTATTGATGTTTATCCCAGATCTCCTTTTACTCGTACGTTGTGTTGTCCACTAGACATCTATTGGTTATTCGTGTTGTTGGATTGTTGTCTCATTGACGTTTATCCCACACCTCCTTTTTCCTCGTACGTTGTGTGTTGTCCACTATATGTCTATTGGTTGTTTGTGTTGTTGGATCGTTGGCTCATTGACATTACTCGTACGGTGTGTGTTGTCCAGTATACATCTATTGGTTATTTGTGTTAATGGATTGTTGTCTCATTGACGTATATCCCACATCTCCTTTTGCTTGTACGGTGTTTGTTGTCCACTAGACATCTATTAGTTATTTGTGTTAATGGATTGTTGTCTCACTGATGTATATCCCACACCTCATTTTACTCGTACGTTGTGTATTGTACACTAGACATCTATTGGTTATTTGTGTTTATGGATTGTTGTCTCATTGTCATATATCCCACATCTCCTTTTACTCGTACGTAGTCTGTTGTCCACTAAATGTCTCTTGGTTGTTTGTGTTGTTGGATCGTTGTCTCATTGACGTTTATCCCACATCTCCTTTTACTCGTACGTTGTGTGTTGTCCACTAGATGTCTATTGGATATTTGTGTTGTTGGATTGTTGTGTCATTGACGTATATCCCACACCTCCGTTTATCATACGTTGTGTGTTGTCCACTAGACATCTATTGGTTATTTGTGTTAATGGATCGTTGTCTCATTGACGTATATCCCACACCTCCTTTTACTCGGAAGTTGTGTGTTGTCCACTAGGCATCTATTGGTTATTTGTGTTGTTGGATTGTTGTCTCATTGACGTATATCCCACATCTCCTTTTACTCGTACGTAGTCTGTTGTCCACTAAATGTCTATTGGTTTTTAGTGTTGTTTAATTGTAGTCTCATTGACATATATCCCACACCTCCTTTTACTCGTACGTTGTGTGTTGTCCACTACACATTTATTGGTTGTTTGTGTTGTTGGGTCGTTGTCTCATTAACGTTTATTCCACATCTCCTTTTACTCGTACGTAGTGTGTTGTCCACTAAATTTCTATTGGTTATTCGTGTTGTTGGATATTTGTCTTATTGATGTTTATCCCACATCTCCTTTTACTCGTACGTTGTGTGTTGTCCACTAGATGTATACTGGTTATTTGTGTTGTTGGATTGTTGTCTTATTGATGTTTATCCCACATCTCCTTTTACTCGTACGTTGTGTGTTGTACACTAGATGTCTATTGGTTATTTGTGTTGTTGGATCGTTGTCTTATTGATGTTCATCCCACATCTCCTTTTACTCGTACGTAGTGTGTTGTCCACTAGATGTCTATTGGTTATTTGTGTTGTTGGATTGTTCGCTTATTGATGTTTATCCCACACCTCCTTTTACTCGTACGTAGTGTGTTGTCCACTAGATGTCTATTGGTTATTTGTGTTGTTGGATTTTTGTCTCATTGATTGTCATCCCACATCTCTTTTTACTCGTACGTTGTGTGTTGTACACTAGATGTCTATTGGTTATTTGTGTTGTTGGATTTTTGTCTTATTGATGTTTATCTCACATCTCCTTTTACTCGTACGTAGTGTGTTGTCCACTAGATGTCTATTGGTTATTTGTGTTGTTGGATTGTTGTCTGATTGATGTTTATCCCACATCTTCTTTTACTCGTTCGTTGTGTATTGTCCTCTAGATGTCTATTGGTTATTTGTGTTGTTGGATTGTTGTCTTATTGATGTTTATCTCACATCTCCTTTTACTCGTACGCAGTGTGTTGTCCACTAGATGCCTATTGGTTATTTGTGTTGTTGGATTGTTGTCTGATTGATGTTTATCCCACACCTCCTTTTACTCGTACGTTGTGTGTTGTCCTTTAGATGTCTATTGGTTATTTGTGTTGTTGGATTGTTGTCTTATTGATGTTTATCCCAGATCTCCTTTTACTCGTACGTTGTGTTGTCCACTAGACATCTATTGGTTATTCGTGTTGTTGGATTGTTGTCTCATTGACGTTTATCCCACACCTCCTTTTTCCTCGTACGTTGTGTGTTGTCCACTATATGTCTATTGGTTGTTTGTGTTGTTGGATCGTTGGCTCATTGACATGACTCGTACGGTGTGTGTTGTCCAGTATACATCTATTGGTTATTTGTGTTAATGGATTGTTGTCTCATTGACGTATATCCCACATCTCCTTTTGCTTGTACGGTGTTTGTTGTCCACTAGACATCTATTAGTTATTTGTGTTAATGGATTGTTGTCTCACTGATGTATATCCCACACCTCATTTTACTCGTACGTTGTGTATTGTACACTAGACATCTATTGGTTATTTGTGTTTATGGATTGTTGTCTCATTGTCATATATCCCACATCTCCTTTTACTCGTACGTAGTCTGTTGTCCACTAAATGTCTATTGGTTATTTGTGTTAATGGATTGTTGTCTCATTGTCATATATCCCACATCTCCTTTTACTCGTACGTTGTGTGTTGTCCACTAGATGTCTATTGGATATTTGTGTTGTTGGATTGTTGTGTCATTGACGTATATCCCACACCTCCGTTTAATCATACGTTGTGTGTTGTCCACTAGACATCTATTGGTTATTTGTGTTAATGGATCGTTGTCTCATTGACGTATATCCCACACCTCCTTTTACTCGGAAGTTGTGTGTTGTCCACTAGGCATCTATTGGTTATTTGTGTTGTTGGATTGTTGTCTCATTGACGTATATCCCACATCTCCTTTTACTCGTACGTAGTCTGTTGTCCACTAAATGTCTATTGGTTTTTAGTGTTGTTTAATTGTAGTCTCATTGACATATATCCCACACCTCCTTTTACTCGTACGTTGTGTGTTGTCCACTACACATTTATTGGTTGTTTGTGTTGTTGGGTCGTTGTCTCATTAACGTTTATTCCACATCTCCTTTTACTCGTACGTAGTGTGTTGTCCACTAAATTTCTATTGGTTATTCGTGTTGTTGGATATTTGTCTTATTGATGTTTATCCCACATCTCCTTTTACTCGTACGTTGTGTGTTGTCCACTAGATGTATACTGGTTATTTGTGTTGTTGGATTGTTGTCTTATTGATGTTTATCCCACGTCTCCTTTTACTCGTACGTTGTGTGTTGTACACTAGATGTCTATTGGTTATTTGTGTTGTTGGATCGTTGTCTTATTGATGTTCATCCCACATCTCCTTTTACTCGTACGTAGTCTGTTGTCCACTAAATGTCTATTGGTTTTTAGTGTTGTTTGATTGTAGTCCCATTGACATATATCCCACACCTCCTTTTACTCGTACGTTGTGTGTTGTCCACTACACATTTATTGGTTGTTTGTGTTGTTGGGTCGTTGTCTCATTAACGTTTATTCCACATCTCCTTTTACTCGTACGTAGTGTGTTGTCCACTAAATTTCTATTGGTTATTCGTGTTGTTGGATTGTTGTCTTATTGATGTTTATCCCACATCTCCTTTTACTCGTACGTTGTGTGTTGTATACTAGATGTCTATTGGTTATTTGTGTTGTTGGATTGTTGTCTGATTGATGTTTATCCCACACCTCCTTTTACTCGTACGTTGTGTGTTGTCCTTTAGATGTCTATTGGTTATTTGTGTTGTTGGATTGTTGTCTTATTGATGTTTATCCCAGATCTCCTTTTACTCGTACGTTGTGTTGTCCACTAGACATCTATTGGTTATTCGTGTTGTTGGATTGTTGTCTCATTGACGTTTATCCCACACCTCCTTTTTCCTCGTACGTTGTGTGTTGTCCACTATATGTCTATTGGTTGTTTGTGTTGTTGGATCGTTGGCTCATTGACATGACTCGTACGGTGTGTGTTGTCCAGTATACATCTATTGGTTATTTGTGTTAATGGATTGTTGTCTCATTGACGTATATCCCACATCTCCTTTTGCTTGTACGGTGTTTGTTGTCCACTAGACATCTATTAGTTATTTGTGTTAATGGATTGTTGTCTCACTGATGTATATCCCACACCTCATTTTACTCGTACGTTGTGTATTGTACACTAGACATCTATTGGTTATTTGTGTTTATGGATTGTTGTCTCATTGTCATATATCCCACATCTCCTTTTACTCGTACGTAGTCTGTTGTCCACTAAATGTCTATTGGTTATTTGTGTTAATGGATTGTTGTCTCATTGTCATATATCCCACATCTCCTTTTACTCGTACGTTGTGTGTTGTCCACTAGATGTCTATTGGATATTTGTGTTGTTGGATAGTTGTGTCATTGACGTATATCCCACACCTCCTTTTACTCGTACGTTGTGTGTTGTCCACTAGACATCTATTGGTTATTTGTGTTAATGGATCGTTGTCTCATTGACGTATATCCCACACCTCCTTTTACTCGGAAGTTGTGTGTTGTCCACTAGGCATCTATTGGTTATTTGTGTTGTTGGATTGTTGTCTCATTGACGTATATCCCACATCTCCTTTTACTCGTACGTAGTCTGTTGTCCACTAAATGTCTATTGGTTTTTAGTGTTGTTTAATTGTAGTCTCATTGACATATATCCCACACCTCCTTTTACTCGTACGTTGTGTGTTGTCCACTACACATTTATTGGTTGTTTGTGTTGTTGGGTCGTTGTCTCATTAACGTTTATTTCACATCTCCTTTTACTCGTACGTAGTGTGTTGTCCACTAAATTTCTATTGGTTATTCGTGTTGTTGGATATTTGTCTTATTGATGTTTATCCCACATCTCCTTTTACTCGTACGTTGTGTGTTGTCCACTAGATGTATACTGGTTATTTGTGTTGTTGGATTGTTGTCTTATTGATGTTTATCCCACGTCTCCTTTTACTCGTACGTTGTGTGTTGTACACTAGATGTCTATTGGTTATTTGTGTTGTTGGATCGTTGTCTTATTGATGTTCATCCCACATCTCCTTTTACTCGTACGTAGTCTGTTGTCCACTAGATGTCTATTGGTTTTTAGTGTTGTTTGATTGTAGTCCCATTGACATATATCCCACACCTCCTTTTACTCGTACGTTGTGTGTTGTCCACTACACATTTATTGGTTGTTTGTGTTGTTGGGTCGTTGTCTCATTAACGTTTATTCCACATCTCCTTTTACTCGTACGTAGTGTGTTGTCCACTTAATTTCTATTGGTTATTCGTGTTGTTGGATTGTTGTCTTATTGATGTTTATCCCACATCTCCTTTTACTCGTACGTTGTGTGTTGTATACTAGATGTCTATTGGTTATTTGTGTTGTTGGATCGTTGTCTTATTGATGTTCATCCCACATCTCCTTTTACTCGTACGTAGTGTGTTGTCCACTAGATGTCTATTGGTTATTTGTGTTGTTGGATTGTTCGCTTATTGATGTTTATCCCACACCTCCTTTTACTCGTACGTAGTGTTTTGTCCACAAGATGTCTATTGGTTATTTGTGTTGTTGGATTGTTGTCTCATTGATTGTCATCCCACATCTCCTTTTACTCGTACGTTGTGTGTTGTACACTAGATGTCTATTGGTTATTTGTGTTGTTGGATTTTTGTCTTATTGATGTTTATCTCACATCTCCTTTTACTCGTACGTAGTGTGTTGTCCACTAGATGTCTATTGGTTATTTGTGTTGTTGGATTGTTGTCTGATTGATGTTTATCCCACATCTCCTTTTACTCGTTCGTTGTGTATTGTCCTCTAGATGTCTATTGGTTATTTGTGTTGTTGGATTGTTGTCTTATTGATGTTTATCTCACATCTCCTTTTACTCGTACGCAGTGTGTTGTCCACTAGATGCCTATTGGTTATTTGTGTTGTTGGATTGTTGTCTGATTGATGTTTATCCCACACCTCCTTTTACTCGTACGTTGTGTGTTGTCCTTTAGATGTCTATTGGTTATTTGTGTTGTTGGATTGTTGTCTTATTGATGTTTATCCCAGATCTCCTTTTACTCGTACGTTGTGTTGTCCACTAGACATCTATTGGTTATTCGTGTTGTTGGATTGTTGTCTCATTGACGTTTATCCCACACCTCCTTTTTCCTCGTACGTTGTGTGTTGTCCACTATATGTCTATTGGTTGTTTGTGTTGTTGGATCGTTGGCTCATTGACATTACTCGTACGGTGTGTGTTGTCCAGTATACATCTATTGGTTATTTGTGTTAATGGATTGTTGTCTCATTGACGTATATCCCACATCTCCTTTTGCTTGTACGGTGTTTGTTGTCCACTAGACATCTATTAGTTATTTGTGTTAATGGATTGTTGTCTCACTGATGTATATCCCACACCTCATTTTACTCGTACGTTGTGTATTGTACACTAGACATCTATTGGTTATTTGTGTTTATGGATTGTTGTCTCATTGTCATATATCCCACATCTCCTTTTACTCGTACGTAGTCTGTTGTCCACTAAATGTCTATTGGTTGTTTGTGTTGCTGGATCGTTGTCTCATTGACGTTTATCCCACATCTCCTTTTACACGTACGTTGTGTGTTGTCCACTAGATGTCTATTGGATATTTGTGTTGTTGGATTGTTGTGTCATTGACGTATATCCCACACCTCCGTTTAATCATACGTTGTGTGTTGTCCACTAGACATCTATTGGTTATTTGTGTTAATGGATCGTTGTCTCATTGACGTATATCCCACACCTCCTTTTACTCGGAAGTTGTGTGTTGTCCACTAGGCATCTATTGGTTATTTGTGTTGATGGATTGTTGTCTCATTGTCATATATCCCACATCTCCTTTTACTCGTACGTAGTCTGTTGTCCACTAAATGTCTATTGGTTTTTAGTGTTGTTTAATTGTAGTCTCATTGACATATATCCCACACCTCCTTTTACTCGTACGTTGTGTGTTGTCCACTACACATTTATTGGTTGTTTGTGTTGTTGGGTCGTTGTCTCATTAACGTTTATTCCACATCTCCTTTTACTCGTACGTAGTGTGTTGTCCACTAAATTTCTATTGGTTATTCGTGTTGTTGGATATTTGTCTTATTGATGTTTATCCCACATCTCCTTTTACTCGTACGTTGTGTGTTGTCCACTAGATGTATATTGGTTATTTGTGTTGTTGGATTGTTGTCTTATTGATGTTTATCCCACATCTCCTTTTACTCGTACGTTGTGTGTTGTACACTAGATGTCTATTGGTTATTTGTGTTGTTGAATCGTTGTCTTATTGATGTTCATCCCACATCTCCTTTTACTCGTACGTAGTGTGTTGTCCACTAGATGTCTATTGGTTATTTGTGTTGTTGGATTGTTCGCTTATTGATGTTTATCCCACACCTCCTTTTACTCGTACGTAGTGTGTTGTCCACTAGATGTCTATTGGTTATTTGTGTTGTTGGATTGTTGTCTCATTGATTGTCATCCCACATCTCCTTTTACTCGTACGTTGTGTGTTGTACACTAGATGTCTATTGGTTATTTGTGTTGTTGGATTTTTGTCTTATTGATGTTTATCTCACATCTCCTTTTACTCGTAGGTAGTGTGTTGTCCACTAGATGTCTATTGGTTATTTGTGTTGTTGGATTGTTGTCTCATTGATTGTCATCCCACATCTCCTTTTACTCGTACGTTGTGTGTTGTACACTAGATGTCTATTGGTTATTTGTGTTGTTGGATTTTTGTCTTATTGATGTTTATCTCACATCTCCTTTTACTCGTACGTAGTGTGTTGTCCACTAGATATCTATTGGTTATTTGTGTTGTTGGATTGTTGTCTGATTGATGTTTATCCCACATCTCCTTTTACTCGTTCGTTGTGTATTGTCCTCTAGATGTCTATTGGTTATTTGTGTTGTTGAATTGTTGTCTTATTGATGTTTATCTCACATCTCCTTTTACTCGTACGCAGTGTGTTGTCCACTAGATGCCTATTGGTTATTTGTGTTGTTGGATTGTTGTCTGATTGATGTTTATCCCACACCTCCTTTTACTCGTACGTTGTGTGTTGTCCTTTAGATGTCTATTAGTTATTTGTGTTGTTGGATTGTTGTCTTATTGATGTTTATCCCAGATCTCCTTTTACTCGTACGTTGTGTTGTCCACTAGACATCTATTGGTTATTCGTGTTGTTGGATTGTTGTCTCATTGACGTTTATCCCACACCTCCTTTTTCCTCGTACGTTGTGTGTTGTCCACTATATGTCTATTGGTTGTTTGTGTTGTTGGATCGTTGGTTCATTGACATTACTCGTACGGTGTGTGTTGTCCAGTATACATCTATTGGTTATTTGTGTTAATGGATTGTTGTCTCATTGACGTATATCCCACATCTCCTTTTGCTTGTACGGTGTTTGTTGTCCACTAGACATCTATTAGTTATTTGTGTTAATGGATTGTTGTCTCACTGATGTATATCCCACACCTCATTTTACTCGTACGTTGTGTATTGTACACTAGACATCTATTGGTTATTTGTGTTTATGGATTGTTGTCTCATTGTCATATATCCCACATCTCCTTTTACTCGTACGTAGTCTGTTGTCCACTAAATGTCTATTGGTTGTTTGTGTTGTTGGATCGTTGTCTCATTGACGTTTATCCCACATCTCCTTTTACTCGTACGTTGTGTGTTGTCCACTAGATGTCTATTGGATATTTGTGTTGTTGGATTGTTGTGTCATTGACGTATATCCCACACCTCCGTTTAATCATACGTTGTGTGTTGTCCACTAGACATCTATTGGTTATTTGTGTTAATGGATCGTTGTCTCATTGACGTATATCCCACACCTCCTTTTACTCGGAAGTTGTGTGTTGTCCACTAGGCATCTATTGGTTATTTGTGTTGATGGATTGTTGTCTCATTGTCATATATCCCACATCTCCTTTTACTCGTACGTAGTCTGTTGTCCACTAAATGTCTATTGGTTTTTAGTGTTGTTTGATTGTAGTCTCATTGACATATATCCCACACCTCCTTTTACTCGTACGTTGTGTGTTGTCCACTACACATTTATTGGTTGTTTGTGTTGTTGGGTCGTTGTCTCATTAACGTTTATTCCACATCTCCTTTTACTCGTACGTAGTGTGTTGTCCACTAAATTTCTATTGGTTATTCGTGTTGTTGGATATTTGTCTTATTGATGTTTATCCCACATCTCCTTTTACTCGTACGTTGTGTGTTGTCCACTAGATGTATATTGGTTATTTGTGTTGTTGGATTGTTGTCTTATTGATGTTTATCCCACATCTCCTTTTACTCGTACGTTGTGTGTTGTACACTAGATGTCTATTGGTTATTTGTGTTGTTGAATCGTTGTCTTATTGATGTTCATCCCACATCTCCTTTTACTCGTACGTAGTGTGTTGTCCACTAGATGTCTATTGGTTATTTGTGTTGTTGGATTGTTCGCTTATTGATGTTTATCCCACACCTCCTTTTACTCGTACGTAGTGTGTTGTCCACTAGATGTCTATTGGTTATTTGTGTTGTTGGATTGTTGTCTCATTGATTGTCATCCTACATCTCCTTTTACTCGTACGTTGTGTGTTGTACACTAGATGTCTATTGGTTATTTGTGTTGTTGGATTGTTGTCTGATTGATGTTTATCCCACATCTCCTTTTACTCGTTCGTTGTGTATTGTCCTCTAGATGTCTATTGGTTATTTGTGTTGTTGGATTGTTGTCTTATTGATGTTTATCTCACATCTCCTTTTACTCGTACGCAGTGTGTTTTCCACTAGATGCCTATTGGTTATTTGTGTTGTTGGATTGTTGTCTGATTGATGTTTATCCCACACCTCCTTTTACTCGTACGTTGTGTGTTGTCCTTTAGATGTCTATTGGTTATTTGTGTTGTTGGATTGTTGTCTTATTGATGTTTATCCCAGATCTCCTTTTACTCGTACGTTGTGTTGTCCACTAGACATCTATTGGTTATTCGTGTTGTTGGATTGTTGTCTCATTGACGTTAATCCCACACCTCCTTTTTCCTCGTACGTTGTGTGTTGTCCACTATATGTCTATTGGTTGTTTGTGTTGTTGGATCGTTGGCTCATTGACATTACTCTTACGGTGTGTGTTGTCCAGTATACATCTATTGGTTATTTGTGTTAATGGATTGTTGTCTCATTGACGTATATCCCACATCTCCTTTTGCTTGTACGGTGTTTGTTGTCCACTAGACATCTATTAGTTATTTGTGTTAATGGATTGTTGTCTCACTGATGTATATCCCACACCTCATTTTACTCGTACGTTGTGTATTGTACACTAGACATCTATTGGTTATTTGTGTTTATGGATTGTTGTCTCATTGTCATATATCCCACATCTCCTTTTACTCGTACGTAGTCTGTTGTCCACTAAATGTCTATTGGTTGTTTGTGTTGTTGGATCGTTGTCTCATTGACGTTTATCCCACATCTCCTTTTACTCGTACGTTGTGTGTTGTCCACTAGATGTCTATTGGATATTTGTGTTGTTGGATTGTTGTGTCATTGACGTATATCCCACACCTCCGTTTAATCATACGTTGTGTGTTGTCCACTAGACATCTATTGGTTATTTGTGTTAATGGATCGTTGTCTCATTGACGTATATCCCACACCTCCTTTTACTCGGAAGTTGTGTGTTGTCCACTAGGCATCTATTGGTTATTTGTGTTGATGGATTGTTGTCTCATTGTCATATATCCCACATCTCCTTTTACTCGTACGTAGTCTGTTGTCCACTAAATGTCTATTGGTTTTTAGTGTTGTTTGATTGTAGTCTCATTGACATATATCCCACACCTCCTTTTACTCGTACGTTGTGTGTTGTCCACTACACATTTATTGGTTGTTTGTGTTGTTGGGTCGTTGTCTCATTAACGTTTATTCCACATCTCCTTTTACTCGTACGTAGTGTGTTGTCCACTAAATTTCTATTGGTTATTCGTGTTGTTGGATATTTGTCTTATTGATGTTTATCCCACATCTCCTTTTACTCGTACGTTGTGTGTTGTCCACTAGATGTATATTGGTTATTTGTGTTGTTGGATTGTTGTCTTATTGATGTTTATCCCACATCTCCTTTTACTCGTACGTAGTGTGTTGTCCACTAGATGTCTATTGGTTATTTGTGTTGTTGGATCGTTGTCTTATTGATGTTCATCCCACATCTCCTTTTACTCGTACGTAGTGTGTTGTCCACTAGATGTCTATTGGTTATTTGTGTTGTTGGATTGTTCGCTTATTGATGTTTATCCCACACCTCCTTTTACTCGTACGTAGTGTGTTGTCCACTAGATGTCTATTGGTTATTTGTGTTGTTGGATTGTTGTCTCATTGATTGTCATCCCACATCTCCTTTTACTCGTACGTTGTGTGTTGTACACTAGATGTCTATTGGTTATTTGTGTTGTTGGATTTTTGTCTTATTGATGTTTATCTCACATCTCCTTTTACTCGTACGTAGTGTGTTGTCCACTAGATGTCTATTGGTTATTTGTGTTGTTGGATTGTTGTCTGATTGATGTTTATCCCACATCTCCTTTTACTCGTTCGTTGTGTATTGTCCTCTAGATGTCTATTGGTTATTTGTGTTGTTGGATTGTTGTCTTATTGATGTTTATCTCACATCTCCTTTTACTCGTACGCAGTGTGTTGTCCACTAGATGCCTATTGGTTATTTGTGTTGTTGGATTGTTGTCTGATTGATGTTTATCCCACACCTCCTTTTACTCGTACGTTGTGTGTTGTCCTTTAGATGTCTATTGGTTATTTGTGTTGTTGGATTGTTGTCTTATTGATGTTTATCCCAGATCTCCTTTTACTCGTACGTTGTGTTGTCCACTAGACATCTATTGGTTATTCGTGTTGTTGGATTGTTGTCTCATTGACGTTTATCCCACACCTCCTTTTTCCTCGTACGTTGTGTGTTGTCCACTATATGTCTATTGGTTGTTTGTGTTGTTGGATCGTTGGCTCATTGACATTACTCGTACGGTGTGTGTTGTCCAGTATACATCTATTGGTTATTTGTGTTAATGGATTGTTGTCTCATTGACGTATATCCCACATCTCCTTTTGCTTGTACGGTGTTTGTTGTCCACTAGAAATCTATTAGTTATTTGTGTTAATGGATTGTTGTCTCACTGATGTATATCCCACACCTCATTTTACTCGTTCGTTGTGTATTGTACACTAGACATCTATTGGTTATGTGTGTTTATGGATTGTTGTCTCATTGTCATATATCCCACATCTCCTTTTACTCGTACGTAGTCTGTTGTCCACTAAATGTCTATTGGTTGTTTGTGTTGTTGGATCGTTGTCTCATTGACGTTTATCCCACATCTCCTTTTACTCGTACGTTGTGTGTTGTCCACTTGATGTCTATTGGATATTTGTGTTGTTGGATTGTTGTGTCAATGACGTATATCCCACACCTCCGTTTAATCATACGTTGTGTGTTGTCCACTAGACATCTATTGGTTATTTGTGTTAATGGATCGTTGTCTCATTGACGTATATCCCACACCTCCTTTTACTCGGAAGTTGTGTGTTGTCCACTAGGCATCTATTGGTTATTTGTGTTGATGGATTGTTGTCTCATTGTCATATATCCCACATCTCCTTTTACTCGTACGTAGTCTGTTGTCCACTAAATGTCTATTGGTTTTTAGTGTTGTTTGATTGTAGTCTCATTGACATATATCCCACACCTCCTTTTACTCGTACGTTGTGTGTTGTCCACTACACATTTATTGGTTGTTTGTGTTGTTGGGTCGTTGTCTCATTAACGTTTATTCCACATCTCCTTTTACTCGTACGTTGTGTGTTGTCCACTAGATGTCTATTGGTTTTTTGTGTTGTTGGATTGTTGTGTCATTTACGTTTATCCTGGTGACACCTCATTTTACTCGTACGTTGTGTGTTGTCCACTACACATCTATTGGTTGTTTGTGTTGTTCGGTCGTTGACTCATTGACGTTTATTCCACATCTCCTTTTACTCGTACGTTGTGTGGTCCACAAGATGTCTATTGGTTATTTGTGTTGTGGGATTGTAGTCTCATTCACATATATCCCACACCTCCTTTTACTCGTACGTTGTGTGTTGTCCACTAGATGTCTATTGGTTATTTGTGTTGTTGGATTGTTGTCTGGTTGATTTTTATCCCACATCTCCTTTTACGCGTACGTAGTGTGTTGTCCACTAGATGTCTATTGGTTATTTGTGTTGTTGGATTGTTGTCTGATTGATGTTTATCCCACATCTCCTTTTACTCGTACGTTGTGTGTTGTCCACTAGATGTCTATTGGTTATTTGTGTTGTTGGATTGTTGTCTGATTGATGTTTATCCCACATCTCCTTTTACTCGTACGTTGTGTAGTCCACTAGACATCTACTGGTTATTTGTGTTGTTGGATTGTTGTCTCATTGACGTTTATCCCACACCTCCTTTTTCCTCGTACGTTGTGTGTTGTCCACTATATGTCTATTGGTTGTTTGTGTTGTTGGATCGTTGGCTCATTGACATTACTCGTACGGTGCGTGTTGTCCAGTATACATCTATTGGTTATTTGTGTTAATGGATTGTTGTCTCATTGACGTATATACCACATCTCCTTTTACTTGTACGCTGTGTGTTGTCCACTAGACATCTAATAGAGCTTTCTTACAAATTGACGAAAGGTACGAACGAACGGAAAGGGAGCACGTATTTCATTTCCCCAATAATAGTAAAAAGAGTCTTTGTTTGATCCAGTAAAACAGCATTCTTTTCTAAATCAAGTTTATTCTTCAAAAATAATAATATCGCAAATAATACACGATTTTAATATAATCAAACAGAGAAAAATAGTGTCAAATACACTTACGTCCGATACGTTACTTAGGTAAACCACTAGTACACACATTTCCGCGGGAATTTTTTAAGCACGAGTTTCACGATTAACTTTTCAATGGCATTATTGAAGTACGTTAGTCTTAATTAAACGACAAGATTAATATTTATTTTTATTTTATTATAGTACACTTTCAATTGTCAAAGTGGAATATCGAGATTTGATAATAAAAAATGATGCTACAATGTTTTTAAAAAGTAATGTTGAATAAATCTAGAAAAACATATTTTGTATATCAAGAAAAAAATATGCACCATATACATTGTGGATTTTATAATGACAAGTTAACAGTACACATGTTTTGAAGATAGACGCGAAGTTGTCACTTATCGTCCAGTGGCTAATATTTCATGAATGTTCAGGACTATAGGCAAAACCCAATTATTCGCTAAAATATTCGTTCCATTGCTGCGGTGCATCATATATACACATTTAGGGGGGCAATGAATATTACCAGAGGAGAGGCGATGATACAAAAGTTATTAAACGAGCACCAGCATAGGATATGGCAAAGTATGAAGATCACCTTTTTTATTCATTTTCATTTTATTATTTTGAGCGTTGCAAATTTTGAATCAAGGAAGTATTTGTGTTTTAATTTTTCTTATTTTTCTGTAAGGGAAGAAGACAATGTATTTGCTTTGACATTTTCTGGGTTTATACAGTGCAACATTGTAATATTGAAGAGAAGGGGAGGGGTCGGTTTTCAGTCTTTAAGGGGCATTTTATTCGTCTGACTACTAGACAAAATGCCAGGTGTATTTAGGATATTTTGTAGTGTAATCTCCTCCGACCTGGTGGTATCATATTTTAACCTATCGTACGTCCCGAAATTCTAAAAATTTCTCAAGAAAAGTCCAATTTAATAAGTGTCGTTGCATTTAGGATAATTGTCCGAAATTCCACGACTATTATTTAAATATGTCAAAATAAAGGATCCCTAAAAAGAGTCTTACGTATGATTCGTCAAGCATACGTACCTTTCGTCAATTTGTAAGAAAGCTCTATTAGTTATTTGTGTTAATCATGTTAATGGATTGTTGTCTCACTGACGTATATCCCACACTTCCTTTTACTCGTACGTTGTGTATTGTCCACTAGATGTCTGTTGGTTATTTGTGTTAATGGATTGTTGTCTCATTGTCATATATCCCACATCTCCTTTTACTCGTACGTTGTGTGTTGTCCACTAGATTTCTATTGGGTTTTTTTGTTGTTTGATTGTAGTTTCATTGACATATATCCCACACCTCCTTTTACTCGTACGTTGTGTGTTGTCCACTAGATGTCTATCGGTTGTTTGTGTTGTTGGGTCGTTGTCTCATTAACGTTTATTCCACATCTCCTTTTACTCGTACGTTGTGTGTTGTCCACTAGATGTCTATTGGTTATTTGTGTTGTTGGATTGTTGTGTCATTGGCGTTTATCCTGGTGACACCTCCTTTTACTCGTACGTTGTGTGTTGTCCACTACACATCTATTGTTTTTTTGTGTTGTTGGGTCGTTGTCTCATTGACGTTTATTCCACATCTCCTTTTACTCGTACGTTGTGTGTTGTCCACTAGGCATCTATTGGGTATTTGTGTTGTTTGATTGTAGTTTCATTGACATATATCCCACACCTCCTTTTACTCGTACGTTGGGTGTGTCCACTAGACGTTCCTTGGTTACTAGTGTTGTTCGGTTGTTGTCTCATTAACGTTTATTCCACATCTCCTTTTACTCGTACGTTGTGTGTTGTCCACTAGATGTCTATTGGTTATTTGTGTTGTTGGATTGTTGTCTCATTGACGTTTATCCTTGTGACATCTCCTTTTACTCGTACGTTGTGTGTTGTCCACTAGATGTCTATTGTTTTTTGTGTTGTTGGATTGTTGTGTCATTGACGTTTATCCTGGTGACACCTCCTTTTACTCGTACGTTGTGTGTTGTCCACTATAAGTCTATTGGTTATTTAATTGTGTTGTTGGATTGTTGTCTCATTGACGTTTATCCCACATCCCCTTTTACTCGTACGTTGTGTGTTGTCCACTATAAGTCTATTGGTTATTTAATTGTGTTGTTGGATTGTTGTCTCATTGACGTTTATCCCACATCCCCTTTTACTCGTACGTTGTGTGTTGTCCACTAGAGAATTTTAGGTTTTTGACGTAATATACCTGAACATTTCAACAAAATGTTTATTTTTATCTCCCGTTGACCATTTAACTAGTCAATTAAACAAAAATCGTATATTTTGACGTACATTATAAACCTTAACTTGGTCGTTGTAAAATTATGTTTGTCTCCCTTTCTCCATTTAGTTCAAATCTATTCAAAATAGCGTTTTCCACGAGCGAGAGTTTACACTTTTCTTATATCTGAACATACGAAAAGACAAACTTTGTTCGCAGGGGACACAGGTATATTTTGAATGATATACAGTTAATAATGTTTCCTTTTCAACTAATTTGTGAATATGACCAAAAAAATTACCAAAGAGTATACGGGAAAATGTGTTTTTGAACATATTTATTCTAAAAAGGATAAAGTAAATAAAAAGATTAACCCTTAGGACAAAAGTTTAGTAATTTAGGTAAATATATACATAAATATATAGTTGTCTCATTGGCAATCATACCACATCTTCTTTTTTATATGTATAGTTGACATGTAATGTTTTTTTCTAATATTTAGTCATATTGAAATACCCGGATTATTTGATTATAAATCAGATCAGTTTGGGAGTTATTTTATTTGATTGTCATTAACATGATTAATGGCTTTTGTTAATATTTGTGAGAATACCAAACATGATTTTTTTTTGTCTTATTTATACCTCAGCTTTTCTTTTTTAAAATGAATGATCTGTGTCGTGTTTGCCATAATCTATCAAGAAAAGCAGTTTGAAAACTTTTACCCGTGAAAATTATTCATATTTATATTGATATATTTATATCTTTATTCTTCTTCTATTTCAATTAATCGTTGTCAAAGCCTATCCCAGCACCCCTACTCCATACATCATAAGGTGTTTCAAACATCTATTTCAATAAATCGTTGTAAAGTTCATCATGGCAAGTGAAAAAAAAACATATCGTAGTGTGGTAAAAAATTTAATTTGCCATGTTTAGATCCCTTGAAGGATGCTGATTCAAGAGTGTCAACAGAGGTGTTACGGACAGACTGAAGAATTTAAGGTAACATTGTGTTACTATTACCCTTCGAAGTATTGCTGTCATTGCTGGGAAAGGTAATTACTCTGAAAAAAAAAGAATGCTGTCGTGGGAAGAGAAAAGGCGGGTGTCGACAAAAAAAAGTTCCAAGGCGAGATACGGTGTCAAATAACGCAGAACGGGTAATAATATCTTAACCATTTATGTGAACGAAGCGTGATTTGATTGTAAGATTATTGGACCCGCCCCTTTAACCACGATCAGCGAATTAACTTTAGAAATTGAATGTCACATGGCAATGTTGTTCTGGCTTAGCTGTCAATCAAACCAATACATTACCATAACAGGTGAACCATGCCGAGAAGGGTTTTCGGAAATGGTCATCTTTATATTTTTTCCTGTTGCATTGCCTTAAATATTGGAGCCAAATAAGGCATAAGCGACAATCAAGGCTGAATGAAGCAGAATATTTAATTTGGTAAAAATCCGTGCATCTGCTGAAAAGAGGTCCCAAAGTAAAGACTTACCTAGCTCTGAAATAACCTTTTGTATTAGGTTCTGACAAGGAGGTCCCAAAGTAAAGACTTACCTAGCTCTGAAATAACCTTTTGTATTAGGTTCTGACAAATGAATTTGAATTTCTTTCAATCAAAGGAAAACATGTAGTAGTATTTTCAAATGAAGAGTTATACATCAATATCAAGAAATCATAATTTGAATTATTTAAAATAACTTTTAGAAAGATTCATCCAATTGTAAATATACGACATGCATTTCTATCGTTTTCTATAGTGAGAGTACTATTTCTGTTGTTTCAATTCGGGTAGCTATCAGACTGTATCTGCTTCGTGATTATCCGGACTACAACGTCTACAACAAACTTGGATATATATAGCAAAACCGTGTTTCGGTTCTAAAGTGGTAGAATAGTAACAGGGGCGAATCCAGACATTTCAAAAAGAGGGGTTCCCGAATAAAAGAAAAAAACAGTTGTTGTCCTCTTTTCCGTAATATTCATGTAATTTTTCTAATTTTCCGAAAAAAGGTAGGATCCAATTACAGACCGTCACACTTGTTACAGCCACTCAGTAAATTATTTGTAACTTTTTATCTGTAGTACATGATAAGCTTGCATGGTCTGCAGGCACACTACCGAGTATTACCAACGATATTTGACTTTCTTGTTAATCTTGTGATCAACTGAAATTGATGCGCAGAATTCCATAAGTAATAACCCTGACCTTTGACATTTTCTGTTGGTTTTTAAGTTCATTTTCTTATCTGAGTCATAATTTGTTTAATTTTTTTTTATAGATAATATATCATTATTGTTCAGTATATCTTTTTTCCTCGATGTATCTAACATGTCTAACAATTATTGTGTTTCAAGTCGTATAATCATGAGACAAACGTTTAAATTTTCATACTCGTTTATTCTAAATTAAACTTGATGCACATAAATGTTTTCGTAGTGACGACGAAAACTTCCCACTAGTTACCAATAATCAGACTAAAACTGCCAAATCTATCTGAAAAGTCTTAAACATGTTAAATGACTGAGAAAAAAAATTGTTTAGACTTTTCAATTTTTACAGTCCAATTTTCAGATCATAGTCTTAAATATGCTGTAATGTATATCAGTCGAGTGTTTAAGTCTCACTAACCTACACGACTTGGTATAAAAAAAAATTGAAAAGGACTCGTCCAATCTTAGTTTATCCCTAGTTGAAGTATTAACCCCGTGCTTACCAAGGATGGAGATGGGCACAAAATTGGTGAATGGTGGACACAACGATTGAGAAAAACTGTCTCCAGTCATAAGCATACATTTGGCATTATTTCCCTTTCCAAAACGGCGACATCCTCTCAAATTTCGCATATTTTAAATCTATTTACTTGTTTAACTGTAAAATTAAACCTGTCAAACTGTCGACTTGTTAACCTTTACACTCGTTAACCTGTCGACCAATGCATTTATCGACTTTTCAACATGTCGATCTGTCAACCGGTCGACCTTAACACTTGTCAACCTGTTGACTTTTATACTTGTAGACCTTTCTAGTGTCAACCTGTCAACCTTCTAGTGTCAACCTGTCAACCTTTCTGGTGTCAACCTGTCGATCTGTTAGTCTGTTAACTTATGTACATATGAACCGATTTACTTCTTAAGTTAAACCGATTTACTCCTCTGTTCTTCCGATGAAACTACAGTACAGTTTATCCTACTTGACCCGACCTTATGATGTATAGTCAGGTAGTTGAACTCCTTTCTGTCAGTTCGATAGAACGCCGACCATGCAGACCTATTTGCTCTTTGGTATAGTGAATAAATTCCCTCAGTCCCGAGAAGACGGATAAAAAGGAATGGAAAATATTTTTACTTTCAAATCCCAAAAACGTTTGTGGTAAATTATTTTTTCTGTAAATGTGTTGGTTTTCTTTTTGGTTTTTTTTCTTTTAATTTTTGTTTTCATGTTACTTTTGTTCAGCTAAATAAATGTTCATATTTTTGATAAGGGAGCAACACTTGTATTTTTATGGGAGGATTTGTTTTAAACTTTTTTAGCGATTTTGATTTTATAAAGAAGAACCTTAGGGACTGTGCAATATTTATCTGAGGGTGGGGCCGGTGCAAACATGGACGGGGCACATACTTTTTTTATGCAAATTATGAGCGGGGCGACAAGTTTTTTTTAAGAAACATTTGGCGGGGCGCACACTTTTAAAACCCCTTTGCGTGTGCATAAAAAATAATTAAATCAGAGTAAAAAAGATTAAAACTATTTATTAAAATCAAATTGAATAACAGCACATTTAACATATCGATGGCTTGAGATAATGTTAGTTCATATACTTATATATTATCTGAATGCAACATGTTTAAAGGTCTAAATGTTCTTTTCAATACATATATTTGCGATTTCTGTGAGAAAAAAATAACTTAAAAAAAACAACACAATATAATCTAAAACAAATTAGCCTAAAACAGTGCTTCAATATATTTTTGTGTGTTTATGCTTTTAATTATCATTTAAAAAAATGAAATACTGACCAACATATAAATGTATAAAATGTTCATGTACAATGTATATACAACCTATTTGTACACATGTACATGTATATTGAACTCACATTTTTGTTTATAAAAGTAAAGGAGAATCAAAACATTAAACTCAAATGTATTAAAATGAAAAAAAAAAGAATGTTGAAACTAAAACAATGTAAAATAAGAAAAATAAATGTTTGGCACTTTAAAAAAATATCAAATTGCTTTTAATACAGTACATTATTATTATCTGTATAAATAAAATATCTGGAAAACTATTAACAATGGTTTGTAAATTAAACATAACATCACATATGGAAAATAAATGCTTAAACTTTAATAAAATAACAAAATTAAATTCTTAAACATTAAAAGAATTACAACTTAAATTTGGGTTGTGTAAATACCACTAGAGGATTGAACACATAGCTATTTGACTGATAGTTTGGAATTAGCTTCAGAAAATGTACAGTTGTTCTTTAATAGCAAAGCAAAGCAAGAAAAATTTGAAACTAAAATATGAAAAATAAATGTTTGGCACTTTTAATTTTAAAGAAAATATAAAATTACTTACATAAAAATTAAGGATTTTCTTCCTCAGGCATAGATAATTCCTCAGCCTCATTTGGGATACTTTTTGGTATTTTTGGTCCTCAAGCTCTTCAATTTTATACTTGATTTGGCTATTTCAGAATTTTTTAAAATTTATATAGTTTTGTCAATATCTCAAAATAAATACTTCTTCAAAAGTTTATAAAAATTAGTAAAAATGTTGGGTAAACCCTTATTAAAGTTGAATTTCATAATTCCAAGGAAAGTATATCATGTATATCAATGAATATAAAAAAAATGTATAGAAACATTCTAGTGGCAGTATAAAATATTATTTTCAAAACACAATTAAAATGTGTTATAAAATCTTTATAATATTGAAATATATGCATTTGAGTTGATATATTAACTCTGATATACATGTGTTATTGAATGTTGTGCATTTGAGTTAAAAAATATCATGTTTCCATATGTGTGTTTTATTTTTTTCAAGCGGGGCAAGGACTTTTTTTGTAATTAATTTAAGCGGGGCAGGAACTTTTTTTTAAATAAATTTTGGCAGGGCATAAAGTTTTTTTTTAATAAATATTTGCTGTACACCGGCCCCACCCTCAGATAAATATTGCACAGTCCCTTATGTAACGTTTAACGCATAAACTTGTTTAATTTGTCATTTAGGCATCGATCATTTAATTTTTAGGGGGCGGCAGTAATTTTGATGCGGAAAATTTTGTTTTGAAAATTATTTAATGGGCAAAATGTAGCCCTTTTTTTAACTCAAGGTGCTGATGGCCAACTGTGAAATCAATTTCATTCAGTCAAAATCGGGGCCAGAAATATCTCCATTTAAAATTCACAGCACCCCCACCTCCATACCCCCGAAAAGTCTGATACATGAATGTTATTTTAGAATTAAAACAATATTATAACTATCCGACTGAAATCTGAAATGCTTAAACCGGCGAAGGGAGACAACCACAATTTATTTTAAGTCCGTATAATTGTAAGCCCAAGTTACTTGCGTTAACGTACGTAAGTTTCGTTTGAAACTTAAAATTCTCTACTATGTATAACTTTTCATGAGTGTAATAGGGAATAGAAATTTCATCTAAAACTTCTCTTGAATGTACTAGGGACCAGTACTGTCATGCATAGCTTCTCTTGTATGTAATAGGGACTAGTACTGTTATGACTTCTCTTGTATGAACTAGGGACTCGCGTACTGTTATGACTTCTTTTGAGTGTACTAGTGATAAGTACTGTCATTTAGGACTTCTATTGAATATACACCTTGTAATTTATTTGTTTTTATATTTCGCTGTTCGTGTTAGTAAAAATTGTTATGCATAACTTCTTATTGTTTGCCTTTATCCTCAGCCTTTATCCTCAGCCCTTATCCTCAGCCTTTATCCTGAGCCTTTATCTTCAGCCTTTATCCTCAGCCTTTATCCTCAGCCATTTATTCTCAGCCTTTGTCCTCAGCCTTTATCCTCAGCCTTTATGCTCAGCCTATATCCTCAGCCTTTATGCTCAGCCTTTATTCTCAGCCTTTGTCCTCAGCCTTTATCCTCAGCCTTTAACCTCAGCCTATATCCTCAGCCTTTATCCTCAGCCTTTATCCTCAGCCTTTGTCCTCAGCCTTTATCCTCAGCCTTTATCCTCAGCCTTTGTCCTCAGCCTTTGTCCTCATCCTTTATTCTCAGCCTATATCCTCAGCCTTTATCCTCAGCCTTTATTCTCAGCCTTTGTCCTCAGCCTTTATCCTCAGCCTTTATCCTCAGCCTTTGTCCTCAGCCTATATCCTCAGCCTTTATGACACATTATTTCCCGCTTTGTTATCTAACAAATATCTTGATGTTATCTTGTATCATTTTACAAATAATTTGTCGAGTAATTAATGTATGATAGCTTTAAACTGTAAGATTTCTCTCGGGGACCACTTGTTATGTAATGAGTAGTAGGTATGAACTTCATAATATATAATTAGGGCGAACATTTCGATTAAATATTTGATAATGAACTGTTTGTAGCATAACAATATCATTATAAGAATTGAATGTTTCTTCTGGTAATTTCATATGGTTGTATTTATATATAAATCATATTTAATATTTAAGGAGAACAGTTCCGTATATTTTAATCTGTAATTATGATTGATTGATTATGATTGATTGACTGATTTTTGTTTGCTTAACGTCCAGTGGCAAATATTTCCCGAATATCTAGGACAAGCACTAATTAAAGATAACCCGTCTTGCAGGGTTAAACTTGCCTTGACCTCATTTTCATGGTTCGTTGGCCAATGTAAAACCCATCTGACAAGGTTCATCTGACCTTGACCTCATTTCCATGGTTCATTGTTCATTTGCAAACATTTGCAAGCTTTATTATTCAGGTTAAAGAAATATGTATCAAAGTTCGGTCCTAGATGTGTTTGAACCTTTCATGCAAATAAAAGGTATTTAATCCTTCAGGATAGTCAATGTTTGTGTCGAATTGTTTCTATGTCATTGGAACCATAATTAATTGGAAATTTTGATTAAAAAAACTAGCAGCGTTTTTGATTTCAATGAGTGCGATCTCTGTATTTAAGAATTGAATGCTTCTTTTTGTAAATTTATTGGGGTGTAAAAGCGTTGACCGAAGTACATTTTGTATGAAGCGCGGAAGCGCTTCATACTAAAAATGTGCGCACCGTCAACGCTTTGACAACCCTATAAAGTTACAAAAAGAAGCATTCAATACTTATAATTACATTTTTTAAGCTATGATCATGAAAACACGAATTTTATATATTTTGTATTTTATTCACCTGTGCACTTTATTGTGGGACCACGTGCTATCATGAATGAAAAGTTTTATTGAGTGATGCAATTGCTAACGGAATAACAAAGGATGTGCAGTTAACCAATCAAAATAAAGTATTATAATGAAACATGCATCTAATGTAATTATTACTGTATAAATCGAGGATTTCGTGACCACAAACTACTTAAAACTTTTACTAAATTCTTTCATAGAGACAAAGATTTGGTTTGGAAGTTTGGCTGTACCTGTAGAAAACTTATACCAAACGAAATAGCTCGTCCTGATTTTTACGGTAAAGTTGTTTACCGAGCTCGTAAATTAAGATACGATCCGGGTAAGCATATCAAAACCCAACTAAATATTATTGCTATACACATATGTACATTCTGTCGATACCTATATTTTGGCATTGCACATGGTGAAGGGATGAAGTCGTTACACTAAATCCATTGGATGTTGGATGTGTACTGATTGCTATTTTAGTCTTAGATGCACGATTTTTTTCATTAGTTGTAATTGGCTCTGGACAAGTTTTTAGGAAATGCGAGTACTTTCAAATCTGTACTTTGTATGTTTTGTGGTTTTGGTTTTTTTTGGGGGGAAAAGGGGGGGGGGGGGGGTGATTTGTATCTATCTGCTGAGATATGCCCTTTTCAACAGATTTTTATAGTTTTGTTTTTGTGATGTGCTGTTATACAAGAGAAGGTTTGGCGACCGCAAGCATGTTTAACCCCGACACATTCTGGATGTGCCTGTCCCAAGTCAGCAGCCTGTAATTCGGTTGTCGTTTGTTGCTGTATATCATATTTGTTTTTCGTTTATTTATTTTGTATATAAACCAGGCCATTAGTTTTCTTGTTTGAATTATTTTACATTTGTTATGTTGTTTTGTTACATAGTTGTCCCATGTAAGGTTAGGGATGGGCGCCCGCAAACATATTTAATCCCGCCACATTCTGTATGTGCCTGTCTCAAGTCAGAAGTCCGTTATTCAGTTGTTGTCGTTCGTTACTGTATATCATATTTGTTTTTCTTTTATTGTTTTGTACATGTATATATCAGGCCGCTAGTTTTTCCTATTTGATTTTTTTTGTCATTTCGGGGTTTTATATAGCTTGCTATATGCGGTATAGGTTTTACTTATTGTTGAAAGCTGTACGTTGACATATAGTTTCTTACTTCTATGTCATTTGGTGTCTTGTGGAGAGTTGCCTTATCGACAATCATACCACATCTTCTTGCTATTATATTATTAATGCAAGTGTCTCATTGGCAATCATTCCACATCTTCTTACTTTTATTTTATACATGTAGTTGTCTCATTGGCAATCATACCACATCTTCTCACTATTATGTTATACACGTAAGTGTCTCACTGGCAATCATATACCACATCTTCTTGCTATTATATTATACATGTAAGTGTCTCATTGTCAATCATACCACATCTTCTTACTTTTATATTATACATGTAGTTGTCTCATTGGCAATCATACCACATCTTCTTACTTTTATATTATACATGTTTTTGTCTGATTGGTAATCATAACACATCTTCTTATTTTTATATTATACATGTTTTTGTCTGATTGGTAATCATAACACATCTTCTTATTTTTATATTATTCATGAAGTTGTCTCATTGGCAATCAAACTGCATCTCCTTATTTTTCTATTATACATGTATAAATGTTTTGGTTGCCATGTCGCTCATTAAAGAATTTAAAAGACCTAACTTACAACATTGAAATTATGACGAGATGATGTTAAATAGCTAGTTGGTTACGTTTTGACATGCTCCAAGGGTGACTTGGGTATAGAAATATGATCACTTTGGACATCATCTGACCACGGGAGTCCGTTTTGCAGTGCGGGGTGTATAAATTCGCAGCCAATTTCGGTCAAAATGGAAACCTTTAATCCGATGCGTGGTAAAAAAGAGAGTGTACATTTGTAACTATGTTAAGGAACCTCGAAACAATTCTGATTTATTCAGTCGTTTCTATAAATTAATTTTGACCACTAAATGTCTTTTTTATCGTTTGATTGCTGTCCAGGACAAAACAGTTTGAAGTGTTAGCTGTTTTTATAGTCATGCCAGCAGCACAGTCTCTCGGTTACAGAAGAAATAAAATATGAGGTTCAAAGTATATTAATAGAGTAAGATTATTTTGCACGTTCCACAAGATTCTGTCACGCGGTTTATGATCAATTTCGGTTAAAAATTAGAATTGCGATGTCTGAAAGATGAGCGCAGGAACTCACAATGAAACGGACGGACGAATGAATGGTCTTCTCCTATCACTTTATACCATCCCATCAGAAATCAGAAAGGAAGATAACGAATGGAAGAAAGGGGAAACAGCAGACTGCTAATAATATAAAAATTAGGAGATGTGTTATGATTTTCAACGAGAAAACTATCCACCAAAGTTCAAATAAAGTGGATGTAAGCAATTATAGGCAACCGTATGGCCTTCAACAATGAGAGAAACCCAAATGACCACATTAACAAAAACAAATATGACAGACATGAACCAACGACAACCACTAAACTACAAGATCCTGACTTGGAAAAGGCACATAAAGAGTGTGGCGGGGGTGGGTTAAACATATTTGTGAGCGCTCAACCCTCCCCCTAACCTGGGACAGTGGTGTAACAGCACAACATAAGCACAAACTATAAAAATCAATTGAAAAGGGCTTAACTCAGCAGACCGATACAAAGCAGAAAAACATCAAACAAAAACACAGACCGGACGTGGCAGGGTATTTATCCATCCCTCATCCCTAACCACAAAAAAAGACACCAAGTACATATCTTAGAGTACTCGCAGTTACTGAGTGACAGCTAGTTCAAAGCCATGCAATAGCAACTGATAGAAAATACATCTATCTTAGTCTAAAATATCTTGTCCTTGAACAAAAAAAAACCATTGTCAGCATCTATGATATTGATCGGCTTTTCCTTGGTTGATAATGTTTTCTTGTAGTAACAATTTACTATATTACCTTTTCATATGGTATTGTGGTACACTATGTTGATATACAAGTGTCTCAGTATTATGATGGTCGCTTTTGGTTTTGTGTTTTGTTGGGTTTTTTTTTAAAGTTTTATATGAAATATTTTCTATTTTGTCTATCTCAATCATTTTTTTAGTTAAGATTGATCCAGTTTGAATCAAGAAAATGTTGGGTATACGTTGAAAGACAGCAACCTAGCTACATAAAAAGGCAAAAGACATCTAGAGGTGAATATACCGAGTCTTCAACAATACCCAAGTGTATTTACTATATGTCAAAGACTACAGAATCTATACTTTGTTGTTGCAACACCAGTATAAAAATGTCCAATGTTCATGACATACAACTGAATGTTTTCCAAATATTAATCTCATTCTATAGATATCCCATTTTGATTTATCTGTCACTGTTATTATTTCTGACAAAGGAAGTCTTTGATACACTATTACTAGCAACAGACTTCCAAGAAAAAATAAAAGTAGAAGAAAACGACATTCATCTAAAATTGAATATTTTTCAAGATATGTTTTAATCTATTAGACTGCACCATGAACATTGAATGAATGTAATTTCAAATGAAAAGGACTTTTCTGGGTTGTTTTGAGGTAGCTGTCTTTTTATTCCTATAGTATCTCTTGATTTTCTCTACCACTATGAAAATAACTAATGTGCATGAGTAACACGATTCGCTGCTTTAATTGATACTCCTGTTGGGTGCAATAATTGGTATAAATAAAACGAGAACGAGAATAAGACAGCAACCCATCGAGAACGAGGCTAGACGTCAATAAGACAGTTACCCAATGAGAACGAGGCTAGACATCAATAAGACAGCCACACAACGAGAACGAGGCTAGACGTCAATAAGACAGTCACCCAACGAGAACGAGGGTATACGTCAATAAGACAGCAACCCAACGAGAACGAGGCTAGACGTCAATAAGACAGCCACACAACGAGAACGAGGCTAGACGTCAATAAGACAGCCACCGAATGAGAACGAGGCTAGACGTCAATAAGATAGCCATCCAACGAGAACGAGACTAGCCGTCAATAAGACAGCCACCCAGCGAGAACGATGCTAGACGTCAATAAGACAGCCACCCAACGAGAACGAGGCTAGACGTCAATGAGACAGCAACCCAACGAGAACGAGAGTAGACGTCAATAAGACAGCCATCCAACGAGAACGAGGGTAGACGTCAATAAGACAGCCACCCAACGAGAACGAGGGTAGACGTCAAAAAGACAGCCACCCAACGAGAACGAGGGTAGACGTCAATAAGACAGCCACCCAACGAGAACGAGGGTAGACGTCAATAAGACAGCAACCCCACGAGAACGAGGGTAGTCGTCAATAAGACAGCAACCCAACGAGAACGAGGCTAGACATCAATGAGACAGCCACCCAACGAGAACGAGGCTAGACGTCAATGAGACAGCAACCCAACGAGAACGAGGGTAGACGTCAATAAGACAGCCATCCAACGAGAACGAGGGTAGACGTCAATAAGACAGCCACCCAACGAGAACGAGGGTAGACGTCAAAAAGACAGCCACCCAACGAGAACGAGGGTAGACGTCAATAAGACAGCCACCCAACGAGAACGAGGGTAGACGTCAATAAGACAGCAACCCAACGAGAACGAGGGTAGTCGTCAATAAGACAGCCACCCAACGAGAACGAGGGTAGACGTCAATAAGACAGCAACCCAACGAGAACGAGGGTAGTCGTCAATAAGACATCAACCCAACGAGAACGAGGCTAGACGTCAATAAGACAGTCACCCAACGAGAACGAGGGTAGACGTCAATAAGACAGCAACCCAACGAGAATGAGCCTAGACGTCAATAAGACAGCAACCCAACGAGAACGAGGCTAGACGTCAATAAGACAGCAACCCAACGAGAACGAGGGTAGACGTCAATAAGACAGCAACCCAACGAAAACGAGGGTAGACGTCAATAAGACAGCAACCCAACGAGAACGAGGGTAGTCGTCAATAAGACAGCAACCCAACGAGAACGAGGCTAGACGTCAATAAGACAGTCACCCAACGAGAACGAGGGTAGACGTCAATAAGACAGCAACCCAACGAGAATGAGCCTAGACGTCAATAAGACAGCAACCCAACGAGAACGAGGCTAGACGTCAATAAGACAGCAACTCAACGAGAACGAGGGTAGACGTCAATAAGACAGCAACCCAACGAAAACGAGGGTAGACGTAAATAAGACAGCAACCCAACGAGAACGAGGCTAGACGTCAATAAGACAGCCACACAACGAGAACGTCAGGCTATAGAAGTTTTGTGTAAACTTGATTTTATTTGTAAAGAGAGAGAGAAAAAGAGAGCCAATGAAAAATGACTTCTGATTGTGTTGTTTATTTTGAATAAGTTCTCCTTTTCTTTTTAAATATCAACATTACATGATTTTAAGCACGGGTTTATTTGTGCAGACTGGTTCCCGTTGAATGGAGAATGAGTTTAAACTACTGTTATGTATCAATTCTTCTTGTCATAGAGTTCTGAATTTCATTTCCATATGAAATCTTATCAATTCTGTATTAGTAACAACAAAATTGCATTTCTGGCAACTAAAATCAAATGTTTACGTTTTATTTAATGATTTTTATTATCTCACTAGCCCTGCAACACTTATTAAAATTACAAAATTCATAAATTAAAACAATGAAAATCAATATCGAAGCCCTCCTCTCCTTAATATACATATAAAGACACGTACAATCCTTTGTGCTTGAAGAGTGGCAAGTCAACCAAGATATTTGAGGTCTTCCGAGTTAACAGTACGTCAGTACTTTTATTATTGTCTCGTTTTCACTACATATTTTCTCTTCCTGTGTTCATTACTAATCGAACTGAGGCCTTTTAAGGCAACAAGGCGTTGTTCTAAAGTACTGCTAAGAAAGGTAAATATGATTAATTATATGATCATTTTCCCTCACTATGTTGAGACTTTTTTTTAACTTTTAAGAAGGATAATTAAAAGGACTTTTCAAACCGTCACGGCGTGAGAAAATTGGATGTTTAAAAATGCACCATTTTCAAACGTTTCTGAAGAAAGACTAAACATAGCAAGAATCTGCATAAAACAACTTTCTAAACCTTATATAAATGAAATAAAAATCAGTTATGATGATTCTTTTAAATACAAAATCACAATGATCGAAAGGACGACTGGAAGATTTATTTGACCACAATATGTTAGAATTTCCAATTTTAAAATTAATATTTCAAACACTAATAAACTAAGACTAAGTAAAAAAAAACATTTATGTATTCTTAAAGACAATCATTCATTACTTATTGATATATATATATATATTTATTTAAAGTATTTCACATCAATTTATACACACAGGAAAAGAATAAATTACTTGTGATGAAATCTCTCCTATCGGGAAAATTTCTAAACCCTGTCAAAACATGGTATATTGACATGATTGTCAAGAGAAATTTTTATTTATCAAAATTTGTTTTACATCGATTCATGAGAAAAGAGCTAATTCCCGGAGAAGCGGAAACATTTTATCATGGACAAATGTAGGAGGACGGAAATAGAAATTGAAACTTAAACTTAAACTTTGAACTGTGTTATTATTTTACATCATTAAAACGGAAATATTTGTATCATCAATATATAAATTTAAAATAAAATCTATATATTGGTGATTGGCGATTTGATTGATTTTATACAAATTGAAGTAAGTTTTCGCTATTTAATGGGGTTTCTATACAAATGTGTAGGTTTTGCTTATCATTGAAGGCACGGTACGGTTACCTATAGTTTCTAACTTCTGCGTCATATCTGAGATTACTATAAAACAGTGCTTAAGCAATCTCAGTTGGTCATTTTGGTCTCTGATAGAGAGTCAGTGTCTCGCTGTGAACCATACTACGGCTTCAGAACTTATTTGTATAAAGTTTTGCCGATTGACGGACAAATGTCAAACTGACATTTTTTTTTCATTTTTTCTATGTATAAATCTTTATTTCTGCAAATAATGTTTTGGTCAGGCTACATTTTTCATTTGCCTGGTCAGTTGTCAGGCACAAAATTCATACTTCCAAGAAGACTTGTCATATGATCATATTATTACATTACAATTTGTAAATGAAAAATAAATTCTATGAAGCATTGACATGTATATTTATTTTGAAGATCAGCTGTTTAACATATAAGACTATAGAGCATTCAATTCAAGACTTAGTTGCGCAGAGACATTTTTAAACGATTTTATGGTAAAGTGTCATATAAATTGTGAGAAACATGAGAAAATCTGCGTCCCCCTTGCGTGTGATAAAAATTTCCGGAAACAATTCCTGAAACGATTTGTATATTATGTGCATTTTCCCGCCTCATGTCAAAATATTTTTCCAGTTACGATTGACGGCTTGTGACAGAAATGACAATACCAGACGGTTTTGGTCAAACATACAACAAACCGTATTCAAGGTTTTGTGACTACACAAGGAAGTAGGTTATCATATTGTTAAAATAAGACGTGAATTTTGAAAATATTGGTCCCCGGTGACAGCCGGACAGCAAATCCACAGGCACTTGTTTCTGTCCATAATTTCGAAGGTCGACTATCCATATAAATAGAAGCTTCTATTTATATGGATAGTCGACCTTCCAATGGATAGAAACAAGTGCCTGTGAGCAAATCTCAGGTTGACATATATGTAGCACAGGCACTTCGCCACTTGTTTCTGTCAGGGGGGGTTTCTATCCAATTTCGTACGAGTGTGGATAATACCCCCCCCCCCCCCCCCCCCGGTAACAAGACACAAGTGCCTGTGATATGTAGTTCTTTCAAACAGCTGATCTATATGAGTGTCTCCCCTTAATGGTGACATAGGCAGATACAGAGGGGGCAGCCCCCCTTTTGTGGGAAAAATTTGGTTGATTATATCCTACCGTAGTCTAAGATCGTTCATCTTGTCAGTTCGTTAGGTATTTGTGTTTGAACTTAACACGCGGGGAAACTCCGCATTGATGTCACTACGGTACTTCTGGCGTAGAAAAACAGTGCAAAATACGTTTTTTCTGCACTTTTGAATAAAAAAACATTTCTAGAGGTAAGTTTTCATTGTTGTTCTCAATTATTGCCAAAAAATGCCATTTTTCTAATGCCCGTTTCAATCCCAACTTCCGAATATTTAAAAACATTCTAGAACTTCACAAAATCCCATTTCCGGCCTCCATTGCTTTGAGTACATTCCATTCAGCGTCATCAATCTTGTGGCAGGCAATATAGGTCAAGCAAAACGTATTTTTAGGAATTTAGAAATGACATGCTCCTTACCTCTTTCTCGATTTTCCCGCGAAAAAAGCTCAACCAAAATGAAAGGAAAACTATATGAAAAAACGATGCCCATGCCATAATTTTGAACAGGCATATAGAGTTGGTTAATAAGAAACCATTTACATTTATTTTTCATAGAATTTTCTTTTTATTCATTATAAAAAGATCGATATTCTGACCATCATGACTGTATGTAAATATTCATACAAAATTCCCTTGATGTCAAAAGGGATGGCAAAAAAAGAGTTTTTCTGTTGAATAAAACCCAGAACTATTGCAAACTATTTTGAAGCAATATCCCAGAAAGAAATAACGTAATTGCTGTAGACTGAAAAATCCCCTAATTGACAGTAGCTCAATTTGATTGGATATAACGAACTGACATCACGTGATTTTGACGCCATTGAAATTTTAATGTAAACAAACAAGGTCAGAAGGTTCCGTATGGGACATCATTGTACATTTAGTTACTGACAAACAATTACGAGTTATCAAGCTTGCCAATGCATGGTTATAAAAAATTAAAGCTAAGTCTACAGAAAAAAAAAGAAAAAAATAGCCTTAGTATAACGACTTATCATTACACCTGGATATTGGGAATCACTGACGCATGACTGGAGAGGGCCCTCTTTTATGACAGTCAATGGGTCCCCCCTAAGGCTTATCATGCTTATGAAAATATCTGGCTCCACCAGTGTGATGTACTCTTTAGTTTGAACTGGGACTATTATACTATAAACGGGACTGGAAACTGATCGATCTGTTTCGATTTCTTTGCCCCGATAGCGGATTATTGATTTTTTGTTTTGATTGACAACTTATTGTGTCACGTACATGTAGTAAAATAGTATTCAGTACATGAATGTAAACAAGAGATTTCGGGAAACAAGTCAGCGTATATAGAATACTGTTAAAATTGGTGGATTTGAAATAAAGAATATTTATTAAATTAATTAGTTTAAATGCAAAAAATAGATATTGTTAATGAAAAATTATTAATAAGTTGTCAATATATTAGTGTTGAAAATAAACCAGATATAGTCAAAATGCCGGCACTTCACTTGACTGCTAAGAAAACAACGTGTCAAAGGTTAACAGATCATAAATAATTCTGATAAAAACAATAAGTGTGCAATAAAGGCAATGTTGATGATTTCAATTCCTAATTAACTCATAAAACAAAAGTTACCCGGGTCTCATGAAAAAAATTCCACACTGTTTTGAACTTGTGTGAACTTTGTGTTTACACCAATTATTTCAATATGTCTGTGCATGGTCAGGCCTACTTTTGTAGTTCTACTTGTGGACCCTAGTGTACATATTTTCACGGAGTCACAGGGGTGTGGAAATGCTATGCCCGACTCGCCAGACTCGTACATTTGAACAACCGGACAAGTAATTATTTTTGTCTTGGTTGCCCGTGGACAAGTAAAAAAATATACAAGTCAACGTTCAAATCCAACAAAAACATAAAATAAATTTCAAAACGTATAAAGATGTTTAATTTATGTAAAAGAAACCAATGTTCAGCAAGTAAAAACATCAATGTTCATGACGATAAATATTACATTATGATTATACCGGAAATAGATCGCTTACCAAAATAAAAATAAAAAAGTATGCTAACCCGAGTCGCGTAACATTGCCATTGGCTTTGTGCATTGACCCGTGATCGTCGATTAGGTTTTTGTCCATCATTTACCGGAAGTGTCATTTCTTTAAATTTTGTATCGAGATTCAGATTGATAAATACTTAATAAAAAGCTGGGCAAGCAAGACAAAAAGAGTCATGAGTCGAGTAGAAAACCTTAAATGCAAATGGAGGACACAGAGTATTTAAAAAAACCCCGGAAGCGACAAATTTCAGACATCGTGAATATCAAATTGTCCCTGGTTACAAATGTATCTATCAGACTATGGAAATTCAGAAAATAAATTAAGTTTTTGTCTTATTTATAGATGAAAGATCAACATTATTTGTTGTCAAAGTGGTAAAAAGAAGACTGAAGGGACTCTTTAATTGCCCATCAAGACAATAATAAATAATCAAGAAAAAAAAAAATGTGTCAGTTGAGAGAAACACCACAAAATCAATAGTTTATCTATTATTTAGTTTATATTTCTTCAATCACTGTCCTCAAATTTAGTATATTACTGGCTTCAATTTTTATTCAAAAACTGCTGCAAAATTGCCCTTTTATACATGTCATTTCATTGGTTGGTTTGCTGTTAGGTTTCTGTCCAATTGATGTTAACCCTATCCTACATTTACTTTCCTTATTTTTTACACATATAAACAAATGGATTTCATTTGTTTGTGATGCACAACAGTGCTAAGTAAAAATCATAAATTAGTTTAGATAAAACAAGAAATACTTCAATATTTATTGGGATCATCAGGGCAAGTAAATTTTTTTCAGGACAAGTAAAATTTTTAGGTTTCACTTGCCTGGGGACAAGTGCTCACAACAAATATTTCCACACCCCTGAGTCATATAATTTATTCAACTTTATTTAGTAGCCCATATGTTAAACCGCTAGCGAACTCTTTATATCTTGATAATGTATCAATCATTTACTTCAGATCCACTTTCGCTTGTCAGAAATATGCATGATATATTTGACACAAGAGCAATCAATTCATCAGTTTCATATAGTGATGCATAATCATTAGTTCTCAACTGCTAATTGTCTCAAACAGTTTTCCAGTTTTGGTATTTTATTTTTATTTTATATATTTTATTTCGAAACGAAAATTTAAGCATTTCTTTCTGCATCTTTCTCTTTGAATTGTTTGAATAATCAATAATAATATAGTAGTCTACATTAGTGGTTACATTGTATGCAGCCAAACTATGTAGAGGGCAGTAGAACAGAAAACAATCTCCATTGGCATTGTGTATATATACAAAAACTCAGGCTCGTTTAGGTGGAAAAATTACTGTGTCAATTTCATATACTTATATATTGTAAATATGTCATAAAAGCAAAAACACATAAAAAAAATGGCCACAATTTATAACAACATTCACATACCTGTCAACCTGTGACGATGATTAAAGGAAGTATAGATGAACAATATAATTTTCATCTTTTTCTTTAAAATTGTATAAAGGTATAAAATAATGAAAAGTTATATTTCAAGATGTATTTGAATTTTATTTTTTTAAGATTTAATCTTTTTCACCCAAAAACTGTAAATATAAAGAATGATATTGAATGGTGACATAAAGGGGAAGTAACTCTAGTTGAAATATGTTTGTAAAACAACAGTGCAATAATTTATTTACTACCTTGAGCTAAGGTAATTGATGTTAATAAACAGTGTGTTTGACACCAAAGCTTTCAAGTGAAGCCATGTATTTAATTTGTCAGTTTACACAGCTAGATGAACTTCTCTTGTTCCTAGGGGAATTACGAATTTGCCGGTATTTCAAAGGAATATTACCAAGGATTTGTACTTTACAAATCGTTGATATTACTTATGAAAACAAGGCTAAGAATTACGGTTGAAAACGGGTCATTTTCGGAATTCCCGGGTTATTCAATGACCCGGCAGGTGTCCAGGGTGATCCCTCAGAATTGTGAAAATCTCTCGTAACACTCGTAGAATACGGGTCAGTTGACAGGTATGCATTCAACTTTTTTTCGGCCGTTTATTCTCAAGTTAATGTCTTACTGATCTGTTTTGTTAATCAAAGTTTTTTTGTTCATCTACAAATGTACAACTGCAAAAGGCGCAACAGATGTGTTAAAATCATCTATGCGACTTATTTGAAGATTCACATAACCTTTTTGTTGTTTAGAGATTTTATTTGAAGTTCATATATCCCTTCAACCATTTATTTAGATGGTATTTTAACATATAGATAGCGCGAAACTCTCCTTACTCTATGCATAGGATATACAACATTTTTATTTCAACTAAACGGAGCTCTAAGTTTAAACATCCGAGCAGCTAAACAGTCACACCGAATTTTAGCAAAGATATACTCGTAACTGTCAGACGGGAGCAGTCCAGAGATGTGAATATTTCTATACCCAATCAATCCTCTTTTTAGGAAAAAGATTTTAAAGGTATACATTATTACGACAGCTACCCAAAGACACATCTAATTCAAACACTTACAGTCAACATACAGATTTTTGTTATAGCTAGAAGCCTGTAAAGAAAAAAAAAAACCAAACTGCAATATGAATATATAATACAGAGAAGGTAAGATTTTAGACCAGTGTTTGGTTGCAAAATTTCACGTGCTATTTATTGATTTCGATATGTGAAATTATAGACAGTGTAATATAAATCAGTGTAAGAAAAACCCTTCTTTGAAAAGTAAAGGTAAGAAAATAATGATCATGGATGATGGACGTCAAGTAGCATATTAAATGAATAATCAGAACAAAAACATCAAATGTAAATATAATATGAAATTAGTGTTGGATAATCGGTTGAAATTACCAACCGATTATCTATTACAATCGGTTGACAGCAACCAACCGACTATCGGTTATAATCGCATCATAATACTTTGCCCTTTTTTTTAAAATGAAATCATGCATTTAGTCTTATTGTACATGTCTAAATTATAAATGTGTATATTCCATATCATTGCAGAGTTTATGTATTCATTTTTGATCTTTTGTTTCTTTTTCATATTCTGGCGTATACTTAATTATAGATTAGATAATTATCTATTTAGCAGTTAAAACAATGAATTAAAAAGAATCAAGATTCATATTGAACATATTTTATCTCATAATTACAACATTAATTACCAACAGTGACACCAACATTTCTAAATTTCAATGGTGTAACTCACAAAACAATTTTCAATAACATAGCTGTATTAACATTTGAATGCTTCTAATCAAGAAAAAATATATAAAGTGCTTAAGTTTAAGAAATTTAAAATTAACAGAAAAAAAAACCAAACAATGCATTTGCACTATAATATATGCAGTAGACAAGGGGGATTAGGCAAATGTCTGTTAATTCGTGTAGAATGCCATCTTTCACTTTTGTGTTCATTAATTTCTGTCATTCGTGCGTCTGAAGTTATAATTGCAAGAATGAGGAATTATTACGTAGTTGAACCGTATCCGATTCGTGATTCTTATTTTCATAAATGGCGGACAAATTTCGGAAAATTTACAAAAATAAACGATGTTTGGCAAGCAATTTGGAAAGGATTATGATGCTTCTGATGCTACAAAATGGATCAAACAATAATAACAGGCAATTTGAAACACGTTCTAATGAAGCAAAGACATTATTTTGTCTAAAATCTGAAATATTTGTACGCTCTCAAGGAACAAGTACCAGTATTTCATACAAAGTTATTAAGCTTAAATTACATTCCATCAATCTGCAAATATGTATAGTCAATGCTTTTGTCACGTTTATAAAGAAGGAAATTAGTTATGTCTTTAATTATAGGATGTTTGACATAGTAATTGTCATCGACTGATATATTTTGTTTGACTGCGCATATAAAATGAGAACCGGAAACTGACTGGAAGTTAATAAGCTAAAAGTCCGGAAACTTTAACGACAATCGATTGAACAAAATCCCAATCGATTATCGACATCGCCAGTCCCAACCAACTGATTTCCGACTTATTCCGATCATCGGAACAACACTAATGAAAATTAACCCTGCTTTGTACTATAGACCGACACACAGAAACGGATTTCTAATGTGTAATACGTTGGTTTTAAAAGAGGGATGAAATATACCAGAGCCGGGGACTATTTTAATAGTTTATAATTCCATGGTTTGCATGTTCACACACGGGTTTCACAATTTCGTCGAAGACAAAAGAAAAGCTAACTGAATTATTATCTCACACAGATTCTGGATCACTATAAATAAGAAGATGCGATATGAGTGGTATCTAGACAACTATCCAACAAAGTCACAGTGTAAAAATACATTTGTCTGCCACACTGTCCCACTGCCTTTGAAAAATTAGCGGGGAAATATAACCCTTCGTTTGAAACGTCTTTGAAATTTTTGGTGCAATTTGTGAGGCTTACGGAAGGGATTGAGTAAAGAATATTATATTACTCGATTGTTCTCAATCATGTCAATAACGAGTATGGTGAGAAATATTTATCAAAATGTTATGATGTTCCATTTTTTTCAAAGAATAACATATCTTACTTTGGTCAAATGCGGCAGAGCTCCAGATAAGCTGCGTATTTGCGTGATCACTCAATACAAATAATTAAAAACCCAATGCAATTGTCCATTGCAGTGTTAAAAAACCCAATTAATTCAAAGGAAAACCCAATTATATGCCAAAACATGAGTTCTTAACGCTTGGATTCGCTATCGTTTGCGTTATTTACCCTTATCTGATCACAATCGTCATGTAAATCTATTTTCATAGTATTTATAATTGAAATGTCCTTTCGTTCTAAAAAAAAGAGCCCTGCATCAGGTAGCTGAAATGGGTCCCTGTTGGAATTTTCGTTGCTCAAAAGGTACAAAAGTGTTTATGATACCATTTCGATCTTCTCGGCGTTTATCCAATTAGCATTTGTCATGTTGTCATATTTTTTTCGAATTGCTTGGGATTTATCATAACATGCGATGAATTAAAACGAAAGTAAACATGGTAAATGTCCGGTAAAAATATTGAATAGAAGCATGTTTTCCACTTTTTTTTATCTGTATACTTTTAGGTGATAATTAGATTTAAACTTTTTGATTTACGGCACTTTGTAACTAAAACAGTGGTGTGTTTTTTTCACATGTCGCACTGTATCTATAAAACGATTCTTGATTATGGCTGAAAACTTTAAACACTTCTTACTTATATTAATCTTAATATCTGTATACTTGTTGGTGATGATTCAAAATTTCATTTTTGAGTTATTGAGTACTTTGTAAAAAAGGGGGAGGTTTTTTTTACATGTCGCGCCATATCTCAAAATCAATTTATGATTATTGCTACAAACTTTACACATGTCTTTGGTATATTAATCTTAAGATCTGTATACTTTTTGATGATGATTCAAAATTTCATTTTTGAGTGATTGAGGATCATTGAGTATTTTGTAAAAAAGGGGGAGGTTTTTTTTACATGTTGTGCCGTATCTCTATAACAATTTATGATTATTGCTTAAAACTTTACACACTTCTTTGTTATATTGATCTAAAGATCTGTATACTTTTTAGTGATGATTCAAAATTTTACTTTTGAGTTATTGAGTATTTTGTTAAACATGGGAGGTTTTTTTTACATGTCGCGCCGTATCTCAAAAATAATTGATGAGTATTGCTTAAAACTTTACACACTTCTTTGTTATATTAATCTAAAGATCTGTATACTTTTTGGTTTTGATTCAAAATTTTATTTAAGTGATATTTAGTTTTTTGTAAAAAAAAAAACCAGGGTGGGGGGTTTCCCGCTGTGTCTCAAAAACTATCATATATGGTTATTGCTTAAAATTTCTCAGAAACTATTTATGATTATTGCATATAACTTCCACATAAGACGTCGGGCGTATCATGCGCTCATGGTGCAGCTGTTTATTGGCTTATAACTCAAAAACCAAAGCATTTAGAGAAAATCTGAAAAAGGGTCAAATTGTTTATCAGGTCAAGATCTATCTGCCCTAAAATTTTCAGATGATTCGGACAACCCATTGTTGGGTTGCTGCCCCTGAATTCGTAATTTTAAGGAAATTTTGCTGTTTTTGGTTATTATCTTGAATATTATCATAGATAGAGATGAACTGTAAACAGCAATAATGTTCAGCAAAGTAAGATTTACAAATAAGTCAACATGACCGAAATGGTCAATTGACCCCCTAAGGAGTTATTGTCCTTTATAGTCAATTTTTAACAATTTTCATAAAATTTGTTAATTTTTATTAACATTTTCCACTGAAACTACTGGGCCAAGTTCATTATAGATAGGGATAATTGTAAGCAGCAAGACTGTTTAGTAAAGTTAGATGTACAAACACATCACCATCACCAAAACACAATTTTGTCATGAATCCATAAGCTTCCTTGATATTCACATAGACCAAGGTGAGCGACACAGGCTCTTTAGAGCCTCTAGTTATTGGGAAAATATGCGTCACTTTTATAAAATTGGGAAATTTATAATAATCCATGAATTAGACTAAAACTTCAATTTTCAGACCCCATTTTAAGAGTAAAACCCTGCTTTGAAATAAGACCCTTTTATATTGTCAGTGATAATGCATATAGACCCTCAAATCTTCATATATAGTCATTTTAAGCATAAAATGTATAAATGAGTGTTTTTCAGGTTGTATTCATGCACAACTACTACTGAGACTGCACTGTTTGGGAAAAATGTTGTCTTTTTGGGAATTATTTTAAGCCATTTTTTTTTCAAATTGGGATCCTTCTCCAGGGGAAAAAGTCTTTATTCTCCAGTAATTTAAGGCAAACAATATCATTGTCAATTATACAGTGTCATTATTATTTCTAATTGAAATGGAAACATTTATATTTCCAGACATGCCAGATAAAAGGCAGATTGAACATATACTGTTTAAATTTATTGGATCCTTGTCCAGTCAATTAGATGATCGTCCAGTCAATGTGAACCTTGTCCAGTCAATGTGAACCTTATGCAGTCTAGTTGCTATTTAAGGTAAGTGTACATTAATATATGTGAACTATATGTAGGACTACTTACTACTGAAATTAATTTGAAATGTAAGAGTGTCTCAACTCTAAAAGGATAATCAACATATAGTTTTTTTATTCAAAATACTGTAACATTAAACAAGACACAAAAAAGCCGAAAGAATAATCACAAAATGATATTCCTACCAATATAGATTGGTTTAACATTAGCATTGAACTTGTGCTAACTGAAAAAAAATGTGAAATATATGTCAATGCTCGAGACAGTAACCAATCAGTGAAACATGTCAAAATGGTCCAATATGTCAATGAGACAGTTACCAATCAATGAAACATGTCAAAATGGTCCCCTATGTTATTGAGACAGTAACCAATCAAAGAAACATGTAAAAATGGTCCCCTATGTCATTGAGACAGTAACCAATCAATGAAACATGTTAAAATGGTTCCATATGTCAATGTGACTGTAAGCAATCAATGAAACATGTTAAAATGGTCCCATATGTCAATTAGACAGTAACCAATCAAAGAAACATGTCAAAATGGTCCCCTATGTTATTGAGACAGTAACCAATCAAAGAATCATGTAAAAATGGTCCCCTATGTCATTGAGACAGTAACCAATCAATGAAACATGTTAAAATGGTTCCATATGTCAATGAGACAGTAACCAATCAAAGAAACATGTCAAAATGGTCCCCTATGTCAACGACAGTAACCAATCAATGAAACATTTTAAAATGGTTCCATATGTCAATGAGACAGTAACCAATCAAAGAAACATTTCAAAATGGTCTCATATGTCAATGAAACAGTAACCAGTCAATGAAACATGTCAAAATGGTCCCATATGTCAATGAGACAGTAACCAATCAAAGAAACATGTCAAAATGGTCCCATATGTCAATGAGACAGTAACCAATCAATGAAACATGTCAAAATGGTCCCATATGTCAATGCGACAGTAACCAATCAATGAATCGTGTCAAAATGGTCTTCAACAATAGACAATATAACATAAATTTTCATATGAAGGAAAGACAAATTTAAAATAATTATTTCAATCTGAAAATAGAAACATTTATGTTTTCAGTTAGAACATCTCTTATTGATATATATATTTGACATTTGATCCATGAACAGTGATAATCAACAGATAGTTTTTACATTCAAAATACCAGAACACCAATAGTAAACAAGAGAGGAATGAAAATCCAATACCAGAACACCAATAGTAAACAAGAGAGGAATGAAATAATTGTACATTTTACCTTTATTGTAAGTTTATTTTATTGAAACAGGGAGATAACACACAAACATTGATATGTTGAAAAGAAACATTTACAACAGTTAACCAGAAAAAATATATACAGATGAAGTACAGATGAAGTATTATTAAGTGATGCATATATTGTACGTATATCAGACTGGACAGTAAAACAAAAGAATTTAGAAATCGTATTTTGCTGCTTCTCCAAAATGAGGTAAATTAATACAACACATCAAAAAATGATACTATGAAATCTTGAGAAGTCTTTTTTTCCCCTTTTTATTGTCAAGCCTGCAACTTTTGTTGCAGAAAGCTCGACATAGGGATAGTGATCCGGCGGCAGCGGCTACGCCGGTGGTGTTAGCTCACTTCTTAAAAGCTTTATATTTTAGAAGGTAGAAGACCTGGATGCTTCATACTTTGTATATAGATGCCTCATGTTACAAACTTTACGTCAGTCACATGTCCAATGTCCTTGACCTCATTTTCATGGTTCAGTGACTACTTGAAAAAAAAGTTAAGATTTTTTGTAATGTTAAATTCTCTCTTATTATAAGTAATTGGATAACTATATTTGGTATGTGCGTACCTTGCAAGGTCCTCATGCCTGTCAGACAGTTTTCACTTGACCTCGACCTCATTTCATGGATCAGTGAACAAGGTTAAGTTTTCGTGGTCAAGTCCATATCTCAGATACTATAAGCAATAGGTCTAGTATATTCGGTGTATGGAAGGACTGTAAGGTGTACATGTCCAACTGGCAGGTGTCATCTGACCTTGACCTCATTTTCATGGTTCAGTGGTTATAGTTTAGTTTTTTATACGACCGCAAATTTTGAAAAAAATTTCGTCGTATATTGCTATCACGTTGGCGTCGTCGTCGTCGTCGTCGTCGTCGTCGTCGTTGTCGTCGTCGTTGTCGTCCGAATACTTTTAGTTTTCGCACTCTAACTTTAGTAAAAGTGAATAGAAATCTATGAAATTTTAACACAAGGTTTATCACCATAAAAGGAAGGCTGGTATTGATTTTGGGAGTTTTGGTCCCAACATTTTAGGAATTAGGGGCCAAAAAGGGCCCAAATAAGCATTTTCTTGGTTTTCGCACTATAACTTTAGTTTAAGTTAATAGAAATGTATGAAATTTTGACACAAGGTTTATAACCACAAAATAAAGGTTGGGATTGATTTTGGGAGTTTTATTTTCAACAGTTTAGGAATTAGGGGCCAAAAAAGCATTATTCTTGGTTTTCGCACAATAACTTTAGTTAAAGTAAATAGAAATCAATGAAATTTAAACACAATGTTTATGACCACAAAAGGAAGGTTGGTATTGATTTTGGGAGTTTCGGTCCCAACAGTTTAGGAATTAGGGGCCAAAAAGGGACCCAAATAAGCATTTTTCTTGGTTTTCGCACCATAGCGTTAGTATAAGTGAATAGAAATCTATGAAATTTAAACACAAGGTTTATGACTATAAAAGGAAGGTTGGTATTGATTTTGGAAGTTTTGGTCCCAACAGTTAAGGAAAAAGGGGCCCAAAGGGTCCAAAATTAAACTTTGTTTGATTTCATCAAAATTGAATAATTGGGGTTCTTTAATATGCCGAATCTAACTGTGTATGTAGATTCTTAATTTTTGGTCCCTTTTTCAAATTGGTCTACATTAAGGTCAAAAGGGTCCAAAATTAAACTTAGTTTGATTTTAACAAAAATTGAAACCTTGGGGTTCTTTGATATGCTGAATCTAAAAATGTACTTAGATTTTTGATTATTGGCCCAGTTTTCAAGTTGGCCCAAATCGGGGTCCAAAATTAAACATTGTTTGATTTCATCAAAAATTGAATAATTGGGGTTCTTTGATATGCCAAATCTAACTGTGTATGTAGATTCTTAATTTTTGGTCCAGTTTTAAAATTGGTCTAAATTAAAGTGCAAAGGGTCCAAAATTAAACTAAGTTTGATTTTAACAAAAAATAAATTCTTGGGCCTCTTTGATATGCTGAATCTAAACATGTACTTAGATTTTTGATTATGGGCCCAGTTTTCAAGTTGATCCAAATCAGGATCTAAAATTATTATATTAAGTATTGTGCAATAGCAAGTCTTTTCAATTGCACAGTATTGTGCAATGGCAAGAAATATCTAATTTCACAATATTGTGAAATAGCAATTTTTTTTTTAATTAAGAGTTATCTTTCTTTGTCCAGTATAGTAAGCAAGAAATATCTGCAAGAATTTTTTTTAATTGGAGTTATCTTTCTTTGTCCAGAATCAACTTAAATCTTTGTTATATACAATATACAATGTATATTCACTTTTTACTACCAACTGATAAATTAAAATAATCTTTACCATTCAGTGATAACAAGCAGTTGTTTTACATCATGTATTTAAATGAGTAGTAATTGTTGCAAACTCCATTAGAATATTTTAATTGAAATTAGTTTTGGAATAAGGGAAAGGGGGATGTGAATAAAAAATTAGGTTAAATTTTTCTCATTTGAAATTTCATAAATAAAAAGAAAATTTCTTCAAACATTTTTTTGAGAGGATTAATATTCAACAGCATAGTGAATTGCTCTAAGAGAAAACAAAAATTTTAAGTTCATTTGAATACATTCATTCTGTGTCAGAAACCTATGCTGTGTCAACTATTTAATCACAATCCAAATTTAGAGCTGAATCCAGCTTGAATGTTGTGTCCATACTTGCCCCAACCGTTCAGGGTTCAACCTCTGCGGTCGTATAAAGCTACGCCCTGCGGAGCATCTGGTTGTGTTTTGGTCTGTTTTTCTTATACTATATGCAATAGGTCTACTATAATTGGTGTATGGAATGATTGTAAGGTGTACATTTCTAGCTGACAGGTGTCATCTGACCTTGACCTCATTTTCATGGTTCAGTGGTTATAGTTAAGTTTTTGTGTTTTGGTCTGTTTTTCTCATACTATATGCAATAGGTCTACTATAATTGGTGTATGTAATGATTGTAAGGTGTACATGTCTAGCTGACAGGTGTCATCTGACCTTGACCTCATTTTTTATGGTTCAGTGGTCAAAGTTAATATTTTTAGTTTTGGTCTATTTTTCTAATACTTTATGCATTAGGTCAACTATATTTGGTGTATGGACATATTTTATAATCTTTATGTCGGTTACGCTGGTTTTATTTGACTTTGACCTCATTTTCACGGTCCATTGCTAAGTTTTAAGTGTTTGTGTGTTTTGGTCTGTTATTTTTTTCTTTATTTATAAGCAATAAGTCAACTATATTTGTTGTATTGAAGAATTGTTAGCTGTACATGTTTGCCTGGCATGGTTCATCTGACCTTGACCTCATTTTCATGGTTGATTGATCAATGTTTCCTTTTCTTGGTTAATGTTGAGTTTATGTGACAGTTGTAATAAAGCTTTATATTTAGGTCTATCAAGATAGTATCAAGGATTAGTAAATGAGGCGAGACATTTCAGTGTGTGCACTCTTGTTGACAATATTGTGTGTTTTAGGAGGGGCTGGCAGAATAATACTTATTTATGACTTGTATCCAGTGATTTATTATTAGGTTATATATATTGCGATATATACATTTTCTTTTAAGTTCACCTGGCCTAAAAGTCTATTGGGGTCATTAACTTTTACAAAATTCTCTTACACTACTGGGCCAAATTTGACCAAACTTGCCCACAATCATCATTTGGGTATCTAGTGTAAAAAAAGAAAGTCTGATGAACCCCTCCTGCCAACCAACATGGCTGACATGGCTAAAAATAGAACATAGGGGTAAAATGCAAGTTTGGACTATTATCTTGAAAACTGATATGATGGAGAAAATAATGAGATCTACATATTATTTATTACTTCAAAACTGGCAGACAATTTCTTATCATGCTTATAGGAGTTTATGACGATGAATGATGAATTTTACAGATATTTTCATGTTTACTTAATCTCTGAAAAACTGTAATAGATAGAGAGAAACTTGATATACCAAAAATGATCTGCAAAGTCTACATGGTCGAAATCGTCTGACGACTCCTAATCGGAATTAATGCCCCTTAATGACGATTTTTATCATTTTTGCATTTTTGCCTTAAATCTGAAAAAAAACATATAATAGATAGAAAGTAAATTAATGTAAGTAAAAGTGTTCATCAGGACAAGATGTACAAATAAGTGAAAAATCTTGAAATCGTCTGAGGACCTCTTATTGGAGTTTTTGCCCTTTGATAATGATTTTTACCACTTTTTTTTTGCATTTTTGCCTTATATCTAAATAACTCAAATAGATATATAGAAACTTAAACAAGCAAAAATGATCAGCAACACTTGATGAACATATATATTAAATAGCAGAAATAATAAATTGTCTGTTCTTGTCATAGCAACTCCTCTGAAACCACAAAACATAATTTCATGAAACTTCGTAGATAATTAGGACATAATATGTAGATGTGCATATCCTCTAGAAATTTTTATCAGTTGACTTTTGTAGGAGTTATTAGTCTTTAAAATTAGAAACTGGGTGAGATTTTGTTTGCCCAGTGACAGTGTGGGGGCGTGGGGTATGTGAGCGTGCTCAAAAATGTCCTTTAGTAAAAGAGTTATCGTATGAATGATGATGAAACAGATATTCCCAGTCCTAAGAACAAATATATAAACAATTATAATAAGGTCTCCCAACAGCCTTCAAAATTGCTCAAAACCCATACCATATTATAATATAAAAATCTATAAAAAGCACTGATATTATAAAATGTGGAACAATTCAAAAGAGAAAATCAACAGCCTATTACAACAATGAAAAAGGGGGGATACACCTACTAGTACCAACAACAACCACTACACTACAGGTTCCTCGACAGGCACATATTCAGATTGTAAACAGATCAATTGTTTAATGTGATTGTCATGATGTCCTTGCTTATTTGTTGACAGTTTAGAGAGGCTTGAAATTAATATATTTAATATTGTCTAAATGCTGGTAAATAAAACTTTTGAAATTTTTAGGTCTGCGGAAGTGCAATTGATTGTCTTGTGTTTGATGGAAAAAATCACACCCTGTTTGTAGAATACCTCATTTAGGTAAGTACTCAGATATACGAGCTGTTGAGTTTAGTTTTTAGCTCAGCTGGCCTATAAGGCCATGTGAGCTTTGGCCATCCCTTTGCGTCGGTAGTCTGTCCTTCTTCCAGTGTAAACTTTTTCAGAGACCTTTCAGGACCAAAAAGTGACCTAAATAAAAATGATAAGCATGTAAAAGATTTATCTGCAACGAAAATTTCAAACCAAGTGGACAATCCTATTTTGAGTTATTGCCCCTGAAATAATGATTGTTTTTAAATTTTCTGTTTTTTGTTTTTGTTTATCTTGAAAATTTGTAAAGACAAAAATGTTCAGCAAGTTTAAAAAGATCTACAAATAAGTCAACTGAACGAAATTGTAAACTGATCCCGTATAGGAGTAATTGCCCTTGGACATGTTGAAAGATGCAGAAACTATGATAGATACATGTAGATAGAATCCTTTAGTGGCAAGAATGTTCCACAAAGTAAGATCTCCGAAAATTTCAACTTGACCGAGGATATATATAGGAGGTATTTTCCTTGAAAGATTATTTAGCAAACATTTTTGGTTTTTGCAGACACTGTGATCATGATGATAGATACCAACAAACTTTAAATGTTAAAGATGTTTACCAACATTAGATCTTCAAATAAGATAACATGATCGAAATTGTCAATCACCTTTATGAGTTTGGCTGTCCCTTTAGTATTGTTCGCCTCTCTTTTATAGTTATTGCACTTGTTTGGCATTTCCTTACCATTATTTCAAAATTATAGGAGCTAGGTTAAAACTGTAAACTAAAAATTATCAGCATGACAAGATGTATCCACCCTGAAAATTTGTAAAAACTAACCACTTTGTTTTTGCCTCTGAAATATCTATTTTTTTTCGAATTTTGCACAGTTGGTGGCTGCTATCAAAAAAAATATAGGAGCTAGGTTAAAAGTGTAAATTTCAAAAGGTACATTACAACAAAATGTATCTAACAGTAACTTAAAAATTGGAGAAAAATCTGTCATCTTGTTTTATAGAGTTATTGCCTCTGAAAAATCATTTTTTGAAGTGTTTTGCTGTTATTGATAAACAAGTAGGAGCTAGGTTAAAAGTGTAAATTACAAAAATGATCAGTTGACAAGATTTTATTATGTTGAAAAAAATATGTCAACCTGTTTTTGAGTTATTGCCCCTGAAAGATACTTTTTTCCGTTTTTGCCTGTTATTTAAAAAAAAATAGGAGCTAGCTATAGGTTAAAAGTGTAAACTATAATACTATCAGAATGGCAAGATCTTTTGACTCAGATTTTCCAGTTTTGCGCCATCTGAAATATTGATTTTTACAGGTTTTTGCCTGCGACTTCTGTTCTCATGCCTGTCGGACAGTTTTCAATTGACCTTGACCTCATTTCACAGATAAGTGGACAAGGTTAAGTGTTTTGGTCAAGTCCATATCTCAGAAATAAGCAATAGCTCTATATTTGGTGCATGGAATGATTGTAAGGTGTACGTATTAGGAGTCATCTGACCTTGACCTCATTTTCATGGTTCATTGGTAATTATGAAGTTTTCCTTGTTTAGTTTGTTTCTTTTAAAAATACTATAAGCACCAAGTCAACTATATTTGATCCATGGAATGATTGTAAGGTGTACATGTCTGTCTGACAGGGATCATCTGTCTTTTACCTAATTTGCATGGTTCATTGGTCAATATAAAATTTTAATGATGTGGTCTGTTTCTTGTATACTACTACCAAAAGATCAACTATATTTTGTGTATGGAAGGATTGTAAGGTGTACATGTCTGTCTGACAGGGATCATCTAACCTTTACCTAATTTTCATGGTTCTTTGGTCAATATAGAATTTTAATGATTTGGTCTGTTTCTTGTATACTACTAGCAAAAGATCAACTATACTTAGTTTATGGAATGATTGTAAGGTGAACATGTATTTCTGGCTTTGTTTATCTAACCTTGACCTAATTTTTGATTTGATCATATTAAGTTTATGTGATACTTGTAGTAAAACTTTATATTTAGGAATATCAACATAAATGGTCAGTAAACATGGTAAAGTAGGCGAGAAATTTCAGCGTATGCACTCATGTTTGCAGTTTTGGCTGTTAACTAAAAACCTATAGGAATAAGGTTAAATATGTAAAATGCAAAAATGATCAGCAACACAAAAAGTAACCAGTATGGGCATATAAGAATCGTAGTTAGCAAACAAGCGATATTTTCACCAGGTGAGCTACACAAAATAGTGCAGAAAAGTTGACATAGTCTTTTAGATGCTAGTATTTCATGTATTTGGATTAGATTCATATCTGAAAATATTAAGTCAGTAATTCACAAGTCTATAAGGATCATGTATTTTAAACTGGCATTAATAATTATAACTCAATGACAACTACACATAGTTTTTATTTTCTATTTTTAGGTTATAATGGAAAATTGGAATGAGGTAAGATTTACTTTTTAAGTCCAATTGTCATGTGACTTTTTATTTCCATTTTCTTACCAAAATTCATGTATGAGATAATTTGTGTCTCCCAGACACCATAATATCTCAAGGAAAGTCCTACATTGACTTTGTTTTAATACAGTAACTTCAGAGTGGCGTGTGGAGGCATCACTTTGTCTAGCTTTCTTATTAGGTTACTGTCTCTTTATTTTATTATCAACATCTCTTTTTATTCAGTCTACATATATAATTTTATCATTAAGTAAGCATGGCTGTATTTCTACTATCTGTTATAAAATTAGTAAGAAAATGATGAAAAAGTACTAAAGGTGTTAATGAATAGGCAAATACAACTACATATCACCAATAATAAACAATGCATAATGAATGAACCGACTTTGATAAGTTTGACCCAACTTATCAAGTCATTTTCCGGTTTACTGGTGAAACAAAGAAAATATTTGTTTCTATAATGCAAAATACACAAATAATATCTTTTAAATCGATTTTCAGATTGTCATCATTTTGATGATATTTATATTGTAAACTGTGAACTGCTCGACACAATATGAAACCTCTGAACTCATTTGCTCTGCTCCCATAAAAAAAGCTTGATAGTATGACTTATTTGAGGTGAGGATACCAACGATTTATATAGTTATTTGCCATGCAGGAGAATAAATAATTATTGCTTTATTTAACAGCCCTTTTATTCATTTTTCATTACAATCTATTAAATGTAAAATCTATGTTTTACTTACAGAAACTTCATACAGCTGCTGGGACTGGAAATGTAAACGATGTGAAAAAATGCCTTGAGAATAAAGCAGACATTGATTATCAAGATGTAAGTAAAAACGTCTCATTAGGTACAGTAGTAACATCCAAATTAGTACTAGAGCAAATTAATTATGTACAGTAAAAAAACATACTTCTATCTAGATAATTGCAGAACATAGTAGATCTTACTTAAGCAATTTAAATCACATAACTACATGTTACTTCAAAATACAGCAAATTGTAATAGAATAAAATACAATTGCATGTTACTTCAAAACCTGTCAGTTGAACATAAACAGTATAAAACACTAATAGAATGAAATACAATAATATGTTACTTCAAAACCTGACAGTTTAGTATAAACAGTATAAAACATGTACTTTAAATAACTTAAACACAACTGTAAGTCACTTCAAAACATGACAGTAAGAATTTTAACAGAATAAACACACAACTATAAGTCACTTTAAAACACAAGAGCAAGAACTTAAACAACAAAACACACCTGTTAGTCATTTCAAAACTTGATAGATAGAACATTAACCAAATAAAACACACAAATATAATTCACTTTAAAACATGACAATAAGAACATAAGCAGAATAAAACACATGACTAAAAGTCACTTTAAAACATGACAGTAAAAACATGCATACACAAAATAAAACACCCAACTATAAGATATTTCAAAAATAACAATGTTTACACAATGCTGAATGTAAAACATTCCTGTAATCAAAGCACAACACTTAATGTGTACAATGGTGTAAACTAGTTACTACTTTCCAACATTAATAAAAACAAGACTCAAAGAACAACACTGAATGTGAAACATTCCTGTAATCAAGAAAACAACACTGAATGTGAAACATTCCTGTAATCAAAAGAACAACACTGAATGTGAAACATTCCTGTAATCAAAGCACATCACTGTATTACTGTAATCAAGAGAACAACACTGAATGTGAAACATTCCTGTAATCAAAAGAACAACACTGAATGTGGAACATTCCTGTAATCAAATCACATGACTATGTCATACATGTAATCAAAGCACAACACTGAATGTGTAACATACATGTACTCAAAGCACATCACTGAATGTGACACATTCCTGTAATCAAAGCACTTCACTGAATGTTAAACATACATGTAATCATAGCACTTTACTGAATGTGAAGCAAACCTGTAATAAAAGCACATCACTGAATGTGAAAAATTTCTGTAATCAAAGAACAGCACTGAATGTGAAACATTCCTGTAATCAAGAGAACAACACTGAATGTGAAAAATTCCTGTAATCAAAAGAACAACACTGAATGTGAAACATTCATGTAATCAAAGCACATCACTATATTCCTGTAATCAAGAGAACAACACTGAATGTGAAACATTCCTGTAACCAAAAGAACAACACTGAATGTGAAACATTCCTGTAACCAAAAGAACAACACTGAATGTGAAACATTCATGTAATCAAAGCACATCACTATATTCCTGTAATCAAGAGAACAACACTGAATGTGAACTATTCCTGTAATCAAAAGAACAACACTGAATGTGAAACATTCTTGTAATCAAAGCCCATCACTTTATTCCTGTAATAAGAGAACAACACTAAATGTGAAACATTCCTGTAATCAAAAGAACAACACTGAATGTGAAACATTCTTGTAATCAAAGCCCATCACTTTATTCCTGTAATAAGAGAACAACACTAAATGTGAAACATTCCTGTAATCAAAAGAACAACACTGAATGTGAAACATTCTTGTAATCAAAGCCCATCACTTTATTCCTGTAATAAGAGAACAACACTAAATGTGAAACATTCCTGTTATCAAAAGAACAACACTGAATGTGAAACATTCCTGTAATCATAAGAACAACACTGAATGTGAAACATTCCTGTAATCAAAGCACATTACTATATTCCTGTAATCAAAAGAACAACACTGGATGTGAAACATTCCTGTTATCAAAGAACAACACAATCAAAAGAACAACACTGAATGTGAAACATTCCTGTAATCAAAGAACAACACAATCAAAAGAACAACACTGAATGTTAAACATTCCTGTAATCAAGAGAACAACACTGAATGTGAAACATTTCTGTAATCAAGAGAACATCACTGGATGCGAAACATTCCTTTAATCAAAAGAACAACACTGAAAGTGAAACATTCCTGTCATCAAAAGAACAACACTGAATGTGGAACATTCCTGTAATCAAAGCACATGACTATGTCATACATGTTATCAAAGCACAACACTGAATGTGTAACATGCATGTACTCAAAGCACATCACTGAATGTGACACATTCCTGTAATCAAAGCACATCACTAAATGTTAAACATGCATGTTATCAAAGCACATCACTGAATGTGAAGCATACCTGTAATCAAAGCACATCACTGAATGTGACACAAATCTGTAATCAAAGCACATCACTGAATGTGACACATTCATGTAATCAAAGCACATCACTAAATGTTAAACATACATGTAATCAAAGAACAGCACTGAATGTGAAACATTCCTGTAATCAAGAGAACAACACTGAATGTGAAACATTCCTGTAATCAAAAGAACAACACTGAATGTGAAACATTCCTGTAATCAAAGCACATCACTTTATTCCTGTAATCAAGAGAACAACACTGAATGTAAAACATTCCTGTAATCAAAAGAACAACACTGAATGTGAAACATTCCTGTAATCAAAAGAACAACACTGAATGTAAAGTATACCTGTAATCAAAGTACATCACTAAATGTGAAACATACCTGTAATCAAAGCACAACACTTAATGTGGAACATACCTGTAATCAAAGCACAACACTGAATGTGAAACATTCATGTAATCAAAGCAGAACACTAAATGTGAAACATACATGTAATCAAAGAACAACACAAAATGTGAAACATTCCTGTAATCAAAGAAAAACACTGAATGTGAAATTTTCCTGTTATCAAGAGAACAACACTGAATGTGAAACATTCCTGTAATCAAAAGAACAACACTGGATGTGAAACATTCCTGTAATCAAAGCACATGACTATGAAATACATGTAAGCAAACCATAACACTGAACGTGTAACATACATGTAATCAAAGCACATTACTAAATGTTAAACAAACCTGTAATCAAAGCACATCACTAAATGTTAAACAAACCTGTAATCAAAGCACATCACTGAAAGTGAGGCATACATGCAATCAAAGCACTTCACTAAATGTGACACATTCTTGTAATAAAAGCACTTCACTGAATGTGACACATTCTTGTAAGGCCAAATAAAAATATATGTGTGGTTCCAGTTACCCAACCGTCCCTACTTTTTTGTCTTTAAAATAGCCTACCCTAAAGATTTTATTGTCATTTTTCATCAAGCACTGTTAAAGTCAGAATGTTGCTCCCATAGACTCAGTGTAAAATAAAACCTTAAAATGAAAAAAAATCCCTACCTACCTACCCCAACTTATTTTCAGATGTAACTGGAACCACACATACTATTTTATTTGGCCTAATCGAAGCACTTCACTGAATGTGTCACATTCTTGTAATCAAAGTACATCACTGAATGTGACACATTCCTGTAATCAAAGCACTTAACTGAATGTAAAGCATACATGTAATCAAAGCACATCACTGAATGTGACACATTCCTGTAATCAAAGCACTTCACTGAATGTGAAGTATACATGTTATCAAAGCACAACACTGAATGGGAAGCATACCTGTAATATAATCTAAACAACACTGAATTTGAAGCATAAATGTAATCTTAACAACACTGAATGTGAAGCATACATGTAATCTAAACAACACTGAATGTGAAACAAACCTGTAATCAAAGCACAACACTAAATGTGTAACATACCTGTAATCAAAGCACAACAGTGAATGTAAAACATACCAGTTGTCAAAGCACATCACTGAATGTGAAACATACCTGTAATCAAAGCACATCACTGAATGTGAAGTATACATGTAATCAAAGCACATCACTAAATGTGAAACATATATGTAATCAAAGTACAACGGTGTAAACTAGTTACTACTTTCCAACATTAATAAAAACAACACTCAAAATGAGTTTGACTTTCTTGAAATTGTTCAATGTCTAAATATAGGATATAACAACAAACCACACCAACCACAAACACCTGACTACTCCAAGTAAATAGACAAACCACACCAACCACAAATACCTGACTACTCCGAGTAAATAGACAAACCACACCAACCACAAATACCTGACTGCTCCGAGTAAATAGACAAACCACACCAACCACAAACACCTGACTACTCCAAGTAAATAGACAAACCACACCAACCACAAATACCTGACTACTCCGAGTAAATAGACAAACATCACCAACCACAAATACCTGACTACTCTGAGTAAATAGACAAACCTCACTAACCACAAATACCTGACTACTCCAAGTAAATAGACAAACCACACCAACCACAAATACCTGACTACTCCGAGTAAATAGACAAACCACACCAACCACAAATACCTGACTACTACGAATAAATAGACAAACCACACCAACCACAAATACCTGACTACTCCGAGTAAATAGACAAACCACACCAACCACAAATACCTGACTACCCCCAGTAAATAGACAAACCACACCAACCATAAATACCTGACTGCTCCGAGTAAATAGACAAACCACACCAACCACAAATACCTGACTACCCCCAGTAAATAGACAAACCACACCAACCACAAATACCTGACTACTCCGAGTAAATAGACAAACCACACCAACCATAATACCTGACTACCCCCAGTAAATAGACAAACCACACCAACCATAATACCTGACTACCCCCAGTAAATAGACAAACCACACCAACCACAAATACCTGACTACTCCGAGTAAATAGACAAACCACACCAACCATAATACCTGACTACCCCCAGTAAATAGACAAACCACACCAACCATAAATACCTGACTGCTCCGAGTAAATAGACAAACCACACCAACCACAAATACCTGACTACCCCCAGTAAATAGACAAACCACACCAACCACAAATACCTGACTACCCCCAGTAAATAGACAAACCACACCAACCATAATACCTGACTACCCCCAGTAAATAGACAAACCACACCAACCATAAATACCTGACTGCTCCGAGTAAATAGACAAACAATACCAACCACAAACACCTGACTACCCCCAGTAAATAGATAAACCACACCAACCATAATACCTGACTACCCCCAGTAAATAGACAAACCACACCAACCATCAATACCTGACTGCTCCGAGTAAATAGACAAACCACACCAACCACAAATACCTGACTACTCCGAGTACATAGACAAACCACACTAACCACAAATACCTGACTACTCCGAGTAAATAGACAAACCACACTAACCACAAACACCTGACTACTCCGAGTAAATAGACAAACCACACCAACCACAAACACCTGACTGCTCCGAGTAAACAGACAAACCACACCAACCACAATACCTGTCTTCCCCCAGTAAATAGACAAACCACACCAACCATAAATACCTGACTGCTCCGAGTAAACAGACAAACCACACCAACCACACATACCTGACTACTCCGAGTAAATAGACAAACCACACCAACCACAAATACCTGACTACTCCGAGTAAATAGACAAACCACACCAACCACAAACACCTGACTACTCCGAGTAAATAGACAAACCACACTAACCACAAATACCTGACTACTCCGAGTAAATAGACAAACCACACCAACCACAAACACCTGACTACTCCGAGTAAATAGACAAACCACACCAACCACAAATACCTGACTGCTCCGAGTAAATAGACAAACCACACCAACCACAAATACCTGACTACTCCGAGTAAATAGACAAACCACACCAACCACAAATACCTGACTACTCCGAGTAAATAGACAAACCACACCAACCACAAACACCTGACTGCCTCGAGTAAATAGACAAACCACACCAACCACAAACACCTGACTACTTCGAGTAAATAGACAAACCACACTAACCACAAAGACCTGACTGCTCCGAGTAAATAGACAAACCACACCAACCACAAATACCTGACTACTCCGAGTAAATAGACAAACCACACTAACCACAAAGACCTGACTGCTCCGAGTAAATAGACAAACCACACCAACCACAAATACCTGACTACTCCGAGTAAATAGACAAACCACACCAACCACAAATACCTGACTACTCCGAGTAAATAGACAAACCACACCAACCACAAACACCTGACTACTCCGAGTAAATAGACAAACCACACCAACCACAAATACCTGACTACTCCGAATAAATAGACAAACCACACCAACCACAAACACCTGACTACTCCGAGTAAATAGACAAACCACACCAACCACAAACACCTGACTACTTCGAGTAAATAGACAAACCACACCAACCACAAATACCTGACTACTCCGAGTAAATAAACAAACCACACCAACCACAAACACCTGACTACTCCGAGTAAATAGACAAACCACACCAACCACAAATACCTGACTACTCCGAGTAAAATAGACAAACCACACCAACCACAAACATCTGACTACTCCGAGTAAATAGACAAACCAAACCAACCACAAATACCTGTCTACTCCGAGTAAATAGACAAACCACACCAACCACAAATACCTGACTACTCCGAGTAAATAGACAAACCACACCAACCACAAACACCTGACTACTCCGAGTAAATAGACAAACCACACCAACCACAAACACCTGACTACTTCGAGTAAATAGACAAACCACACCAACCACAAACACCTGACTACTCCGAGTAAATAGACAAACCACACCAACCACAAATACCTGACTACTCCGAATAAATAGACAAACCACACCAACCACAAACACCTGACTACTCCGAGTAAATAGACAAACCACACCAACCACAAATACCTGACTACTTCGAGTAAATAGACAAACCACACCAACCACAAATACCTGACTACTCCGAGTAAATAAACAAACCACACCAACCACAAACACCTGACTACTCCGAGTAAATAGACAAACCACACCCAACCACAAACACCTGACTACTTTGAGTAAATAGACAAACCACACCAACCACAATTACCTGACTACTCCGAGTAAATAGACAAACCACACCAACCACAAACACCTGACTATGCTGAGTAAATAAACAAACAAATTCAACAACTAACAAGACATGGTCTGGGTACAGGCACAACATGTTAAACCATATTTGCTATGCACAGTCCACCTATCTTGACCATTCAGCATTGGTAATAAAAGTAAAACTCTAATAAATAAACCTGCAAAGTTCAACTACCATAGGTCTGTATTGGAACTGATGCTGATATCATTATACTGATTCAACATTTAATCAAAATTCTGTTTTTAATCAGATAGTTTAAATGGACAAATATGCTTGAAGGGGTTCTCTTAATTTCTTTTTAATCATATTATTGTTCTAAATCTGAAAATATAACTTTTTTTCATTTTCTTTCAAAATAATTTTATTTTGAATCTACACAAAATCATGTTGTTAATCATACAGGATTAATGAACAAATATTTGTAATAATTATATAAAGTTGGGTCTCATTTTACTCATATTATTGTTCTGAATCAGAAAATAAAACTTTTTTACAAGTTTATTAAACAAAAATATTTTATTAGAATGAATGATTATACTGAATCTACACTAAATCCTGTTGTTAATTAGACAGTTTAAATGAATAAATATTTGTAATAATCATAAAAAGTGGGGTCTCATTTTACTTGTTTTGTTCTACTGAATCCATTGATATAATTATTTTACACATTTCTTGAAAAAAATATTTTTTTAAGATATCAGGTTTAATGGAAGTTTTGACATTTCACAACAAAACATGTTTATTGTTTGTTTATATGCAATATAAATACAAGTGTGACTGGTCATTGTATTCAGTTTTGACCACTGATTCATGTGATATATATTTAGTTTATATTTATTACACAACATTGTCCAGTTTATCAGACAAGTTTTGATGTCAGTTGTATTATTCCAGGTTAATGGATGGACAGCATTAATGTTTGCTGCCAGTAGAGGAGAGCTGGAGATCTGTAGACTCCTCATTGATACAGGATGTAAGATCGACATCACATCAGTATGTTATCTACTTAGTCTGATCACATTACTATTAATCTACACAAAATCATGTTATTAATTAGACAGGTTTAATTTATTATTATTTGTAATAATTATATCAAGTGGGGTCTCATTTTACTCGTATTATTGTTCTGAATAAGAAAATATTACTCTTTTTCATGTTTCTTTAAAATAATATTTTATTAAAATGAACAATAATACTGAATCTACACTAATTCCTGTTGTTAATTAGACAGTTTTAACAAACAAATATTTGTAATAATCATATAAAGTGGGGTCTCATTTTACTTGTTTTGTTCTACTGAATCCATTGATATAATTATTTCACACATTTCTTGAAAAAAATATTTTTTTAAGATATCAGGTTTAATGGAAGTTTTGACATTTCACAACAAAACATGTTTATTTATTGTTTATGTACAATATAAAAACAAGTGTGACTGGTCATTTTATTCAGTTTTGACCACTGATTCATGTGATATATATTTTGTTTATATTTATTACACAACATTGTCCAGTTTATCAGACAAGTTTTGATGTCAGTTGTATTATTCCAGGGTAGTGGACAGACAGCATTAATGTGGGCTGCCTGGAGAGGACACCTGGAGATCTGTAGACTCCTCATTAATAGAGGATGTAAGATCGACATCACAACAGTATGTTATCTACTTAGTCTGATCACATTACTATTAATCTACACTAAATCATGTTGTTAATTAGACAAGTTTAATGAACAAATATTTGTAATAATTATATAAAGTAGGGTCTCATTTTACTTGTTTTGTTCTACTGAATCCATTGATATAATTATTTCACACATTTCTTGAAAAAAATTTCTTTTTTAAGATATCAGGTTTAATGGAAGTTTTGACATTTCACAACAAAACAATTGTTTATATACAATATAAATACAAGTGTGACTGGTCATTTAATTTAGTTTTGACCACTGATTCATGTGATATATATTTTGTTTATATTTATTACACAACATTGTCCAGTTTATCAGACAAGTTTTGATGTCAGTTGTATTATTCCAGGTTAGTGGAGAGACAGCATTAATGAGTGCTGCCATGTGGGGACACCTGGAGATCTGTCAACTTCTCATTGATACAGGATGTAAGATCGACATCACACAAGTATGTTATCTACTTAGTCTGATCACATTACTATTAATCGACACAAAATCATGTTGTTAATTAGACCGGTTTAATGAACAAATATTTGTAAGAATTATTTAAAGTGGGGTCTCATTTTGCTTGTTTTGTTCTACTGAATCCATTGATATAATTATTTCACACATTTCTTGAAAAAAAATATTTTTTTAAGATATCAGGTTGATGGAAGTTTTGAAATTTCACAACAAAACATGTTTATTTATTGTTTATATACAATATAAATACAAGTGTGACTGGTCATTGTATTCAGTTTTGACCACTGATTCATGTGATATATATTTTGTTTATATTTATCATATATTTAGTACAAAATACAGCTATTTTGTATATCTAATAAAGGTTCTTTTTTCCAGTCTGTATCACCTACCCTGTATCGCATACCCCGTATCGCATGGCTAAACCCGTATCGCATACCCCGTATCGCATGGTAAAACCTGTATCGCATACCTTTTTTTTTTTTTTTTTTTTTTTAAACTAAAGTCAGTTCTTTTGGTTTTTTTTTTTTGCTTAAGAATTTTTTTTCTATTAAAAAAAATAAAAAAAAATAAATATTAAAAATATTAAAAAAAAAAAAAGATTTTTTTTCTAAAAATAGGTAAATTTTTTGAATGACGTCATTGTTTGGTATGTAACGTCACGAACATCAAGTTTTCATATTGTATGTGACGTCACGAACATCAAGTTTTTACAACAATTTTTTTGGCACACTAAATGCAACTATAAAAAATACAAAACACTCAATAATACAATAATAAACAAAATATTTTCAAAACAACAGATTGTAAGGTAACCTAGGTGCTTCGTATAAATAATTGAGCAGTTATTTTAAAGCTTTGAAACAAGACAAAAGAACTGAAGGCAACCCAGTGCTATGGATCAGAAAACAGTTCATATAATATAAAACTCTTCTGTTGAAATATATGATAAAGCGTATAATACATGGCGAAATCCGTATCACATGCCGTATCACCCTCGACCAATATCATCCCTCGGGCCTAAAGGCCCTCGGGCTGATATTGATGTCTCGGGATGATACGACATATGATACGGATTTTGCCATGTATTATTCTCTATTTATTACACAACAATGTCCAGTTTATCAGACAAGTTTTAATGTCAGTTGTAGGATATGTTGTATATTATTGATATTGACAACAAAGTATTGTACATTATAGTTGCATGTTATTTGGTTATATTATAGAAAGATGGAAGAACAGCTTTACATTATGCTGCTGAGGAGGGACATCTACAGACCACAAGATATCTAGTAGAACAAGGAGGTGCCAGCCCCTTGGTTACAACACTTGAGGTAATATTTTATAGTACAGTCGACTCGTTATGTCGAAGTCAGCCGGACCAGAGAAATATTTCGAGATACACGTAGTTCGACTCAAATGAACACCGGAAGTTCGACAATCTAAGGGACACAACTCTTGCTTAGCTTGGTAAAGCTAAAATAAATCCGGGTGAATATGGCAAGGGGATCGATATTCTAGTATCAGATCGATGTATTTGTATGTCACAGTCTTTTATTATTATAATGACATTATTTTTACTTATTCAATTGTTTCAATTAAAAAAAATCCTATGGCTTTTCCACATGTTCCAAGAGAGTAATTTCCAATCGATAGTTTCGTTATTCAGGTCGGTTATAGCTGACAAAATTGTTTATTCTCGGATACAAAAGATTTAAGAAAATTTTGATTTCTATTCATTTTGTTTTATCCCACGCTTTCTTTTCAAAAGAAAATATAACAAGATTAAAGACGCCGTTTGAGTAGGTTTTTAGGTGATCATCAACGGAAGCCATAATCCTCACTTTATACACACCCAAGCTCATTAGTGTAAATCACATATTAAGTGTTTTGTAAACATTTTAAATACTTTTTCATGAACATTAACAAGGTATCACTAATTATTTATAAAAATTTTATAAAAGATAATCTTAGGTAAACACTCATGGAAATAGCATGTCATAAATCAATACAGTGGTCAGTGACCGGAAATTTAATTACACGTGTATTGTCAGATTAACTCTTCAATCCATTTAAATCCCAGAGGTCATATTTTGACATGTGTGTATTAGTTCAAGATAAAAAATGAATTTTGAATGCTTTTGTTAACCTTGGGACTGTAAATTTAGTTCGACTCAACCGAAATTTCGACTCATCCAATTTCGACTCATCAGGAGTCGAATTACATACTTTTGTATGGAATAAAGTTTGGGACCACGTGAAAACTTCGACTCATCCGAAATTTCGAGACAACGAGAGTAAACTGTATATGCCCAGTGTTCAATTAATTTATGGATCACTTTACTGATGATGTGTAAAATCTGTTTGGTACAATGTTTGTATTGTTATAGATGTTAACCAAAATACAACACATAAGTGATATTTCTGGCAAATTTGAGTTAAGATATTATGGACCTGTCTAGATGCATATAGATTCTACCACTGTCTCGAGTGTAATGCGATATTTATCCACTCAAGACAGTTAAATGTTCAACTTTAAAACGCGAGGCTTCAAGCCTCGTGTTTTAAATATTTAGAATTTAACTGTCGATGCTACGAGTATGAGCATACTGGTGCAGTAATGTGATTTTGACATTCTTTTTTTTTTGGAAAGATTAGAACTTGTTCTAAATCTTTACTTAGGCACCACCCTCCCTAACAGCAGGACAGGTTAGCTACTGTTACTAAATGTATTCACACTAAAATATAGTTCCCTATGGTTCTCATGAATGTGCACATAATACACAAATAAACTGAAAAAACTGGGTATATTATTGGAGCAGTTCATTCAAGAATGCATGTTATTAAGGTGTGTTGATGTGCAGGCTTTTTTATAAACATTTTGATTGAGGTAACTGGGTATTGATTCCACTAGTATGATTGACAACTGTCATTATCACTAAACAATCAGAGACAAGGTGGACCTTTAATTAGAATGCCCCACCTCCTTAACTGCCAATCAAATTGACCACATTACCTATCAACCTCAGTCTTACATAATTATACAGACCATTCAACACACATCTAATTCTTAATACACAAGCATTTGACCTCATAATATAATACACAAATGTGTATATAAGATGTTTGATATTGATAAGGATGATAGATTTATTTATTGCCAATTACTTTTGATCTACATTACATAAAGTCATTCTGTAAATTATATCTGAAAGATAAATGACTAATGGATTAACAAGATCTTAAAAAAATGAAATATGAATATAAATATGAATATATAAAAGGTATTCAAGTATGGCCTATAACTTACTTGATAATTTTCCAATAATCATCTGTAATTAATCAACAATTTAGATTAGTTCACTTTTTTTATCAGGAATTAGCTTGAAACAGTTTTAAAACTTATAATAATTATTACAAACCATTGTTTATTAGTTTATTTCCCATCAATCATTATGTCTATTTTAGTCATTTGAATTTTTATTAGAAGTAAATATATATTTTTGCAATCAAGAAAGAATCCACATTTCAATAATATAAGTTTTTTAATTGGTTTTTGTTGAAAAATAAAATTGAAAATGCCCTGTGTTGAAAAATACTTAAAAATTTGATCAAAAGGCACTCTAAAACTTTTAATTTTCAATGTCATATAACCTCTGTTTCAACTTACAAAATGCCCCAAAACAACATTTTTAGAATATATTTGTTGGCACTTTAAAGCTTTTAGCTGTATGGCTTACAAGGATAGTTGATAACAATTACTAGAAGAATTTTTGCATTTTTTTGTTTTTTTAAAACATGTTCTGAACTGGCAACATAATTTCGATTAGATATATATTAACTGCAGTTTAAATAAAATTGTGCAAATTTAGAGACTCATATTATTTAATTTGAGCTCATTTTATCCTCATACTGGAAAAGCAAATTTCCTTCTAAAGACCTGCTGTAAATATAATTTTCAGCAACAGTGCTCTATAAATGTTCATTTTCTCCCACCATACCTTAATATGAAATAATTCAAACTACTGTTCTAATCTTTCCATGAGTGATATCCATCACTTTGATTTAAAAGGGCACTAACTTTTAAGTTATATCAAAATGACAAAATGACCGAAATTTAATAGTTGAAAAAATTTCCGAATCAGAGTATGATGACATTTATTCTCGTGAACTGCGGCTATTTGAGCTAGATTGCTTGAGTTAACATGTCAGTCTAATACAAAGTTGAGAATAATAGTGTTATTGTAAGATTATGCATTTAATATTTGCCACTGGACATTAAGCAGCAATCAACACAGAGACACTAATTTACATGAATACTTTTTATTCCCTGCTTAACACGGAGCATACAAGTTATATATTACCTCTTTTTCTGTCATATATGAAAGTTAGGTCACTTTTTTTCTCAGCAACTCTAAGTTGCAGCTTATTGAAATATGTAACTAAGTTCATGAAGTAATAATCGGAGCTGAGGGCTCACAAAATAAATAAACTACCACTCTGCTGTTACTGGTATGAAGTGGTGATCAGAGCTGAGGGGGGTCACATGATAAATAAAATACCACTCAGATGTTACTTGAATGAAGTGGTAATCAGAGCTGAGGGGGTCACATGATAAATAAAATACCACTCAGATGTTACTGGTATAAATGTACTGTAAGATAAGTATTATAAAAGAGATCAATTGATATATATGTCTCAATGATTTCAGGGTAAAACTCCATATGATCTGGCAGCAGCAAAACTGAAGTTTAATCCAAGGTACAAAGAATTAATGGAATACTTGCAGGTACATATGTAATAAATTCTTACTTTTAAACAGAATAACCTGAAATCAATATTTATTGATGCACCATACATAACATTAGAAGATGTGGTAGGATTGCCAATGAGACAACTCTCCACAAGAGACCAAATGACACAGAAATTAACAACTATAGGTCACCGTACAACCTTCAACAATGAGCAAACCCATGCCACATTGTTAGGATATGGACATTTAAAACAACAATGTCACTTAGTGCATTCACAATTTTTTTTCAAAATATCAAAGTGTAAAGAGTTATTACACCAAATAAATCCAAAAGGAGGACACTGAAAGCAAATGTTGCTTTTTTCATTTTTAGTCCTGTAAATTTTTCAAATTAAAAATAAACTTGTACAGTTGATTTGGATTAACTTTAAGGTATTCTTCGGACTTGAACCTAACTAAAATTGTTTAATCAAACTGGAGAATTTAACAAAATAACAGCAAACTGATATCAAGTCTGCCTTTAAAATATTTTTTGTTTGGCTTGAGTAAAAAACACTTAACAATGTCTAATTGATAAATGGGTTTTCTTCTGGGCAGTGGTACTAAACACTGTGTTTTAGATAAATGGGGTTTCTTACAGGTAGTGGTACTAAACACTGTGTACTTGATAATTTGGGTTTCTTACGAGCAGTGGTCCTAAACACTGTCTACTGAATAAATGTGTTTTCCTTCGGGCAGTGGTACTAAACACTGTCTACAGGATAATTAGGGTTTCTTACGTGTAGTGGTACTAAACACTGTGTACTGGATAAATGGGGTTTCATACGGGTAATGGTACACTGTCTACTGGATAAATGGGGTTTCTTACAGGCAGTGGTACTAAACACTGTCTACTGGATAATTAGGTTTCTTACAGGTAGTGGTACTAAACACTGTCTACTGGATAAATGGGGTTTCTACCAGCAGTGGTACTAACCATCATCTTTTGGGTAGCTGATACACTTCAATACCAGTACCAGCAGTGGTACTAACCACTTTACTGTGTAGATTGTATACTTACCTGCAGTGATACTTAACACTGTCTGTTAGGTAGAAGTATCCATATCAGCAGTGGTATCTAACACTGTTTGTCTGGGTATGATACACTTTATAGCAGTGGTACTTAATACTCTACTAGGTATATGATCTAATTATGTACCATTGCAAACAGTGGTACTTACATTGTCTACTGTGAAGATGATATAGTGGAATACTATTGGGTAGATGGTTCACTTGGATACACTTAGCAGTAGTGGTAATAAACACTGTCTACCGGGTATGTGATACACTTCGATACCATTACAAGCAGTGGAACTAACACTGTCTACTCGGTATATGGTATACTTGGATACCCTTACTAGCTGTGGTACTACTGGGTAGATAAAAAAAAGTGTTTGTTTTTACTGTCAGCTGTTTAGATATAACAATCAGATACGAATACCAGCAGGGTACTTGACACTCCCATTGGGTGGATAGTCAACTCAGATACCCTTACCAGCAGGGGTACTTAACACGGTCTACTGGATGTGTAGTAGACAAAGAAACCCATACCAGCAGGGTACCAAACACTGTCTACTGGGTGTAAAGTAGACATAGATACCCCTCCCAGCAGGGTACTTAATACCGTCTACTGGTTGTATAGTAGAAACAAATACCCATACCAGCAGGGTACTTAACACTGTCTACTGGGTGTCTATATAAGACACATATACCCATACCAGCAGGGGTACTTGACACTGTCTACTGGGTATATAGTAGACACATATACCCATACCAGCAGGGGTACTTAAAACTTTACTGGGTGGATAGTCACTAAACACTGTCTACTAGGTAGGTGGTAGACTTGGATACCCTTTCAGGCAGTGGTACTAAACACTGTCTACTGGGAAGGCAGTAGACTTGGATACCCCTACAGACAGTGGTACTTAACACTATCTACCTTGTATATGATACACTTGGATACCCTTACCAGCAGTGGTACTAAACACTGTCGACTGGGTCGATGATATACATGAATACCCTTACTAGCTGTGGTACTACTGGGTAGATACAAAAAAGTATTTGTTTTTTTCTGTCAGCTGTTTAGATATAACAACTAGATACCAATACCAGCAGGGTACTTAACACTCTCATTGGGTGGATAGTCAACTCAGATACCCTTACCAGCAGGGGTACGTAAAACTGCACTGGGTGGATAGTCACTAAACACTGTCTACTGGGTAGGTGGTAGACTTGGATACCCTTACAGGCAGTGGTACTAAACACTGTCTACTTGGTAGGTGGTAGACTTGGATACCCTTACAGGCAGTGGTACTAAACACTGTCTACTGAGTAGGTGGTAGACTTTGACACCCTTACAGGCAGTGGCACTTAACAGTGGTAGTCATTTTAGATGCCCTTACAAGAAGGAGTCCTTAACACTGTCTACTGGGTTCATAGAAGACTCGTACCCATACCAGCATGTGTACCAAACACTGTCTATTGGGTTGATAGTCACCTCTGATACCCTTTCCAGCAGGGGTATTTTACACTGTCTACTGGGTGTATAGTAGACACAGATACCCTTACCAATAGGGTACTTAACACTCTCATTTGGTGGATAGTCAACTCAGATGCTCTAATCAGCAGTGGTAATAAACACAGTCAATACACTAATACACTGGGTGTATATATAGTAGACACATATACCAATACCACCAGGTACCTAACACTGTCTACTTGGTAGGTGGTAGACTTAATACCCTTACATGCAGTGGTACTAAACACTGTCTACTGGGTAGGTGGTAGACTTGGATACCCTTACAGGCAGTGGTACTAAACACTGTCTACTGAGTAGGTGATAAATTTGGATACCCTTACCGGCAATGATACTAACGCTGTCTACTGAGTAGGTGATAGATTGGCAATGATACTAACACTGTCTACTGAGTAGGTGATAGATTTGGATACCCTTACTGGCAATGATACTAACACTGTTTACTGAGTCGGTGATAGATTTGGATACCCTTACCGGCAATGATACTAACACTGTCTACTGAGTAGGTGATAGATTTGGATACCCTTACCGGCAATCATACTAACACTGTTTACTGGGTAGGTGATAGACTTGGATACCTGAAGCCCTGCTGGTACCCTTACTAGCAGTGTTACTGAAATCTGTCTACTAGGTAATCTTAACAGCAGTGGTGCTTAGCACTTTCTAGTGGGTAAATGTAACATTTAGGTACACTTACCAGCATTGGTTCTTAACACTGTCTACTTGGAGTACGGGTACCCTTACCAGGATTGGTACTAAACCCTGTCTAACTGGGAGTAAGGGTCTCTTACCAGCATTGGTACTCAACACTGTCTAACTGGGAGTAAGGGTCTCTTACCAGCATTGGTACTCAACACTGTTTAGCTGGGAGTAAGGGTCTCTTACCAGCATTGGTACTCAACACTATCTACTGGGAGTACAGGTACTCTTACCAGCATTGGTTCTAAACACTGTCTACTGGGAGTAAGGATACCCTTACCAGCATTGGTACTAAACACTGTCAACTTGGAGTAAGGGTAGCCTTACCAGCATTGGTACTAAACAGTGTCTACTAGGAGTAAGGTACCCTTACTAGCATTGGTACTAAACACTGTCTACTTGGAGTACGGGTACCCTTACCAGCATTGGTACTAAACACTGTCTAACTGGGAGTAAGGGTCTCGTACCAGCATTGGTACTCAACACTGTCTACTGGGAATAAGGGTACCCTTACCAGCATTGGTACTAAACACTGTCTAACTGAGAGTAAGGGTCTCTTACCAGCATTGGTACTAAACACTGTCAACTGGGAGTAAGGGTACCCTTACCAGCATTGGTACTAAACACTGTCTACTTGGAATAAGGTTACCCTTTCAAGCATTGGTACTAAACACTGTCTACTGGGAGTAAAAATTCCCTTACCAGCATTGGTACTAAACACTGTCTACTGGGAGTAAAAATTCCCTTACCAGCATTGGTACTAAACAGTGTCTACTGGGAGTAAAAGTACCCTTACCAGCAGGGGTGCTGAACACTGTCTACTGGGAGTAAGGGTACCCTTACCAGCATTGGTACTAAACACTGTCAACTGGGAGTACGGTTACCCTTACCAGCATTGGTCCTAAACACTGTCTACTGGGAGTAAGGGTATTCTTACCAGCATTGGTACTAAACACTGTCTACTGGGAGTAAGGATACTCTTACCAGCATTGGTACTAAACACTGTCTACTGGGAGTAAGGGTACTCTTACCAGCATTGGTATTTAACACTGTCTACTTGGAGTAATAGTATTCTTACCAGCATTGGTACTAAACACTGTCTTCTGGGAGTAAGGGTACCCTTACCAGCATTGGTACTAAACACTGTCTACTGGGAGTAAGAGTACCCTTACCAGCATTGGTACTACACACTGTCTTCTTCGACTAAGGGTTCTCTTACCAGAATTGGTACTAAACACTGTATACTGAGAGTAAGGATACTCTTACCAGCATTGGTACTAAACACTGTCAACTGGGAGTAAGGATACCCTTACCAGCATTGGTACTAATCACTGTCTACTTGGAGTAAGGGTACCCTTACCAGCATTGGTACTAAACACTGTCAACTGGGAGTAAGGATACCCTTACCAGCATTGATACTAAACACTGTCTACTGGGAGTAAAGATACCCTTACCAACATTGGTACTAAACACTGTCAACTGGGAGTAAGGGTACCCTTACCAGCATTGGTACTAAACACTGTCAACTGGGAGTAAGGGTACCCTTACCAGCATTGGTACTAATCACTGTCTACTTGGAGTTAGGGTACCCTTACCAGCATTGGTACTAAACACTGTCAACTGGGAGTAAGGATACCCTTACCAGCATTGATACTAAACACTGTCTACTGGGAGTAAAGATACCCTTACCAGCATTGGTACTAAACACTGTCAACTGGGAGTAAGGGTACCCTTACCAGCATTGGTACTAAACACTGTCAACTGGGAGTAAGGATACCCTTACCAGCATTGGTACTAAACACTGTCTACTGGGAGTAAGGATACCCTTACCAGCATTGGTACTAAACACTGTCTACTGGGAGTAAGGATACCCTTACCAGCATTGATACTAAACACTGTCTACTTGGAGTAAGGTTACCCTTTCCAGCATTGGATCTAAACACTGTCTACTGGGAGTAAGGATACCCTTACCAGCATTGATACTAAACACTGTCTACTTGGAGTAAGGTTACCCTTTCCAGCATTGGATCTAAACACTGTCTACTGGGAGTAAGGATACCCTTACCAGCATTGGTTCTAAACACTGTCTACTGGGAGTAAAAATTCCCTTACCAGCATTGGTACTAAACACTGTCTACTGGGAGTAAAAATTCCCTTACCAGCATTGGTTCTAAACAGTGTCTACTGGGAGTAAAAGTACCCTTACCAGCAGGGGTGCTGAACACTGTCTACATGGAGTAAGGATACCCTTACCAGCATTGGTACTAAACACTGTCAACTGGGAGTAAGGATACCCTTACCAGCATTGGTACTAAACACTGTCTACTGGGAGTAAGGGTACTCTTACCAGCATTGGTACTAAACACTGTCAACTGGGAGTAAGGGTACCCTTACCAGCATTTGTACTAAACACTATCTACTTGGAGTAAGGGTACCCTTACCAGCATTGGTATTAAACACTGTCTACTTGGAGTAAGGTTACCCTTTCCAGCATTGGTACTAAACACTGTCTTCTAGGAGTAAGGGTTCCCTTATCAGCAGGGGTGCTTTACCAGCAGGGGTGCTTGAACACTGTCTACTGGGAGTAAGGGTGCCCTTACCAGTATTGGTACTAAACACTGTCTTCTAGGAGTAAGGGTTCCCTTATCAGCAGGGGTGCTTTACCAGCAGGGGTGCTTGAACACTGTCTACTGGGAGTAAGGGTGCCCTTACCAGTATTGGTTCTAAACACTGTCTACTGGGAGTAAGGATACTCTTACCAGCATTTGTACAAAACACTGTCTACATGGAGTAAGGATACCCTTACCAGCATTAGTACTAAACACTGTCTACTGGGAGTAAAAGTACCCTTACCAGCAGGGGTGCTGAACACTGTCTACTGGGAGTAAGGGTACCCTTACCAGCATTTGTACTAAACTATGACAACTGGAATACGGGTACCCTTACCAGCATTGGTCCTAAACACTGTCTACTGGGAGTAAGGGTATTCTTACCAGCATTGGTACTAAACACTGTCTACTGGGAGTAAGGATACTCTTACCAGCATTGGTACTAAACACTGTCTACTGGGAGTAAGGATACTCTTACAAGCATTGGTATTTAACACTGTCTAACTGGGAGTAAGGGTCCCCTTACCAGCATTGGTACTAAACACTGTCTACTGGGAGTAAGGGTACTATTACCAGCATTGGTACTAAACACTGTCAACTGGGAGTAAGGGTACCCTTACCAGCATTGGTACTTAACACTATCTACTTGGAGTAAGGGTACCCTTACCAGCATTGGTACTAAACACTGTCTACTTGGAGTAAGGGTACCCTTACCAGCATTGGTACTAAACACTGTCTACTGGGAATAAGGGTACCCTTACCAGCATTGGTATTAAACACTGTCTACTTGGAGTAAGGTTACCCTTTCCAGCATTGGTACTAAACACTGTCTTCTGGGAGAAAGGGTTCCCTTACCAGCAGGGGTGCTTAAACACTGTCTACTGGGAGTAAGGATACTCTTACCAGCATTGGTACTAAACACTGTCTACTGGGAGTAAGGATACTCTTACCAGCATTGGTACTCAACACTGTCTACTGGGAGTAAGGGTACTCTTACCAGCATTGGTATTTAACACTGTCTAACTGGGAGTAAGGGTACTCTTACCAGCAAAGGTACTAAACACTGTCTTCTGGGAGTAAGGTAACCCTTACCAGCATTTGTACTAAACACTGTCTACTGGGAGTAAGGATACCCTTACCAGCATTGGTACTAAACACTGTCTACTCGGAGTAAAAGTACCCTTACCAGCAGGGGTGCTGAACACTGTCTACTGGGAGTAAGGGTACCCTTACCAGCATTGGTACTAAACACTGTCAACTGGGAGTACGGGTACCCTTACCAGCATTGGTCCTAAACACTGTCTACTGGGAGTAAGGGTATTCTTACCAGCATTGGTACTAAACACTGTCTCCTGGGAGTAAGGATACTCTTACCAGCATTGGTACTAAACACTGTCTACTGGGAGTAAGGGTACTCTTACCAGCATTGGTATTTAACACTGTCTACTTGGAGTAATAGTATTCTTACCAGCATTGGTACTAAACACTGTCTTCTGGGAGTAAGGGTACCCTTACCAGCATTGGTACTAAACACTGTCTACTGGGAGTAAGAGTACCCTTACCAGCATTGGTACTACACACTGTCTTCTTCGACTAAGGGTTCTCTTACCAGAATTGGTACTAAACACTGTATACTGAGAGTAAGGATACCCTTACCAGCATTGGTACTAAACACTGTCTACTGGGAGTAAGAGTACCCTTACCAGCATTGGTACTACACACTGTCTTCTTCGACTAAGGGTACCCTTACCAGCATTGGTACTAAACACTGTCAACTGGGAGTAAGGATACCCTTACCAGCATTGGTACTAATCACTGTCTACTTGGAGTAAGGGTACCCTTACCAGCATTGGTACTAAACACTGTCAACTGGGAGTAAGGATACCCTTACCAGCATTGGTACTAAACACTGTCTACTTGGAGTAAGGGTACCCTTTCCAGCATTGGTAATAAACACTGTCTTCTGGGAATAAGGGTACCCTTACCAGCATTGATACTAAACACTGTCTACTGGGAGTAAAGATACCCTTACCAGCATCGGTACTAAACACTGTCTACTTGGAGTAAGGATACCCTTACCAACATTGGTACTAAACACTGTCTACTGGGAGTAAGGGTACCCTTACCAGCAAAGGTACTAAACACTGTCTACTGGGAGTAAGGTAACCCTTACCAGTATTGGTACTAAACACTGTCTACTGGGAGTAAGGTAACCCTTACCAGCATTGGTACTTAACACTGTCTACTGGGAGTAAGGATACCCTTACCAGCATTGGTACTAAACACCGTCTACTGGGAGTAAAAGTACCCTTACCAGCAGGGGTGCTGATCACTGTCTCCTGGGAGTAAGGGTACCCTTACCAGCATTGGTACTAAACACTGTCAACTGGGAGTACGGGAACCCTTACCAGCATTGGTCCTAAACACTGTCTACTGGGAGTAAGGGTACTCTTACCAGCATTGGTACTAAACACTGTCTACTGGGAGTAAGGATACTCTTACCAGCATTGGTACTAAACACTGTCTACTGGGAGTAAGGTAACCCTTACCAGTATTGGTACTAAACACTGTCTACTGGGAGTAAGGTAACCCTTACCAGCATTGGTACTAAACACTGTCTACTGGGAGTAAGGATACCCTTACCAGCATTGATACTAAACACCGTCTACTGGGAGTAAAAGTACCCTTACCAGCAGGGGTGCTGATCACTGTCTTCTGGGAGTACGGGTACCCTTACCAGCATTGGTCCAAAACACTGTCTACTGGGAGTAATGGTACTCTTACCAGCATTGGAACTAAACACTGTCTACTGGGAGTAAGGGTACTCTTACCAGCATTGGTACTAAACACTGTCTACTGGGAGTAAGGGTACTCTTACCAGCATTGGTATTTAACACTGTCTACTTGGAGTAAGGGTACTCTTACCAGCATTGGTACTAAACACTGTCTTCTGGGAGTAAGGGTACCCTTACCAGCATTGGTACTAAACACTGTCTACTGGGAGTAAGAGTACCCTTACCAGCATTGGTACTACACACTGTCTACTTCGACTAAGGGTTCTCTTACCAGAATTGGTACTAAACACTGTATACTTGGAGTAAGGATAATCTTACCAGCATTGGTACTAAACACTGTCTACTTGGAGTAAGGGTACTCTTACCAGCATTGGTACTTAACACTGTATTCTGGTAGTAAGGATACCCTTACCAGCATTGATACTAAACACTGTCTACAAGGAGTAAGGGTACCCTTACCAGCATTGGTACTCAACACTGTCTACTGGGAGTAAGGGTACCCTTAGCAGCATTGGTACTAAACACTGTCTAACTGGGAGTAAGGGTACCCTTACCAGCATTGGTACTAAACACTGTCTACTGGGAATAAGGGTACCCTTACCAGCATTGGTACTAAACACTGTCTACTTGGAGTACGGGTACTCTTACTAGCATTGGTACTAAACACTGTCTATTAGGAGTAAGGTACCCTTACTAGCATTGGTACTCAAACACTGTCTACTGGGAATAAGGGTACCCTTACCAGCATTGGTACTAAACACTGTCTAACTGGGAGTAAGGGTCTCTTACCAGCATCGGTACTAAACACTGTCTACTGGGAGTAAGGATACCCTTACCAGCATTGGTACTAAACACTGTCAACTGGGAGTAAGGGTACCCTTACCAGCATTGGTACTAAACACTGTCTACTTGGAATAAGGTTACCCTTTCCAGCATTGGATCTAAACACTGTCTACTGGGAGTAAGGATACCCTTACCAGCATTGGTACTAAACACCGTCTACTGGGAGTAAAAGTACCCTTACCAGCAGGGGTGCTGATCACTGTCTTCTGGGAGTACGGGTACCCTTACCAGCATTGGTCCTAAACACTGTCTACTGGGAGTAATGGTACTCTTACCAGCATTGGTACTAAACACTGTCTACTGGGAGTAAGGGTACTCTTACCAGCCTTGGTACTAAACACTGTCTACTGGGAGTAAGGGTACTCTTACCAGCATTGGTATTTAACACTGTCTACTTGGAGTAAGGGTACTCTTACCAGCATTGGTACTAAACACTGTCTTCTGGGAGTAAGGGTACCCTTACCAGCATTGGTACTAAACACTGTCTACTGGGAGTAAGAGTACCCTTACCAGCATTGGTACTACACACTATCTACTTCGACTAAGGGTTCTCTTACCAGAATTGGTACTAAACACTGTATTCTGGTAGTAAGGATACCCTTACCAGCATTGATACTAAACACTGTCTACAAGGAGTAAGGGTACCCTTACCAGCATTGGTACTCAACACTGTCTACTGGGAGTAAGGGTACCCTTAGCAGCATTGGTACTAAACACTGTCTAACTGGGAGTAAGGGTACCCTTACCAGCATTGGTACTAAACACTGTCTACTGGGAATAAGGGTACCCTTACCAGCATTGGTACTAAACACTGTCTACTTGGAGTACGGGTACTCTTACTAGCATTGGTACTTAACACTGTCTATTAGGAGTAAGGTACCCTTACTAGCATTGGTACTCAAACACTGTCTACTGGGAATAAGGGTACCCTTACCAGCATTGGTACTAAACACTGTCTAACTGGGAGTAAGGGTCTCTTACCAGCATCGGTACTAAACACTGTCTACTGGGAGTAAGGATACCCTTACCAGCATTGGTACTAAACACTGTCAACTGGGAGTAAGGGTACCCTTACCAGCATTGGTACTAAACACTGTCTACTTGGAATAAGGTTACCCTTTCCAGCATTGGATCTAAACACTGTCTACTGGGAGTAAGGATACCCTTACCAGCATTGGTACTAAACATTGTCTACTGGGAGTAAAAGTATCCTTACCAGCAGGGGTGCTGAACACTGTCTACTGGGAGTAAGGATACCCTTACCAGCATTGGTACTAAACACTGTCAACTGGGAGTAAGGGTACCCTTACCAGCATTGGTACTAAACACTGTCTACTGGGAGTAAGGGTACTCTTACCAGCATTGGTACTTAACACTGTCAACTGGGAGTAAGGGTACCCTTACCAGCATTGGTACTAAACACTGTCTACTTGGAGTAAGGGTACCCTTACCAGCATTGGTACTAAACACTGTCTACTGGGCGTAAGGGCTACCTTACCAGCATTGGTACTGAACACTGTCTACTGGGAGTAAGGATACTCTTACCAGCATGGGTACTAAACACTGTCTAACTGGGAGTAATGGTACTTTTACCAGCATTGGTACTAAACACTGTCTACCTGAAGTAATGGTACTCTTACCAGCATGGGTACTAAACATTGTCTACTGGGAGTTATGTACTCTTACCAGCATTGGTACTAAACACTGTCTACTTGGAGTAAGGATACTCTTACCAGCAGTGGTACTAAACACTGTCTACTGGGAGTATGAGTATCCTTACCAGCAGTGGTACTAAACACTGTCTACTTGGAGTAAGGGTATCCTTACCAGCATTGGTACTAAACACTGTCTACTGGGAGTAAGGATACCCTTTCCAGCATGGGTACTAAACACTGTCTCTTGGGAGTAAGGGTACTCTTACCAGCATTGGGACTAAGCACTGTCTTCTGGGAGTAAGGGTACTCTTACCAGCATTGGTACTAAACACTGTCTACTGGGAGTAAGGGTACCATTACCAGCAGGGGTTCTGAACAGTTAAATGTCTACTTGGAAGATGGTACATTTTATTACCCTCACCAGCAGTGGTACTTGCAATTGTTTACTAAGTATATTTGACAATTGGTTACCCATACAACCATTGGTACTAACAAATGTCTATTGGGTTTATAAGAAATTTAGTAGCACTTGCCAGCAGTGATACTAAACACTGTCAGCTGGATTGATATAACAATTGTATACCCTTACCAGTGCTTATCACTGTCTTCTGGGTACATGGGTACCTAACCTGCAGTGGTGCTTCAAACTGTCTACTTAGAAGATAGTACATTTGGGTACCCTCACAGCAGCCTACTTGTTAGATAATACACTTCAATACACTTACCATCTACCAGTTAGACAGTGTTTAGCACCACTGCTCGTAAGGGTACCCAATTATATCACATACCATTGACTGAGCTCAGCACGACTGCTGGTAAGGGCATCCAAGTATATCATATACCTAAGACAGTTCAAAGCACAACTTCTGGTAAAGTTATCTACATGTAGGGGGGTTTAGGGGGTACACAGTGTTTACCACTGCTGGTCTTTTCTCATCACTTGGCGTCCGTCGTCCGTCGTCGTCGTCCTGCGTCCGGCGTTAACTTTTACAAAAATCTTCTCCTCTGAAACTACTGGGCCAAATTTAACCAAACTTGGCCACAATCATCATTGGGGTATCTAGTTTAAAAATTGTGTCCGGTGACCCGGCCAACCAACCAAGATGGCCGCCATGGCTTAAAATAGAACATAGGCGTAAAATACAGTTTTTGGCTAATAACTCAAAAACCAAAGCATTTAGAGCAAATCTGACAATGGGTAAAATTGTTTATCAGGTCAAGTTCTATCTGCCCTGAAATTTTCAGATGAATCTGACATTCCCTTGTTAGGTTGCTGCCCCTGAATTGGTAATTTTAAGGAATTTTTGCTGTTTTTGGTTATTATCTTGAATATTATTTAAGATAGAGATAAACTGTAAACAGCAATGATGTTCAGCAAAGTAAGATCTACAAATAAGTCAACATGACCAAAATGGTCAGTTGACCACTTTAGGAGTTATTGCCCTTTAAAGTAAATTTTTAACCATTTTTCGTAAATCTTAGTAATTTTTTACAAAAATCTTCTCCTCTGAAACTACTGAGCCAAATTAATTGAAACTTGGCCACAATCATCATTGCGGTATCTTGTTTATAAATTGTGTCCAATGACCTGGCAATCAAACCAAGATGGCCACCATGGCTAAAAATAGAACATGGGGTAAAATGCAGTTTTTGGCTTATAACTCAAAAACCAAAGCATTAAGAGCAAATCTGATCGGAAGTAAAATTGTTGATTAGGTCAAGATCTATCTACCCTGCAATTTTCAGATGAATTGGATCATCGGTTGTTAGGTTGCTGCCCCTGAATTTGTAATTTTGAGGAAATTTTGCTGTTTTTTTGTTATTATCTTGAATATTATTATAGATAGAGATAAACTGTAAACAGCAATAATGTACAACAAAGTAAGAACTAAAAATAAGTCAACATGACCAAAATAGTCAATTGACCCCCTAAGGAGTTATTGACCTTCATAGTCAATTTTTAACAATTTTCACAAAATTTGTAGATTTTCACCAACATTTTCCACAGAAACTACTGTTACAGATAGAGATAATTGTAACCAGCAAAATTGTTTAGTAAAGTAAGATCTACAAACACATCACCATCACTAAAACACAATTTTGTCATGAATCCATCTGTGTACAATGTTTAATATTAACATAGACCAATGTGAGCGACACAGGCTCTTTAGAGCCTCTAGTTATTGAACTCTTGTCAACTGGTTGCATAATACAATTAGATACCTTTAAAAGCAGTGGTACAAAACACTGTAGTGGATACTGTTAATTCAGAAATTATTGTGATGTTTTTATTATTGCGAGAGCGACAGGTTTATAATCGCAATAATGTCAACACGCATTTTGATAATTTGCATATGTATTATACAGGATTTTTCTCAATATCAGAAAAATTTAAATCGCATTTGAATCCATAATAACAAAATCGGAATGTTAAAAGCACGCAATAATTTCCGCATTTACAGTAGTTGAAACACTTACAGGCATTAGTACTAAATTCCGTCTACTGGATATATAATACACTACAATACCAGTACCTGCAGTGGTACCAACAACTGTGTAGATGGTATACTTACCTTCAGTGATACTTAACACTGTCTGTTAGGTAGACGGTATCCATACCAGCAGTGGTATCCAACACTGTGTGGGTATATGATCAACTTAGGTAGCCTTGCAAACAGTGGTTCTTAATACTTAACTGGGTATATGATCAACTTAGGTACCCTTGCAATTAGTGTTACTTAATGCTTTACTGGGTATATGATGAACTTAGGTACCCTTGCAAACAGTGGTACTTAATACTTACTGGGAATATGACCAACTTAAGTACCCTTGCGAACAGTGGTACTTAATACTCACTGGGTATATGACCAACTTAGGTACCCTTGCAAACAGTGGTACTCAATACTCTACTGGGTATATGCTCAACTTAAGTACCCTTGCAAACAGTGGTACTTAATACTCTACTGGGTATATGATCAACTTAGGTACCCTTGCAAACAGTGGTACTTAATACTCTACTGGGTATATGACCAACTTAGGTACCCTTGCAAACAGTGGTACTTAATACTCTACTGGGTATATGACCAACTTAGGTACCCTTGCAAACAGTGGTACTCAATACTCTACTGGGTATATGCTCAACTTAAGTACCCTTGCAAACAGTGGTACTTAATACTCTACTGGGTATATGATCAACTTAGGTACCCTTGCAAACAGTGGTACTTAATACTCTACTGGGTATATGACCAACTTAGGTACCCTTGCAAACAGTGGTACTTAATACTTACTGGGTATATGATGAACTTAGGTACCCTTGCAAAGAGTGGTACTTAATACTCTACTGGGTATATGATCAACTTAGGTACCCTTGCAAACAGTGGTTCTTAATACTTAACTGGGTATATGATCAACCTAGGTACCCTTGAAATCAGTGTTACTTAATGCTTTACTGGGTATATGACCAACTTAGGTACCCTTGCAAACAGTGGTACTTAATACTAACTGGGTATATGATCAACATAGGCATGATAGGTTACCTTGCAAAAGTGGCACTTAATACTTACTAGGTATATGATCAACTTAGGTACCCTTGAAAACAGTGGTACTTAATACTTAACTAGGTATATGATCAACTCAGGTACCCTTGCAAACAGTGGTACTTAATACTTACTAGGTATATGATCAACTTAAGTACCCTTGCAAACAGTGGCACTTAATACTTACTAGGTATGTGATCAACTTAGGTACCCTTGCAAACAGTGGTACTTAATATTTTACAGGGTATATGATCAAATTGGGTACCCTTGAAAATGTTGTGAAGATGATATAATGGGATACCCTTAAAAAAAAGTAGTGCTCAAGACTATCTACTGGGCAGATGCTATACCTAGATATCGTTACAAGATGTGGCATTGACCACTTTATCATATGCACATTGTACACTTACCAGTAGTTTAAGTAAACACTCTCTAAATGGTAGATCAAGTCCAATCTCTGTATTAGATTGGTATCAAACACTGATATTTGATACATTGTGGGCACTCTAATCATCATGGGTAAAACAGAATGTCTACCTAGTAGATGATTCACTTATATATATATATATATTTATCAATTCTATTTGGCAATCGCCAATGACAGTCAGCAGGGTTAAAGAACATCAGTTGTTCATCCTATATTGACTCCTAAAATTCAAGAGTCTATCTAAAAATGAGGGTACTTTTTAAAAAAAAGAGGGTACTTTTTATATGGCCTTCCAAATACCGTTTCGATCCCTAACAACACTGAAGAGACATTTATTGTCGAAATCTGGATCTGGTGTACTAAAAAAATATTGACACCGTGTGTTTGTGGCATAACATCGTGGCCACAAGTTAAAAAAAAATTCTGTTTAATATTAAATTTATATTAAGATCCATTTTGTTACATCTTGTGATCAGTTTTATTTGGCAATTGCCAATGACAGTCAGCAGGGTTAAAGAACAGTTGTTAGACCTGTTAGTCAAATGCGATTTGTTTAAATATACTTTTTCACTTTTTTGGTCTTGGAAAATGTTGTTTGTGCTGGTTTTTAGACCTTTCTACAACGAAATTTGTTTCACATGCACATGTATAAAAATTGCGGTGTTTATCCAACGCAATCATAGGTTTGAACGTAGTTTTCAATTTAGACTCGTTTATATTTTTTCGTTTGGGCTTGTATCATATTTTCCTTCCGGTTTATATGATCCGTTCATCCTATATTGACTCTTATAATTCAAGAGTCTATCTAGAAATGAGGGTACTTTTTATCTGGCCTTCCAAATACCGTTTCAATCCCTAACATCACTGAAAAGACATTTATTGTCGAAATCCGGATCTGGTGTACTAAAAAAATATTGTCACCGTATGTTTGTGGCATAACATCGTGGCCACAAGTTAAATTTTTTTTTCTGTTTAGTATTAAATTTATATTAAGATCCATTTTGTTACATCTTGTGATCAATTTTATTTGGCAATTGCCAATGACAGTCAGCAGGGTTAAAGAACATCAGTTGTTCGACCTGTCAGTCAAATGCGTTTTGTTTAAATATACTTTTTCACTTTTTTGGTCTTTTGAAAAATGTTGTTTGTGCTGTTTGTAGACCCTTCTACAAAGAAATTTGTTTTACATGCACATGTATAAAAATTGCGGTTTTTATCAAATGCAATCATAGGTTTGAACGTAGTTTTCAATTTAGACTCGTTTATATATATATATAATACCCTTACAAACAGTGATGTTTAACACTTTCTGTTGTGTAGATGATACCCTTAACAGCATCTATTGGGTAGATGGTTCATTTGGAAACAATTATAAGTAATGGGTAAAAACACTGTCGACCGTGTATGTGATAGACTTGGATACCTTTACATGCTTTGGTATTTAACACTCCCTGCCAGAAATATGATACACTTCGATACCCTTACCAGCAGTGAAATTCACACTGTCTACTGGGTAGAAAGTACACTTGTATACCCGAGCAGCAGTGGAACTTAACACTATCTAACTTGTATATTACTTAATTTGTCTCCTTTGTAGATAATACAGTTGTATGCATTTACAAGCGGTGGTACTTAAACTATATCCTTGGTAGATGATACAGTTGTATATACATTTACCAGCGGTGGTACTTAAAAATGACTCTTCTGGTAGATGATACAGATTCATACTTTTAGAATCAGTAGTACTTATACTGACTCCTTGGTAGATGAGACAGTTGTATACCTTTACCAGCACTGGTACTTAAACTCTCCTTGGTAGATGATGCTGTTATCTATACACACCAGCGTCGGTCCTTAAACTGACCTTGGTATATGATACAGTTGTATACCTTTACCAGCAGTGGTTCTCAAACTGTCTCATTGGTATATGATACAGTTGTATACCTTTACCAGCAGTGGTTCTCAAACTGTCTCATTGGTATATGATACAGTTGTATACCTTTACCAGCAGTGGTTCTAAAACTGTCTCATTGGTATATGATACAGTTGTATACCTTTACCAGCAGTGGTTCTCAAACTTTCTCATTGATATATGATACAGTTGTATGCATTTACCAGCAGTGGTTCTCAAACTGTCTCATTGGTATATGAATCAGTTGTATGCATTTACCAGTGGTACTAACATGATCTACTGTGAAGATGATATATGTGTGATACCCTTACCATAAATAGTGTTAAAGACTGTCTACTGAGTAGATGGAAGACTTGGATATCGTTACCAGTTCAGACATTGACCACTTTATCCTGGGTAAATTGTACACTTGGGTACCCTTACCAGTAGTGGTATTAAATACTCTTGGTAGATTATTTACTTAGAAAATCTAATCTCAATCTCCATACCAGTGTAGTACAAACACTGATAGATGATACACTTGGGTAATCTAACCAGCAGCGGTAATATAGAATGTCACATAGTAGATGATTCACCTATATACCTTTAAAAGCATCATCTCTTTGGTAGACACAAAGCACCGAAAAACAATTACTCCTAGTAACTGAAATCTAATTCAAAGTCAAAAACAATTGATCAATAAATCATGTTATTCCAGACTAAAGTATTAATCAGTACACATAAAACGGATTTAATGTTAAGTAGTCATAACAGTGAAAACAATATCACCTTGTGCAAAATATTTTTATCTGAGAAGATCTATAGTACTCATTATATGGATTTTCCAACTATTAGCAGTTTAGATCTATAGTACTCATTATATGGATTTTCCAACTATTAGTAGTTTGAACAAAGTTTGGAATTACATGTTATATTTTCTAAAATATATAATTTTGTTTGAAAGAGTTGACAGATATTAACATATCTTGGAAAAAAGTGCATACTTTTAACAATTACATGTATTGTGTAGGATTTATGAAATAGTAGCGCAACAATTACATGTACATTATCTACACTATTGTGTAGCATGTATGAAATAGTAGCGCAACAATTACATGTACATTATCTACACTATTGTGTAGCATGTATGAAATAGTAGCGCAACAATTACATGTACATTATCTACACTATTGTGTAGGATGTATGAAATAGTAGGGCACATATAACTGGTTTTGTATTTGTGTATTTTGTTTGTACCTCTTTGATACATAATTCTCTTTGGGGAATTTTGGGATAAATAAAATGCAGTACATATATTGTTATTTTTTAACTCGAATTTATGAAATGATTGTTTTAATTGTAGACAAATCCTTGCTTAATATTTTAAAAGACTGAAAAGAAGCAAACACTTTATCGTAATGATCACTGTTAATTAAATTAACCATTTAGTATAGACAGACACTATTATATAAGTAGAAGGTTAAGTCTAAAAAAAATCAATAAGAATCAGAATTGAATTTACAACGATGTATGATAGGAATGAGAATTCAGAGATTAAATCAGTCCTTATGTTTTAATTCAAGTTGTAAGGTGCGATTATGTTGGAAAGCTAAACAGGTTTTCATATTAAATTATAATAGTCATCAAGGCTGCACTTAAGAATACTTTTACGAAAAAGCTTTCATGATGGAGGTTTATCCAGAAAAGCGCTTCGAACAAAACAAATGTATAACATTTCATTTTCATTTTTTTTATTTTGAGAGACTTACACTGTAATATTCAATTCATTTATTGTATAGAAAATCCGTGATATATCAGAATCCATTTTGACCAAACTCACCCAGTTGAATAGAGATGACTTCCAGGATCTTGTCGCTCTAGGAACATTTTCTTCCTACGAAAACAGGGTGTTTTTGGCTGGTCCTTGCAACATTGGGAAATCTTCGCTAGCAAGTATTTTAATTGACGAGGCAATTCCAAAGACATGGTATTCAACAGATGGACTAGTTATTCATTTTGGTAGAAATGGCATAGACCTACAACACCGAAAAATGATTCCATTGAAAAAAGGTACATGATATATTTTTTTGTTTTATGTGGAAACCATTTCAGCTTGATTTTTAGTCCCTTAATGACGAAGTTTAAGGGACTGTAGGTTTGCATTCTGTCTGTCTGCCTGTCTGTCTGCCCATCCGTCAGTCCAGTCAACCAGTTTTCTTTAAATTCTATGTTCATGCTTGAAGATATTGATTTGATATTTGACTAAATTGCGATTTGAATTTTTGCGATATTGAGAACAATTCTGTTAAATTCATATTATTTAATTTTGGAGGTAACGCATCTTCTTTCAGCTCATAGACATAATTTGATCATGTACTACAGTCATTTTGTAAATAAAAAATTTCTAAATGAAAGTTTAAGTTATTGCGAATATCAAACTTTTGCATTTTTGTCAATAATAAAGACATCATGGTAATCAGTTTTCTGCTTTTTGTTTCTTCATGCTTCAAAGATATTGATTTGATATTTGATATATGGTTCATTGACAAATTACAGATCAAGTTCAAATTTTGTTCGATTCGGATGATATTTTTTTGTTGCAGAATATGGTTCTTAGAATAGACTTAGAAAATTAACGCACAAAATTCCATTGTTTGTTTTGCTTGAAGTTATTGGTTTGATATTAGGTATATAGGTAACACCATGATAAATTAAAGATCAAGTTAGCATTTGTTCCAGTACAATGAATTTTCAATCAATTTCTTCAGAATATTTAAAGCATTCTTGCAGATTTCAGTTGATTGATTATCAATATTATAGCTGATTTTGGATGAAAGATATTCAGATGTCTAGTATTTAATTTAGCCTGTTCTCTAAATAAGGTTGTCTTACCTTAAAGGATCTTTCCTGTTTCTTTGATGACTATTCAACTTAATAGTTTACTATCCAACAACAGTAATTTCTTATTTTTTTATCATCTCACGTCCCTTCTTTAGATGTTTCAGATGATGAACTTTAATACGGACTTCGTTCAACACATCATGTTCAATGTTTGAAAGCACTTTGCTAACCATTTGTTTTTTAAACTTTATTAGGTAGTGGTGATATTTTAACAAAACTTCTACTTGGAAATCCTGAATTAAAAGAACAACAAATACGTACTGTCGAATCCCAACTAGAGCAGAATGTTGATAAAAATATAGATAAAGTCCCAGGTGAATCAAATCTTACAACAAATAAATCTAAGTTAAATCCATATAATATGGATAACCTTCCGCCAAAACAGCAACAACAAAAAAACAAAGCAGCACCTGAAATGATCTCTTCTGATAGACAACAACAAATTTCTACTCAAACCTCTCAGACGACTTTAAAAGGTATCCAGGAACAGCCAAGTCATACTGCCCATTCTATACAAGATGATTTAATGGAGAAGATTAAGAAAGGAACTTATATCATGAAAATAGCACCTTCGGATTTGGTCGATTTCGGTGGGCAAAGATCGTTTGATATGACTCATCAGTTATTTATCCAGCACAGGGGGACGTTCATTCTGATGTTTGATGGACGTTTGGGCCTTTATACAGAATTGAAAGAATACCCACAAGGAGATGTTACAGCTGCATGTGAGTTTTTTTTTTTTATACCATTGCATTTTAAATACTTTTATTCATAACAAAATACACCAATGTGTATTGTAAACAAAAATGTTATATTTTGGTGTAGAAATGACACACTGATCATATAACTACTCGGATATGGATGTCAATCTAACATTCCTCTAATTCTGTTTAAAGTCACTATAACTCGAATATTTTAAAGTTCCTTTTTTTTTTCTTGAAAAAAGAAAATGAACATAGGATTTGGCATTTGCAAACCAGAGAGTGTTGGTAATGATGGCTCATGTATGTTGGTTTCTTATTGAATAAATTTATTATGTTGATATGTTGTATACTGGTGTTTCTAACTTGTCATAATTGTCTGTCATTAAAGAAGTTTGAATATATATATTGGTTTCTTTTTATTAAGTTATTTTCATTTCTATTTTCTGTTTTTGCGTTGTTGATTAATGTGTATACCTATTTACTGTGTTTGCCAACGTTAAATATGATGATACAGCAGATTGTTTTGTGTACTGATAATTACCGTATTTTCTGCAAGATAATGAATCTATATCTAACACCGTAATTATGTTTTGTGTTATTTCTCTTTGCAGCCATTCTTGTGCATTGGATTAACTCTATATTGACTTACTGTACAAAAAGTGATGACAAAATGCCACGAATTGTGTTTGCTGCTACCCATAGTGATAGCTTCTCTGAGGTATGTGTAACTTAGCAAACATTCTACCACGGTTGTCTGGGGGAAAGTCTCATTGTCAACCGTACCACGTCTTCTTGTTTTATTTTTATTTTGAACCCAATTAAATTTTTAACCAATAATAGAAAAGAAAAGATATGGGGTATGTTTTTTATGAAAAAATATCAGTACATACACAGCAAAAACACAAAAACACAAAAAGCAAAGTATAGCATGTACAGCAGACACGAGAAGGGAATGCTTTGTAAGATGTAAAACCTTGCAAGTCCATTAAAAAAACTTATCCGAAAGTAGTACATATTAAAAACAAAATACTTTCTATGCATAGTTGTAAATAACTATGTAAGATATATGTTAGTAATTTAGATATATTTAATAATAATTCTTATATCATTTGCATATCTATAAATACTTGAATTGGATTGGTCAATTCGAATTTTTCTTTTGGTTTACACTTCGATAAACCATGTTTTCGAAACTACTTTCGTAATCTATTCATGCGCGATACAAATTCTTGCAGGGATACTGGGATTTTCAGCAAATTGCGATTATAAAACAATTGCATATCAGTTGTTTCTATTCTCTTGATATATAACTCATAAAAAAGAAATAAAACAAATGCATTAAAGCTTCAAAAATGTATAAAATAAAATTTAAATAAAATTCCGCGAAATTTCATGAAGGATTTGCCGAATTTACGTCTTGGCATATAAACACGACATCATAAGGATGGAAATTTTCAAGGGAAAAATTATTTCGTTATGTGTACGCTTCAAATTCGGATAATATTTAATTAAAATGAAGTTTTTGAGGTAGGTGCTATATTTAATTTTAGATTCTGATGCATTTGTCGGACGTTTAGGGTTTTTAGAAAGTTAAGATGGCGGCTTACTCCTTAGTTACGACATGCCATTGTGCTTTTGATGGCAAATATAGCAGCCATCAAACAAATAATGTAAATTAATAATCGCGTATGATTGGCTGAAGACTTATAAGGATTAAACACATTTTTTCTAGAGGTTATTGATGTGTAAACCGGGTCTCTTACTCACAAACTTAACATAAAAGTCCTTCGGACTTTTATTCAGTTTGTGAGTTAATCGCCCCGGTTTACACATCAATAACCTCTGGAAAAATGTGTTTAATTCTATACTATAATAAATAAATAGTGAAGGACTAGTGATCCTTGAAGAACAATTTATGCAAAAACACAAACATAAAAGGATTGCTGCTCTTCATCTATAGTCACAAGTGTAAACACAATCGTTGTTAATTATCCTTGTGTATACCATTATTATATTATATGTAAAAAAAATTAAAGATTATAGCTGTGTATATATTGCAAGAGAATTTAAAAATTCAAGCAACCCTTCATGTATTATGAATAGACCCATTGGTGGCCTTCGGCTGTTGTCTGCTCTATGGTTGGGTTGTTGTCGCTTTGACACATTCCCCATTTCCTTTCTCAATTTCATTCAACTTAGATTTATGATAAGATAGCCATACATTTTCGTTAAGCCTCATCTGTCATTTGATTGACTCGTTTTTAATGTGTCTTTAAGACAGCTTCAACTATTCCACAGCATTTACAAAACAAGACAAGACAAACAATGTGTATGGTTTGGTGTTTGTCTTTATGAGAAACACCCGGTATATTTTGTCAATTATATAAGTAATCAATGCTTGCTAATAAGTTTAAAATCTGAATACACATAGCCAGAGTGATCTTACAAATATGTGTAGTTTTACGATGTTTGAATGAACATATTACGGTTTAGCATATTGAGTGAATGTCCTATAAAGTATGTAAGCAATTAATCACTTAATCGTATATTTACGATGAACCCTGGTTTTTTTTTTAAATTATAGTGGAAGTGATTTAAAAGTCAATGTTTCTAGTAAGTGATGTGATAATACAAAGTATTTTTGACTTACTTATTTTTTAGTGAAAAACTTAAAGAATAACTAATCGAATAATTCAAATATAGAAACATATTCAGCTAGTGACCAACAACACATCAGTTCACGAATGTGCGTAGCATGATTTAATTTTGGATGTAACGCGTCTTCTGATTGGCTTACAGTGCTTTGTCTATCAGCTTATATACATCATTATGTCATGTGACCTTGACGTTGTTTTGTGATTCACTCTGGCTTAAAATGGAATTAATAATTAAATTATAAGGAGTTATTGTTATATGTATTCTGTTCATTGGAAATCAAATCTGTGTTCCTTAAAGTGGATGGGGCGTCTCAATTAGAATACATAGAATTTGTTAATAACTTTTTATCACGATTTTCTCGAAAATATAAATTTTAAAAAAGTGGGGGTCATCGGACTTTTTCACGATACAGGTTTTACAAAATTGTAAGATTGTGTATAGATAATGCATGGACAATTTAATTGTGTATGATAAAATAAAACTATCTGATATTATGTTTAGATAAAATGTCAGAAGATAGCTCGTAAAACATGCTTTAAGATAAGACAATAGATATACGGGGTTACCGAACGTGTGTCTTGCTACATATTAAAATAGATAAATTCACAATACTTCTATTATAAAATTATTGTATTTAAGTTATCTCCCTTACTATCTGAGTTATTCCCCCTTATTTGGCAAAATTGAAAAAACATGAATCAAACACAAATATGGTGTTATGTTTAGAAACTACAGCTGTAATATAGATAAAACACATAATTTTCATTTATTGATATGAAAAGTCTTACACATGAATTAAATTGAACACAATACTCTCAAAAATTTGTACATGTCATTAAAGATGTAGACCAACTACTTAAAAATCCAAGGTGGAGGAAGATACCGTAGCAAACTTAAGAGTTTTCTGGTCACGAATTGAATATTTTTTTATATTTGAAATGTTTTATTAACTATTCTTTGTATTACATTGGCAATATGCTTTTTTATGGCATTAAAGTAGACAAGTAAAAAATACTGCCTTTATCTCCGCATTCACAGCTTGCTTTGATGGGACGTCATCGACAACGTCTTGACAACTCATAATTTTGTATGAGATCAGTGGAATGCAAAAACCGAGTTTATATCACGTTTAAAATTATCGGTTTTTATTTCACTGGGAAATCATGATATTTCATTGCAACGGTTGAACCAATGTACTAATTATTGCTATACTAAGTACTTTTTATCCAGCTTTCATTTTTTATGGAAATGATATAATTATTTGATATAATTTCTCGTTTTATAATGTACAGGATGAGAAAAATAAATTAGTTGTAATATTTCAAGAAGAGCTGACAAAGATGTTTTCCTCACACAAGCTTCATGAGCATATCCTGTACGACAAAGTCTTTTTTATCAACGCAACAGACGAAGCAGACGAAGAGATTGGTCGTTTGAAGGATAAATTAGTTGATATAGCATTTCAGCAGTCAACATGGGGACAAAAAATGCCGATTGTTTGGGTGCCTCTTGATTTACAGATATCAGATTTGAGAACAGATGGAGTAAAGTTGATAACGAAACAAAACCTCCTAGAGATGAACAAAAACAATAAGGAATTTGCTCTAAGTGAACGAAGAGTTGAAGACTTCTTACTTGTTCAACACTCAATTGGAAAGCTATTGTATTTTAATGAACCTGCGTTAAGAGATTTCGTTGTCATTCAACCTTCAGCAATGGTCAATATCCTGAGAGCCTTCATCACAGACAGAATGTTTTGGCCAGAGAATGGACCCATTCGAGACATACTAGAAAATTTATCATCTACTGGAGTTTTAAAGAAGAAAGATCTTTTTACGCTGTGGTTACAACCAGCTTTCAAAGACATTTTGATGAATGACAGAAAACAAGATTATGTAGTTCAGGTCCTCCTGCATCTTGATATCCTTGTAGAACCTAAACACTACGCTGGGAAGGATTTCGCTGCAGATTCATATCTAGTGCCATGCATTGTGGCTTCTAAATTTCCACCAAAAATGCAGAATGCTGCAACAGATGACAGAACAATATGCATAGCCTATCATCTAAAAGAGACGGTGGTTCCATCTGCTTTGTCGTTCAAGCTTATAGGGGCTGCAATCAGCATTTGGCCTTTGAAATTAGTTGATGCTCGTTATTGCCTTTATTATCAAGCTGCAGTTATGGATACTGATACCAGGAATGAACTTCAAATTCTTGTGAAAGGGCAAAGAATTGTTGCATACCTCGTTAATGACACGTCAAAACTCCTCATTTCACCAGATCTAGCAACAACCATACAGGAATGCTTGACATTGGCACTAGGACGAATTCTTAAGTTTTATGGTCATTGTTTTGGTAGACAAAATCACAATGTAACGTCAGACCTTTTTGAAATAGAAGTTGGAGAATTATGCAAAGGTGAAACCTGTTTAATTCCTTTGTCAGATGCGAAAACGAAAGCACATTGGCGATGCAAGAATGGGATGATACACAACACGAAATTTCCTCTGAATTGGAATGTTGATAAGGTTAGTGATATGTTTGTATATTACATTTTTAATTGACTGCATCAAATGAAATTAAATGATCATTGATGAAAGTCAAATGGTAGCTTTCATATTCTGGGGGAAAATATCCATCATATTTTCAGTTAATTAATTGATTGATTGATTGATTGATTGATTGATTGATTGATTGATTGATTGATTGGTTGATGATTGCTTAATGCACAATTCATAATGTGGCAATATAAGGTTTTCTTGTCAGTATTTAATTTTGATAATTGTTTGTGTTGAATGTTGATTTGATACAGTGGAATAAAAGTTTGATACTCTTGTAGGAGTAAAAAAAAACGAGATATAGGTATGTTGTGTCTGACAATGTATTACCTTGTGATTAGGTTATATAATGGGGAACAACTTATGGTTGGTCAATGATATTTGGAATGCAGTTGTATTACATTGGTAAACATCATTTCGATGAAAATTATTTGGCCCTATTACCTTACTCATAGTTCATTCTGTTTGAAACTTTTGCTTAGTTTACATGTATACGTTTATGATTATGGGGAACTACTAGGGATAGGCCAATGGGATTTGGTATGCAGTTGTATCTCTTTTCCATGTACTTTATTTGTTCCCGCCAAAAAAGTCATGGTCTATGGACTTTGAAACTTTTGCTTAGTTTACATGAACCATTTTGAATAGGTCAGTGCATGGAAAACCTCCATTGATAGGTCACTGATATATGGTATGCAGTTGTACACACATTTGACATGTCTTACTTCCATAAAGATGTTTTGGCCCTGCACCGTCAGTCATAGTTCATTAACTTTTACTAGTTGCTTACCTTCCATATTTAAATATTGCTATTTTAGGATCTACATGAACATTTAACTATCAACATAACAAAAAAGCGAGACATATTTTAAGAATTTATAAGGTTTAAATATATTTTTTAAATCACTTGCTTTCTAATTAATATTTACCCAGCACTTCTTGTTATGCAATCATTTTAAAGCAATTATTGCTCACAAGTTCTGTTTTGGAAGATATTCTACCATCTGTCAGTCATTGTATTAACAGCAGAGGTTATCACATTAATGGACTTCCATAAAATCGTCAGGAAACGTTTTTTGTTTGCATATACATTTAAAACAAAATGAAACCCATACAATGTTTAATATAACTTTCTAGAAAATGATAACTGTAAATCTTATGCAGGCATTTTGTGACAATTTTCAAGTTTGATTGTTTAAAAACAAAAAGGAATCTAAGAGAAAGATATCAATGTGTCTCCAATAATTTAATAATTTGTCTTATGTGAACAGACAGCACAGGGAAAAAAAACAACACAAAACACATTCAAAACATGAAATCTATATTGTGAGTAAATATCTATCAAAAGCAAAGTGTATTGCAAAATAAAAGCTGGTCATGTGATTTATTTCAGAATAAGAAGCAGTGTGACTCAAATTGTAAAGGTAATGAAATATTATAGATGGATTTAACGTATTCTTTTTCATCTTTTTAAAATTTATTCATGGAAAGAGCATTTAACATGAATAAAACTACAAGACATATATAGAAACATTAATTGATATTGATACTATGCAAATAAAGTCAACATATATACCAGGATTACATTTTGTATTTACACCAGACACACGTTTCGTCTACAAAAGACTCACCAGTGACGCTCGAATCCAAAAAAGTTTAAAATGTCAAATATAAAAGTACGAAGTTGATGAGCATTGATAACCAAAATTCCTAAAAGTTTTGCCAAACACAGTCAATGTAATAGATTCATGAGGTAGAACAGCCCTGAAATTTCAAAAAAAGCATGTCGTCCTCCAATTATTTATCTTAGAGCGTATCCCTATCATTATATTGGAATTTACTGTGCATATATACATTGCGTACGGTAAACGAATGAGTATGTAAGCCACAAAAAATGTTGTTATGATTGTTTCGCATGCAACTTGTCTGAATTCATGATTCAGTTCATACTTTTCGAAACTGTATTCTCATAATCAACTAAGGAAAAAAAAGAGCCCATATTAATTTAGGTATGTATTTGAAATATGAATGGAGAAATAAGGTACACAATATAAATGATGCAATTCATAGTATTATATGTTATATAAGCAGCCGCTTCCGCATTTGAACGTTAAATTCAATACCTTGTTGTTGTTATACCACCGCATCATAGCATGTTGTATTAGGTTTCTTTATAAAAAATCGCTAAAAAAATATATGTCCTTCAATTTGACAGTTGTAAAAATATATCTTGAGCGTTTTTAAGCACCATTAATTTTTTTTGTGTTTCTATGAAAGATTTTTGAGGTTACATCATGTACATGGTTACTAAAGCTAGTTAACAGAAAAAAAACCGAGTAGCAATTTGTTTGTCTAACATCCAGTGATGGTTATTATCTTTTATGCAATAAAATATTATGTGGAATTGTGTCTGTAGAAAAAAAGATATATGCAGTATGTTTCATCTGTATTTGAGCATATTAGTTTTTGCGCAAATATAGCAACATGAATTCATAAAAATACATATACCGCCTATTTCATGATCTTGACTTTCCCTGTCAGTATTGATGACATATATTCCCATATTAATTCTAATAACTAATTTATAAATCCAGGTCTTGAAATAGAAGCACAACTCTTGACACCAGATGATCAACATTTCGTGCAACTAGCAAGAACAATAGGCATTGGAGACTTCTACAACTTCTTCATTGAACTTGGAATGGAAAAAGCCGATTACGACAACTTAAATTTTCGTTATTTCTCAAATCCTATGGATTTTATGTTGATGGGACTGTTTGAATGGAGGGATAAAACAGAAAGTGACCAATTGACTGCAACGTTTGGAAAACTCCAGAAGGCACTGACAGCTATTGAAAGACAACATTATCTGTGTCAGGTTGAATATTTGAACTAATTCTTTCATTTGAATCTTTTTAATTTTTTCTTCCGATATCATCATGATTATTTCTTCTGTCACAGTGACTATCTATAATGACTTCCATAATCTTAAATTATCTGACAAGGTTGACAGTATTTAAACATGGTACAAAAGCAAGGTCATGAAAAACCTCATAACATATACTAGCCTTACAATTGTGCTCATCAGACAAACGTTTCTCTACAAAATACAAATCATGTACACAGTTACTTGTACCTCTTTTCACAACGGATGGCAATGAATGTGTTCTAAATGTCGAACACAATTCTGTCCTCTTTTCCTTCAATGTGATCTACTGAATAAGACTTATTGCCGGCTTTGTACTTACGTGAGCAATTTAACGGGTGCCACATGTGGTGCAGTATCTGTCTACCCCGGGAGCACCTGAGAATAACGGGATATCGGTATCATTGCATAAAAAAATTAAACTAGCATCCTTGTCTTTCTGATTCACATGTCTATTTCTTCCTATATGTAAATTATTATTTTTAGTATCTGGGTCTGTTCGCTCTTTTTCCTTTTGTGGAAGTGAACCTTCTGAAAAAAAACTATGAAGATGTATTCACTTTAACATGTTTAACTATAGTTATTATCCGGAAACCAATGTGTCTCCGGATGACGCAGACGACGACATGATACCATTATACGATCCCAAAAATATTTTGGGGTCGTATTATAATGAAACTGGCATCCTTGTTTTTCTGATTCACATGTCTATTTCTTCGAATATTATAAGTATGGCAAAGTGTTATTTTCAGAATCTGGGTCTGTTCGCCCTGATTGGCATTCCACTAGTTTATTTTCGCCTGTGATCCGTTCTATCTAAAACTTTTGGTCTGGGTCCTTTCGGTCTGATTGTTTTGTATACACTTTGGGCGAACAGACTCAATTGGTGAAATCACCAAATATCTTATTTTTTTGGGACGTGTTTGCAATTTTCATTACACATGTTCATGATGCTTTCGTGCTGAAACCCAAATATTCACCTTGTCTTCTGCAAGTTTGTAAAAAGATGTGTGTAACTAGGTTGTTCCGTGGACTTCATCCTTTTTACCAACAAATGACAATAGCATGCATTGACCAATTGTGTGATTACAATAGAAGAGCAATAATATTTAGAAATAACAAATATTATCGATAAATATATGTATTTATGTTTTGTAAGAATTTTCTTTTCTTTTTTCCGGACCAAATCTACTAGACTATTTCACATAAGGATTCGTAAACCAACAAAACAACCCAACCTTATCAAATTCTGTTGAATTTTATTTCTTAGATTTAAAATTGATTTTTAATTTTTGAATTCAGGAGTAAAAAAATGACCTTATCATACATTGTCTTTTGCCATTTTTGGGGGGATATGTTTCTTTTTAATATGTTATGCTTTCATAAACTTCTCATCATTTCATCGTTGATGTATTTCAGATACACAGAGAGGATCATACTTTAGTGGGTAGGTCTATTATTATTGTTTAATTGCTAATTATTGGACATCATTATTCAATTCATATGTTGCTTTATATCAGTTCTTTGAGTGCAAACAAACATGTCAAACAAAATGATATTTTAATTCACGGACAGGATTTGAAATTGGAGGGTTGGATTAACTTTAGTTTTGTAATTTAGTTTCTTATTTTTAAGTTGGATATATAAAGATCCAGGATTTAATATTCTTTTATTATCATGTTATATTTTGTCATTTCCAATTAATTTAGCTAACTTTAATTATTTACAGAACAAGCTCATAGCCGCCTACAAGATGTTCCGTCAGATGATGTAATTAAGGCTTTGACAGATAAGAACCTGATTGGTGATTGCGTTGTTCACTTAGGAGTTGAATTGTGTCTAAGCATTGGGGACATTAAGAAGACTTTATACAATTTTCCTAGGGATTTGAATGGTCAAGTTCTTGATCTTCTCACCAAATGGAAGAATTGCAATGAAATAAAGATGGTGAAACCAACAATCTACCGACTTATGGTAGCTTTAAAACATATTAAAGCAGCTAAAGGACTTAGTTATGTGAAGAAAACATATGATGTAGAGTAACACTTTATATGTTGTACTATGTGTAAAAGAAGATAACAAAAAATGTGTAAGGGTAGTAAACAAAGATGACGGGTATAACCTAGTCTATTGATTCAAAGATAGTAGCTAGAAGTAAATTTATGTTCTGTTCCCTATAATTTTTTGATAATCATTTTTTTTGTATATAGTTAAACAGATGCTGCAATTGTTTACGAGTGAGAGTGTTCATATTATAAATAATAAACAAAAGCAACATACGCTAGTGGTCTTATTGAATTCAATCATATAATGATCAATAAGTTCTATTAAGCAAGATGTGTTTCTCATTCATATTTTTTTCAAAAATTAGGGATCCAAAAAAGGCTAACATTTTCGCCTATTGTGTAAATAATAACTTTATTTCAACGTTAAATGTGATATATTTATAGAAACAAACCACCTTATCTTCTTATTTTGTTTAAAGGTTTGTGCTTGTTATCAAAATGATTGTTATTTTGAATATCATACCTAAACTGTGAATACATGAACTGCGAGTTCCTTTAGTTCTAGTACACCAGTAATTTTTAGCTTACCTGGTAGAGATACCAATTAATTTTTTTTTATCATTTTGCGTCTGTCATCTGTCGTCTGTTAACTTTTAAACAGTTTTCTCCTCTGAAACTACTTGGTCAAATTGAACGAAACTTAACCAAAAAAAATCATCATTTTGAATATTAATTTAAAATAAATATGTCCAATGACAAGATGGCAAAAAATAGAAGATAGGGGTAAAATGCAAGTTTTGCCTATCGTATTGAAAACTGCCATAGATAAAATTATTTTAAGGGGTCACAAGAGTTCAGAATGTTGAGCTGTACCTATTGTCTATTTACGTCAAAACTGTCAGACAACTTTTTGTAGAAGTAATTGCTCTTAAATGGCGATTTTTATTTTATTTCAATGACAATTTTCATATCTTCAATACACTTTTGTTTCCACTATAACATGTTTAACACAGATAATTGAAATAATTTAAAACTATCTGAGAATCTTTACCAAGTAATCTTTTTGAGAACCTCTCGTTTTGTATCAGAGTATTGTTTTAAGTTTACCTAAGCAAATCATGAATATTGCCATTGCTATATATGAGATTAGGATATCATTGTTGGATCTTTGCTGGCATTACCTCTATTGTTTCTTCTGAAATTGTATAAAATAATGATGTATGTTACTAATATTGCAAATGATTTTTAATGACAAAACACAATAAATAGTAAATGTACATTTAACAAGTTTGTTCTTTCCAAGTTCCAAGTTAATATGTTTCAAAGGGATAATAAAATGACAAATACAGTACTTTGTTTAGCATAAAACAGGGTATGCAGAATATTTGTCAATAATCAATACGTTCTACTTTTTTTTACAACATGCTGGAGTTGTACTTGTAAACATTATATTTGTATATATACTAACATGTGGGAACCTTCTGTTTTGCCTTGGTTTACGGTATTCGTACTTAGATAAAGGAAGATTTGGTGTGAGTGCCAATGAGACAACTCTCCATCCAAATAACACATTATAAAAGCAAACCATTATAGGTCAATGTACGGCCTTCAACACAGAGCTTTGGCTCACACCGAACAACAAGCTATAAAGGGCTCCAAAATTACTAGTGTAAAAGCATTCAAACGGGAAAACCAACGGTCTTATCTATATCAAAAATGAGAAACGAGAACCACGTATAAATTACAATAACGAATGGCAACTACTGTACATCAGATTCCTGACTTAGAACAGGTTGTTTATCTGTATATCAGTCCTCGCATCACAGAACAACCTTGGAATGAATCAAAGATTCCTGTAAGGAGTCGATTGATGGCATGAGTAATAGTTGTATTTATACTTTAGCTCAATCTTACGAAGTAGTTGTCATTACTATGTTAGTCAAAAGGTGTTATACTACCAAGTTTTCAAATTTAATTAAAATATTTAACCTTTAAATTAACTTCATATAGAAACCAGGTATATTCGGATTTGTACCTGTATCACATTTCATATGCAAATTTTAAAACAATGGTTGTTGTGAAATGTCGATTATCAGATGGTACAAAATGAAATAACCACGTTATTAATTTTATGTGTCCGAAACCTTTTCTGGATTAACCATTATCTGTAAAGATCCAAACCGAGTACTTGATAGCTCAAGATGTACGAAAACCAAAACTGTTAAAAAGTAACTGATAGTATAATTAACTCCTAGTTTTCGTGTTATCTTAGATAAGTATACATTGGAGCGCATCAATCTTCAATAGTTAATCCAAACTCATGCCTCAGGTTCTAAATATATTGCTTTTCACAAAAAAGTTTCATTTCTGCAATATGTTTGTAAGTTTAAGTAAACAATGGCATCAAAAGCGCTATATTTTGTCATTGAAGGGCTACTAATTTATATAATTTTTTAAATGGTAGCAAGGACGTGTAACTAACATACGTCCTTGATGGTAGTGGATGAATTGTTGGTCTGACATGGATACTGTGTTTGCCTTGTTATACATTCAGTCAGTCCTAGTTTAAATACTTTATAGTTGGTCACATTTAATAAGAAAGAATCATATTGATTTTTAGCTCACCTAGCCAGAAGGGCAATGTCAGCTATTCCCATAACTTGGCGTCCGTCGTCGTTGTCCGTCGTCGTTAACTTTTACGAAAATCTTCTCTGAAACTACTGGGTCACAATCATCATTGGGGTATCTAGTTTTGAAAATGTGTGGCGTAACCCGGCCAACCAACCAAGATGCCATGACTAAAAGTAGAATAGGGGTAAAATGTAGATTTTGGCTAATAACTCTGAAACCAAAGCATTTAGAGCAAATCTGACATGGGGTAAAATTCTTTATCAGTTCAGAGTCTATCTGCTCTGAGATTTTCGGTCGAATCGGACAACCGGTTGTTGGGTTGCTGCCCCTGAATTGTTAATTTTAAGGACATTTTGCCGTTTTTTGGCTATTATCTTTAATATTATTTTAGATAGAGATAAACTGTAAACAGCAATAATGTTCAGCAAAGTAAGATCTACAAATAAGTCAACAGGACCAAAATGGTCAGTTGACCCCTTAAGGAGTTATTGACCTTAATAGTCATTATTTACCATTTTTTTGTAATTTTTTTGTGATCAATTACAAAAATCGTCTCTTAAACTACTCAACCAAATTTAACCGCACTTGGCCACAATCATCATAGAGGTATCTTGTTTACAAAATGTGTGCGGGGACCCAGCCAACTAACCAAGATGGCCGCCATGGCTAAAAATAGAACATAGGGTTAAAATGTAGATTTTGGCTTACAACTCTGAAACCAAAGCATAAAGAGCATTCAGACATGGGGTTGAATTGCTTTGCAAGTCAAGATATATCTGCCCGGACAACCCGTTGTTAGGTTAATGCCCCAGAAATTGTCATTTTAAGGTCATTTTGCCGTTTTTAACTCACCTGGCCCCAAGGGCCAAGTAAGCTTTTTTTTCATCACTGTGTCCGTCGTCGTCCGTCGTCGTTAACTTTTACAAAAATCTTCTCCTCTGAAACTACTGGGCCAAATTTAACCAAATTTGACCACAATCATCATTGGGGTATATAGTTTAAATAATGTGTGGCGTGACACGGCCAACCAAGATGGCCGCCATGGCTTAAATAGAACATAGGGTAAAATGTAGATTTTGGCTTATAACTCTGAAACCAAAGCATTTAGAGCAAATCTGACCGGGAAAAATTGTTTTTTAGGTCAAGATCTATCTGGCAAATCAGACAACCTGTGTTGTTGGGTTGCTGCCACCAAATTAGTAATTTTAAGAGAATTTTAAGGGAATTTTGCAGTTTTTGGTTATTATCTTGAATTATTATGGATAGAAATAAACTGTAAACAGCAATAATGTTCAGCAAAGTAAGATCTACCAAAATTGTCAGTTTACCCATTAAGGAGGTATTGCCCTTTATATTCAATTTTTAACCATTTTTCAACATTTTAGTATTCTTTTTAAAAAAATCTTCTCTGAAACTACTACTGAAAATTTAACCAAACTTGGCCACAATCATCATTGGGGTATCTAGTTTAAAAAAATGTGTGGCGTGACCTGGCCAACCAACCAAGATGGCCGCCATGGCTAAAAATAGTACATATGGATGACATGTAGATTTTGGCTTATATCTCTGAAACCGATGCATTAAGAGCAAATCTGTCAATGGATAAAATTGATTATCAGATCAAGATCTATCTGCCCTCACAAATCAGACAATCCCTTGTTGGGTTTCTGCCCCCAAAATGGTAATTAAAAATAAAATTTTGCAGTTTTTGGTTATTATCTTGAATATAATTATAGATAGAGATGAACTGTAAACAGCAATAATGTTCAGCAAAGAAAGGTCTACCATCAAGTCAACATAACTAAAATTTAAAGTGGTCCTTTAAGGAGTTATCGCTCTTTAAAGTCAATTTTTAACAATTTTCATAATTTTTTGTAAATTTTTAGAAAATATTTTCCACTGTAATTACTGGGCAAAGTTCATTATAGATAGAGATAATTGTATCAACAAGAATGTTCAGTAAACATGGTAAAGTAAGATCTACAAACACATCACCATCACCAAAACACAATTTGTCCGGAATTTATCTGTGTCCATTGTTTAATATGCACATAGACCAAGGTGAGCGACACAGGCTCTTGAGAGGCTCTAGTTAGGTCATCCTGTGACGTCTTAGATTCAGGATCATTAAAGGTTATTGTAGATAAACTAAATTGTATGCAGAGAAGTGATTTTTGAATTTCATAAATATGTAATAAAGTAGTACATAATTATTGTATCAAAACCTTATTTGGAGAGATCATCACGTATTAGTAAGATCCAAATCGATCTTGATGTCACCATATTTCAGTTCATGGTCAAAGTTACTAAAACAGATTGGTATAAGACTGTAATACTGTCTTTAAAAAAATCTAAACTGAAAAGAATAAAACATTTAAAGTTACCAGAAAAAAGTATACCATTACGTCATCAAAAGTTTTCCCTCGTTATGTTGGACAATAAGAAATTATAGCGGGCCCAGTAATGGTTTCTTAATGTAACGTTATAAAACGTCTTTTGCAACAGCAAAATTTCATAACCAAGAATATATGTTACTTAACAGTGAAACCAGCTAGTCGGCATTGACACTTGAGCAGTAATTGGTTTTATAATGATGTATTTCATATTATTTTGAAGAAAACAAATATGACTAAATTTTCAAATTTCGGTCTTTTACTATACATGCACATATATATAGATTCTACCACTGCATCGAGTGTGATACAATATGTATCCACTCGAGACAGTTAAATTTTCAATTTAAAACGCGAGGCTTGCCCGACCAGTTTAAATATTTTAAATTTAACTGTCGATAGTGGATAAATATCGTATTACACGAGACTTGGTGGTGGAATCAGTTTCTCTAATAATTTTATGCAGTATGCAGGCACTCTTCTTTCTTCTTCTCAAAAGATTTGTTCTTTCTATTTGACGTAATCAGGCATGGTCGCCTTTTTCATGACGTCATAATAGGAAAATTCAGAAGAAAACAAGAAAACATGACGTCATAATCGAATTTCGACCAATGAATAGCTGAGATCAAACGAACCACACGTTGATTAAATAGAAATAATCAACAGGTTAAGAAAACGATAAATCGGCTAGGAATTAGAGAAATAAATATATTATATAATTGCACTAAACATCAACACAACGATGTTTAATCTGCAAATTTGCGAAATCAAATGTGTGTTTTTCCCTCGTCTGGATTGCTTTAAAACTTGTTGAATTGAATCTGAATATCAAAAGCATAAAATATTAAAATAAAAATAGATACATTTATAAATTATGTGAAAAAGATGTATACATCTATATGATGTACGTAAGAATTCAGTTTTCTCGAAAAATAATCAACAGAATTTGAAAATTTAAAAATATATGTTAGTGCAAAAATTCAGTTCCAATAATATAAATTCCGATTTAATGATGTCAGGTTCACTTTTTGATATATAATCGAATGAAAACAGTTTCGATGTGTAGCGTGGATGAAACAAAGAAATTGATCTTGAAGACATAACGCTGCCAAAAACATTATGTTCCATACATCCTATTATTTACGTTTAAATTTAGACCGAGAAAGCAAATTCAATGACCCCTTATTCTCTTATCGCTAAACCTAAATGTGAACAGCAATAAGGAAACATTTAATAAGAATGTGTATGGATTTTCAAGAAATAACAATATAAAGTGATCAAATTTAGTCTGTTTTTACAAACGTTCTTTACATTTATAAACCGATTTCACAGTGGAACTGTCAATGCTACATTTTGTACATACATATTATTTCCAATGTTTCAGATGAAGTTCAAAGAAATCTAAATGCAACAAAATGTCATCAAATTTAGAATACATATAAACAACCAATTATTTGATACGGATGTCAAGTTGGTTCAATATTCAACATTCAAATATTTTTTTTTTGTATCCATTTTCAACATTCTACAGTCGATTTCAACATTCAACATTCGATTTCAATATTCAACATTCAATTTTTTTTTTTTGGTATCCATTTTCCACATTCAACTTTCGATTTCAACTTTCAACATTCGATTTTTAACTTTCATCATTCGTTTTTAACATTCAACATTCGTTTTCAATATTCAACATTCGTTTTGAACATTCAAATATTTTTTTTTGGGCATCCATTTTCAACATTCAACATTCGATTTCAACATTCAACATTCGATTTCAACATTCAACATTCGATTTCAACATTCAACATTCGATTTGAATATTCAACATTCAAATTTTTTAATTTTTTTTCTTGTATCCATTTTCAACATTCAACAGTCGATTTCAACATTCAACATTCGATTTCAATATTCAACATTCAAATTTTTTTTTTTTTTTTTTTTTGGTGTTCATTTTCAACATTCAATTTTCGATTTCAACATTCAACATTCGTTTTCAACCTTCGGTATTCAACTTTCAACATTCGTTTTTAACATTCAACATTCGTTTTCAATATTTAACATTCGTTTTGAACATTCGATTTGTAACTTTCATCATTCGTTTTCAACATTCAACATTCGTTTTCAACATACAACATTCGTTTTCAACATACAACATTCGTTTTCAACATTCGATTTTTAACTTTCAACATTCGATTTTCAACTTTTAACATTCGTTTTCAACTTTTAACATTCGTTTTCAACATTCAACATTCGTTTTTAACATTCAACATTCGTTTTCAACATTCGATTTTCAACTTTCAACATTCGTTTTTAACATTCAACATTCGTTTTCAACATTCAACAATCGTTTTCAACATTCAACATTCGTTTTCAACATTCGATTTTCAATTTCAACATTCGTTTTCAACTTTCAATTTAGGAGATAACTGTATTGTATTTTAAGCTTCGACGGCATCAATTGGGAATTTGATGGTCGAAAATTAAGTTTACTGGCGACGCGTTAGCGGATACAGTAAACGGGTATTTGCGACCATCAAATCCCCAATTGATGCCGTCTGAACTTAAAATACAATATTGTTATCTCCATTCTAATGAAACTGACAGAAAACAACGTTAAAACATGTATCTAAAATATGTCATATGCCGTCTGCGCTTGCGCGTACGTCCCATAGCATCAACTGTCAATTGATGCCATGTAAGGAGGTGACGTTATTCAATCAAAATGAACGTTACAAACGTTGTAGCATTAGAAATTCGCTTTGAACATTCAAAATTTGTTTTCAAAATTAAAATTCGTTTTTAACATTGGATTTTGGACTTTTATCATATGTTTACAACATTTAACGCTCGATATTAACATTCAACATTTGTTTTGAACTACGGTGATAAAGTAATCAAAGACTTTCAAATTACATTTTTGATATCTTTGATAAAGAATAAATTGTTACAGTTAGATATTTTGAGCAATTCTCTGTAAGCATCAAAGTGAAATTGTATGTCACCAAATTTGATGAAATTTTGTATGCAGCCTCAATTACATTAACTAACATTGAAAATGGTCTTGTTTTGGATTTCTAGTATGTGGTAGCTATGGAAACCACACATTCATAATATCTGCTGCAAAAGGGTGATCTATAATGTCAAAAGTGGACCGACTTCATGAGTTTTGTATATGATAGTGTGGTAATATTTTCAAAATCCAACTTGGATTTTTTAAAAATACATATTTAAGGTTTCTCCTTTTGATGGAATATCAATATAATTCCGTTTTTAAAACATGTAAAAAAAATGACAAAAATAGCAAAAAATCAGGATTCTGATAATTGAGATTTATAGCAATTTTAAAAATTATTTCAAGCAAAAATGCAGGCATCAAGAAATGCATAGTATAGCTCCACGTTAACTTTAACCCCTTTTTTAAAATGTGTAAAAAAATTGGAGATGGTATATTTTGAGTAAAAAAGATATTTTCATTTAAAAGTGGTTACCTTAACAACAATTGATGAAAAGGGTGCTATGACAAAATCACATTTGTCTGATGCAAGCCAATTATTTACTTCTTTTTAGCATTACATTTTGTAAAAACAGATCACAAATTTAAATTGTACAATATAATATTACATAAAGATGGTAAAAAAAAGGATTGATTGCAACATGACACTTACAAGGGAGGTACTTACTTTTAAAACTGACAAGAAAACTAGCCCGTTAAACTTAAAGTATAAATGCACAGGTCAGAGGTTGTCAGATCAATATTATTTTAATCGGAGATAATGTCGACGGATGCAAAAGTCTTTTTCAATCTAAACAATAAGGGTGCGTGATCTTTACTTTTAATTGCTAATGAAAAATACATGTATGTTATCATGGTAAAACTATAATTATGTAACCGTTAATCTTGTATTAGCAGTTTTTGGAAGTGAGGTATAGTGTGTACGATAAATATGGTTCACTGTATAAATTTATATGTTTTAGGAATGTCAAAAAATTACTCGAGTATCGCGCGGTAGTACCGGGTATCGAATACCAAAATGATTCTTGACTAAGCGGTTTCATATTAGAATTTTGTTGCCTTCTTAAGGAAATGATATTTTATTTAGAGCACCTCCAGTGAAATTAATATTTCTCATAATCAATCATAATAAGATACGTTTCGAATGTTGGCATTTAAATGCCTCCAACCATAAATGTACTTTAAACATGAACACTTTTTGAGTTGAGTCCCGACTCGTTACAGAAAAAGATGAAAAGATAATGTTATTGTAAATGAATTAGAACAATTTCGTTGCATTATGTGTCGTTAAAAGTATCAGTAAGTTCTTAGCATGACCCTTTACTAATAATTAAATGTGTTTTTTAAGGATTTCCAATTACAATTACTTGAGTATTCTTTTTTGTTTTTTGACTACTAGTAATTGATTATATCATTGACAGTTTAAATAATTATGCATACTAAGTATTTGGTATGAATGTCCTAGTCCTGTTATCTAGTCCTTGGTAATAATGGTGAGGGGTTATGTCTATACGACAACGTCCCACAATACAGTAAGTTGGAATAAGTTTTGATTCTATTTTTTAGAAATTAATACTCCAGTTTCATAATGTATATCTTTTATATTCATTTGATAAAATTTACTGTTTGCAATAGCATTAATTGTTCTAAATAATAAGGATGTTCTTATCCCATGCATAAAAAACATAGCCGTATTTGACACAACCTTTTTCAACTTTTGATCTTCAGTGCTGTACAACTTTGTACTTTTTTTCACTTTCGATCTTTTATATCTGGGCGTCACTGGTGAGTCTTGTGTGGACGAGGCGCGTTTTTGGTGTATTTAATTTTAAACCTGATGCTTTTTGTTATCTATTAATAATGTGTTTCTTTGTCTAATACGTTCTCCTGTTTGTTTGTATTGTGGTCCTGTATTATTGTGTTGTCATTTCAATGTTATATTTAACATTGCCATTAAAGTGCGAGGTTTGGCATGCCACAAAACCAGGTTCAACCCACCATTTTTTCCTTCAAAAATGTCCTGTACCAAGTCAGGAATATGGCCATTGTTATACTATTTTTTTGTTTCTGTGTGTGTTACATTTTAACGTTGCGTCGTTTGTTTTCTCTTATTTTTTAGTGTAAATTCACATTGCGATAAGACGTTTCATGGTACTTGTCTATCCCAAATTCATGTATTTGGTTTTGATGTTATATTTGTTATTCTCGTGGGATTTCGTCTGATGCTTGGTCCGTTTCTGTAGAGCTAACCACTGTTGCCTTTATTTAATTGACACCGAGTTGACATCCCTACTTAAATATTTTCATATATAGATAAAAGGGGCATATGATTGTACGTACAATGTACTGTGTTGTTTCTTTTAAATAAATATATGTGTTGTCTGAAAGTATGAACATATACAAACAGTCAACGTTCAGTTTGAAGAATATATCAATTTATTTTATTTTTTTTCCCTCACATTTGTGTACATTATTTACTGGATTTTTTGTGGTAGATTATTAATTTTCATCCGGTCCTATCCAAGGTTGTTTATGTTCATATCTGATCAGGAAAAGATATTCAAATTAAAATCGCATCTAACTATGATAATCAATATTTGTGTTCTTCTAACTTACTAGTATATATTGCATAATGTCTTACGTTTTTTAATATCTAATTTGAAATTCTGGAAAAAAACACCATTTTTCTAAACCACCGCTGTTAATATTTTCATGGAAGTGTGCTTCTGCTTCGTATCCAAATGAGTGGAAATGTTTCTTTGTAGTGCGAGCATCGCTGGAAAGACCATTTATCTAAAGCCATTTATTTTTCCAGTCTAAACCATCTAAAGCACCGCTGTTAATATTTTCATAGAAGTGTGCTTCTGTTTCGTATCCAAATGAGTGGAAATGTTTCTTTTCATTGAATAGTATTGAAGATGGAGCCTTATGTCTCATCCATTTATGAATGTGCCAGTCCCTTGTTACTATACGCTTTTCTCTTTAGAAAGTCGTCCCTGCTCATATATGCATATCCACTGAAGGTCGTTCCAAAATCAATCAACCCAACACATTATGGTAGATCGTCAGCCTAAAACAAATCGTAAAAAGGTAACAAATCTTCATTTATGAAGACGTACACATGTCAGAAGATTAGACCGAATAGGCAATGCTTCAACGGTAAACAACCGGTAAACAAACGAGAAAACTGTAGTCGCGCATACTACATGTGTGTTGTTCTAAAAAAAATCTAAAAGTAATCTCAGATACTACTCAAGCTTAATTGTTTTTTTTATAATAAACAAAATTTTCATGGACATATTGTTTCTACAATATAACATTATTGTTCAATATCATCAATTCAAAATGCGGAGTGATTATAAATATTTGCTAAATAACATTATTGTTTTACTATTTCCACAACTCAAAAGGGAGAGACTATCCCAAGGAGAACAGTCGAAAACAATTTTAGAAAATTTACAAATAGTATAACAGGTCAAATGTACAACAAAATAAGATTTGAGAGTACTTGGCAGTTATTGACAGCTACAATGTAGTTAAAAAACAAAAACTATTAATAATAAAAACTCATGCATCAGAGACTAAAATCAACTAAAACCCATCCCATAGATTAAGTACTTTATCGTTATAAATCTCCTGAGTTTAGTATTTTGCAGTTGATGTTTATGCTTCGTTCTAATGGTATACTGAAACACCTCTGTCCCAGGTTAGAGGAGGGTTTGGGATCCCGCTAACATAATTAACCCTGTCATAGTATGTATGTATGTACCTGTCCCAATCAAGAACCTGTTAGTCAGTGGTTGTCGTTTGTTGATGTGTTGCATATTTGTTTTCCGATCATTATTTGAACATAAACTAGGACGTTAGTTTTCTCATCTGAATTGTTTGTTTTGCTGATGGACACATAATGTCATGTTTCATCACATTTTAAGTTCAGTATAAAGAAACTTGTTATTTGGGACCTTTTATAACTTACTATGCGATATGAGCTTTGCCCATTGTTGAAGGCTGTACGGTGACCTATAATTAATCATGTCTGTGTCATTCGGTCTCTTGTTGAGATTTGTATCATTGGCAATCATACCACATCTTCTTTTTTTATACTTTATAATTATAACAAAACGGAGACACTACTCCATCAAATGTCTTTCCAGAGATGCTCGCACTACAAACAATTAAAGTCTGAAATAGCCTATATCTGTACTCGACAGTACTGATTTTTACTCGACCAGTCTGAATTAGTCTGACTTTTACTTGACATTACTTGACCCCAGTCTGAACCATACTTGCTGTACTGAATCGTACTTGACCCTTATCTTTGCCGTTGAAAATAGTCTGAACTATTACTCGACCCGTCTGAAACAGTCTTAACCCACTCTCGACATGTACTCGACCTATACCATACTTAACCGAAGGTCTGAACACTACTCGACCAGTCTGAACCATACTAGACCAAAAAACCTCTACTTTTTTAACTGTAAATATAAATTTCTTTTTAACTGACATATATAACAGCCAACAAAATTTATAAAAAAAATTAACCTTATATAAGAAATATATCTATTATTATATTTAGGATGAAAAAAAAATATTATATATAACTTATATCAAAAAGGGATAAAATTAAATAAATAAATTAAAATTGTATTTCTGATTAGTGGTGAAATATAAAGAATAACCACTGCTTGGGAGCAAAATCATAAATAAGATCACACCTGGTCAGAGGTATTAAATTCTAAATAACATTAATTCAAAATTACAACATCCTGTTTAAGTTAAATAACCAGGCTATTCGAATATACATGCATGTACTAGATAAGTAATACCAGAATCTAAGAAAAAAAGGCTTTCTTTTTACTTGTAAAACACACATTATCTGAGGTAATTAGAACATATTAATGTGTTTTGTGCATGCCATGTTAATTTGACAAAAAAAATACTTAAATTAATTGAAATAAACTTTTACTGTTACTTTGGAATACATTTCCTTTTTTAAAAAGGTTATCAAGGATTGCTATGGAAATTATCACGATAACATTAAATTCTTGGTTTAATAAAACAAAACAATTAAGGTGGTACCTAACACTACAGGGAGATAACTCTGTCAAATCAGTTAAACGTTATGATTACGTTGTGTTGTAAAGGGAATATTAAGCTTCTCAATTATTAAAATTGGTGTTTGTCAAACTGCTATATAACCAGTGTAATTTTTCTGATAAAATGGTTGATTCAATTTTTATATTTTTGTTAATGGTCAAAGTTAATACCTTGTCAAGTTTTTATGAAAATTAAACGAGCCAAATTAATTTTAGTGAAAGTGTTGGGTACCACCTTAAGCTCTCATTTTATTTTTTTTAAAAGTTTTTTTATATACTATTTTATATATATATATACTAATAAAAAAGAACATTCACTGCATTATTAATCTAACTCAACTAAATCTATACTAGGCTTAAATTGATGGTGAAAATAGTCCAGTTACCATAAAATACTTCCGAAATATTTATAAAAACTATGACAATATTAGTCATTTGTTAGTCATAATTCATTTTTTTAAATTATTTGATCAGCTTGTTTTATTTATATTTTAAAAGTTGCTATATATAATTACGTAAGTGTTGATTAGTATTGTGTTGAAGTTATATTATGATTGATTATTGTGAAATTTTAATTTCAATACTGTATTGAATACATTTTTAATTCCAAGTTGTTCAAATTTCATTTTTATTTTTAAAAAATCCTAAATTGATAAAATTCAGTTGTTAGATACAAAAAATAGGTCTAGGTTGGTTAAGACTTGGTCTAGTATGGTTCAGACTAGGTCAAGTATGGTTCAGACTAGGTCGAGTACGGTTCAGACTAGGTCGAGTACGATTCAGACTAGTATAAAATGGTTAAGTACTGGTCAAGTACACATTCAGACTGTTTAGTATGGTTCAGACTACAGTCAAGTATTATCAAGTAAATCTCAGACGAATTCAGACTGGTCGAGTAAACATAAGTACAGTAGAGAACAGATATAGGCCATTTCAGACTTTTAATGATTTGTAGTGTCGAGGCTTAAACATTTGAATATTTTGATCAGACCCTCAACAATAAAATGAAACAATGAGAGATATCCAGAGGTCAACATAAAACCAATTGTGTTATCATATTACATCTTCTTATTTTTATATTTTATCAAAAATATCTTACCCGATGTCTCTCGTGCAATATATTACCATCGTTTTCTTTTGAATGTCCATGTGTCTGGTGTAATATAAATTAATAGAATGTAAACGTTAAGTCAAAAATAAATATTCAATCAAAGAACATGCATGCAGGAAGAATAAATGAATTATGCAATAAAAGATGTTGAAATATTTATATGTTATCCGTGTTCATAATTTGACAATTTGCATTTCACATACGTTTATTTTGTATAGTAAATATGATAGTTATAACTAAATATTTGTATAATTTCTAATCTAAAGAACCAGGGATAGGCACATAACCACCAGTAGGAAAACAATATGCATTATTCTCGTCATTTAAACATATAATCTCAATTTTTGATGGTGCGTGAAAAAAAAGGAACCATTGAAAGGCTAAAATACACGTGAGTGTTTAAAGCAAAATTATCTTACCCGATCTCTTTTATTGCTTTTCCGTAAATATCTGTTTGCCTAGTGTAATATATAACAATTAAATTAATATGTTCAATCATATTATTTGCGTTATGATGAATAGAGAATCTGTCAGTTAGATGTTGAAATTATGTTATTCATCACACGTCTGCTTGATTTTATCATTAAACATATTTTGACATTTCTGACTTAAATTTTATAACTTGGACAAAAGTAATGTAATCTTCTTACTCTGATATGTAAGCAATCATTTCCCATTGCTATTTCCTGAAAAATAAATTCAGTGGTATTATCGTTGTGATTATTTGTATTTTATTCACATTTCTTATCTTTGTGTATTGTTTGACCACTATGATATACTACTTTGGATAAAAAGTTATCGACTGGATTCAATGTTTTAAGAAGTGAAACGTAAGGGAACATAAGTGTTCGATCAAGTGTAAAATCGTGTATGTATATTGTTTTTCGTTCTAATCATTCATGCGTTCATCAGGTCGGAGACAACCCAACAAATGGAAATAGTTCTTCAAATAAGTCACTATCCTACATATCTGAACAGTCCTAACCTTAATTACTGAGAAGTTAGTAAAACTAAAACTAAAACTACTTTAAACAAAAAATATAATTCTTAGGAAGGCGTAATATGTCATTCTCTATAAACGTGTGTCATTTACCGTTCATATGGTACCGTTCGGCCCTCTTTTAAAGACAACATAGATATAAGAAGATGTGGTGTGAGTGCCGATGAGACAACTCTCCATCCAAATAACAATTCATAAAAGTAAACCATTATAGGTCAATGAACGGCCTTCAACACGGAGCCTTGGCTCACACTGTACAACAAGCTATAAAGGGCCCCAAAATTACTAGTGTAAAACCATTCAAACGACTGCAAACATAATTTTATTTTAGCACTATCAAATGATTACTTAATTGAGGAATTGTTACTCATTTGTAAGGCGGATATGCACCGTTTGGATGCTTGTCCTGAAATTGTTGTTTCTCATGCAACTCATTATTAATTAAAACAATGAAAAACAATTCAGGGTTCGATATTTGTGTAAGTTTTCTTTTTCCAGAACAGTTAGGTGACAAGTTTTCTGTTGTCCATATAAACAAAAATTTAATAACAGTAAACTATTTGCTCTATGAATACTTGAATGTGTATTGCTGCTTTTCATACATAATATTCTTTAATGGGTACTTGGGTTTTATTACGAAATAAATGTAATGCATTAAACTTAATGTACCAATACCTGAATGTTTGTCTTAACCTTGCTGTAATGAGTGCTTTTTTAAAAAAAAATATAAAGATACAATATGCTCAGATTCATGATTTTACAGACTGTAAAATGATATACAAACGTGAATGGGTTAAATTAGTGTACCAATCAGAAAAACTTAGTGTTTTCCATTAATAATTGTTTTATTTGTTTCTGGATTTCTGTGTTTTCTGTGTTTTTATATAACGTACATACCCTAATGTTGCCCCTGTCATCAGTCCACATTTTGCTGTATGCCTATTTGTCAATAAAATTTCATATTTTCTGCTTCAAATGGCCAGTTTAGAATTTTTTGTCACATCACAATAATCTTTAACAATATATCCGACACAATTTAGCGAGTATATGAACTAGAAGTGATAAAACAAAGCCATATTTGCAATCGTTGTATGTATGCAGATATACTAGTCTGATGTATAAATTCACTTTAAATGTTGTAGATGATGACGTCTAGCATCTGATTGTTGCTTAACTTCCAATCACGGTTATTGGTTACCATATAAAGACCTTTAAAATCATACAATCATAGCAATTATAAGTTAAAATATTTGTATTATGACCCAGAGGGTAGGCAATTTTCTCACTTTTTTGTCCCTATGACTTCAAATTTCCTAAATTGTTCTGCTGTTTCTGGCAATATGGAATATTTAGTACATAATCAGGATAGAAATCACTATTGTAAGTTTTGTTGAGATATTTCTATATTTCTAGCTTATATTGTATGTCGCGGTGACAAAAACAGAAGATTTTTGTGTTACGACTTACTTTCGGGTCATCGACAGGAGAACAACACCCCGCTTATAATATTCAGGAAGGCTCTATGACTTTCAATGACTGCAAAGAGTAAATATAAGCACGTTTAAACATATTTAAGGATGTTCGCTGCTCAGTTTCAAAATAAATAACTTTTCATAAAACTAGAATGTATTGATAGGGAATAGAATGAGGAATCCAAAAAGAAAAACAAAATTAGGGGTCAATGTGCTTGTTTTCGAGATATTAGCCATTGTAATTTTGGCGGGAAAATTTTCTCTCTTGATTTTTCATAGCTTTATCATTGACCAGTTAATGTTCTCAAATACTATCAAAAAATAAATAAAATTTTATAAGACTTTTACAAATGACTTATAATTATACACGTAAAAGATTTATAAAAAGAAAAATGGGGGTTCATGGGTAAAAAAAATTAAGGCATTCAAATGGTTAAAACCAGAGGATTCCGAAAATCTGACGAAAATTCCCAAACATGACAAGCAAACATCCTTAAGGCCAAGGAATTTATCCATTTCCATGAAATATCTATAAAACTTCATGTTTGAGTTAATTTCATTAAAATCTGCGACATACACCAAATTTTGTTAAATTCTGTACGTACTCTTTATTCGCCTAATATAGGTTGCATTTCTGTTAATATTGACAATGCATTTTCCCAAAAGGAACTTCATTTACGGCTAAAACTGTACCAATTTCACTATGAAGTTTTGAAAAAATTATATCCTAGAAAGAAAATTTCATATGCACTACTATTTTTTTTCATAGGGCAAAACATAGGGCTGTGCGTCATATTATCAACGTTTATATGCCCTGAACTTCTGAGAGTTTAAACTAACACTTAAACTACCCCTACCCCGACTGTAGGGTAACCACATATTTCAGTATAAAAATGGTAACATTCCCAAGTTATGTCTCTACATGTATCTTATTAGATTCAACATCGAAATCATGACTGGGAACCAGTATATATGTAAACAAAATTAATTATCTATAAATTTTCTACATCACCTCAAAAGAGGCGTGGTTTGAGAAACAGCTGTATTTCCTAAGTGCAACCTAAAAGATTATCTTAACATTTGTCAAAAAGGGTTGGTTTGCTCCTCAAGTGGGGAAATAATAATACAAAGAAACTATTACCACATCTAATTAAATGGGTTGAATGCGAATATATATGTTGAAAGGTAATTTTTAAGTTTTTAGTAAAAACAAACAAAAGAATCATATCAATCGGACCTGCTTTGGTACGATAATTACCCTTCGTCTTATCCCCAATCTTTAAAATACGATAATGTCGGCACCAAGTCAGGAATATGACAGTTGTTACCCATTCGTTTGATGTGTTTGAGCGTTTTGAATTTTGCTCGATGTTCATTTTTTTGTGATTTTCTTGCACCAGGGGTTTCGCTATCACAAACTAGTCAAAATTGTATCATCGACACAAGGACATAATTCGTAAATATAAATCAACGCTCAGATATCTTATACGCTTATGTATTTAAGATCCAATCTTTAATGGTAATATTTTGTAAAAACCACACGGTCGTCGACATTCGCTTCAACAGCAATATAACCTTTCAACAGACATATTGGGAATGTAAAGTTACGTTTCTGTTGTCAGATCATTAAAGATGTCATGTTTTGGTTTAAATATTGATTCACTAACTTGCATCGGAAATAAACACATTTTTTTTATAAAACAAGTTGTTGGATTGATACCGATTATATTCTTCTCATATATTTTATGATGGTACGATACTGAACACTTAACGCTAGGGAGTGTGTGTGATCTTCATCAGATAAACACGTAATATTTCAATCAGTTTAATTGAGGTCTGGATCTAATAGACGTCAGTAACTGCATTCAGTCATTTGTCAAATATATGTATCATTGTCATTTGGCTTAGTTTCTTTTGTTACCTATTCTGACGTTGGACTCAGACTTTCGTGTGTTTGGTTTTTTTCTACATTGAATAGAGGTAAAGAGGGCGATTGAGATTTCATAAAACATTTTTCATCCCGCTGCATGTTTTCGCCTGTCCCCACACAGGATCCCCTAGCCTATGGTAGTCGTGAATGTTTTTTTCTATAAATTTGGCTCATTTTTATGTTTTGGAGTTTGGTGTGACGTCCATGATTATTGAACTAGTAGACATTTTGTGTAGGGGTCGTCTCGGGGTGCGGGATTATCTCGCTGTTTTGTAGATCAGTTGGTGGCCTTCGCCTGTTTTCTACTCTTTGGTTGGAATGTTGTCTATCTTATACATTCCCTATTTCTGTTCTAAATTTTTAAAGCTTGTTAGCACCTTAATATATTGAAAAATGATTTTGAGATTCGGAAAGTTGGATTTTAATGGACATTTTTTGTTGATATGAAAGTAATAAAATCTTTGAGATGGTCCCTTAAGAAAACTAATGTATTGTATATTATTGATTGGTTGATAGAAACAATAGAGTGAAAATATGAAGGTATTTCAAACTGTGTGTAACTTACTGGGTCGTCTAAGAAAACAAAAGATCAACAAGATACACCACGATTTTCTCAATCACACAAACAACGTTAAAATAAGTATTGAAGAAGCAACTTCATTGTAATAGAAACACGCTAAAACATCTGGAGAAAATACCTAGTGCAAACGTGTCATCTTTAAAGACATTTCCTACCAGTAGCAAAATATGTTTACCTTTTCGAAATGTATCCATTAAACACTTGCTACAAAAGGAAGTAAATATTTTTCAAAGCCATACACATTGATAAGATGACTTCATAAAATACGATACACTACAATACCTGCACTTTTCAATTATGACTCCTTAATAGAGCGGAGCAGTTACAGGTATAATTAAAAAAAAAAGGTAATCAAATTACTACTTAGGTCTATAACTACCTTGACTATATATGAGGGTCTCGTATGGTCGGCTATTGGTCATTCAACGATCGAGGCTCATAAATGTTAAAATGAACTTTTGTACAGATACAATAAAATAAATAAAAATAATTATAACCTTAAACGGTGTCAGTGAAATAAAAAAACAGTTTAATGAAATTGTTTAAATTTTTTTTTTGTAAAATACGGGAATCCGTCGTCTTCTTTTATGCGTTCGATAGCTTACATTTTGCTTAATTTCAATATTTTTTCCTTACAAACTGGACGTAAATGTTTACTTTTTGTACAAAAGGCCACTGTCCTTAGCATTTGAAAATGCCTTTATCAAGTCAGGAAAATGACAGTTCTTGTCCATTCGTTTTTGATACGTTTTGTTATTTGATTTTGCCATGTGATTATGGACTTTCCGAATTGATTTTCCCCGTGTTCAGTATTTTTGTGATTTTACTTTTTATTTTTTTTTAGCATGTATTCACTTGAATTACACTGATTTAATATGGTTTCTATATACTGCTTACAATAAGATGATTATTTATTTATTTACTTACTGTTCCCGGTTTACAAAATCTCACGTCTGGTTCATCTGCATGATTTTACCCAAAGGATATGCTTTCTAAATTCTTTAACAAGAATTAAGAACACCCTAAGGTTTGTTGTTTTAACTGTAACGATGTTATGTATGTGAAGTCATACAAAATACTTTTAAAATAAAATTAATTCTGTAAAAGACAATAATGATAGGACATTTAGTTTAATGAATTAACTAACACATAGCTGAGAGAGTGATAGAGCAGATTGGTCCCCTCGAAAAGCATTATCATCCCATGGCTTTGCCGCGGTTGACAATGTTTTCTCTGATAAACAATCTGCTCTATCACCCACTCAGCCATGTGTTATCTATATAATATTATTAAAATATTGCTGAATAAAGGCAACAGTAGTAAACAACTGTTCAGAAGTCATAAATCGATTGAGAGAAAGCAAATCCGAAACTAAAACCGAGGGAAATACATCAATTGTAACAGGAAAATAACGAAACAACAGAAACACTATAAAGTGCCACAAAAAAACAAACGACAATGCAACATACAAAAAAACGAACAATAAGATAAAAACTGCAATTTTCTTGACTTGGACAGAACATTTTGAGAAAAATGGTGGGACCTGATTTTGTGGCTAGCCGAACATCGCGCTTTTGTGGCATTGTTAAATATACCACTAAAATGACAAGATTACATAACAGAAATATAGTACAAATAAATGCAAGAAAACTCAGAACAGAGAAATACACAAATAAAAAATACAATACTACATTTCGACATGCAAAACACAGAATAACAACGAACACGTGAAACAACCTAGGACAGCACACAAAACAGCATAACAAAACAACAAACTGTCCATCACACATTTTAACATGACTGTATCAACTCCACAAAAGTGACTTCACATGAAAATTTCTAAAATGATAATGTCCGTTGTACATCATCTCCATTTCATATCAACGGGCAATCAAACAAAGGCGTTTTGCGTTTGTATTTTCGTCTTTTTCTCGATTTAAGCCATGGTTCTATCGGTTTCTGAACGACTTATTAGTTTTTTATATTTTCCCTTCGGAGTCGCCCTACACTTTTTTACATTTTTTTCGGATAAAATATAACATAGATTCGTAGTCGTGTAATCCATAACTGCATGAACAAATCATCGTGTAGATGGACAATTTCTAGTGATTAATATGTCATACATACAAAAGAAGCAGTGGTATTACTACCAATGAGACAATTCCCACAAGAGACCAAATGACACAGAGATTAACACTACTTCTAGCTCACCGTACGTCCTTAAACAATGAGCAAAGAAAAATTTATATTTATTTCAAAACATTTCTTGCTGTCGTTGTTTTTCGTTCAAATGGAAAAAAAAGAAAACTACTGTTTTTTTGGCAGAATCAATACAGCGCAGGAGATTTGTTTTTTGCTTCCTAGTTTTTGTTCCACGAGGATCGAACAGCTAAGTGATGCCTGTGTGCATGGTCTCTATTTCAAAGCAACGGGCAATGATACAATGTATGTAAATAAACTCATCATAGATACCAGGACTAAAAAAGGTCTACAAAAGACTCATCAGTGACGCTCGAATCCAAAAAAGTTAAAAAGGCCAAATAATATCATAATGAGATGTTGTAAGATTTTCAATGAGACAACTATCCAGCAGATCCCTTTGTTAATTTTACGGACGCCATCACGAGTTGGTTAACAGTTATGAAATAACTGTTTCACAAATGATATCAGATGTGTTCCTTACGTCGTAACTACAATCCCCTCCCCTTCATGAATGTGACCTACCGAAATCGAATATTTACCGGATTTTTAATCACATAAGCAACACAACTGGTGCCACATGTGGAGCAGAATATGCTTCACCCTCCGGAGCACCTGAGATCACCCCTAGCGTTTGGTGGGGTTCGTGTTGCTTATTCTTTGGTATTCCATGTTGTGTCATGTGTACTATTGTTTGTCTGTTTGTTTTTTAATTTTTTAGCCTTGGCGTTGTCAGTTAATTTTCGATTATGAGTTTGACTTTCCCTCTGGTGTCTCTTGTCCCTCTTTTACAAATAACGTGGATTAAAGCACTTATTGGTCTCTGTGTATCTTTCTATATTATCAATCTTAATAGCAGTTGAGGGCATCGCACGGTACCATGTTTCATGCTTGTATTTATATACTTTATGTATTTAGCCTCAGATTAAATAAAGCAAAATTTGATGTGGGCTCGGTGAATGCTCCGTTGTATTTTTTTTCTTAACTTCAGGTGCGAGATAATGTTGGTGATGCACTAAGATATGATTACTGTGACTTTATTAAGTTCATTCAGAAACTCGTCGTGTAGAACCAAATATTATTGCATGACAAATGAAAAAGTAGTGTTATGCGCAATAAAATTTTACATTTCAACGTTTATACTTTTAGCGTACTTTCAATCCAATTTTTCTTGATAAATTTGAATCTTTGTAATACTCTGGCTCCTATTAGGATTAATTTTAAATGAAGATATAATTGATTATCATTTTCTGAAACAAACAACATTTTAATTAACAAAACCAAAGAAGTGTTGATCGATATACAATAAATTTAATGGTTATTCTGTATTTTTTTTTTAATAAGATTGTTTCTTAATTGGATTTTTGAAAATAATCATTATTTTAAACAAAAACAAAAATCTAATTATATTGCAAAGAAAAACCAAACATATACTCATCATTAAAAGTATTGATACACAAATATAACCTTGACAACAATGTGTGAACAAAACAAACAGACAAAATACATAAAAATGTCAAAAATAGGGGTACAACAGTGAACATTGTGTTATGATCTTAATCACTTTAAACCCCCCAAAATGTAACAAAGACACACCAGAAGGCATATTGGCAAATTACATTATTTGAACTGAAAGACAAGAATACAAAACTTCTACCATAGCACACTGACCGGATGTATAATAACAGAGCCACGTCATATATAACAAAGAAACCCAAATAGGCATATAGTCAACGCACATAAGAAAAAAGGAGAGACGAGAATAGATTTATTTTACCATAGAACAAGAACAAGAACACATTGACGGGATGTACAAATACAGAGCCACGTCAAATGGATATCACCAATAACCGAGTAAACAGTTAAAGTTATATGCATAACAACAAATAAAATAAAACTATGGTATTATTGCGTAACAATTTTCATATTGGCTTAGTTATAGGTCCGAGGGTACCATATTGGCCTGGAGGTTAAAAGTAGGATATTTTCGCTAATATAAACAAATACGTCTGTTCAGTCATAACTTTTAATAACAACTCAAAGAGCCCACGGCGACGTCACTGAAGTCGCCAACGTCGCCAATGGTAATGTACAAAAGATCTACAAACTTAGGAACGTCGTAATCCCGCGGTAATCTCGACATACTGGGGGCCGCAAAAAGTGCAAATTATCTCAAATTAAAAAAGTCTCTATCTCCATGAATGAACTAAATTGAATTAACTGAGTTCTTGTTCACATAAATGAAAAATTTGAATTAACTTTGAAAGTCCTTTTGAAAATTGTTAATCTTCTTCATCATTTTCGTCTACATTGGTTGTCCACTTTCGTATCCTCTCCCGGGCCTTGATGCTCGCATTTCGTTTCGGTCTAGTACTTCTTTGCGTTGTGTCTTGATGTTGCTCGTCAGTGTGATCGCTTGTAACATCCGAATGTGTCCCCGATACTTCCAACGGAAATAGTTTAACGATCGGTCGGGAAGTCTCACCATTGCTTGTCTGTATCCGTGCTGCTCGTACATGTCCATCATTGCCTCTGATAAGTTCATTAACTATACCTAGTTTCCAATTGACTCTAGGCGATTCATTATGTATTTGAACTATGTCTCCAATTTGAATAGATTGTTCGTTTTTTCCTAAAGTTTTGTGAAATTCACGCAATGAAGTTAAGTATTCGGACTTCCATCTGGTCCAGAAGTGTTGCATTAATAAAGTTTGTCTTTGTGCACATTTGTTGAGTTCTTTGTGGTTCATATAGGTTGGATCGTCGAATTCCTCTATGTCTATTTGCGGATATGGCAGTGTTGATATTCTTCTACCATACAAAAGATGGGATGGGGTTAACGTCTCGCAATCTCTGATATCTGATGAAAAATATGTAAGTGGCCTGTCATTTAAAATTCTTTCTATTTCTGTCACGACAGTCTGTAGAGTTTCCATACTAACTTGAGTTCGTCCAAGTGTCTTTTTCAAGCTTGTCTTTGTTAGCGCAATAAGTCTCTCCCAGAATCCACTATACCACGGTGCGCGTTTTGGTATGAATTTCCATTCTATTCCTCGTGTAGACAACGTTTCTTTTAGTGTTGCCGATTCACATAATCTTTTAAGTTCCTCTGCTCCTGCGATGAAAGTAGTTGCATTATCTGATATAAGTGTCTTAGGTATTGATTTGCGGCTTACGAAACGCCTAAAAGCTTGAACAAACGAATGTTCGGTTAGGTTCGGTACCACCTCTAGATGAACGGCTCTGGTAGAAGCGCAGGTAAACAGGCATATATATGCTTTTGTTAAAATTCTATTTTCGTCTCTTACAAGTAATGCTCCTGTAAAGTCCACTCCAGTGACTGTAAAGGGGGGTGCTTCCTGTAATCTGATTTTTGGTAAAGGTGGTGGGTCTGGTGCAACGTACGATTTTCCATTCACTTTGCGGCAAATAACGCATTTGAGGAGTAATTTCTTTGCATACTGTCGAATAGTTGGTATCCAAAACGTTTGTCTAATATAGGTGACTGTAGCATTCATTCCACTATGAAGTAACTTTTCGTGTGCGTACAATACAATTAGTCTAGTTAACGGATGATTTGCCGGTATAAGGTACGGAAATTTCGCTGATTCTGGTATTGGTGCGTTGTGTATTCTCCCGTTACATCTAATAAGACCGTGTTTGTCTAAGAAAAGTCCCAATTGTCGGACTCTTGGTACTTTATTTGCCAATGATACCTTTATTAATTAACCAGTCCAATATGAACTCTAGCCGGGCCAATATGAAGATTGAAAATAGTGTGAAAATCTGACATTCAGGACTTCAATAGTAGTGATTTGAAAATGTATCAATGAAAATTGAGGATTTTAATCAAAACAATAAAATAGTAGTAACAATTTTATTAAATAATCAACAGTAAATAAACACAACAAGTAAAAAACATGTTTTTATCTAGTTTTCAGATTAAAGCTCTTGGCTGCAGTTTATAGTATTCTTTCTTTCCCCTGAGTATATGTTAATATTGAAAACACCACCTGTTGCACCTGCAAACATGGCCATTGGGTTGTCATGTTTGTTAGCAGTTTGATTATTTGTATTTGATACATTTGCATTTAAATTATTATGAACTAATGTATTTGAGTTTGAAAGTTCACAAGGTTCCTCTGAATCTGATGTCGTCTGTAAATCTGAGTTCGGCAACATGACCTTAGATATTGTGTGAGAAGCTTGTTGCTGTTGTTCAATAGACGGTACTGAATAATGAGTTAAGGTACTAATGCCTTTCCAGCCTCCTAATTGAGCAACTTCATTGGCAGGTCTACCATTTTGAAGTAGTGTGGTAGCAAAAGTTTTACGTCCCGAATGATTAACCTTTCTTCCTTGAAGATCTCCTTTTTCTGCCATATTTTTTACCATTTTACCTAATTTATCTTTGCCTATGGTTTGGCGAGTGTACCATATTTCCTCATGTTTATTATCTAAAGGCCTCAAATAAAATCTATGTTCATCAGTTAATGTGTCTTGAGGTCTATGCCGTTTGTATTCCTTGTAAACATGAATAGGGCAATTACTTCCTCCTTCCCCGAAAATCTTTGGCGTAATATCCCGGAAATCCCTGCTTTTTGCTCCACTACGGGTTTTGGTGCTTCTTTCTGAAAAAAGTATGCTTATGTCAATATTTAAAGAAGAATTATCCTTCCTGTCTGTACAAAACTTTCACTTTTATATAACAAAAAACATGTATTGCATAGTAAATAAGATTTGTTTTGATAAATATAAAACAATGGTTAATATCCTTAAAAGCACAAATTACCAACTTTTGTCAGGACTGTTGTACATGTACATCCATTATCTACAGAAGTATATATTCTGTGATTTCTAAAAGATTTAAAATATCAACTATTTAAATGATGGAAATCATAACATAATCTCACCATTAAATTCCAAATACTCCTTTCCATCCGATGTAGCTTTTAACTTGACATCTCCCCATGTCATGTTAACATGGTCTTGTCGACCTCGTAGACCAAAGTATGTTGCATTATTTAAAAACACAGCATTCAGTAATGCATCAGGGTTTTCTGGAAAAAGAAAAAAAAGAACTTAACTAAAATACATGTATCTTAATGTAAATATCCAACTTAAAATAGTATTTAAAGGACAAATACTGTATCAAAATGCAAAAGACCTCTGGAGACACTCTCATTGTTCAAGACCTTATGTGTATTTTAAACATTTTTTTAGAACAACCATTCAATAATCAGGGATGGATAGAGGGCGACAAGGAAATAAAATAATTTGTTTGCCACAAGGTTAGAAAAATGTTTAATTAAAAGTTACTGACTGACACGCTGGAATACAACATTTATTTTAAACTTACGTGTTCCAATAACGCCTTTCTCCCTCAAGATTTGGATTTCCTCAGTCGTCAAAGATTCAGCTCTGTTTGGCTTACTGCCCTTGCCCAATGACTTTAATGCCTTTCGCTTCGCTTCTAATACCCGTCTTGTGTGGTTGAACTCAGGATCCTTTTTAATACTGAAACATTAAAGAAAAGATATGCATAATATCTGACATGTAATTTTTGTATGTACATGTTTTATACTTATAGCAAAGAGAAACCAAGGAATATTCATTGTACACAAGCTTAAGATCATCAAAACCACATTGACCCAGATGATATATATAGTTTTTACCAAAAAAAATGACACAAGGCTAAAATTAAAATATTGGCACTGAATATTCGAGTCATAATGCTTGACAGAATAATGCAAAGGCTATCATGCTATATCAAGACAAGGGAGTTACATGTCTCACAGATATCAAATAATCTACATGAAAATAATCGTACCTTATACTACTTTTTGAGTCCTTCAAATGTCTATCCAAGCTGTTGAACATAGAGGATAAAGAGTCAGGCTCATATTCGTCACCATTTTTCTTCAGGACTCCAAGAAAAAGTCTTGATAACAGACTGTCCAAGTCTTTGGCAGGTATTTCCACTGAATCACGCATTTCTCCAACAGATATGAAAAAATCCAGCATCACTTTCAAGTCACTCTTTGTTTTAGTTTTTGTGTTCTTGTTAACACTTAAAGCTAGAAAAGAGTCAGTGTCTTCATCAGTGACAGAGCGAAACCTCTTGCTACTCGAGCTATTTTCTTTGTCTGATTCGTCAATCTCATGATTCTGTGCATTTTCAATGTCCTGCAGAATTCATTTGGGAAGTTGAAATTCGCTGAATCAACTTCTTCCAGAATCAAATTTCCTTCCCCATTGACATCCGCGAGATTTCTCTTGATGTACTCTGCCTCCCTATTAGATAAATCGTCGTAGTGAAAATAGTCTTCAACTAACGCATCCATCGCATCATCTATATTTTGTATAGAGCTATTGCTCCATCGTTTTGTTGTCATTTTCTCCTGTCAGACGACACTAGCCGTAGTTCTCTAGAGTTATCGGGATTTCAACCGATTAGTCTAGAGCTAATCGAATATGCTAATATTGGGCTTGCTAAACCCGGGCCAATACGGAAAAATCCGTATTGGCCTTATAGGACAAAATTATCGATTTGGCAGTTTTACTCGTATTTAGTCAAATAAGCTCCAGCTAATTAATAATATAACATAATGAAGATAATAAACAAAAGTAAAGGCAATTATTTCCGAAAAGTAGGAAACTGGAAATAGTGTATGTCTGAACACAAGGAAGAAATTTATTTTTCGGAAAATGATGAAAAAAATCTTAAAAGAATTTTGTATTCAAATACTTGAATAAGTATTCATAATCTTATCCGACCATAGTTTTGTTTCAAGTTTAAGGGTCTAACATCGATTGTTCTTAAATTTGTGTTTGTAAGAATGGTTGTTTAAATCAATCAAATAAACGATTTTCCTATAAATAAATGAATTAGATAAAAGAAAAATAGGAATTGATTAGTATAAAATTTCTTTGTAATGACAGGTGCATCGTTTTGTATTCTTTCGATGATTGACTAGTATATTTAATCGATTGAAAAGTAAAAATATCAGGCGTCATAAAACACGAGACCATTACGTCAATGAGGTGAGTGAACATTCGGTATTCAGAATATGACAGTAGTTATCCATTCGTTTCACAGTATGGACAGTAGTTATCCATTGTGTTTCAGCTTTTGATTTGCCTTTTCATAAGGGACGTTCCTTTTTCAATTTTCCTCGAAATTGGGAATTTTGGTTATTTTACTTTTCATTACCTGTAATGAAAATTGGATTTTATTTATTTTCAATTATATTGTTCATATAATATTAAGAAGAAAAAACAAGATATTAGACAAGCGCTTAAGAAGGTGGCGAACCAATAGAATTAAAACTATGATTGGCATCGAGTTAAATAGTGTTCTTCTAGTGCTTCTTATTTTTAACTCGCTGTTTGCACATGGATATATGCAAGTTGGTACTTTTTCCAATAGAAAATTGTTCGAAGTTGACATATTGCTTTCTATGGACAATTGTGGACCGAGAATGTGTGTTGGATATTGTTTTATACATTCTGGATGCGTTGCAATACATTATAATGCTAAACATTTGGTGTGTCGTTTGTTGTCAAGAGCTGTTATTTGTAAAAACATGAAGTATAGGAAAAGGAAAAGATTTATGTTTGCAGACATCAAAGATTGGACTATGGTAAGACAATATTTCTTTTTAACAACTATTTTCCGAGGCAATTAATTGTCTTCTGTTATTTCTGGTATTTTATATCATATTGACAAATTCATTTATTTCATTCAACTGCTTGTGAACAATGGTCAGATTTTTTTTCGTTTTAAGGGGGCACCTGGGTATAAATGATTTTTTTTTTCTAATATAGGATTTCGCTATATTTTTTCATAAATGATCTTTATCATATACTTAAAAGAAAAATGAAATAAAAAAATGGGGTCGCCGTGTTCATTTAAGCTAAAATCTGCCTCTGGAAGAAGCATACATTTTTGTTAATGTCCTTTTTTTCTGTTGAACTAATAGGAGAAAAAGAGGAAATGTCGAAATAAAAAAATAACCTAATATAAGAAATCGCTTAAATTTTACATTTATTTAGTTTATGGACAGCTTATTTGAAAATAATAATAAAAAATATAGGTCACCGATGAGTTAAAAATGATATTTCAAATTTAAGGCAAAAAAATGGCATTTTTGCACCAAAGGGAGATAATTTGGAGCTTTTTCAATTTAAAGTTATCTGGGGCCAAACCAAATCATTTTTTGGGGTTGTTTTTTGTACCATATCATAAAGTAACAACTAATAGTGTAATAAATAAAATTTATAATGAAAAAATAAAGGTTTAATTTTTGCTAAAATTTTTGAACCCACGAGCCACCTTAACTACTTTTTTCTGGGACAATTTCCTTCAGCCTGGTGAACGTTGGCTATTTACTGCTTTTTGGTCGAGTTATTGTCTCTTTGACACATTCCCCATTTTCCATCCTCAATTCTATCTGGTATTTCATATTGACAAATTAACTTGTTTGATTCTAATGTTTATATGATCAGTCATAAATAATTAAAGGATACTATCGTCTGCAACCTTTGAAAAAAGATGGTGGAAATCGTAAGACTAAGCGACATGAAAGATAAATCTTTATCTATTCAACATGTATCTAACTTTTTTTGTAGGATGAAAGTTTATGTTCGCCTAATCCATGTAAAATGCACCAGAAATGTGTCATGGTAGACCAAATGTATCAGATTTGTGTCCGTTTCCAACCGACAATTGCGCATATACAGGAAACAGAAGAAATCACCACTAATACTACAGAAATTTCTAGAACTAGTAAAGAACCGGAAACTAACACAGAAGCGGGAAGTACAAGTACAGAAATACTCAGTACCAGTAACATTCCTTGTGTTATCAATACATTACAAGCCGAACTAGTGACTTACATTAAATGCAGTGAATCTAGGAGCAACGATGACGAAGCGAATGAGGCCGACATCATTATAAACAATGAAACGACTGACGGTTCCATCATGGCTGAAAAAAATATAACAACGTCTGGGATCGCAAAGATCACCATTACTAATAATGGTACACTTGAAACAGAAACGACTACTGAATAGACTTATGACGTGACAGAAACAAACAATGATATATAAAAACAAAACAGTGTAACTGTCTTTTGTAATCAGAACGATCGCGTCCCTTTATACTTTTATGCTGGATGTCGAAAAGGCCAAATTCTTCACGCGCGACTAAGAATGAATAGTAGTTTTTTAAACTGTCACTTGTTTCCAAGAAACTTAGTTTCTTCCCCTAAATGTCGCTGTGGTGACTTAGAAACTAGCTCACATTTTTTATTATTTTGCCCATTATACTCGGAAATAAGACAAGAACTGATATCATTTGGAAGCCTAAAATTAACGGTACCAATGGACACCGAATTTCTATTAAATGGCTAAAATACAATTTCAAATGAAGAAAAGATTAGTTTATTTCTCATGGTACAAAGGTTCAGTATCAAAACTAAAAGTTTATAAATTAATGATTCACACAATAAACCTGTAAGCATTTCGTCTTATCAGTTGCATTTTTCTTTACTTTTCAGTTCATTATGTAACTCAACTGACATTATCAATATTTTGATTATGTAACAGAGGATGTAGTTTTGGTTTATTTGTGTATAATGTATTTAATTTATCAAGGAGCCAGATTAATATAAGCAATTGTTGCTTGTTTCCGAATCCCTCTTGTGAATGTGTTTATAATTTTACTTGTATTTTTCATAATAAAATATTGTTTACACTAACTGTCTTTCGGTATCTAAGACAGGTCTTATACATAGTTATATAAGAAAACGGATTTTGAATATCTCTACTGCCACATGATATGGATTATTTAGAATATTCCGCATATCACATGTCAGGAAAAGTTGTGGTTTAAAAATATTTATGTAATCCTTACCCATTCTTTTCAATTGCCTGTTTTAGCAATGGGTTCATTTTCAATAACTCGGAAATGATCTTTGAGTTTCATGTTAATGTAATTCCACTAGTAGATCGGTGTGTTTTACTGTATTTGGCACAACTTTTTGGAATTTTGGATCCTCAATGCTTTTCAACTTTGTACTTGTTTGGCTTAATAAATCTTTTGATATGAGCGTCACTGATGAGTCTTATGTAGACGAATCCGGCGTCTGGCGTACTAAATTGTAATTCTGGTACCTTTGATAACTATTAATCATATTAGTCCTATAGATAAAAAAAATTAACGAGAGAATGCAAAGAAGATATGCAACATGTGTATGCATTTTATTGATTACTTCTTTATATGAAAATACACCGTGAGGTGGTCATCAACCAGACAGCAACCTTAGAACACAAATATAACATTTGTCCTGGTTTTCCACTTTACATTAAATAGGTAATTGATTTTCAGCACGTAAGTTTTGTTTTATAAAACAATCATGTTTATAACTTTGATATATCATACAACATGAAATATACATTTCTGAAACACATGGCACATACATATAAGTTGTACAATAAAATATACAATTATGTCTGACTGAATTGGATTGTTTATATAGAAGTGATTAGAATTAAACAATATTGTATGCATACTGTTTCATCCGTGGGGTTAAATACAAGGAAAGTATGCCCAAATTGTGTATTATGAATTTCCTGGACGGTATGTATAATTAACCTTATTGCATTGTTTTATGTAATAAACGGACACAAGTTGTCATTCTTTATGAATATTCGTTCTATGTTGCAATGTTACACCACTTTTTCAGGTTAGGGTGAAGGTTGGTCTGTTAAACGTCAAAACCTGATGCACTTGTTTGCACCTGTTCTCATTTGGGAACCAGTTGTTCGGTGGTTATTGTTTGTTGATGTGAGTCATAAGTGTTTCTCGTTTCTCGTTTTTTATATAGATTATACCGTTTGTTTTCCTGATTCATTGATTTACAAAAAGTAATTTAGGGGTCCTATGTAGAGCTTGCTGTTCGGTATGAGCCAATGCTCCGCGTTGAACGCCGTACTTTGTCCTATAATTGTCTATGTTGTACACGTTGTGACTTGGATTGAGAGTTGTCTCATTAGCTATCGTATCACATCTTTTTATTACTACTCAAAACTACTGTGAAAATGGCCCCTCGAGCATGAAGCAAGCATTAATTTGAAATTTAATTTCGAATATAATACAAGAAAATTTAGATAAAATAATATCATTTGGTTTTTTTTTTATGTCAGAAACACATATAAATGTAGTAGTATTCAACATATGTATCTGATTAAAGTAAGTATAATCAAAGAAATTAATCGACGAGGAAGGGTCTAAATATTGTTTTTCATATTTCAAAATCCCTAGAAAAATTCTCAGTGCTAAATAAGCATTCAGTTCTTTATTCTAATGGTAGAACATTGTATGTTTGGTGCCACTTTAATGATGTTTTACACGTTTTGATTTAGGAGACATATTATAAGTATTGATGACATCCAAGTTTAAGGGTTTTTTTTAATAAGGTCCATGCCTTCAAAATGTTTTAGATTTTTAATTCAATTTATTGATGATACAGCTTGGATATTAGTTTTATTAACTTCTAAATGAATACAATAAATCTAAACGCTAATCTCCCTTGACAGATTTGCATTGTTAAAGCTTCGCAACAAATCATGAACTCGTTGTTGTAAAAGTAATGTCCTTTGAAACTACACCGCATTTAAAAGTGCCGTTGAAAGTGAATTATCTGTTTAGGATAAACTCAACTAAATAAGATGTCCCCATAACAACTCTCCTTTAAAATGGGAACTGGGAAAGACGTCTCAGCGGAGCTTGTATATACATGTAGATAAGTGTACCTTCAAGTCAAAACTGATACCACAAATCTTTAAATGCAAAACTGTTATTATTCGTAGTTGCTTAAATGGTATTGCATGATTTGAACACCTTTAAATTCATTATATGATCGGTTACATAAAATTCTTTATAGACCGTCAATCATGGAATTGCTACCCTGAATACTGTTGTTTTATCCAATGAATTGGAAGCTTAAAAGACAATGGAAACTATTGTGGGAACGAATAGCATAAAGTAAAATAATGTCAACTGATAATAACACTTTTAAAACAATTTTCAAACTTACTGTATTAGAAGGGAAAAGTAAAATCACAAAAATACTGAACTCCGAGGTAAATTGAATCGGAACGTCCCTAATCACATGTTTAAATCAAATGACAAAACACATGATGAAAAGAGGGAATTAAGTACACTCAATCTCCGTTTACAGATGAAAGTGTTTTCACAATATGAAGAGATACAAAATGGGTTTCAAGCTACGATTGTTTTATTTCATTGCTGTATCACACTGTGTCTTACTTATGAGCATTGTGTGCAAACCCGGGATGATTTTTTGTGAAATTGAAAACTGGGCTTCGTGGGAACCATGCAATTCTACTTGTGGACAAGGGCTGCGAAAAAAACAGAAAATTATTTGTTGTCAGAATGATTTACTTACAAAATGCTTAGAGAGTTGTGGCATAACAAGAAGGTGGAGGCACGACATTGCCACTGAATTCGTGTCTTGTGGGACATGTATGATTCAAGGAATATTCGATCTCTCAAAAAATAAATGCAATTGCAGCTGGGATTTTCGAGGTTTGTGTTTCAAATGTTGAGTATATTACATTAAGTTTATGATTTATTTTTCTCTGTATTTATCGATTAGTGTTGTTTATATCAACGAGATTGATTTTCTCGCTTGGGCCTGTCATGGTGAAAGCGAGAAAAGCAATCGAGTTAAGATGACCAATGATAACCTGTTTATCGCTATTTGACCTTTGACGACGTTGTCAATTACATGTCAATTTTATTAACAACTCCAAGTGGCTTCTTAATTTCTAGCGATAATATTCCATCTTAAACGATGATATGAAAAATTATCACAAAAAAAGATCAAAAGAAAAATTCACAAAGAAGCGATACCTATCTTGTGGGAATGACAGTGTCTTGCGAGACGACATAGTATCTTGAGGGGACGACATAGTATCTTAAGGGAACAACATATTTATTTTTTCTGCCACCGAACATACTCAATCCCCCTTTCAAATGTTTTTTTTTTTATTTTCGCGACAAAACGCCTCATATTGATTATATATAGAGACAGAATCTATAAATCTAATGTTTTTTAAATACGCAGTTACTGTGGACTTATTTGATCAAATTAGTTATTATACTAGAAGACAGTTGATAGCGGTCATTTTATTTAGCGACCAATAAAGATGATGTCTTAAAAAATCAAACAGAAGGCAAAGAATTAAAATTAAGGCTGTGTGTCTGGAAAACACAAATCTGCACAATTGGAATAACATTGATTTACCTATTTTTTCTTGCACAACAGAAATATAATTCGTCAACTAAACGACTGTTACTGTTGAAATTGAAATTGCAAATTAAGACCTAGAACTAATATTAAAACTTAAAATTTTAGAATATGGACCTTGTTACCATATTGCTACCGGTGGCATAAACGTTGCGCAGGATCATGAAGTCATCAATTGCACGTCTATAATGCTCGTCTTGATCCAATATCATATTGAAAAAAATACATTCCATATAGAAGAAGTTGTTAACGAAGCATACTAAAAATATTTGATTTCCTTGTATTTATAGATTATGTGAAATCTAAAACATCCTTAAATTCTTTAATCAAAACATCCAGTGTTACGATATTACCAACTCTGAAATCACATAAATGTATCGGAAGTAAATGGACACCATGGGTGAACAAGGACAAACCTTGGGTCAACAAAGACAACTTGAATGACGATATTGGAGAATCAGATCATGAATTTCTGACCCCTGAAGAACTAGAAAGATTTTGTCATAGAGGAAACATCACAAAAGTAGAGAGTATGGTTGACAGTGAACATCCCATTCCATACTACAGTACGGGAGAAATTGTAAGTTGTGATAAACATCGTGGATTAGTATGTAACAACGAAGATAATTTTCCTATACCTTGCAATGATTACAAGATTAGATATTATTGTGAATGTTCAGTGGAAACAAGTAAGTAAATGTAAACATTAAAATTTACGCAAAATATATTTGAAAAGTGTGAATAGACAACTGCTGAATTACGGACACATAAATAAAAGAAACCCAAGTCCATGTATCAGCAAAAAACGAGAAAATAAAAAATAAAATGAAAAATTTTGCTCTGGATACTGTCTTTCAATCAAAAACATAAGCTTTTGCCAACATCTTATATCTGAACATTAAATCACAGATAGTACAAAATACTCTCCGAGCAGAGACCAAACAACATTGGTACGTGTCAGTATATATATAGAAGTTTTGAAAAGAAATTTAACTGGGGAATAGACACAAATATATTTGTGATTTCGATGTCATATGACATGTTTGGTCTATGGCCGTGAGTCGTCTCGTTGGCAAGAATAAAAACTCACACAATAATGGACAGGTGCAGTGCATCCTCACACATACTTTCAAAATATGAACTCTTAAGCCAAGATTTTAGAAGAAGAAAGTTAACTGCACCAAACGAACTTTCTACAGATAAATGTATTTGGTAAATCTTCATTATTCAGAAAATGGAACGCAAAAGTGTTTACTTACGAAACATTGATCTCTATTGAAAAATACATTCTGCAAATGCGGTTTGGTATGATGTCTAACAAACCGTCACCAATTTTATTTTTTTGAATGAAAGTTTTCGTGTAAAGCATTTTGAAACCTTCCCTTATAATTCCAATTTAACCAATTGGCTTTTTAGTTAAAATATAATGTCATACAACATTTTGATTCTGCAGCAAAACCAACGTTTGCAATAAAATCAACTTTCAAAATGACAACAAATATTAAGCCAAAACCAACACAGCATCAAAAAACCTTTCCAGTAACAATACAACCAATTGATTCAACAAGATATACACATTTATTGGGACCGACTGCCACCACAGCTTATCAAGATTTAACAAAACAGGTGTCACCAAGTAAGTGTTTCATTAAATAATTTGTTGACGAAAAGGGCCGAGGACAGTATAAGAACAATTATAGAAAAAAGTGACAAATCTCTTAAACTGTGAATGAAAAAAACATCACATTTGAACGTGACCTGTATTGTTTGGTCCATGACATTGTGTTTAAATATAATTAAATGTAGAAACAAACCCAAATTTGTTACAGCCTAATGAACATGTGCATCACTATATTATGACCGATTTCATAAGAAACATGTTATAACCGCATTATAAATATACATGTTGGTCTTTGGTGTCTATACCGTAGCCGAATCTTAAAGATCAATATCAAGTAATTTGACTTCATTTACTGTTAACAATTTTCTTTAAAATAGCGAGAACCTAAACATTTTGGCTATTTGTTTGAATTCATTAAAACAAGGAAGATTTTTTTTTTTTTTAAGCTCACGGTGTCAATCAACTTCTTTCACATTAAAAAAAACTTGCACAACAGAGAAAACAGCTTGTTTTAATAAAGATGTATCATCTGGTTCTGCACGTTAAGCAACGAACAATTGATAAATTCGATGTTGTTTTTTTTTCTCGTTGTTTACCATTATTTCACAAATACAAATAATCTGCAGTTATTATAATATTTCAACGGTTTAATTACACAGTCTTTATTAATTTGCAGTACAGACGTGGGCTATACATATAATAGCTGCAGCTTGTTTTGTTTCAATTGTCATATGTTGTTTTTCATGGTGCTGGTGAGTATATTTTTAAGAACGTTCCAAGAAAATTGACAGACAAAAAAACATTTTTCTCCGAAAACAAAGCAAACCCATTACAAATCATGTGAGCATGGACACTATGGCGATTGTGTTGGTGTAAAATAGTTTGTGTGATTGTTTAAGGATGTACTCTTCTGACGATTTTAACGTAATTTGGAAGTGGTCAACGGGAGATAACTCGCGATTGACTTCGATGTCAGCACCGTTAAGCTTTTTGTTTTTATTGATAGAGTAAGCCGGAATTCCCGGAAAGAACCATCGACCATCTGACAATATTAATGGGGATTTGTCAATGAAATTATCCTAAGATATGTATTTAGTTATGTCTTAGGGCCTTATTGATGATAGTCTTTGGAAGTGTCTAAGGTGTACAACAAAGGACTACCATAACTACCGTTATCCTAGGAACATTCTATCACATTATTTTGATTGATAAAAATACGCAAAGTATTAAATGACACATATTTTTATTGTATTTCAGTAAATATGTAAACGGGAGAAGGTTGCATCTTATATGAAAAATAAATAATGTAATGATTATAATTATAAATACTTAATTATAGACTGTAAAATTATAAATGCATCTCATAGAACAGCAACACTAAATAGTCACAACACTGTGTTAGAGGCGATGTTCGTGCTGTGGTTTCATCTATATCAACTGAAGTTTTGTCCTTAGGTCTATTCGATTTAATTACATGTATTGAATAAAGGCAACAGTAGTATACCGCTGTTCAAAACTCATAAATCCATGGACAAAAAAAAACCAAATCGGGATAACAAACTAAAATCGAGGGAAACACATTAAATATAAGAGGAGAACAACGACACAAGGATGAAATGTAACTTGCACAGAAACGGAACAAACATCAGACAAAATCCCACGAGAATAACAAATATAACATCAAAACCAAATCCATGAATTTGGGATAGACAAGTACCGTGACACTTCTTATCGTAATGTGAATTTACACTAAAAAATAAGAAAAAACAAACGACTCAACATCAAAATGTACCACACATAGAAACTAACAATAATATAACAATGGCCATCTTCCTGACTTGGTACAGGACATTTTTAAAAAGGAAAAAATTGTGGGTTGAACCTTGTTTTGTGGCATGCCAAACCTCGCACTTCAATGGCAATGTTAAGTATAACATTGAAATGACAACATAATATTACCGGACTACAATACAAATAAATAGGAGAACATATTAGACAAAAAATAAGAATCAGTCTAAGTTTTAAAAAAAAGTGGGTTCTCTCTGAAAACCGAAATAAACATGTTTTCCACATTCAAAATTTGGTTAGGTAAAACCAATGTGGCTGATGATGATAGAATTTTCAAGCTTCCAAAAGGGCAGCATGAATTATTTCAAATGAGCGTTATAATGAGATATCGATAGACATACTTTTTGGAAGGCTACGATTAATGCCCAATTTAAATGTTTCTGTATAAAGAAAAGCTGTTTTAGTTTTTTAGTTGTCTACAAATTTAAAATAACGAAAAACAATTGAATCTTTAACATATATTGAAGAATATTCTGTTTAATTGTTTAATTCTATTAACAGTATAATAGTTTAATATTGTAAAGGTTTTTTTTTTATTGACTTTATGCCATATAAGTTGGTTTTATTTCGACTTAGGACGTCATAACTTTTCGGACTATCCTAAGGCTATCAAAAGACACCTATTTATAAATCCTAACTTTAGGACCAAATTTAGAACATATCTTATTTTTGCAGACTTTCGTTAACCTGACTTGGGTCTTAGACGTGTCCCAAGACTATCATAAGACATATCCTAGTTCTATAACAGCTTCGTTATGACGGGCCTAGCTTACTCATCAGACTGGTTTAGAAGCTTGCAACGATAAGGATGATGATTAAAGTATTAATCTCAATGCCCAATATATTTAATGTGTTTGCTGCTTGTGTCACTTTCTGTCCTTAAATTTTTTTTGGTGACGAAAGGGGGCGAGGACAGTATAAGAAGAATTATAGAAAAAAGTTGCATATCTCTTTTAAAAACTGTCAATGCAAAAACCATCACATTTTAACGTGACCTGTGTTTTCTGGTCCAATGCATTATGTTGAAATATAATGAAATGTTTCAATTGAATACCCAAAATTAGTATAATAGTCCCAGGTTATAAGACTATATATACATGAACCAAATTATAACTTGTTTATTTTGTAGTTGCTGTAATAAAGGCGGGAAAAAGAAAATTCAACCAGACCTGGATAACACTTAATTATTTACACAAATTGCAAGGATTACTCTAGTTTTCATGTAGTTTCTGAGATTTACAAAAAAACGTTGCCATTTACTACTATTGCTATGCTTAAAACTCTTTCTAGGATATGAATAAATTCGGTTTACAGCAAACAAATTTATACTTTTTGATAATTTTTTATCACAACTATTTATTGGTTTCTCTCTCCAAACTACAAAATGTCCCTGTCATCAATAGCAGACGCTATCAGAAGTCATTGACTTGACAGTCAGTACATTGCCATTTGTGTTTTTTAAGCATTTCATGTATGAATATTAATTTTCTACCTTTTCATCCACGTTATAAAAAAAGGATATTCTTAAGTTTAATGGTTGGTGGTGTCAAACATGTACAGTTTACTGGATCTGTTTGCATTTTTCTATCAGCCGACTGTCGTTTCAAAATGTAAGCCTTGTACCTGTGATAATTATTTACAGCGCAGGAGATTTGTTATTCGCTTACCCATTGTCACAACAGGATCGACAATCTAATTGCTGTTTGTATATATCATCTGAGGCAAAGAGCATTGATACAAAATGCATACATATATAAGGCAGCAACCATTTGATTTTCGGGGGGGGGGGGCTATGTTTAAGCATTACATACATTAGGTGCCACTATATGCAATGCTAAAATTGAAAGAAAAAATTGTTTTCGACTTGTCGCCAAAAATATAGATTGTACGCGGAAAAAAACATTTTTTATACTCAGGTGAAAGATAATGTTTGGTGATGCACTTACATTGAGTATGGTGACTTTATTAAGTTCATTCAGAAACTCTTCGTGTAGAACTAACTATTATTGCATGACAAATGAAAAAGTGTTGTTATATGCAATAAAATTTAATGTTCCATTGTGTATACTTTTGACGTTTATAATTTTAAATCTTTGCAATTCTGTGGCTCCTATTACGATTAATTTTATATGAAGATATAATTGATTAACACTTTCTGAAACAAACAAAAAAATAATTAACAATACAAAAGAAGAATGTGTAGCTATTATATACAATATTATATCTTCATGATTATAGAAATACAATAAATATAATGGTTATTCTGTATTTTTAATAAGATTGTTTCTCATTAATAATTAGATTTTTGAAAATAATCATTATTTCAAACAAAAAAATAACTAATAACATTGCATTAAAAAAAACGAAGATAAACTCATCAACAAAAGTAATGACATACATATATTAACTGCAATTGATCATAGATAAGTATGCAATAAAAAAAAATTAAAAAAAATAAAAAAAATACCGAACTCCGAGGAACATTGAAAACGAAATCTCTATAATCAGCTAGCAAAATCAGAAGCTCAAACACATCAAACGAATGGTTAACAACTGTCGTATTTTCGATTTGGTAGAGTCATTTTCTTACGCATATATGGTGATTAAAACCTTGATGTATAGCTAGCTAAATATGTCACCTGCATGGCAGTTGCATACATTTCCATTATCTTGACAACAATGTGTGAACAAAACAAAGACAAAATAGGTGAACAACAGTCAACATTGTGTTATGATCGTAATCACTTTAAAATCAAACAAAAATGTAACAAACAAACACGAATTATGTATGCAAATACTTGAGAAAGTATTCATAATCTTGTCCGACCATGTTTTTGTTTCAAGTTTAAGCGTCTAACATCGATTGTTCTTAAAGGGGTAGAACCCCATTTTTGCCCGAAATAAAGCAGTTTTATAATACTGTTGATATGTAAACTTTTAGTTATTTATTGGAAGGTAAAATGCTTCTGCTACATAAATATGGGCTGCTTTTGACAATACAATTCATATCTTTCGGGTACTAGCATCATTAAGTCAAGCTAAATTACTGAAATCTTCACAATTTTGGCATTTTAGTTAAATTTTAGACGGTTTCTGTTTAAAATGAAAGTGGCCATAATCTTTCACATTAACTAATTAAATCAACTGAAATAGACACTAAAAAAGTGTCCAAAATCTTTCATCTGATGAACTTGGAATTTGAGGTCGAAATCGGCCCTTTCCGGACCTACTTTTTTGTGTTTGTAAGAATGGTTGTTTAAATCAATCATATTAGCGATATTCCTATAAATAACTGAGTTAGATAAAAGAAACAAAAAAGAAAAAAAATATCTTCATAAATTAAATATGTTAGGAATTGATTAGTATGAAATTTCTTTGTAATGACAAATGCATCGTTTTGTATTCTTTCGATTGTTGACTAGTATATTTAATCGGTTGAAAAGTAAAAATATCAGGCATCATAAAGCACGAGACCATTACGTCAATGAAGTGAGTGAACATTCGGTATTCAGAATATGACAGTTGTTATCCATTCGTGTGATGTGTTTCAGCTTTTGTTTTGCCATTTGATTATGGACTATTCTTTTTGAATTTTCCTCGGAGTTCGGGTTTTTTTTTTGTGATTTTCCTTTTTTTATTACCAGTTATGACAATTATTTTCAATTATATTGTTCATATAATATTAAGAAGAATACAAGATGATTAGAAAAGCGCTTAAGAAGGTGGCGAACCAGTAGAATTAAAAGTATGATTGGCACCGAGTTAAAGAGTGTTCTTCTAGTGCTTCTTATTTTTAACTCGCTGTTTGGACATGGATATATGCAAGTTGGTACTTTTTCCAATAGAAAATTGTTCGAAGCTGACATATTGCTTTCTATAGACTGTGGACAGAGAATGTGTGTTGGATATTGTTTTATACATTCTGGATGCGTTGCAATACATTATAATGCTAAACATTTGGTGTGTCGTTTGTTGTCAAGAGCTGTTATTTGTAAAAACAAGAAGTATAGGAAAAGGAAAAGATTTATGTTTGCAGACATCAAAGATTGGACTATGGTAAGACAATATTTCTTTTTAACAACTATTTTCCGAGGCAATTAATTGTCTTCTGTTATTTATGATATTTTATATCATATTGACAAATTCATTTATTTCATTCAACTGTTTTTGAACAATGGTCAGAATTTTTTCGTTTTAACTACTTTTTCCTGGGACAATATCCTACAGCCTGGTGACCGTTGGCTATTTACTGCTTTTTGGTCGAGTTATTGTCTCTTTGACACATTCCCCATTTTCCATCCTCAATTCTATCTGGTAGTTCACATTGACAAATCATGGAAGTAATATCAATATTACTTCCATGGACAAATTAACTTGTTTGATTCTAATGTTTATTAGTTTTCACTTAATCAGTCATAAATAATTAAAGGATACTATCGTCTGCAACCTGTGAAAAAAGGTGGTGGAGATCGTAAGACCATGGAAGTAATAATATTACTTCCATGGTAAGACTATGCGACACGAAACTAGCGTAATGGGTCTTAAAGCTATATGTGTCCCCTTTTTTTCACCCAACTATCACGGTCCACTGAACATAGAAAGTATGCTCCACCTACGATAGTACAGGTACATTATGTTTCGTGGATTATGGCTCCGTTTATCCGTCCGCACTTCTGTCTTGCTCTACAAACGGACGCACAGACCAATAAATCACAAATGGGGCATACAAATAGGTCGAAAAGGACTGAAGTCATCATAACGATACAAAGCAGACAAACTGTTAACACAAATGCACACTTATTTTTCATTCAAAGATTGGTTCCATGAAGAGAATTCTTTTGATATCATTGATTTTAAGAAAAGGCCGTTCATATTGTCAAAATTTTAAGAATTATGATAAACATGATAAATCTTTAAAATTTGTTTAAATGTTTTAAAATTACACAAAAAATCTTTACTATAACGGAAACAAAATGATCATTGTATTGGTAGTTCTTTTGGTTTATGTAAAGAACAGGTCTTGGTACTGACTGTGTTATTTGATAGCAATGCGTTAGTTGTTATTTTTATTTTGTTTTGGATCCGACTCTGACTGAGTCTTATGGTGATATAATAAATAATATATTTACTAGTATTGTAATATCTTAATTATGTTAATGTCGACCCAATATATACCCTCCGTGTGGGTATACTGTTTTACCTCTGTCCGTCCGTCCGTCTGTCCCGCTTCAGGTTAAAGTTTTTGGTCGAGGTAGTTTTTTTTTATCAAGTTGGAAGTGATAGTGCGAGTTCGGCATCCGTTTACTATGGACACATTCTTGTTATAGTTTGTTTTTCAGGATGCTGAAAGTGTGCTGCTACACCATTGTCCCAGGTTTGGGGAGGGTTGGTGCCCTCAAATATTTAACCCCGCCACATTCTTAATGTGCCCGTCTAAAGTCAGTATAGCCGGTAGTTAAGTGGTTGTCGTTGGTTCATGTCTGTCAGATATGTTTTTCGTAACTTGTTTTATTATAATTCATCAGTCTTGCCCCTCCCCTAACCAGTATAAAAGTAGCATTTTTTCGGGATTTAAAAAAAAGCTCGCGATATAAAATCGGAACCCCTATATTGAGTGTCATCGTGTATGTCTGATTGGTCACCACGATATTTATCAAATCGCACGGTTGGGTGTCTTAATCAATTGATAGAATCGGGAATTGCTCATTTTTTGGAGCACATACATTTCGTCGTATTTGTCATCTTATTTTTTAAAGACCAGGGTTTGAATTTTTCTCCTTGCTTTTTCATTTTTTTCTGACGCTACATTAGTCGCTAATGTTCGCTACAAAGTAAGATAAAACTCAGATGAGTGATACATGTACAAGGGGTAGAAAGTGTAACGACCAAAGAAGGCGGGTACATAGGGTTATATAACTCTAATACTTTTATTTGTGTAGTTAATAGTGGTGAATCAATCCCCTGAAATGAAAGGCTGCATGTGCGTAGCTACGTTTATGTCAAAACGCCCGGGCCGTACACTTGAATTTTGAATAAAAAGGGACTAAATTAACTCAAATAGATCATTTAATAAAATATTATTTGTTCGAATCTTTTGTAAAAGTCTGAATCTACTATGAATTCTACGTACTTTTCTTATTTTAAAAGCAATTCACTATCTGCTCAGATTCGATATGCTGTTTGTATTTTTGTCGAGCCTGTGATTTATACATGTCCCAAAAGCGAGACAAAGCGGTGTCAATATTTATAGGTTCCGAATGTGGATAAAGATATTTGAATGACTCCGTGAAATTATACGAAAGTTGGACAGAAACTGTTTATGATCAAAAGAGTATTCAAATCAATATAATAATGCAATTATTATATATCTTTAATTTTCCCGCATTTTAAGGACAAATGCAATTTATAAGTGGTCGCATCTTGGGCTTACATTTTGTTATTTCTCATTAATATTATTAACTACTTCTCGAACCTTCATCAATTTTATGACAATGCCGAAAAAGCTAAAATTTTGAAAGCATTTGTTTTCGTTCATTTTTCTGGGTTTTTTCCTGATAGATAGGTAGGTTGACTCTTCTTCACACAATTAATTGTTTTACATGCTCAATGTATAAATCTTCATAGCTTGTCGTGAAATATTCCAGGTCAAGAAAAAAATATCAGAAGAAAATTTTTAGCTCTGACACCTGGCCCTTTCTCATCACTTGGCATCCGTAGCTCGTCATCCGTTGTCGTCGTCGTCCGTCCGGTTAACTTTTACAAAAGATTTCTCCTCTGAAACTACTGGGCCAAATATAACCAAACTTGCCCACAATCATCATTGGGGTATCTAGTTTAAAAATATGTTCGGTGACCCGGCCAACCAACCAAGATGGCCACTATGGCTAAAAATAGAACAATGGGGTAAAATGAAGATTTTGGCTCATATCTCTAAAACCAAAGCATTTAGATCAAATTTATTTATCAGGTGAAGATCTATCTGCCCTGAAATTTTAAGATGAATCGGAAAACCCGTTGTATAATTGCTGCCCCTGAATTGGTAATTTTCTTGAAATTTTCCCGTTTTTTGTTATTATCATCAATACTATAATAGATAGAGATAAACTATAAACAACAATTATGTTCAACAAAGTAAGATCTACAAATAAGTCAACATTACTAGAATGGTCAATTGACCCCTTAAGGAGTTATTGCCCTTTATAGTTAATTTTTAACAATTTTTTGTAATTTTTTGTAATCTTTTACAAAATTCTTCTCCTGAAACTATAAAGACAAAAACCAAACTTGTCCACAATCATCATTTATAGGGTATCTTGTTTAAAAAATGTGTCCAATGACTCTGCCCACAAAACAAGATGGCCGACATGGCTAAAAAAATAGTACATAATCAGGGTCCCAGATGCAGCTACCATACTCTAGCCGCTTTGGTCTCACAAGTGATATATATAGGCCTTTTCTTTAACTGACTGACTGACAGTTGCAATAAGTATGTGTATCAACTCCATTATACTGCTGAAGACAAATATCCCCCATGAGAAGAAGAATCGAAATGATCTAAACGGACAACCATATATAATTATTGAGAACGGAGTTGGTCTTTTCATAGTCCTATAACATATGACCTCGGGGGCATTATTTACTATTTCTATTTGCTGTTCTGGTAAAAAAAAAATTACTATCCAAAATGAATGTGCAAGAAATAAAAGATGAAGATATCAGAATAAAAACGTTAAAAATTGAATAAGAATGCGAAGTCATACGTTTCTGGTCTTATAAAAATCACATCTGACAGTTCAACTTTAACTGCAGGTAATAAAACTATCCACTAATCAAATTAGCCTTGCGTCATTGATTTTCTCTGTTCACAAATAAACAGTTATGAAGCCAAACTAACTAAAAGGTCAATGTTTACAAAACATTAAAATGTTACAATATTGTTATCTCCCCTGATTTATTTCAGAAATCGTTTATTTTTATTTTTTGAACTTCTTTGAAATTTAATCAAAAAATGAATTATATAAGAACTAACAATAGTAATAATTTGATTTAGTGTAATTACAAAACTTTGAAAATTAAGAAAAATATGGGTAAAATTTGTTTTTTGGCTTATAAGATTTGCCCTTAAAAATATGTTTTGTAATAGAAATTTATAAAATGAAAATTATATTAGCCGATTACGACGACAACGTGATAGCAATATATATAACGTTAGGGCGCAGCTTTATACGATTATATAGAATATTTGAGGCTTAGAAAGCTAAGCAACATTAAAATAACAAACAGCAATACTTTCAATAAATGAAATTTCTATTACTGGATGGTCTGTTTATGGAGATATCCATTTGACGTACGTGGCTCGGTACTTGTGCATCTCGTCTATGTTATGTTTAATTATCTTTCATTTTCGCTGGTGTACTTCGTACATGCATAGATGTAATTACATCTATGGTACATGTAACTTTTTGTGTTTCTTTGGTACACAGGACGTGGTTCTGTACTCGGGATTATTTTGTTCATCGTGGATTACCTTCAACACAAAGGTTGAACGTTTTTTATAAGCTATGTTATTGTATGGGAGTGTTGTCGAATCGTCACTCATTCAATTTTCGCCAGTTTATTATTAGGATAAACATTTTTCAAATAAACTATTCACCGTGTCTATTACTTGTAATCTATATAAGACGGTTTGTTGTGTTTCTTTTTATTCCCCCGCTTTTTATACTGTGTTACCTCTATCTGTCAGTCCATCCATCCATCCATCTCTGTCCCATGAATATTTGTAGTTTCCCCATACATTATAGTGATAACTATTGAAAAAAAATGTATTTTATCACCAGCATCGAAAAAAAAGGAATAAAAACGTACGCGCGAAAAAAAAATCTTACTCAGATAAAAAAATAATAACCCTCCCCCTTTTTAAGTTAAGCGGTTGCTACTTTATGAAAGCTATTTTTATAATTTGCAGTAGTTTGAATATACTAGAGATGTCTCGATTACGAATCAACTCTAGAAAACGTTAGCTGCAGCAGCGTGCTTACAGCCGAAAAAAAAAGGATTGAGATATTAGGAATCACTAAATTTTTATCTTTTCTGGTTTTTTTCAAATGGTATTTTTTCTCCAAGGAGTATTTGGTAAAAGAATAGGGTAACGTTTTTTTTAAATTTATTTTAAGTGTTTATTTAACGGATCTGAGATACTAGACACACATATCATTTACCCCACACTTTTTTTTGTCATGCATTTATGCGTGAATCGTTGTTTGAGTAAAGACTAGTGGCGAATATTTCTGTGTACGTCAAGTCGATTCGGGAAGACCTTTTCAAATGAATTAGGCAGCAACTTTTTACTTCATTTTTTTAGGGAGAGCGAGGGAAAGGGGGGGGGGGGGGGGGAGAGGGTCGTGGACTATCGATTTTTTTCAGGAATTTTTTTTGTGACAAGTCGAAATCAATTTTAGCATTATATATAGTGGCAGCTGAGGGTGAAACAAACAAAAAAGTTTTCAGGGTCAAATACTGGAAACATTTTTTGTTTCCAAAACAAAATCCATAGCTCACCATCCTCACCCCCTTGCCTTTATGTTTTATACTCAACTATAATAGCCCCCCCCCCCCCCCGAAAAACAATTGGTTCCTGCCTTATGGGTTCGGCAATGATGCTGCTTTGAGTCTTGATCAGGGGTTAATAAAGTACGTGAATTTTTTTTTAACAAAAAAAAATCTGTAAAATTTTCACAACAATTTCTGTAAAGAACTATACTAATAATTATCAGAAATATCAATTTTACTCAAAAAAAGTTTTCTTCTTAAATATATACACGGTAAAACTAATGTCCTAAATGCCTAGTTTTGTGTACACTTAACCTACACAAGGCCTACATTGACTATCGACTGTGTGTAGATAAAACATGATTTAAACTACATGTATTAAAACATTGAGTTTTATCAATGGGAACGCAATTTTGTTTAGTTTACGTGTGAGTTTCACTAACACAACACCGAATTTAGGTCAATGTGAACACGGCCTGACAGTTCAACTTTAACTGCAGGTAATAAAACTATCCACTAATCAAATTAGCCTTGCGTCATTGATTTTCTCTGTTCACAAATAAACAGTTAGAAAGCCAAACTAACTAAAGGTCAATATTTACAAAACATTGAAATGTTACAATATAGTTATCTCCCCTGTTTTATACCAGAAAACGTTTATTTTTATTTTTTGAACTTCTTTGAAATTTGATCAGAAAACGGATAATATAAGAACTAACAATAGTATTAATTTGATTTAGTATAATTACAAAACTTTAAAAATTGAGAAAAATATGTGTAAAATTTGTCTTTTGATTTATAAGATTTGCCCTTAAAAATATGTTTTGTAATAGAAATTCATAAAATGAAAATTCTATCATTTCGATACGACGACAACGTGATACCAATATATATAACGTTAGGGCGCAGCTTTATACGATTATATAGAATATTTGAGGCTTAGAAAGCTAAGCAACATAATAATAACAAGGTCTGTTTATGGAGATATCCAATTGACGTACGTGGCTCGGTACTTGTGCTTCTCGTCTATGTGTTGTTTGATTATCTTTCATTTTCGCTGGTGTACTTCGTACATGCATAGATGTAATTATATCTATGGTACATGTGACTTTTTGTGTTTCTTTGGTACAGAGGACGTGGTTCTGTACTCAAGATTATTTTGTTCATCGTGGATTACCTTCAACACAAAGGTTAAAAGTTTTTTATAAGCTATGTTATTGTATGGGATTGTTGTCGAATCGTCACTCATTCAATTTTCGCCAGTTTATTATTAAGATAAACATTTTTCAAATAAACTATTCACCATGTCTATTACTTGTAATCTATATAAGACGGTTTGTTGTGTTTCTTTTCATTCCCCCGCTTTTTATACTGTGTTACCTCTATCTGTCAGTCCATCCATCCATCCATCCTTCCGTCCCATGAATAATTGTCTTTGCACTTTTCTCAGGAACTACGTAACAAGGATTTCGGGGTTATATATATGTCAGCTATACCGTATGATACGTTTTAAGATTCATCATTCAACAACTTCCTGTTTGCCGAACACTTACTAGTACATCTTTTACACATGACATCCAAGTTGGAAATTTTCGTCACATTTTTCTCAGGAACTATACGTAACAAGAATCCTGAAATTTGGTTTCATAGTTTATAGACATGCCAGCTATACCGCGTGTGACGCGTTTTCAGTTTTATCACTCGATAGTTTAAGAATCTTTAAAATGTTTAAAAAAAAATTAACTGCAGTCTGTATGTAATGTTAACTGGAAGAAAAACTAAGTCCATTTATAAGTGAAATACAGGAAAAACGGATTTTTTTTTGTACAAATTTACTTCTGGATACTATCTTCTGATCATAAACAAGCTTCTGGTCAAGTTTCTTACGATTCCACGACAGTTTATTAAAGAAAGTTATTAAAATTTTAAAAACTTTAACCACAGAGTATATGTAATGTTTCCTGGCAGAAAAAAACTAAGTCCATTAACTGCAGACTGTATGTAATGTTAACTGGAAGAAAAACTAAGTCCATTTATAACGGTGAAATACAGATAAAATGGATTTTTTTTTACAAATTTACTTCTGGATACTATCTCCTGATCATAACAAGCTTCTGGCCAAGTTTTGTACATTTCCAGGATAGTTTTAGAAAGTTATTAAAATTTTAAAAACTTTAACCACAGAGTGAATCCAATGTTTCCTGGCAGAAAAAAAATAAGTCAATTTATGAGTAAAATACGTAAAAAATGGAATTTTATTTTTACAAAATTTACTCCTGGATACTATCTTATGAACATACACAAGCTTCTGTCCATGTTTGGTAGAAATCCAGGATATTTCCAGAAAGTTATTAAAATTTCAAAAACTTTAACCACAGGGTGAATATTTGTGGACCCCGTCGACGACACCGACGACGACACCGACGCCGACGGAATCACGGTAGGATCGCTATGTCTCACTTTTTCGACTAAAGTCGAAAGGCTCGACAAAAACGAGATACGAGGAACACGTATAAATTACATAAACAAACGATAAGTATTTGGTAATATTTATCATGTGTGTATCCCTGTTATCTTGTATTTAAGGGAGCATGATTCAAATAGACAAGGCACTTATATATTTCTCCGAAGAAGAAAACCCAAGCATCATACAACTTCGCATATTGAGGGGGAGGGGGTCATATGCACCACTTTCTCATATCATACACACATATATTTAACAACAGTCAATAAGTTCGTAAGGGTTTCTGTAAAACTTTCGAAGGCATGAATTTAACTTTAACATATAAATAGATATATAAAAAAGATGTGGTGTGAATGCCCGTGAATGAGACAACTCTCCATCCAAATAACAATATATAAAAGTAAACCATTATAGGTCAATGCACGGCCTTCAACACGGAGCCTTGTCCCACACCGAACAAAAAGCTATAAATGGCCCCAAAATTACTAGTGTAAAACCATTCAAACGGGAAAACCAACGTTCTAATCTATATAAAAAAAACGACTCGATAATCTATACAGAACACTTCTGTTTAAAAACCTTCTTGGCATAAGCAACCCTCTGTAAAAGCCGGAGAAAACATGATAGAAACGTGTAGTAACACTGGGAGATATACACTCACTATGAAGGCACTGCAAAAACTTTCAGGGAATGAACGTTTTTAAAGATATTTTTCAACTGCAAATTTTGGTTGGCAGATTTTTTTAAATTATTTTTCACCCCATCTTCGATATGAACATTTATTTGCAGTGCCGATCAGGCCAGCCAAATCATTTTTATTCCACTGCATGTTGATTTTGAAAGCGAAATCAACATTTGATTGGTTGAAACTATAACACGTGATGTCGAACAAAACTTCATATTCACCTCTGAGTGTCAGGATTGCCTTGTGCAACTGTAATGCAGGAAAAAGGGGAAGAATCGGACAGTGCAGCGATTCTTCTCCCTTTTCCTGCATTACAGAATTATTAAGTGGACAATAGAAACACTTTAAGGGTTATTTTCCTACGGCAAATTACAAACATTTTTATTCTTTTAAAAGATGACAGTTTATTTAATTTATTTCTCAACGTCATTTTAATAGCTTTGTCAGATCAAAAGAACTCTAGAAATGAGATTAACTATAATATTTACAAAAAGACGGAACTATTTATAACTTAATCTTACATCACCTACATTGTCTTGGAGCTTTAGCAATGCAATATAATTCAATTTTATTTATTTTTTTAGTTTATTTATCTAAGTTTACTTTATTTTATTTTCCTTTTCCAACATATAATTTTCCATCATTATACAACGTTACCCGCGGATGTTTAAATTAAACATTTTGATAGCGTTTGTTTTATAAATCATTTCAAGAATTATTTTAAAAAAAGAATGAATAAATAATTCACTTTAAATCATTACTGGTTATCATTGTGTATTCTGTCATAGTTATCCCATGAGGAAGCGGTGTGTCAGTGTAAGATCACCCCGATGGCCGGAGGATTTGACATTCCCGCCAAAAATGTTACAGAACAAAGGAAAGCATGCGAAAGAAAGAAATTTGCGCTGGTGTGATTTGGTAGGAATGATCCGGTTCAGATCACCCTTGTTAGATAAGGAGCTGTCTGGGATGTAAGTGTTCAGTTATAAAACAAAAACTGATAAGAAAACAATTATGTAAAATGTATTCAGAAGTAAAAAAAAAGTATTGGCAGCTGAATAAAACGTTTATTTCCCTTGGCATCGTAAGATATGAAGTTTGTTCACCATCGAAAAGTTACATTCTTCAGAATTATTTTTTTGCCCGTGTTATTTTAATCTTTGAATATATTAACACCTTGCTATTATTTATTCTTTATTTTATAGCCCCAATTTTCTGTATACAGACGATAGCATGTTGCTCCTTATTCTCTAGTCTATGAATCCTCTTTTTTCAGTGGAATTCAGCCCTCGTGAATATATGTTTTTTCTTGGGTGAACAAATCTTCATATTTTCCTCAGTCACGGGCAATAAATGTATAGTATTCAGACCACCCCCTTTTTTGACGGCAATGATTTAAATGTGTCCGTTGATACTATTAATCCTGAACAATTAAAATTTTCATCTGTTACTATATGGGAATCTATTGTCTGCCGTTGTTCTCAACAACCTTATATAAACATCATGATCATGTGCTTGATATTTTTTTTCTGTTTATATAACTTGTATAAGACACGTGATGATTTTTTTTTACCATGGCATGTGATTTGGTTATACAACTTAAAATGGCGACACCGGGAAGTTTGGTTCTCCTCTCCTTATCATTTCTGCTGTTTCTGGTACCGCAGATTTTTTGTCATCTCTGTCTCATAAGTCCCACCCAAAGAGGGTCGATGACCGGTCTAAATACACAAGGTAAGATTAGCTGGAACTTACTTTAAAATGTACTTTTTTATATTTCAATGACGGGTCGTGCAATGTTAGGCAACATGCACTGCCTTATTACGATTCTTTGTATCCGCATGCACTCCAATTCTTGGAGTGAAATACATGGCAAACTGTAGTCGTGTGATTATGTAATTCACTGCTTTTTAAATAAACACCTAATGGGATAATTTATATTCTTCCTGGTATATTTATAAATATCAATTTTTAAACATTCAGTCAAGTATAAAACGCTAATCTTAACAACTGAATTTGATTTAATAAATCAACGATACAAAATGTGTACGAGTTAATCAATTACTATTATGTAAATGATTATTAAGTACCTAAAATTGAGAATGGAAATGGGGAATGTGCCAAAGAGACAACAATATATATTGTGTTGCAAGTTTGTAAGGGTCACTGATGAGGGGGGGCAAGGGGTTTTAATTGTTATGCTGTTATGGAGCATTTTAATTCTTTGTTATCTGTTATTCTGAAAATATATTTACTGTTAGCTGTTATTGTCTTTTTATTTGTTAGCTGTTATAGGACTATTATCTATTTTGTTATCTGTTATTGTGAGAATCTTTTTGCTGTTAACTGTTATTGAAAATTGGAATTTTAGCATTTTGACAGCCAATCTTCCGTAGAAACTGAAGATAATTGAAAATTGTGATTTGAATGGATAATATTCTCATTGGCACGCTTACCAAAACTTCTTACAATGTATATCTATTGGGGTCTTTCTACTGGTTATATCGGGTAGCCCTGTATTTGCATAAGAATTTCAGTAACATACATCACATAAACATATAAAATCAATTGGACCCAGGACCATTCCAGTATATATTATTATTATCCTTTGTAATAAATTCCATTGTCTGTGAACATGTAGCATTTTGTACAAATTATAATTCACCTATTACTTGTACAATAACTTATAGTATTGGTACACCCTATAGATTTTTTTATTCAATAACCGAATAATAATCTTTATGTTGTACTATTACACCATTGTCCCTGATTAGTTGGGATTGGACACCAACTAGCATGCTAAAGTTGACGCAGTCACATTTTGAATGTGCCTATTTCGAAGTCAGGAGCCTGGATTTAGTGGTTGTAGTTTGTTACTGTGTTACTAAGTTTCTCGTTTATTATTTTGTGGATAAATTAGGCAGTTAGTTTTCTCCTTTGAATTGTTTTACATTACTAAGTTGTGTGGGTTTGAATTATGGCTTTGGGAATTATACAACATCTTTTTTTTCTTTTTTGCATTTGTATTATAAGTGCCACTCCCTTTGTTTTCATTTACATGAAAGAGAACCCCGACCACCATATCTTTTAAAGTCTTGTTTACACGTACAAATTACAATTTTCGAGGTCCATAAGTTATATACTAAGATCTACGAGTAATCTACTGGATTGTTCCTGGACAGATTTATTTTCATATTTCATTTACTGTTATCTGTTATTATCCCTTTTCAATTCCTTGTTATCTGTTTTTCACCAAATCAATTCACTGTTTTGCTGTTATGGGGACCCCCATGCCCCCCCTCACTGATGATAGAGGATTTATAGAATAGAGAATAATAAACATAAGTCTGAATACAGAAAATTGGGCTAATACAACAAAGAATGAATAATAACAAAGCGTTGATATTGAATAAGGAGAAAAAAGTATGAAGAAATAAAAAAAAATATCTTCATAAATATGACCCCAACCAAACCACTAATTTGATATGCTTGTATGAATCATATAAATTCACATGATTTTGTGTGTATGTGTGGTTAAATTATTTAAACAGGAAAGTAGTCTTGAGTGGGATTAGAAAAGAAAATTGAAAATGTCTTCATTGCAGCTATGATTGAGATCGTTAGCAACGAAAATAACATTACATTTTGTTTAAGAGTTGCCCTGGACTCTAGGATGACTGGAGTATATAAAAATGGTAACCTGGCCTTGAAGGCATAAAACTTTGCTCAGTGCTCGAAGCACAAAAATCATGCTCGAAACATGAAATCCAGCAATTTGATTGGTTGATTTTCGAGTCTGAGTACAAAAATCATGCTCGAAAGTTTAATGACCGTGAGGCCTGGCCTTGCGGTCAAAAAACTTTCGAGACAGTTTTTTGTACTCGTACTCGAAAATCAACCAATCAAATTGCTGGATTCATGTTTCGAGCATGATTTTTGTGCTCCTAGCACTGAGCAAAGTCTTATGACTTCAAGGCCTGGCCTCACGGTCATAAAACTTTCGAGCATGATTTTTGTACTCAAACTTGAAAATCAACCAATCAAATTGCTGGATTTCATGTTTTGAGCATGATTTTTGTGCTCCTAGCACTGAGCAAAGTCTTATGACTTCAAGGCCTGGCCTCACGGTCATAAAACTTTCGAGCAACGATTTTTGTACTCAAACTTGAAAATCAACCAATCAAATTGCTGGATTTCATGTTTTGAGCATGATTTTTGTGCTCCTAGCACTGAGCAAAGTCTTATGACTTCAAGGCCTGGCCTCACGGTCATAAAACTTTCGAGCATGATTTTTGTACTCAAACTTGAAAATCAACCAATCAAATTGCTGGATTTCATGTTTTGAGCATGATTTTTGTGCTCCGAGCACTGAGCAAAGTTTTATGACTTCAAGGCCTGGACTTCATCTAGTCAGAACTTCTATGTTCTAACCGACTGAACCTAAGAAGTTGTTTCCTAACAAACAATCTTATTGATGGCTTAATATCTACCACTCAATAAAAACCCAAATATAGTAACATGTTTAAAAGCCGAGTATTTCGGACTTTTGTTAATTAGATCTGTGAGTATTTACACGTCCAAATAATCGTATTTCTAAAATACTTTTTCAGCGTCAAAAGATTGCATTTTGTTGAAACCTCCTTGTGGCGGACGCCCATCAGAACCAAAGAATGCTGCAATTTTAAGGTAAATCGATAATAGTGATGATATTAATGTTATAATATATTCAATGATAAAGTAATTGAAAACCTGGAAATATGTAGTTTTTTTTAATTCAAGTAGTTTCATTTTCCTTTTGTGTGACAAGAGATATATCAGGACAAGAGCATGTTGATGTTGATGTGCATGGCATGCATATGAGCTCTGATTTGTAGGTAAAACGACATACTGGGCCGCGATTTATTGCGCATGATCAGAGGGACATGTCACCATTACATACCCGGATGGACATATTAGCATAATCCAGAGACGACTCATAAATGCTAAGTGTTTAGCAGAGAACCAGCAAGAGCCACTTTTAAAATCTAGGTTTGACATGGTCGTGTCTCGAACATACGAGTTTCTTCACTCTAGTCGCGAGTACGCTAGCTACCACAAAACTATCTGGGCTTTTCAATTTCACGATGCGATATAATAATTATGAAAGTAAACGTTCAAACCTAATTGTTTCATTTTTTAAAACGAAGTAATTGTCATCTTGTCAAGTTAATTTAGAAAATAAAAGGTTTAGATTTAAATTAGTTTCCGAACTTTTAAAGGGTGTTTTTGAACGCGGAGCGGATTCGTATTAAAACCCATATTCGCTAGCCAAGGGTTACGATCCTTGGCTAGCGAAGATGATGGAAACCTCAACGGATCCTGTTAATTTACGAAAGATATATATCATGGTGTTGTCTGCTTATTATTGCATACCTTTTCTAACATTTCAGGGCAGGACAAAATACAACAGTTACTTTCCAGAAGAATCTCAATCACTGGATACAGAAATCTCCTGTAAGTAAATTTGAATTTTCTATAAAAGAAATGCCTGGACCAAGTCGGAATTATAATAGTTGATTTCTATTCGTTTGTTTGATTTTGCCATATGATAAGGAAATTTCTGTCTTGAATTTTCCTTGTATTTTAGTATTTTTGTTATTCAACTATTGAACACAAAATCATTGATAAATTTGCCTTACTAGTATATAGTCAAATTGCAGATGAACTTAGAATTTACGCTGCTTACCGAAAATTTGGATGGATGGATATATTTAAGGTTTTCTTGATTCCAAATATCTATATTTCTCTAATACGTTTGTCATTTGAACAATTTTTGATAAAAAAAAAAAAAAATCTCAGAAATATCCTTCTTTCTTTGTACTATGCATCATTATAGCAATCTTAAGTCCTGTTTTAACGCATGTTGCACAGTGACTCGTAAAGCCCTTGTGACTTCTATAACAAAGAATGAATCCTAAATCAGTAACGTTCCAATAATTCAGCATTGTCTATAAGCGTGCAGGTGAATTCAGATTTAACCTCTGACATTTCTCAGGCTATGGTTCATCGTATTCCTTTTTCAAATTTGAAATTTCAGGGAGAATTTAGAGTAAATCTTGAAGTAGAAGGTACAGAGAAGTTTCAATCACTGGCAGTAGTGAAGGACAACAACGAACCAAATCTCCATCTCTATACAGTTCCAATAACTGTCCCTTCTGACAGGTAAAGTCTTCATAGATGTGATATGAGACAGCTCTCCATCTAAGTCACATGTCCCTATTGACAGGAACGTTCTTCAACTTTTTCTACAGGCGCCGACGCAGAGACATCAAAAACACATTTATAGACGGTATACAAATGTTCATATTAAAATTAGAAAACCTATTTTAAAACTAGTAATTATACTGTTAATTTTTTCCGCCAAACTATATAACTAATATCCTTCCTCCTAGATTCTCCAATGATAAAGTTAACTAAAAAGTTGATGCAGTGTAGATCTACCTTTGCAGTATTTTTCCAGTAGAGCCCCGTTTGGCTCTAGGATGTATGAATATGCGGATACATTCGAAATTGTCGTAGACGTCAACTTTCATCAGTGCATGGGATACCAGTTGTACTGAAGCCGAGTACCGTCCGTGTGACCATGTATAGACATACTATAATAAATACAAAGCAATGACATAATACGAGCATTATTATCTATTTCAATATATATGTAATAGGACATAAAATAAATGCCATATAGAGGAAGATTTTCCTTGGTTCATAAGATACCTGGGTAGAGCGAAGATTTTTTTCTCGAAATAAACTGTTTCAAGTTTGGCTAAAATTTAACTTATTTTTACCATTGTGTTTGGAACTTACAAATAAACATATAAACACCACTGGTATGATTTACCATATACCTTCAAGTTAAGAATGTTTGTTATTCCTTTTCTCTATGATTCGAACCCTCAATGTCTTATTAGTAATTGTTTCAATCTCTTTACAGACTTAAACAGACACTAGTGCTTCAGGTATGTACGATTGAATATAAATATCTTTTTTAAGTATTATTTTAAGAAAGCACACAACGAAATTCACATTGTTAATTTTCTGATTTTATTAGCTTTGATACAATATTTTTTCTGATTATCTGATTTAAACTGTTTTCTTGGTTCATGTTTTCTTTTTTCAAGAATTAATGCTGATTCATTGTATCTATATAACACACGAAGCAAATTCCAACTAACAAGGTTGTACATGTTGTCGTGATGGGTATCACGTATTAGGTCAGTGTCTTTTAGTTTTGATTTGAAAGTCATAATTCAGATTATTGTAAAATTTGAACTGGGTGTATTGGATTAATAAGTAATAATGCTTCGTTCTTTTGCAGGTAGTTTATGTTACAAATAACCCACAAGCGCCACCTATGTTTTACCAGTGCAGAGACGTCCAGATAATAGACAATTTCTAAATTGAAAAAGAAATTCTAGAGGAAATACATGCATAATAAATTTCAGGATATTTATAGACAAATTACATTCCTTTTAGACAACATTTTGAACTTTGGCTAAACATGCTTGTGTCTTGCCGTTCAGATATAAATGTCTCAATTATGGTCCATTTCTCTGAAACTATTATTTATATTAATGATAGTTCTATGTACAGCCCTCTTTTTCAGTAAAATGATATAAGCAATAATTTTAATGGACTGCTTTGGTGTACGTTTTATGTTGCAAATAATCCACAAGTGCCACCTATGTTTTACCAGTGCAGAGACGTCCAGATAATAGACAATTTCTAAATTGACAAAGAAATTCTAGAGGAAATACATGCATAATAAATTTCAGGAAGTTTATAGACAAATTACATCCCTTTAAGACAACATTTTGAACTTTGGCTAAACATGCTTGTGTCTTGCCGTTCAGATATAAATGTCTCAATTATGGTCCAGTTCTCTGAAACTGTTATTTCTGTTAATGATAGTTCTATGTACAGCCCTCTTTTTCAGTAAAATGATATATTCTATAAGCAATAATTTTAATGGACTGCTTTGGTGTACTTTTTATGCTACAAATAATCCATAAGCGCCATCTATGTTATACCAGTGCAGATAATAGACAACTTTTAAACAAAAAAGGAAAGTTGTACAGGAAATTTTCATGCATAATTTTTATCAAAAAAATCATAAGGCAAATGAAATTTCTTTTAAACAATAGTTTGATCCTGTCTTGTAACATGTTACAAGTGTAACTTTGTATAATACTAGTACATGCTTGTGTCTTTCCGTTCACATACATGGATATATGTCTCAAATCTTGTCCATTTCTGATGTATTAATAATATTACATCTCTATGTACAGCCGTTTTTCTCAGTAAAATGATATAAGCAATAATTTTAATGGACCTCTTTTATGTAGTTTTTAGCGAATAACCTGTATGTTGCAAGGTACCAGCCTTCTGTAACATTCTGGCTTCTGTTACACACAATTCAAACTTTTTTACAGTTATTTCTCAGAAACGTTCAACCATAAATTATTGTGGTCCTCTTAAAATAAAAATGGTATTTTGGAATTTAACACTTCAATAACTTTGGTTTATATTGGAATATAAGTTAATAATTGATTTTTCATTCTAATAATGATATAGTATGTTTATTGTCTCATTTTCTTTACCTCATTACTCGTTTTATTCCTAAAAGAAGTATTCCATGATATATAAAACTTGTAAATGTGATGTATATTTATGTTTATACTTATATGTTTATATTTTCTTACTTCTTGTTTTTCCGTTTTTCGTTTATATGTTACATGTTTAGCCTTGTTTTACCTCTCATTTTGTCATCTCAGAGAGCGTGCATTAATAGCAATACTTATACAAGCGCCTCTCAACTAGTAGCAGTCTATGTATTTTTTTATTGTTCACTATTTGCTTTGGAATATAATAGATTACACACATGTGTGTGCAATTAGGAGAGAGAGGTAGTACTTTCGAATTTAAAAGCTGTGTGTATATTTTGATATTATTTGGTTTTTCATCTTTTTTACGAATATATTTAATAAAATCGTTTTCACAAAAGTTTTAATTATTATCATTATTATCATTAATCGATTTGTTTTATTTTCATGATTTCTTCAGTTTTTGTCTTTTTTTCTAATACTACATGTATATGCAATGAGTCAACTATGTTTGGTGTATGGAAATATTTTATGATGTACATTTCAGTCTCTCAAGTTTTATTTTACCTTGCCCTCGTTTTCATGGTTTTTTTTTTAAACTATAAGAAATAAGTCAACTACATTTGCTGTATGGAGTGATTGAAAGGTGTTTATGTCTATCTGGTATGTAGCATCCGACCTTGACCTCATCTTTCTGGTTCAGTTGGATTTTTAGATACATGTACTACATGTATAAGCAATTATAAGTTATTTCAATTTTAACTATATTTCATGCATTTATTGATTTTTCGCTGCATTTGAACACTTTTGGTGGAAATCAGCTGTCGTCTGCCATTTGGTCGGGGTGTTGTCTCTTTGACACATTCCCAATTTCCATTTTCAACTTTATCGTAACGTATACATCTGTATGTCATGGTTCATATTACCTTTACCTCATTTTCATGGTTCTTCGATCAATGTTTAGTTTCCTTGGTTATGTCTGTTTCTAAGAAACTATAAGCAATAGGTCAACTATATTGGGTGTATTTAAAGATTTATTCAAAAGTTGCGAAGTGGTTGATAATTTATATTACTAGGTTTTTTAAATTATTTAAGCTTAAAACATTCCGACCGTGCAAGTCAAACCAGCATGGGTAGTCAGGGTAACTAAACACAACCATTATCATCGAATTAAAAACTGATCCTTCATTCTCAATAAAAGGAAAACAGTTGGGTATTTCTAAGTAGTCATTGTCCTCTGATGGATAAAGTATGTGAAGGGTAGATAAAGTATGTGAAGGATAGATAAAGTATGTGAAGGATAGATAAAGTATGTGAAGGGTAGATAAAGTATGTGAAGGATAGATAAAGTATGTGAAGGATAGATAAAGTATGTGAAGGGTAGATAAAGTATGTGAAGGATAGATAAAGTATGTGAAGGGTAGATAAAGTATTTGAAGGGTAGATAAAGTATGTGAAGGATAGATAAAGTATGTGAAGGGTAAATTAAAGTATGTGAAACGCGACATTGGTCCATATTTTTTGTTTTATTTGTCTATAATTATCCTTTTTACTGTCTGCAATATAAAACCAATTTCATTTAAGACCTTTTTCAGTATAGACGTCATACGATATTGTTTAAACTTTATCTTTAATGGGTATATAATGTTGCTATGTGATAACATGAACTATCTAATTCTGATACCTTAATATATTTAGAGCAGAGCAAAACTATATCAACTATATAAAACCAACATTATGTACATGTATACTTATTTGATTTATTATGCTTCTCCTATTAAACAGGGTTACATGTAACATCATAAGTGTACCATCTGGTAGAAAATCTGACCAGATCTGTTTTGGCTAAAACTTTACAGTCCTAGATAAGATTTACAGTATTTCATAGGTATTTTATCAAAGTAAAATGCATTTTCTAATGATAAAATATAGATGATATTCATGTTTTCTGGATGTTTTAAAGGGGCACCTGTGTCAAATTCAAGTTCATCGATTTGACTCAAATTCTCATATTAGATTTATAACAATGTTAAACATTTATCCAAACTATAAGAACTCTAAAATAAACAATTTACAGGGCATGGGCTCGATTATATGCAGCTTCGTTTCGTGTGTATTTTAGTCTAGACACAATATAATTAACTATCAAGATGACCCCGAAAACAACCGACAGCCACATAACACGATATAAATATAAACGTAGATATGAATAGATATAATGTGAATATGTGCAAATCATTTTTTCTATGTCTGTCTGATTTCAATTTTAAGGTTAGAAAATAAGTTAATTTTAGTATGACGTCCATTTTCACTGAACTAGTATATATATATTTGTCAAGTTAGGGCCAGCTGAAGGACGCCTCCTGGTGTGTGTGTGTTTCTTGTTGAATTGAAGACCTATTGGTAACCTTCAGTTGTTGTCTGTTCTATGTTAATGTATTTGTCTCTTTGACATATTCCCCATTTCCATTCTCAATTTAATTTCAACAATTCAGTAATGTCTTAATAAGATCTGTCTATCATACGGTTGACTCTAGTTTTCTTATGGTTGATTTGATATTTCGGATGAGGCAACGTTTTCCCGTGATCCTTAAACCTTCTTCCAATTGTACATGTATTTTGATCCATAATCAATGTAGTTACGGCCCTGCTAAACTCCAAATTATACACAAGAAACTAAAATTAAAAAACATTCAAGACTTTAAAAAGGCCAGAAGTTTCTGACTTGGGACATGCGCAAAAGTGCGGCAAGCCTTAAAACTTTTTTTTAGATCTCAACCCTCCATCTATACATCCAGCCAATGTAGAAAAGTAAATGCATAAAAATAATCGTTTTAATGTTTTAATGTAAATGATTCATTTAATGTTTTCTCATCACTTGGCGTTCGTCGTCCGTCGTCATTCGTCTGTCGTCCGTCGTCCGTCGTCATTAACTTTTTACATTTTGAACTTCTTCTAGAGAACCACCGAATGGAATGAAACCAAACTTAGCATGAATGTTTCTTATGAGGTGCTGACCAAGTTTTGTAACGTAGTAGCCAAATTTTATCTTTTTTTTTATATGATTACAAAAACCCAAGTTGAGTCAGGTGAGCGTTACAGGCTCTTGCGAGCCTCTAGTTTGGTATTTCATGGTCGCTAGATAGTTAAAAATTTCATTTGGAGCTCAATTTCCACCTTTTTTTAATTTTTCATCATTTTCTACAATTGCATGTATCCTTCTTTTTCGCTGAATATGTGATTCCACATTCGTGGTGTATCCAGAAATTTACATAAGAGGGGACCCACTGGCTGCCTAATAGGGGTCCCTTGTCAGTAATGCTTCGGTGATTCTGCCTCTCACACCCAATTTGAATTATCACTATATCTTATATTTCCACTGTGCTAACTCCCGGTATATCCAACATCTCCAGCTTATTTGATGACAATAAGTTCCTACATTCCGGTCAACTTCACCCTCTATATCCCACAGTTCTACTTTTTTTACTTCCCATGAATCCAACTTTTAATCCCCTTAATCCCACATTTGATTATTTTACCGCCTATATACATGATATATAGCACGTCCTCACTTTGTTTATACTTCTTTAAATGTCACAAATCTTTAATTATTTACTCTAGTATCCCACAAATTAATTCACTTTATTTTACCCCTTATCATAGGCGGGCCGGGCCCCCTTTCGTGGGAAAAAATAGGTTGATTATATGGGGAATCACTGAAGCATGACTGGAGCGGCCCCCCCTTAGGTCAATCAGAGCCCCCCCCCCCCCCCCCCCCCCCACCCTTTTAGGAAAAGTTCTTGATCCGCCACTGCTTATATTGCACATCCACACTTGTTTACAACTATGTATACTTCCCTCTTTAACGACTATAATAGATAGTGTGCTTCGTGTGCTTTAAAGCCACCAAAACATAAATTAAATATTTGTATAGATCTCATCCCTCGAGAGCCTTTCAGATGGACAAATATTTTTAATCAAAACCCTCAGTTAGATTCTACATAGAGATATTTACCGAAAGTTATTAACATAAAAGTCATTACTATCCGTAGACAGTTTTAATATTATTTTATGTGGTTTGTTCTAATCTCAAATTTTGATAGGTGTTTTCCTATTTAGTTTTCGCACATTAGGCGTAAAACAAGCTTTCGTTTCGCTTTGTCATCAATTTTATAGCCGGAGTTATATATAGCATATGGAGGAAAATTTATATGCATTTCATCCGTCCGAAGTGGTTTAAAGCGGTATTTGACATATTACTGTGTAGACCTCCCATAGATCTATATGTGTTTCAGGGACGGTATAACATGTGTACTTAGTTGGTGAACTACATATGGTTATTTTATCTTGTTCAATGGCAAGGTGACAAATTTCCATTTGTAAACATTTAAATTTTTTTGTTTGGATATCAGTGTATTTTACCTAAAAGCGGGAAAAACCATTGACAAGTAAACAAAGAAATATAATCTACAGAAATCACCCGTGCAATGAGTTCTCCTTGAGGTAGTTATAATTAATTTCGTTATAATTGCATGTTAATTTCTATGAATATATAATATTAGCATGAGAATGTATATAAACAAAACTTTAATGTGTTTATTTAAATTTATGACATAGCTATTAAAGGTGTTTTCCTATTTTATATTTCGAGGTCATGAAATTATGATAACACGTGTCGTCATGACATTTAAACTAGTGTACTTTGATCTACTTTAGAGAGCAAACTTTTTGCTTATCTTAAGTCACAAGAATTTGTTTACAAATTTCCGACATCACGGAAGCAATGTGGTTTACGTACCCAATTTTTCTGTCAAAATAACCCGTCAGAGTGACACCATTTTTTACCGTGAGGATTTGGGAATTTTCCGGTCGTAACCAAACGACAATATTAAAATATATAAGGCTTGTAATCAGGAATTGATTTGATTTTAAAATGAGAATTTCATCATCGACGGTAGTCCCGAACATGCATGAAATATATGCCACTGGACGTTAAGCATCCAACAACCAATCGACGGATGTATCTTCTCTCTATAGCTCTCTTAATTGACGATGAATAATTATTTTATATATGCTAATTTTTCTATGTCATCCATTTTGACATAATTTTGATAATCATATTCTATTCATATAAATTACAAATGAATTATAAATGTATTGATTTCCATAATTATGATAATCATATATAAGTAATATTATTATGTAAAAGTAGAGACTATTTCATATTCGATAATCATATTCGTATGGCATTCAATGATTGCAATAAAGCTACTAAGAATACCTGCATTGTGGAAAGAGACATATATACATACATGTATGTTTCTGATTGTGGAGATGTAGGCAATTCTTACTTTTCTGGAAATATATATCGCAAAATAAACTGTTTGACAGTGAAACCACACCATCGTTTTTCTAACGATTCGCCAGCTTCAGCCTGGTGTATTTACCAAATACTACAACTATATATATATATATATAATGTTAAATGTTAAATTAAATAACAACGTACGAAATTCAGTCGTCATTGAATCTAAGTGAAATGCGCGAGATTTTTTAGTATACTAGGATTCGTATTAAATTAAACACATTCACAAATTTTAAGTAATTACTGTAAATTATATGTTGCTTTATACCATTTGGTTATTATTGCTATCTGTGTAATTTTGAAAACCATAAATTTTGTCAAGATTCTGCAAAATCCGTCAAACATCGTCGAATGTTTTCCCAGTTTAACATGAATCGGTTTCATTTAATTGTTGCTACAATTATCTCTGGTCAGATTTGCCTTTTCTTTCCGATCCACAAAGTAAATTCTTCTATAGTCGCATATTTCTCGGTCTGTACCCATGGTTTCTTCTATTTCACACAAATACGTACCATTTCACTCATTCACATACATGAATTGTTTACACAATTTGTCGTAAAATTAACTGACCTATATTGGGACGTGTGTCGTCCCTGCCATTGCAAAGAAAAATATTGAGAATACTGTATGCATAATTAATGGGCCCACGGGGTCAACAGGCGATTATAACAATATACAATTTAACCAATACAATCAAACAATACTGAAGAAAATAATAAAAAGATTGTAACATCAAGGATACGTTCGGAAAGTTTTAGTTCTTTTGATAACCATGCACTAATAGTTGATGCATGGCGTGCACCCATTCGAGTTATTGACAAATCTACTGATAGATATTAATCGTAGAAAGACAATCAATGTGAGTTCGTGGTGTAGTGGTTAAGACTGATGGCTACAGTGCTGAAGGTCCCGAGTTCGATTCTCACTCATGGTGCTAAAAAATCAGTACATCAGAAGGGTAATTTTCACACTCTCACACACATCTTTGGTACCCAGACAGGAGTTTAAACTAGAATGGGTACTTTTGGGGCCTCGGTTGGTCAAAGTTGTCCCCTACTTTGACCTGGAGATCAATCTTCTGATATCTCTCTGGTTTGTCTGTTTCCACCGAGTGGCCCGGTGGTTCTCTCCGAGTTCTTCGGCTTCCTCCACCATAATAACAGCCTTTCCTGTGTATAACACTCCCGCTTCTTGGGTTGGGGATTGTCCTGGTGGTGGGTTGTATATAAGTTACCTGAAGCGGAACGAACGCACAGACCAGAAAACATAATGCCCCTCTACTAAAGTAGGTGGGGCATAACAAATATTGGGGATCACCTATCTAAGTTAAAGGTTCTCAACCAAGGGGAGCAGTTGTTGTTGGAATAATAGTAGCCGTCATATTTCTTTACAGAATGTCAATTTGTTTTACTATTTCGAACAAAAATACAGTTAGTCTACTTCATGTATCTCAAGTCGAAATTAGTTTGAGTTGTCACGCTTTGTAAATGATTTTCCAAATGATAAATATGAGGACCGAAGTATAAAGCTCGTGTACAAATACCAATGTCTGACTTTTTCATTTTTGAAGTATTTTCACTAAGCTGCATGAAGTATTTTCCATTGGACGCTATTTCAAAAACATATACATCTATAAGTTCAATTAACTTTGACCCCTCTTGACAGGTTTAAAAAAAATCCAAACGAACAACGAATCATTTATTTTGCAATTTCGGTTGTCACAAAAATCGTTTTGTACATGACTTGCATTGACGTTTCATGAGACGCAAAGGTAGATTGTAATAGGACATACTTTATATATTTGATTAATTTATTCTACATTGCACATCGTAATATTCTATACATTTGAACACTGGACGTTACAAGTAAGTTGTTTATATATTTTTTTTCGAATACCATTGAAAACTCTGATGTAAAAGTTATTTGAAAATGATACAATTATTCACCATAGATGTAAACAAACAAAAAATATTATACATATATATGTGTCACTTATGGCCTTACGGGGACAACTGTCTAGTCTAGCAAGGAAACAAGTCATCGTCGCTGGGCTTCTAAAATGTTGTAAATTACAAATTTTTCAAGAAAAAAATATCTCACAAATAGGCTTTGAAAATTTTGGCAAAATGCGTGCTTCGAAAATGTCGTATGTGAACTTGAACATTTATGTAAGAAGCAGTGAAATAAAAACTTTGACATTTCTGGATTATCCAAGAACTTAAATTATTTTCACAGAAATAAAGACATGCAAAATTATTTTTTTCCCAAAGCCATTCTACAACGATTTTCAAGTTTTCATACAACATTTTGGAAGCAACCTTTACAAACAACTGACATTGGCAATTTTGTAATATGTCTTATTTCACACATTTTGATTGGTCTAACTGTGTGCTATTTTGTAATAACGAAGATTTCCTCCCGCCCAGACCGTTGGTGTCAAAAAGTATGTTTAGCCAAAATACTGATGACATACACCAACATGACCACAAAGCACGTGGATATAGTGGCTAACATTTCAAAACGATAACAAACTAATTTTCATTTCGGAGCCTCTCTAAGCTGACTATGCGGTATTGGCTTTGCTCATTGCTGAAGGCCGTACGCTGACCTATAATTATGATAGTTGTTGATTTGTTTATCATTTTAGTCTCTTGTGAAGAGCTGTCTCATAAGCAATCATACCACATCTTTTTTATACGACCGCAAAATTTGAAAAAAATTTCGTCGTATATTGCTATCACGTTGGCGTCGTGTGCGTCGTCGTCGTCGTCGTCCGAATACCTTTAGTTTTCGCACTCTAACTTTAGTAAAAGTGAATAGAAATCTATGAAATTTTAACACAAGGTTTATGACCACAAAAGGAATGTTGGTATTGATTTTGGGAGTTTTGGTCCCAACATTTTAGGAATAAGGGGCCAAAAAGGGCCCAAATAAGCATTTTCTTGGTTTTCGCACTATAACTTTAGTTTAAGTTAATAGAAATCTATGAAATTTTGACACAAGGTTTATGACCACAAAAGGAAGGTTGGTATTGATTTTGGGAGTTTAGGTCCCAACAGTTCAGAAATTAGGGGCCAACAAATGACCCAAATAAGCATTTTTCTTGGGTTTCGCACCATAACGTTAGTATAAGTAAATAGAAATCTATGAAATTTAAACACAAGGTTTATGACCATAAAAGGAAGGTTGGTATTGATTTTGGGAGTTTTGGTCCCAACAGAATAAGGGGCCCAAAGGGTCCAAAATTAAACTTTGTTTGATTTCATCAAAATTGAATAATTGGGGTTCTTTGATATACCGAATCTAACTGTGTATGTAGATTCGTAACTTTTGGTCCCTTTTCAAATTGGTCTACATTAAGGTCCAAAGGGTCCAAAATTAAACTTGGTTTGATTTTGACAAAAAATGAATCGATTGGGTTCTTTGATATGCTGAATCTAAAAATGTACTTAGATTCTTGATTATTGGCCCAGTTTTCAAGTTGGTCCAAATCGGGGTCCAAAATTAAACTTTGTTTGATTTCATCAAAATTGAATAAATGGGGTTCTTTGATATGCCAAATCTATCTGTGTATGTAGATTCTTCATTTTTGGTCTTGTTTTCAAATTGGTCTACATTAAAGTCCAAAGGGTCCAAAATTAAACTTAGTTTGATTTTAACAAAAATTGAAATCTTGGGGTTCTTTGATATGCTGAATCCAAACATGTACTTAGATTTTTGATTATGGGCCCAGTTTTCAAGTTGGTCCAAATCAGGATCTAAAATTATTATATTAAGTATTGTGCAATAGCAAGTCTTTTCAATTGCACAGTATTGCGCAATGGCAAGAAATATCTAATTGCACAATATTGTGAAATAGCAAATTTTTTTTTTGATTAGAGTTATCTTTTTTTGTCCAGAATAGTAAGCAAGAAATATCTAATTGCACAATATTGTGCAATAGCAATAATTTTTTTTAATTGGAGTTATCTTTCTTTGTCCAGAATCAACTTAAATCTTTGTTATATACAATATACAATGTATATTCACTTTTTACTACCAACTGATAAATTAGAATAATCTTTACCATTCAGTGATAACAAGCAGTTTTTTTACATCTTAATATTTTATTATGTATTTTAATGAGTAGTTTTTGTTGCAAACTCCATTAGAAATTTTAATTGAGATTAGTTTTGGAATAAGGGAAAGGGGGATGTGATAAAAAAATTGGGTTCAATTTTTCTCATTTGAAATTTCATAAATAAAAAGAAAATTTCTTCAAACATTTTTTTGAGAGGATTAATATTCAACAGCATAGTGAATTGCTCTAAGAGAAAACAAATATTTTAAGTTCATTAGACCACATTCATTCTGTGTCAGAAACCTATGCTGTGTCAACTATTTAATCACAATCAAAATTTAGAGCTGAATCCAGCTTGAATGTTGTGTCCATACTTGCCCCAACCGTTCAGGGTTCAACCTCTGTGGTCGTATAAAGCTACGCCCTGCGGAGCATCTGGTTTCATATATAGTGCTATTTAAAGACACGTGTTCTTAACAGTAGAATCGACTGGGTCCCTTGGCAGTTAACTTATAGTGTAAAAGTAATTATGGCTGAGAAAAGTTTAAGACTAGTTGCATCATGGACGTTTTGACGGAAACCCAACACTACTGAAACTGATATATGTCGAGAGCTTGAGCCTTATAGAAATTGTGACCAAGTACATAGATCAGTTTCTTTTGATTTTAACAACCACTCCTAAGACTCAATACCAAAAACGTCTTACGTTTTTATCACATAATGATCTAACCATAGCGTAGTCTACATTTTGATAAGCGGAGTTCAAATAGTTTCACACGTGTAGCTTATACATCTTTAAAATAAGTGTTGCTTTACATTTTTAATAAATCAGTGTAGCTCAAATTTTCAATTGGTAAAGCTTAAATTTTTTATCAGTTTAACTTTACAATTTTAATAAGCGTAGGTTTTTTTGCGTTTTTAAGAAACAAAGCTTCACCCCTATTTCTGTCATTCACAATGTTCATAAAAGATAAAAATTGTCTTCTGTTTTGGGGGAATTCCATAAATCTTAGAAAGAATTTTAACCGAGTATGGCCCATTTACTATAACCTTGGACCACTTTAGGAATTAAGAATGTCATCAATCTTTTGGTCAACGAACTTTAAAGCTTGAGATAAACAATATTTAAAAATTATAAATTAAATGAAAGCGAAAAGAGATGTTAAATATTAGAAGATGCCTTAAAGGTAGAAGAGATAGTTATAAGAACAGCGGGGTCAAATTTTGTGGGCGTTTCTTTATGGAGGCTTTATAAATGTTCATCTATCTGTAGTCGTCAACATATCTTGTTTTAAAAAAATTGTATCAAAATGTATTATTAATATTACCGTGATTTTGACAAGAATTGTTAGATTTACGTTTTAAACAATTTTTTTTTAAGTTCTTGTCAAATTTTTAAATTACGTCTTCTTCTTAACGTTGTCCCCATATCACCCCTCCGTCTCACACTCTCGGTGTATGATTACATAATAGTATGTCACAGCCATCATTAATATGACAATTATTGTGATGGACAAATGATTACAATGTGTAAAGTGGGACATTTTCACACTTAAACCATTGTCAAACATCTGACTAAACCCCGAGGTAAGCAGATTTAACTGTATTTTCGAATAACTATACTTATTTTCACGTTTTAACCTATTTTTATCTGAATTTTCAGTGTTCGAAAAAGCTAGTTTGATATCTGAATATTAGTTCATAAGAGCTAATTTTTTGAATTTCCAGGCTTTTTTCTTGTTTTAATACATGTCTGTTTAATATGAATTTCAGTTGTCATTTATCTGTCCGGTCAGCTACACAAGTATGCTTCAATTACTTTAATAACAAGAATATGATTGTTTAAAAGTCCATATTCAAATTATATTGTTATATACTAACTTATAAAAGAAATTAATAAATTAACTAGTTTTTTTTATATTAATATAAAAATGATAAAATAAAAATAAGTCATGCACGTTGCATTTCAGTGACAATTTTTGGCTTAGGATTTTTAAATAGATCGACAAGTTCAATTTAGTTTGTGTTTAATAAATAACATTGTTATTATTATATTAAAGTTCATATAGGTCACACATGTGTAAAATAAAACTCATCAAGGATTCCTGGCATGCAAATGATGCACCTTCTTTTCAACGGAAGCTTTGGTAAATTTTCTTTGAGAATACAAGGATCCAGAAAAAATACCTAACAAGTATCGCGAGATTTCTTCAAATTAAAATATCACAAAACAAAACAAAGCTAGGAGCAACATTTTATTAAAACTTTTGCCTTTCAATTTCATCGTTTAGTTTTTTCTGGATCCCGATGAACACAAGAGGTTGCATGAAGTCGGCATGTTTATCCGAAGAGCTTCCAAGTCCGGCATGGTTATATTGTGATAATGCTTTCGAGTCCGGAATGGTTATTTTATGACTATGTTTTTTCCAGAGAGCTTCTGATATCGGCGCGGTTATGTTGTTGATCATGCAAGAGAGCTTCCGAGTCGGGCATGGCTTTATTGGGATTATGTTATCCAAAGAGTTTCCGAGTCCGGCATGGTTATGTTGTTGGTTATGTTTGTTCAGAGAGCTTCCCAGTTCGCCATGGTTATATTGTTGATGATGTTCATCAAGGTGCTTCATTGTCTGGCATAGCTTTTTGGATATAACCGCCGCAGCTTTTATTGAATGATTCTGACTTGCTACACTGCACGATGTAAAAGTATGGCTTCTCTCACTGCTGTATATTAAATAAGCACTGGTCTCTAATTAGATAAACACTAGTCTCTCTTTGGAGAATCTGACTGTATCACGTTCCTACCAGTTGTCTGGTTTCCGAGCAAAGGACAGTTTAGCCGGAATTTTGCAATTAAATGCATTAGCAGTACATAATGATGATAAATTAAATAACTTAAACGAAAATAATAAAATATATCTATATAAATTTCTTCAATCTAATATAAATATAACCAAATGAAACACTACCCATCGCACCCAAGTAAAGAAAAATGTTAACAAAGTTTAGAATAAGTGATCATTGTCTCTTAATAGAAACTGGACGATATACCAAAATACCACGAAATGAAAGAAAATGTAAAATATGTTATATCTTAGACGATGAATTACATTTTTTCTTTAACTGTAAAATAAATAAAAATAAAAGAGAAATCTTTCTAAAAGTATGTAAATATTAATACACTTAATTTTACTGATAAACTCGTGATTATACTAAATCCATCAACACCAAATGATGTAAAAGCAGTTGTTTCTTTTATCAAAGAGTCATTAGAACTGAGGAAAGGAGAACAATAACTGTTTTTATCATATCTCTTATAATATTATCGAGTTTTCTTTATGTTTGATTATGTATGTTTTGTCAATGTATTTGCCATAACCAAAATTGTTTTTTGTCTGTTTTGCAAATAAAGAATTGATTACATAATACCTTGTGGTTTTAAATCCTCTCAGTATTTTAAAATCTGAAAATAGAAATATGATTTTTTTTTAGTCATAAACATGAATCCGATTTTAAATATGTGTTGAATATCAGTTAGATATATTATGCAAAGTAAATGAGGGTGGACAGAGTGCAGGAATGACGGGAAATTACTGGAACTGAAACAGAATTAAACATTAAATAGATCACAGAATTGTTTCAATGTTTAAAAGAACACTACAAACGGAATTAATGACCATAAAAACTTCGTAGAAACTTCTTATAAAATAATATTTAGAAGAACTTCTGTGAGGAGGAAAACATGAACGATGATAGTTTATCGTTCCTCCATCAATTTAGTCCATTCCGGGTAATATTTCCATAGGCACACACCAATACATTTTGGTATGGTAACTTCTCCCTAAACCATGAAAATTCGACCAAAGGCAAGGCGTTAATTGACAACGGAATAATCCACAGCCCTTAAATTCTGAAACGGCGAATTACATTGACATTTAGTTTTATATTTATGTTTGAACAAATATTCGATACAGCCCTTTATGCCATCAGGAACAAAGACTGTAATGTTTATTCCACTGGAAATAATTTTCCAGAATATTTCTTTACATATTGGCAGTCTTAAAATATCCCATAATTTAATCATGCGCAGTCTTAATTTCCAAAACTTTTCTCAGTGGCAGTCTTAATTAATTTCCCCTCTTTTTTTCAGTAGCAATATTAATTTATCATTCTCTTCTCAGTGCCAGTCTTAATTTCACATTCTTTTGTCAGTAGCAGTCTTAATTTCCCAAACTTCTCAGTGGCAATATTGATTTTCCAAACTTTTCTCAGTGGCAGTATAAATTTCCCAAACTTTTCTCAGTGATAGTCTTAATTTTCCCTACTTTTTCTCAGTGACAGTATTAATTTCCTAGCTTTTCTATTAATTTCCCATAATTTCTCAGTAGCAGTATTAATTTTCCAAACTTTTCTCAGTGGCTGTATTAATTTCCCATAATTTCTTAGCGGCAGTATTAACTTCCTACACTTTTCTCAGTTGGAGTATTAATTTCCTATACTTTTCTCAGTGGCATTATTTATTTCCCAAACTTTTCTCCGGCAGTATTAATTCCCTATACTTTTCTCAACGGCAGTATTTCTCATACTTTTCTTGGTGGAAGTATTAATTTCCCAAACTTTTGAATTGCCAGTTTTAATTTCCTTTACTTTTCTCAATGGCAATATTTATTTTACAAACTTTTGTCAGTGGCAGTATTAATATCAAATACTTTTCTCAGTGGCAGTATTAATTTTCTATACTTTTCTCAGTGGCATTATTTATTTCCAAAACTTTTCTCCGGCAGTAATAATTCCCTATACTTTTCTCAATGGCAGTATTTCTCATACTTTTCTTAGTGGTAGTATTAATTTCCCAAACTTTCTCAGAGTCAGTATTTATTTCTCATTCTTTTTTCAGAGACGGTGAAATATTCCCATACCATATTCTAGTCCACCAACATTGAAGAACCTACTTATAGGATTGCTCTTTTGATATATTTGATCTGGTCCTGATTATGCATGGAATATTTGTCACTGGACGTCAATCGATATAGAATTTTTCATAAATATTAAATTTGATAGCATGTATATCAAAATTGTCTTTAAAAAGCTATTAAATTTTCAAAAATTTACTTTGCATTGCTCTGTAATTATTATAAAGGAAATCATAGAAGGATATCATTCAGACACTTAAAAATATAAATGACTGTATCACGTTTCATCAAATTCCAGATTTTGACCCTTTCTGACGAAACGAAATTCAGAGGAAAATTGTCAAATTTCTTATTTGGACGTTAAATCAGTCAACTGTTCATGCATGCATGCAGTCGATCTTCTTACGTGTATAATATCTATATAAAAATATATAAAAAGAACCGATGTATAGTTATTTTTAAACATAGACCATAAGTATTGTTTTACATTTGAGAGACATTTGACACGGAAGAATGCTAGATTTGTTCAGCCTATATATTTGTCAACACGATTTCATAACATCCTTAACGTATATGAACATCGTTTTGATTTTATAAATATATAAGACATCAAATTTATTTCTTCATGTAGTAGACCAAATTACGGGAAAAAATCAATACAATGAGTATGATATAATTTACATAGGCAAATATTGATGTAATTCAAGAACAAAAGCTCAAATTTGAATTTCTACACGAGTTAATACTATGTTAAACCATGATTCAGTATTTGTTGACAATGCATACATGTACCTGACGAAACACCGTCTTCTACATGAATGCGATATGTAAGCAGGCACTAAGCAAGCAAGTTACTTCAAGTTCTGAATTATTAGGTTAATCTGAGACCATCTGTTTTAATTTCGGTTTGTGTTGTTTACTAGTATAAATGACTTTAGGTCTTGTTTTGTGTGCGGATAATTGTTTTTTTTAACCTTCTTACTTCTTCTGTTCATGGTGTTGGATTTAATTAGCTGACAAACAAGACAAGACAAGACAAAGACAAATACTTTATTAGAGTCTCACCTCAAAATTGACATACATTTATACATTTATAAAAATACAGTAATATTTAAAACAACATGAGCCACTCTAAAAAGAGCTGACAAACATGATAGTGGCGGTAAACCCTTACAATCAATCAATTAATTAGTCAATTGACTGAACAAACAATCAATCAATCATCGAAGACATTAGATAAATTCCACTTTCACGGTATTTTAATATTTTCCTTCTATTTGTTTACTTGTAATAGAACGAAAACAAACCATAAATAAATTGTTCGTGTTATCATAAGTGAATATTTTAGAAATACCGCAATCACCAAAACAAACCGGTTTATTTTTAAATGTGATATCATGCAGTTCACCTGGGGCCGGTTTCACGAAGCTATCCTAAGACATGTCATAAGATATATCTTAGGACATGTCTTATGATCCTCTTATGACTATCCTAGGACATATCTCAGACCGCGTCTCGAAGCTGTCTTAGGAAGATCTTAGCTAAGACATCCTAAACCTGTCAATCAATCAACGTATTGATTAATAGAATGACACAATTTTCAAAATAAATATAAAAAAAGTAATTTATATATAAATTATCTTTAAACAATACATCAATATAGATATGAAATTTTTAATGCAAAACTAAAAAAAAAAGAATAAAGAATGATGACATTTGTTTGGTACAAGTGAGTTGAATTCAATTTCGACACTATTGGTTATAAAAGGTTATACAATCGTGCAATCTTGATATCAATACATCGAATTTTCATTGTTGACAAATCATGATAATCCGTCAATCTAGAAAGATAATGTTATAAGCAGGAACAGGTGAATAGATAATTAGATTATATTTAGATATTTTTTTCAAAATTAATATAAAAAATGAGGGAAATTTATATAAATAAACGTATGACTATCCTAAGACCATCATAAGACACCTCTCGCGTTGTCCTAACTTTATGACCAACTTTAAGAGATGTCCTAAGTTAGGACCACTTTGTGAAACCCACTTAGGACTAAGATATGTCGTAAGACCATCCTAAGACATGTCTTAGTCCTAAGACAGCTTCGTGAAACTGGGCCCTGTACTTTACATATCTATAAACAGTAAAGGTTTGTGGTAAGTAAGTTATTTTACTTCAGACTTCCCGGTAAGATGAAAAGTAAAAAAAAGTCCCCTTTTAGAATATGATACTATTTTGTAACATTTAAAATATAAATATGTTAATATGTAATTATTTAAGGCAGATAGCATATCGTCTACCGTGCTTTAAAAGCATATTTGAGAATATGAATATAAAAAATGTACTATAAAGTTTCCGGATACATGTATAAGCTGTAAAAAAAATATGCTTACACTACGCTTAAAAATACTATTGAAAGCAGAGAGCAAAGCTTCTAAGTTAACGTGCTTTTACAGAATATTTGAGAATAAGAATTAATATAAAGTATGTACTATAAAGTTTTCGGATGCATGTATAATCAGTAAATAAAGGTGCTTACACTGCGCCCAAAAATACTATTGAAAGGTATATCGTCTGACATGATTTGAAAGAATATTTTAGAATATATAAGGGATATGAATAATGTTTACTATAGAGATTCCAACAAAACATGTATAATTGAAAGTAAATATGCTTACTTTCCGTTTAAAAATACTATTGAAAGCTTTAATTGTTTAAAAGAGATTGACCTTTTAAAAATACAAGTTTTGAAACGAGAAAGTTTACATTGTTTATTCGAACTTTAAAGTTTAATTGAATATATAATAGCTCAGATCGGATCTTTCTATTTCGAACATTTTTAATTGCTTAAAGACAAATCCCTCTATTGTTTATGCGCATATGCAAGCGCAACAGTTCTATGCCGTCAACGTTTTATGACGTCGTATTTTCCGCGAACTCGAAACGTTAATGAGAGTTATTCCTCTTTGAGCCGATGGAGAGAGTGACAAACGTTCGACCGTTTCGATAAGTAGATTTTCCGAGAAGGAAATGAAAATTGTTTTTATATAATAGACATGTTCCAGAATTGGATATATAAATTAATTATGTGAATTAAGTGTATCTGAAACAATTAACCAACAAAACAGCAAAGGATAGAATATATGAACAAAAAGAGAGTCAACTAAACAGCAAACTAACAACTGTCAAGAAACGAAACAAAAATCTGGATACTCGACAACAATATGGAGGGGGATAGGACTTTTATCGGGACTCCAGGATCGGGTGTTTTTAAGCTCGGGATCTCGGGATCCGAGAATCTTTTTTAACTTTACTTTTTTTAAATTCGAGACCTCCGGGATTTCGAAATGGGTCAATCATATTATAATATAAAACTAATTTCCATAATTTGCTTCGCGTATGGACTTATCTGTTCTATAGAGACAATCTCTTTGGTAGCCTGGGTTGTAAATTGTATTTATATTTCCACAAATCATAAAGAAAGTACGAAAATCATCAATCATGTCATCAAAATTCAATGTATCTATAGAATTAGAACCTTACGTACCTACAGTGGCGGATCCAGAAATTTTCATAAGTGGGTGCCAACTGACTGACCTAAAAGGGGGCCCGCTCCAGTCACGATTCAGTGATTCCCTATATAAGCAACCTTTTTTTTCCCAAAAGTGGGGGGGGGGGGCCCCCTGCCCCCTAAATTCGCCTCTGACCTATGTGGATATGGCAAATTGCACATACGTATTTTGAATGTGTAAGGCGATAACATTTTTATTCGAATATAATATTTAGATTTCTGATAAGCACCAACAAATCAGTAATCAAACGACGCATACGTGTAAAATAAGATCCATCTAGAGAAGTTAACATTTACGCTTCTAACATTGTAGTTTTTTTGTATTTGACCACTCCCGAGTATGTTCCGATTTGCCAAATTTTATATTTATGTACTAGGTGCGCAATTTTTATATAAAAAATAACATATTCCTGCCTGTGTTTAAAAGTTGCCGGAATGAAGAATTAAAGAAGAATGCATATGAAACAAGAATGTTTCCAAAGTACACGGATGACGTCCAACCCAAACTATCATTTTCCATGTTCAATGGACCGTGATATTAGGTAAAGTAATCTAATTTGGCATTAAAATTAGAAAGATCATGTCATAAGCAACATGTGTACTAAGTTTCAAGTTGATTGGACTTCAGCTTCATAAAAAAAACTACCTTGACCAAAAACTTTAACCTGAAACTTGCACTTTCATTTTCAATGTTCAGTGGACCTTGAAATTGGGGTCAACAGTCAAATTTGGTCTTAAAATTAGAAAGATCATACCATAAGCAACACGTGTACTAAGTTACAAGTTGATTGGACTTCAGCTTCATCAAAAACTACCTTGACCAAAAACTTTAACTTTAAGCGGGACAAACGGACGAACGGACGCAAAGACCAGAAAACAAAATGCCCCTCTACTATCGCAAGTGGGGAATATCGTAGTTTGGGCATAAAAAATCAATAGTTGATTTGAGAAAAAAAAGTCGGACTAGGTTCCATTCATAATCACGGTATGACAACTTTATGAGTATGCTTAGACTGAGTTTCTAGCAACATGACCGAATATTTCGATATGATAGATGCCTATAGATTAAAGATCAAAACAGAAAGTATGTTAAATAGACCCCGTTAACACTTGCACGAAATTGAATCAATCTTTTAGGAGCATCTCGCATTTACGATCTTTTTAGAACTTGTGCGTTTAAATTTAGTATACATTGCAATCCTAAAATAATCGGTCATTTCGTTAAAAAAAAAACCTCGTAGTAAATAGATTAAGGAAATATTTGGTTCATTAGATGTGCTTCTGCATTTATTAATTATCTTTTTGATTAATATGTCATAAGTCCTTTTAAAAACAAAGAAATGTCAGAGTAGTTTTACTTATAACGGCCATTTTGTTTGAAGATGAGGAATTTACAGAAACTAATAAAAAAAAATTAATAATGAATAAAAACAATTGAAAAGATAGTGTTTAAAATGTACACCGATTAACACACGTATATTAAGCGAATACGGAATGAATAAGAACGGTATCAGTCGAGCACTGAAACGGGTCCTGTCCAAGGTCAGGAGTTTGTAATTAAGTAGTTGTCGTTAAAGTGTTACATATTTGTTTTTTATTTATTTATTTTTTGTTGATAAATTAAGCCGTTTTTTTTCTCATTTGAATTGTTTTTCATTTGTCATTTCTGGACCTTTTATAGCTTTATATGCATTATGAGATTTACTCATTGTTGAAGGCCGTACGATGACCTATTATAAATAGTTTCTGTGTCAATTGGTCTCTTGTGGAAATTTGTATTAAATGCTATCATAAATTTATCTTTCAGAAAAATGATGCAAACAAACGTCGTATACATTTTTTTATCTTCATGTTCTGTCAAATCATTTGAGTATACGGATAAAACTCTGAAATCAGTTACTTATAAGAATACATTAAACTGACCATGCGCAGATTTATTTTCATATCTACATAAAACATTTTGAATTGTAGATCGATTTATCTAAGCGTTTAAACTCAAACAAAGATCAGGGTTGCGTTCAATATCGTAGTGGCAACATAGGGCTTCATAGATGTATGACTATTGAACATGTAGCTAGCCTAGTTACTCGTTCATAAGACCAAAATCTATGTAGCATTACGTAGCCGCTACGATATTGAACGGAACCCGGTTCATAAAAAACCGATCTTTCTCATATTTGCAATATCGGCTCGTCGATCTTTATTGTTAGGGGTCTATTGATTTTAAGTTATTATCATCAAAATAAAAAGGAACAACATTCTTAACCGCGAAATTAGAATTCATGATATCGAAAGCAAAGGTCTGTCTTGTCTTTCAGATATACTTTGACTGAACTATGAAATGATATAACAAATGTATTCACTATTCTAAGAAGAATTTCTGTTCAACACATAAGCACTATAAATAACCTGAATAGAGATGTTGTTCATAGAAGCATAATCAATTCGCGTGTACATTTGTTCAACGCATTGTTTTCCAACCACCACATTTATATTACGTTTAAACCTGTGAAACTGACTGAAAACTAAGTACGTCTATCACGTGTAAATTAATATGCATTAATAGTAGTTGAAAACAAACAAACAACATAACAGCAATTAACGAGAACTGTGTTGTCCGTAATTTGTATAGGAAAAGAATAACGCCCAAAACCGGCGGAACGGCTTTCGACGTTATTTTAGAATTGGCGCAATGTATTCCCGCCATTTCAAATTGTTAACCCTTTTGTAGAAATATCTCTTTTTCTATTCCGGTGACCCCATCTTTTTATTCCATCATTTTATCTAGAAATAAGCAACGCATATTCTGTTGAATACTCATCGAGAAATTATTGGTCAATTTTTTTTAAACATCATTCTTTCATAGTTATTTCGCAATAAATAAAGGCGGGAAAATTATTATAGCAACTTATCGCTATTATTTTGCCCTCAGAAATTGGTAATATTATTAAAATAGTTTGTATTAACAACTTGGTTAACAGAACAAACAAGTTTTATGGGAAACCAACTTTAAAAATAGATATTACACTGCTATTGACTAGAGGTCCCGATTTCCAAATTCCATGAAAAAGACGGCGTTCTAAATCGAAAACGAGGTCGGTGACCCCATTTTTTTATTTGCTTATTTTGAAGCTTTTACCTAACCTCAAGTAAATATAGAATATAAAGAAGATATTATTGGTAGATCTGAATAGAAGGATTTGTCTTTAAGGTCCAGCAGCAAACATTTCACGCAAATTTAGGACCATAAAACAAGACAACACTCAATGTAATATACATAGGTTCTTCTAGATATTATAACGGGATGTTGTAAAAAGTCCAGCACAACAAATTTCACGCAAATTAGGACCGTAAAACAAAACAACACTCAATTTAATAGCATAGGTTCTTCTATGTATTATAACAGGATGAAAGAGGTTAATTTAGACCATAACTGTGTGTAAAATTTGGACTTGGATGATATGGCCAAGAATTCTGCCTTTTAGTAGGTAGGCTACCAACAATTTGTTGTACATGCAGATTCTTTTAAAAGTGCAGATACCGTAATACTCTTCCTACATGAAGCATCGAATATATCTTCGCTATTTTAAATAGACGTTGCTTGCAGTGTATTTGGGGCCGTGACCCAGGTTTATACACGTGATTTGAATACATTCATAAGCAACTAAAATAGAGACAGCAGTCTAACCCTGGAAATTTGTTCATTTATTATTACCTTGTCTTACATAATATACTGTCCCTATTACTACATGTTACACTTTTCAAAACGATATGTTAGTAATTTATGCACGCTTGAATAATTACAAAATGAACACCTGTTGAAGTCGAATTTATGAGAAATGTATAGATATATATATATATATATATATAAATTGTATTCTCTACAAATAGGTTTACGTAAATTCTTATAAGTTAATAGGCCGTATCGTTGGGGGGGGGGGGGGGGGGGGGTCTTTTCTTTAACAAAGGTTTCACAACTTCTTTTAACTTAACAAGAGGTAAAAGAAACTATAAGATCAAAATTAAGAGTGAATATCTCTATTCCTTACAAAGATATAACTATTTGATAGTAGGCGGAATCTGTCCATGAACCATATACCGTTATTTCTTCTCAATTGAACGTGGCTGATTCTGCTCAACTGAAAATGTCATCGTCTTCTGAGAAATTCAAATTTAACAAAAAATGAACTTAAAACACTCTATATATCTCATGCAGAACACTTTTCGTTATCTTGGTACTCACCTGATCCCCCCCTCTCTCTCTCTCTCTCTCTCTCTCTCTCTCTCTCTCTCTCTCTCTCTCTCTCTCTCTCTCTCTCTCTCTCTCTCTCTCTCTCTCTCTCTCTCTCTCTCTCTCTCTCTCTCTCTCTCTCTTTATGTCCCTGTTGACCCTACGTACATAGGTCGGTCTCATTTTAACAATTATATAATTAGTTATAGTTATTAAAACTTTAGCCTTGATCTAATAAGTTGAATGTAGACTACCGTCTGACAAAACACCTATTTATGGTTTTATTAATGTCAAAAAGAGGTTTTACAAGTCTTATATTGTCTTTATTTGGCTAAAAGAATTCCTCTGACGTTTATAAGAAGAAAGTGTTAAGTAGTTGTCATAAATCTTCATGACATGCGACATATGAATTCGGTCAAGTGTAAAGCAAATGTTTCCTTTTTTACTTATTTCATATGCACATCTGCACTTCATTTTTTTTTATCGCCTGCTATAACAGCATCACGTGGTGACACATAATATGCAAATTCAACATAATACAACCTAGTACGCTTATAAACTGTTAACCTACACTGTATCAATCTGATATAAAACCGTGCACGCATTGCCCCCATTTTCTGATATATCGCGTGACAAAGCATTTTTTTTTAATTAAATGTGACATTTTAGAAAACGTGAGCGATGCGATATCCGATTATCGCCTACATTGTGAATGCATGTAACGGGTATCGTCGAATAGCTATATAAACCAAGACGATGTGACACATATAACATCGATTATATATGCTTCTCTTTTTGTACATGTATCTATTGTCTATATTCGCCGAGATATATACTAATAGCCTTTTTGTGCTGAGTCGGCTTAAAGCAAAAACCAATGATATCACTCATCAATCTATAATTGTCTTAATCAATCAGTATGATTCATGTACCAATTCAATTCAATTATATCCTGACCACAGAAAAATTGGTGAAAAAATTAAGAATAAAAGATTTTTTTAAAAAGAAATAAAGATTTCTTTCGATGATTAAGTTATAATAGTTTATCGTGTAGCGCATTGAATATGAACCAATATCCAGGATTTAAAAAAGATCTTCTTAAAAATTCATGTTGCATGTTTCTTTTTTACTAACGTGCTCTAAAAAATTTAAATGTCACTGGTACTCCGAAAAAAGACGTCCCTTTTGACAAACAGGGACGTGTTTTATTCGGAGTACCCTCAACAAGTCGAATAGTCAAACAAAAAATAACTGTAATTCGGAAATAAAATGTACAAATGAACTTCATATATATATATCTACTATGTAAAAGTATGTTAATAATGATGATGATCAAATGAGAAGTTATATAAATCATTTAATGAGAAGTTATATAAACTAGAATTAGGAATTTTCAATTCTAAATATAGATATGTTTATGCAAAACATTCTTTAGTACGTATGATAAGGGGCTGGGTTGGGGTCTCTATAATAGAGAAATATTAGACAAACCAAAAAATAATAATAAAAGAAAATATATAGAGTACTTTGATATAATTACACACTGACAAAACCTTTAATACTTTATTAATAAAACAATGGGATAAATAAATAAAGAATGAACAAAAATTAAGTAAAAAATAAGAATTATGAAATAAGGGATCCCCATCCAGAATGTCATTAATTTCTGTGGTGACATAAATTTTCACTTGTATGTTAAGTAACCGACAATAATAAATCTGTGACAACAATTTCTTGATTAGTATGTTGACAATTAATTCAAATTTGTTTCCTTACTATGTATGTTTATTATTTACTTCTGTATATAGTATTATATTTTAATCAGTTATGGGTTCAAGTTAAATTGAGATCTCGGGAGAACTCGATTCAGTTTTGTGAGAGCGCGAAGGATTACTTAGTGAATGTTCATTGTTTTTGTTTACTGCAAGTGAAATCAAACAGTAAAACATAACTTGTAAAGTGGTACGTATTGAATTCATTTTTGTTCTTTCTTCTGCATTTGTTTTTGTTCTTTCTTCTGCATTTATTTTTGGTATTTTTCTGCATTTGTTTTTGTTCTTTCTTCTGCATTTATTTTTGGTATTTCTTCTGCATTTGTTTTTGTTCTTTCTTCTTCATTTATTTTTGGTATTTCTTCTGCATTTGTTTTTGTTCTTTCTTCTGCATTTATTTTTGGTATTTCTTCTGCATTTGTTTTTGTTCTTTCTTCTGCATTTATTTTTGGTATTTCTTCTGCATTTGTTTTTGTTCTTTCTTCTGCATTTATTTTTGTTCTTTCTTCTGCATTTGTTTTTGTTCTTTCTTTTGCATTTATTTTTGTTCTTTCTTCTGCATTTATTTTTGTTCTTTCTACTGTTTTTCGTATTCTTTGGCTTAGTTGTTCTTATCTTTAAGCCTTATTATGTACAATTTTAATCTGACGAGATAAATCTTCGGCTGACGGAAAATTGTCGATGATTGCCTAACAGCAACAGGAGACGGAATTTCTTATAATTATATCTCAAATACTCGCTTACGAGGGATCAACTTTCACTAGCGAGTAGTTGGTGAGTTTGACAAATCTTTTGAACGAACCAACGCTTTATATCCATTGTTTCTGTAACGCAATCAAAGTTATCCGGTGTATACTTATAAAATACATTGGAATTATAAATGCCTTTGATTTCCATCAGTCACATGCACGAAAGTAAACAAGATAATGCGATAATGTTTAGTACAAATATCGAAGCGAGTTGATAAGGAAGGAAGCCATCACCGACATAATTGTATATTTCCTTTATTTTAAAGATGCATCATTGATCGAATATCCTGTTCTCAGAAGATGGAACACATTATTTGATGAAATGAGTTTTTGACTGCAGGTTTTCCGTGAAACATTGTCGCTCTAATACTTCTCTTTTTACCCTTAACTAATGTGTAAGTAATAGTTATCCCATGAGGACACGTTGTGTCAGTGTAAGATCATCACGATGACGGAGTATTTATATTGTTATTGTCCTTTTTCTAGAAACTTAACTGTATAACGTTTTATAAGGGAGATTGTTAACTGTATAACGTTTTATAAGGGAAATAACAATCTATCTATTTATATATCTTAGCATGAGATAGCCAAATTTATAAAAATATTTCTGAGAAGCAAAACCACATGAGCTTCATAGTAAGAGAGTTTAAATGGGTTTTACTGAATAGAAAATAAGGGTTCAAATCTTTCGAAAAATGGAGCAAAAAATAAAGACTACAGAAAAAAATGACAAAATGATAAAAAATAGAGAATAATGGGTAAGAAATAGAACAACACTGACCTAAATATTAAAAAAAAAGTATATTATAGATTAGACCGTTGGTTTTCCCGTTTGAATGGTTTTTTTTATATAGAAGGACCGTTGGTTTTCCCGTTTGAATGGTTTTACACTAGTAATTTGGGGGTCCTTTATAGCTTGTTGTTCGGTGTGAGCCAAGGCTCCGTGTTGAAGGCCGTAGTTTAACCTATAATGGTTTACTTTTTAAATTGTTATTTGGATGGAGAGTTGTCTCATTGGCACTCACACCACATCTTCCTATATCTATATACATAAATGAACGACTCTAAGTCAATACCCTCTGAGAACATTCAGAGTTGTACCCTTTTATAAAAATAAACACAAGACTGTAAACGGACAAAATAATCTATAACGAATATTTTGGTTACGAACTATTGCATATATTATTCATACATTATAGGTTATATTTTCCCATTTTGAATGATAAAGTTAATAACGAAGTATATGAAACTGTACACAGGGGCGGATGCAGGAATTTTCGAAAGGGGGGGGGGGGGGGTGTGCTAACCCAGGGCAAAAGGGGGGGGGGTGCAAAACATATGTCCCGATACAAATGCATTGATCGGCAAAAATAAAGGGGGGGTGCGCACCCCCGGAACCCCCCCCCCCTCTGGATCCGCCACTGGTACAGACAGTGCAAGGAACTGTACAGACAGTGCAGCCAAGTGTCTTAACCGGAGACTGGGGGTATTCTAAAATTTCATAAGCGTAAACTCTTAAAATAAAAAACACAAATGAAAAATAGAAAAAAAAAACAGAAATGTTTAATGAACCGTGGAATCTGTCCTTAAACTTGAAATTGCTACATAAATCACAATTGATAATTATTATCATATTCATACTCAATTTTAATTTAATGTGACTTCAACCTCATGGGAAACCGATTTAACCACTAATTCACTTCAACCTGTGATGGGACGAGTGGATGGACGGACACACAAACCAGAAAACACCATTACCTCGTCTATCGCAAGAAGGGTATTATTTTTATGTAAAACAACCATGACCACTACTTTTGTTAATATAATCAAACGAAGCCGAGATTTTCTCAAAGACAAAAAGAAGAAAAGTATATTCTCACTCTTAGAAAGTGAAGTGACAAACGAATGGGTCAGTAACATTTCTGTTCCTTACTGTAACGCAGTGGCGGATCCAGAGGGGGGTTCCGGGGGTTGGCACCCCCCCCTTTATTTTGGCCGATCAATGCATTTGTATCGGGACATATGTTTTGCACCCCCCCCCCCCCCCCCCCCCCTTTGCCCTGGGATAGCACCCCCTTTGGAAAATTCCTGCATCCGCCCTGCTGTAACGCATCTTTTATCTGGGTACAGTATATCAATATATATATTACGGATTACAAATGTGTCGAGGTTTGTGATTGGATAACAACACAGACATGTCAGAATATATTCAGGAAACTGCCGGTGTATATACGACGTTTTTATCCCCAATTGGGACCTCAAAAACGTCATCAAAACATCGGTTACTATGTGACGTAGTCAAAAGCTACCAGACTGTCAGAGGCTCACAGAGGGAAAATAGTGACGTGCTTCAGTCAATAATACATTTTTGAAACAAAATCACGCAATTTACACTTTTAATACTTACATTTAATGTTAAAAGTGTTATTATAAATTATTACATACACGATAAAATTATGTTCACAACAAATTAGAAAATCCTTCACGTATGACGAACATATCAGTTCGGGTTTTCAATATATATGTGTTTGTCAATGAATACCTGCACTGGAAAATAACATTAAGTCAGGGGTAATCCGTAATATATGTGTAATTCAGGTCTCAGAAAGGGTATATACTGTGACATTCCCGGCTTAGGGCCTATATCCCCTTCGCCTTCGGCTCAGGGGATATAAACTCTAAGCCGGGAATGTCACAGTATATACCCTGTCTGAGACCTGAATAACATATAATGTTCCTGCTCATATGAATAACAAGTAAGGAACTTTTTATATCCCATTATGGGCGTTATGTTTTCTGGTATGCGCGTCCGTCCGTTCGTTTGTTATTCCGTCCGTCTGTCCCGCTTCAGGTTTAAGTTTTTGGTCGAGGTAGTTTTTGATGAAGTTGAAGTCCAATCTACTTGAAACTTAGTACCCATGTTTCCTATGATTTGATCTTTCTAATGTATATATTAATACCAAATTAGAGATTTTTCCACATTTTCACGGCCCATTGAACATAGAAAATGACATTGCGGATAGAGAATCCGTGTACTTTGGACACATTCTTGTTTCTCTTTAAAATAGTATCCGTAAGCTTTCAGTATTCGCAATAAAAATCAAACTTGTTGCGATAAGATTTCCCTAGTCTTGCAATCAAGCTACGTTGTATTTGTTTAAAATGTTATTGAAAAGGGTGAAAAGATTTTATATACCCCATAAAAAAACTGGTCCAAGGTAAAATGAAATTATTTTACCACCATGATCTCCAAATATATGCCTATTTATTAAAAAGATAGCAATTTACCATATATTTTGATATACAATGTCCGTAATGACTTATATATACCCGTATATAAATCATATACCTAAATTTAATATGCGTTCTCACGAAATGTGGCCAATCTAGGCTAATAGAATTAGAGTTATATCGTATTTGAAATTTTAACTGTTAACTGGTTACATAGGCGATACGGATGCGTAATTTCACAGGTGGAAAAATTTATATGTTTCGTTAAAAAGTTTATTTTATAAAACTTTTAATTTCAAAAATTCGGAGAAATCATATAAGCGTTACTTCATTTTTCTAATCTCTAACTATATTATGTTTCCGTAACGGAGCCACACGTCTTGACTGTTTTTATGTGGATATATTAGATTAAATGGGATGTAAATAATTTATTTTTAAAATTAAATTGTGAATTGCAATTTTTGTCAGTTTCCCTATTAACAATAAAAAAGATTTTAATCAATTTCCGTTGAAAAATTTGAAGATTTAATTGTTTCTATAAAATTTGGATGTGAAAAGTTTATATTAAAATCTCCTAAGAGTATACAATGTGTGTTATTGACTTAAGTATTCATTCGAGCATTAAATGGAGCGAGAAGGACAAAAGGCAAATGCAACCATATCTGGTGTCATAAACGATAACAAGATGTGAGCATCTCAAATGGAAAATATCACAGAAAAGAAACTACCACGAACCGGAAGTGAAAGCGAGTTACTGGAGAGATATTTAAAATTAAATAAGCCGTGTACCTGCGAAAATGGATGTTCCTCAGGTATTGTCTAAAAAATATTCTTTTCATTTACATTTATATCATACAATTATTCTAATTCTTTACTTCATTATCGTCCTGAACATGCATGAAATATTTGCCACTGGATGTTATACAACCAACAATCAATCATCTTTTATACCAATTATAAACAATGAAATGTCAATTATTTAAGATCTGTTATATTATAAAACTGAATTTGATGCACGAAATCACTGTCGAAATAGATAAACAAATCTAAAAATTATATAGATATATAGATATATCTTTTTTTTGGGGGTGGGGGGGTGGGGGTATCTTAATATTCTTCTAATCGGTGATCAAGACTGAACAATTGCCCTTGTGTTACAGGAAACGTATTTTCTTTTCTTAGCACACAGTTTTTAATTCTTGCAAACCGGAGATATCAACTTCATTCTCTGTTTCCCTGACATCTCAACAACTTTGTGATCTCAATCCGCTAAGAAAACTGTCATCTTTATTTATATCTTAGTGAAACACTTTTAACTTTAAACTGCCATCTTAACTGCCAAATGTGATCTTAGTTGTCAACTGACATTTTGAATGTCAACTGTATAAATGCCAACTGGCATCTCAACTATCAACTCGCCATCTTAACAGCCAATTGTCATTTTTACTACAAACTGTCACCTTAGTTACCAACTGACATCTTCACTATCATCTGCCAACTTTTTTTTATCTTTATGTTATCTTAACAATGAACTGTCAACTTAACTATCAACTAAACTACCGAAGACATCTTAAATTCCAACTGTCATCTTACTAACGGTCTGCCAACTTGAAATCGTTATCACAGGCATCATTAATGACAATGTCATCTTTATCTCTTTACAATAATGACAATGTCATCTTTATCCCTTTACTATAATGATATTGTCATCTTTATCTCTTTACTATAATGGCAATGTCATCTTTATCTCTTTACTATAATGGTAATGTCATCTTTATCTCTTTACGATAATGACATTGTCATCTTTATCTCTTTACTATAATGGCAATGTCATCTTTATCTCTTTACTATAATGACATTGTCATCTTTATCTCTTTACTATAATGACAATGTCATCTTTATCTCTTTACTATAATGGCAATGTCATCTTTATCTCTTTACTATAATGACATTGTCATCTTTAAATATTTACCAGAATGACATCGTCACCTTTAAATCTTTACCAGAATGACATCGTCATCTTTAAATCCAGGCCCGTAGCCAGGAATTTCCAAGTCAGTCACAATTTGAAGAGAACATTGACTTTTACAGTGCTTATTTGGTTTCAAGGCGGTTCGTCCGAACCCTCCGAACTCCCCCTTGGCTACGGATATGAAATTGTCACCAGAATGATATCGTCACCTTTAAATCTTTACCAGAATGACATCGTCATCTTTATATCTTTACAAGCATGACATCGTCATCTTTATATCTGTATCAAAATGACATTGACATTGTCAACGTTGTCCTTCATCCATTGTCCTCATATAATAATTCATCATTACTGACATTGTCATCTAAGTACGGTACTGACACATCTGTGTTTACTTAAAATGTCATATGATAAACTCTGTTATAGTCAATGCTTGATGAGTTGTTCGTGCTGGTATACTACTATAGCGGCCGGTTTTTGCCATTTCGCCTTTTGAAATCGCTAAGTCGCCAATCACGAAAACGAAAAGTAAAATTCTTTTTCGGCTTCGCATTATTTAGATATAAAAAAAGATGTAGTATGAGTGACAATGAGACATCTTTCCATCAATTCATTACTGCATTTCATTGTTTTCGCCGTATAAAATATTAAAGGCACCGGTGAAAGAGCGAAAACGTGAAATGGCCATTACCGGCTACTATCGTATACCCTTCATTCTCATTTTGTCAGAAAATTCTGCAATATTTTTTCCAGTGGAAATGATATTCCAGAACATTTATTCCATTTGCAAAAAGTAAAATCACAAAAATACTGAACTCCGAGGAAAATTCAAAACGGAAAGTCCCTAAACTATACTATTTAACTTTTAAGGAAATTATATTTCATGACATATTTAAATGTATATATATTGCGTCATCTCTAGGAAATATAATGATATTTTTGTACTTATTTTTGTGGTTACTTTGTCAATGTATTTTGGTTACATGTATTATCTCTGTGATTGATCATGTAACATGTGATGGTATTCATCTTCGATATCTGTGTTTTTGAGAGTCATTCGGTGTCGATGTCTTGTGCTGCCCCGTACAATGTAAGTAGGTGATTTACACAGTTCTATCGCGACTTCAGTAATTACTAAAACTTTTGTATTATGAAAATGTCATTTTTTAAAACTAAAATCGTTAATATTGTCAGCTATTTACATACTTTCTCTCAGTATTCTTTTTATTGACGCTGTTTTCTTTGTTTACTATTTCTGTCGTTGTTTTCTAGCTGTATTTCACAGGCATGCACTTGTCTCAGAATTTTTCCCCCTATATACCTTAATATAACATATGGAAAATTCTGAGACGAGTGCCTGTGCCGTATGTTTATTGTGGCTTTGACTACCTTTTCAAGCTTTAGTTTTAAATTACTGCAACTTAAGAAATATTGGCGATTGTATTATCTGTACAAAATATGGAGATATTGGCATCTAAATAATTATGGCTTTAATAAAAATTCTTGAATATTATAGATTTTACGCTATATCGTACATTTTTTTAACCATACTAGAAAAGCATCCATTTATGTTTGCGCTAATGTATATATATATCCATTGTGCAACATTGCGTTGATACTTTTAAGAGGGTCTTTTAAGAGTTTAATTTCCTCTTAACTTTTCATATCGACATTTCACCCGCCATTTATTTTTAATGATATGTTTTTACAGCTAACCGTAACTGTTGATTCGAGAACGAGTTTAAAAAACAAAATGATAAAAAATATTATTAAAATGTCCTGATTTTCAATCGTAACTGTTTATTCAAGATTGAATTTATAAAAAAAAAAAATGATTATTTTTTTTTAAAATGTCCTAATTTTCGAAACTTTTCACTATCTTTCACGTGATGTTATATTTAACATGTAATTATTTGAGCAAGATTCAGATTCAATATTTTATTATAGTCTCACCACATACAAACATAAAATGAGATTCACATACATAGATTAAAAACATTAAAACATTTGCATGCACCAATCTTAAAAAGATTTATGAGAGACTTTTTAGATATATCGTATTTGTAAATCTTACTTTGCTGAACATTATTGCTTTTTACAGTTTATCTCTATTTATAATAATATTAAGATAATACATATTGACATATGTTTACACATTTATATTTCTAAATAAAAAAATCATAATATACTTTTTTACTTAAGGAATGACTGTTATATTTTTTCTGTCTAAGAAGAAATAACATACAAAAATTGGTGCACACTGAATAACGCGCGAAGCGGGTTATATATTAGTCTGCACCACATTTTTTATGTTATTTCGAATAGCCAGAAAAAATAATACAGTCCTTTCTTATAATTTAATTATAAATTCCATTTTAAACCGTAGAAAACCATGAAAAAACGTTGATGACGTCACGGTAACATGACTAAATTATGTCTATGGGCTGATAACAAAATCAGAAGACGCGTTACGTCCAAAATTAAATTATTAAATGATAGTAAAACATTTGTTTCTTTAATAACTAGTGAAATAAAATACTTTTTCTTCTTAATAAAATATTGTTGCAGGTTTGGGCAATCTAGGGAATGAAATCAAGGCAGGATAAATACTAAACGGTAGTAGATATTCTACCTGTAAAAATGTATTTTGCACTTTTATTTACTTAATTCGACGTACTTAAAAAAATAATAATCGTGATTATAATGCACTTGTCAACCTACATGTACTTTTTTCAACTGTCAACTTTTACTAAGTTACGGCCTTGGTGATGTTCTGTTATATTTGAAGGACTGGATGGGGTTTATACTCGGATAAAGGGTTGAAAAAAGAAAGATTAAATTGGAAGTATATTGACAAATTGGGGGCTTATCTAAATATTTTAAAGAATAGAGAAAAACAGACAACATTTATAAAGAATAGAGAAAAAGAGACAACATTTATAAAGAAGAGAGAAAAACAGATAACATTTATAAAGAAAAGAGAAAAACGGCCTGAAAAATAAAAAAATACAGAAATGAATGACCCTCATCCTTTGTGTATTTTTTTGTAGTCAGTAACAGTTATTCAAAAGTCTGTAGAACGGCAACTTATGCAATTTACCTTTTTGAAACTAAAGTAATACACCATTTTTTTGTATGTAATTTTTCTCTCAAGACCTACCAGCATTTCAAGACAAAGAACTGCTACAACATTGTTTGTCATATAGCATATATAGGTTATTGTATAGTTGCCTTGAGCATAGTATATTTCCATGAACTAGACTAAGTAGTATTTGAAAATTGGCCGTTTCAGAATCTAATCCATCCTGGGTAATATTTTCAAAAACGTACACCAAAGCGTTTTGATTGGTTTAAACCGTTATAAACAATGGAAATTCAACCAATGACGTAACGTTATTTTCACTTTGTGGTACGAACAATAAAATAAAAAGATTATTAAGAACTACCGTACTAGTGAAGCAGAATCTGCTCACCCTTTACGAAACACCTGACATCACTACCGTTTTTGGTGGGTTTTGTTTATCCGGGTTTTTATTTTTCTATGTATTGTTTTGTGATCTTGTTTGTTTTGTGCTGCTTCGTTCTTTTTTTATTACCTATCATGGTATTTGTCAGTTTACCCGACTTGCATTTTCGCTTTGTTCTCTAAATTTCTGTCTTTATTATGTCACATTATACCGTACTTGCATTTTAAAGAAATCATTAATTCACGAACGTGTAAGAATACGCAGATTATTTGTCTAATCTAATAAAATGTATATACACGTACATGTATATTATGCATAATAACATGTGCCTCTTTATCACTATTGTCTTTAAGATCTGGATTGATAGAGAGTGTTTTGTCCTAGTACCTTTATCTTCAAGATATTTCACATAAAGTTTTTATATATCGTGCTTTTACTAATCATTATCTGCTAGAAGCTGAATATTCTTTTACTTGACTCATGGCACATGTACTGAAAGTCATATTAAATTATAGCAACCAATCTTGCAATCAATGGATATTTTATTTACCGTGTTTGAAATTAGCATCTTTTTAAAAGACTTCTGTCCCTGAAGAGTTCGGTGTACACATTGATAGGGTTTTCTACAGAAAAGGTTACGTTAGAAGATAAAAGCATATCAGCCTTATCAAATATGGATTTATATAGAGATTAATACATGGCCTTTTCCATATCAGCCTGGATATCATCCCGAGACCCCCATAGCAGCCCGAGACGGAGTCGAGGCCCTGATATGGGTCGAGGGATGATACCCAGGCTGATATGGAAAAGGCCATGTATTAATCGCTTTATCATATACTTCCGTCAATAGTTTTATGTAAGGCAAAAAAAAAAAAAAAAATACAACAACTCAAACAGTCAAAAATTTTATAAAGAAGTTAAGTTATAAATCCAATATACTATAATTGTCAACCAACAGCATCACTACCTCCTATATATGTACATTGTATGGTAAAATTTCCTATAGAGGCATTTTGAAACATTGAATATTTGGAAGAGTTTCATGATCATTATTACTCCATGTTTGTTGTACTATAAAATGATTCATAATTGCCAATAGCATTTGTAAGAAAGTACTAAACTATCCCCACAAAATTTCCCGTAAATTTTGACGTCGTCATCAATATCTGACGTCACAATGGAAAAATAAACAACCGATACCGGAAACACCGGAAGTAACTTGCACGAGAAGCACTGTTATGGGTTTTTGCACGAGACGCCCCTGATATGGGTTATCAGACCGGGCTGATATGGGTTATCAGCCTGGGTGGGAAATTATGGCTTGTGTACTTCCGTTCGTTACACATATTTATCATATGTTTAGTAGTAAATACAGTAGTTTTGCATATGTGATAAATAGCCTGCTGTTTAATCCATATCGCGCAACTTTGATGCGCACCCTTTATCGCATACCCTTTATCACACCCCTACCCTTTATCGCACCCCTACCCTTTATCACACCCCTACTTTTTTTTTTTTTTTTTTTTTTTTTACATAAGGTCAGATTTGGGTTTTTTTTGCTTAAGAAAAATTTTCCTCAATTTTTTTTATGACGTCATTGTTTGGTATGTGACGTCACGAACGTCGTTTTCATATTGTATGTGACGTCAAGAACGTCAAAATAAATTCTTATTTTTTGGCACACTAAATGCAACTATAAAAAATACAAATATAAACAAAATATTTTTAAAACAACAGCACGTAAATTGTAAGGTAACCAAGGTGCTTCGAATTAATAGTAATTGAGCAGTTCTTTTTTAAGGCCATTGAAACAAGACAAAAGTAGATCTGAAGGTAACCCAGTGTTATGAATCAGAAAGCAGTTCATATAATACTCTTCTGTTGAAACATATGATAAAGCGTATAATACATGGCAAAATCCGTATCACATGCCGTATCACCCTCGACCAATATCATCCCTCGGGCCTAAAGGCCCTTGGGCTGATATTGGTGTCTCGGGATGACACGGATTTTGCCATGTATTATTCTCTATGCAAAAGCAATCATATTAATGCTAAGTATATGATAAAATTCTATATTACAAAATTTGGAGAAATAACGAAAAAAAAATATCGTGTGTTAATATATTTTTTCAAATTAATTTTAATATCTTACCTCTTAATTAAGATATCCTATTTAATTTGTTTTTTTCGAGGAGGCGGTCAATGAAAACATTCTTTTATTTGCATAAGTTCATTATCAATTTACTCCCCGTTGTGATATGAATATGACTTTTGGATTTTTGCAAATTGTGCAGAATAGTACCTACTTCAAAATTATGTGACAAAAAAAAATCTTCAAAAAATCATTGTTAGACTGTAGTGCTACCTTAAGGTGGTATGGGAGTCTAAAATAAAAATGATAGAATTTGTTCAGACTTTGTCAAAATGTAGTATCTATTGATACATGTTCAAAAATATTATAAAAATGATAGGTCACCGCCGCATTTTCTCAAGCTACAGGTTGTGACAAAATGACAAATTTTGTATAGAGTTTACAGGAAAAAACAACATTTTGTGAATAGAAACTAAACAAAATGATAGAATTGTAAAATAAATTAGGAAAAGATTGCTTTCAGACAATGCTTTGAGAATATCAAAAGAAAAGATAGGGTCACCGTACGTTTTTTCCGGCTAAAAGACAAAATAGGAAAATTTCATGAAGAGTCCTTCAGAAAATGCACTGTTTTAGAGTTACCTCCACTTAAATTGCCAATTTGAAAATATTCAAAAACAACAAAAAATAATCTACACTTGTAAAAATATTAATATTTCTAAGTTATATTCTTATAAATTGGTTCTTTTAAATGAAAATTCACATTAAATATCTGCATTCCTGCATCTAATTTTGCTAACTTGATAGAAAATATGGACCTTTGATTCTCTGTTTTTTACAATCCAAGATGGCGAAAGACACCCATACCACCTTAAATAACAGCAAAGTCTTACAAGCGTATAGATATGTTAAATTTGCTTAGGCGTAGGTGATACCATTTTCTCTGAAATCTGTCTTAAATACATATTAAATTATGAGTCATCTGTAATCTTAGTAAGCATGCATTGCATTGACATACATGTACTTATAATTTCACAAACTCGCATACACTCAGAGGCGGATTTAGGGGGGGGGGGGGGGGGGTGGTGAGGGGCCGGGCCCCCCCTTTTTGTGAAAAAAATTGGTTGCTTATATAGGGAATCACTGAAGCGTGACTGGAGCGGGCCCCCTCTTAGGTCAGTCAGTTGGACCCCACTTATGAAAATTTCTGGATCCGCCACTGACACTTGACATGTATGTCCACATGTACGGCACATCACGTCCTTTTAATTGAACTCCAAACAGTTTTGATCTGAGCGTCACTGATGAGTCTTATGTAGACGAAACGCGCGTCTGGCGTATAAAATTATAATCCTGGTACTTTTGATAACTATTGATAAGCAATTACATCTGTCAATCTTTTAGTTTAATACCTTGTTGACTATTTGCGAGAATGCAAACAGGTCACACACCGATCGGTAATCAAATAGCTTAATTTCAATGGTATTTTTGAACGCGTTGTAATATGATTATTTTGATTGATATTGACTCCTTATGGCTTAATTACTTTATTTTGGTTATTTTACATCAAATGCCAAATTTTTCGCCGCGGTTGACGATAGAAAGGACATCTTAAATTTTACTATGAGTAAGGATTAGCGGCGGTACTTATCAAATTTTAAAAAGAGAACCTTCTGCATGTCCTGCAAGAGGAGGAATTTACATACAAGTTACCTTCTACAGATCACCAAAAACACCGTTAAAATAAATAAAACCTGGAAAGTAATTAAACCATAAACAGGTCGAGAACTCTATATTTTCTGACGTCAGAATATATTTGCATAAGTAATTTCCAAAACACAAGGCCAACATGGCCTTGAAAAACTGACAAATCGACTCAATGAACTACAATGCATTGTGGGCTACTACGAGTAAGCTACTACTTAAAACACGTGAAATTAGTGGGAAAACAGTCAATTAATATATTGTCTGGGACTCTCATTACCAATTTTTTTATTCTGCAAATATGTTTAATGTAAAATATATAACGTAATCTTCAATTTGCATGCTCAGATTAAAAAAATATTGTTTATTGGCTTCACGATTCGACTTTCCTTTTCGCCTTGCAAAAGTAGTTATACCGGTCTTGTGCATTGTAATGAATTGAACCAGCATTAATTTCACGACATGTCACAGTGAAATATCCAATGAAGTGACCTCTGTCCAGTAAGAGAATCATTTGAGCTCTTTTAAATCTGTATAATGTTATTGCAAAATCATTTCTGCCTAGATAAACACGAAACTTTCATTGAAACACTTCTTTCTGTACTGAATGTGTATTTTTTTTTATCAGGACCTGAACTTATAGTAAGAACATCATAATATTCAGTATGCTAGAAATAAGTGTTATGAAATCGACAGCGGTAGGTCCAGCCATTTTAAAAAGGGGGGTCCTAACCATGGACAAAAGGGGAGGGGGTTCCAACTACATGTCCCCATCCAAATGCACTGATCGTCCAAAAAAAGGGTGTCCATCCCCCTGAACCCCGCCCCCTGGATCCGCCACTGAGCGGGTACGGTATATAGCCCAATAAATTTTTAATACTATAAAATAGGCTGCTGTCCTGTTGACATATGTCAAATATCTTCAATATTAAAAGTCTATGGATCATAGTGGGTGCCATATTGCCTATTATTTTTTTTCTAAAACGTGCTTTGTATATATAGAAATAAGAAGATGAGGTATGAGTGCCAAATGAGACATCTTTCCAACAAAGACCATAATTTAGTAAAGTAAGCAGTCATAGGTCCAATGCTAAAAAGTAAGCATGTTGGTCTCTTGTGGACTGTTGTCTCATTGGCAATCATACCACATCTTCTTTTTTTTTATTATAGATCCAACGCTGCAATTTTCACAATACTTATCACATTTTCCACCTTGTCGCACATACATATGGATAAAATCATTACAGCTTATATCCTAATGCATGTGGAGAAAAACTTTAGTTAGCTTCCTTGCATTGTTTGTATATTGTACAAAATATAAAATATACAAGTTAAACTATACTAAATATATATATATTGTTTAAAGATGTCAATCTTATTTCAAAGCTTGTATAAACAACTATACAAACAAAGCAAGCAAGCCAACCAAAGTTTTACTTTGCATGTTTAACAAATCAGCTGTAATGATTTTATTCAGTTTGGCAAATGTTCAAGCCCGTTAAAAACGAACAAACTGAAACTACAGTTGCTGACTTCACTACCTTCAAAACAAAGGGAATAGTTTGGAAGTCCCATATACTGAAATGTGACCAACAAAAATACTTCCTCTTCCCCATGTGTCAATATAGCTACAATGAGGCAGCCAGTTTTCTTTAATTGTTCGCTGTCGTTTTTTTACTAAAAACATAAATATACATATCAGCTTAGCCTCTAAAGACATTTAATTTTGATACCAAGTTAAGATTTCAAACAGAAAGACCATTGAGTACTATTTTCTAATGGAGATTGAAACATACTTATAGATTTTGTTAACACTGCCATGTATGTAAATATTTCTTCGCCTTTTTTACGAACACAAAATTCAAGGATCCCACATTTGCCTTTAATTATCTATACGAACATTGCTGTACTATTGAAAATCAGCACCGGCTGTTATCGACGGCTTACTTTACACCAGTAAGTTTGTCTCATGCATGGGTAATTGTGTTTTTTTCGCCGTTGTTTCGTTGCTTCTGGTGGACAAATACATGAAATCTCTGTGCCATCATCAAACATGTTAATGGCTATATATCGGGTAATTCAAACCCTTTTTTCTTCGCATAGAAACAACTCTTCGTTAATCTGAGCATGGAAGTAATACCTTATATCACGAACTATAAATGAAGATACACAAAATGAAAAACTAAGCGAAATTATGAATCCCGCATTGCACGAAAAAATGTGTTGTATTTCAGTAAATAACACGTGTTCTTGGTTGATTGTAAACACGTAGTAGTCCATCATGCATTGTGGCTCATTTACTGGATTGGTCAAAAACCTAGGTAAAAATAAATTGCGTCACATGTAAATAAACAATTACATGTGCGAGAACATAAGTATGCTAATTTATGCATTTCCATATAAGGTAGTGGTCCTGACCTGATAAAGGGTAAATAGCAATCAAAATGACAATTATACACCGCGTTCAAAAATACCATTGAGACTAAGTTACTTTTATAACGATAGTAACCAAATGTGTACTTCTTATGAAGTTTTGAACCACTTACCCCTGCGAAGTCCGCATTTTCACCTGTTGATTTTTATATTTTTTTTTTAACGGAGGGGTTGGGACATGATGTTGTCTGTCTTTCTTTGATTAATGATTTTTTTGTGACCCTGTATCATTCTTTTTTTTTACGGAATCTTGACTCCAGAAAGGACTACACGAAAACACATTTCACAGATCTGCTGAAACTTTTTTTTCGAATGTTATGCATAAAAAGTTTCCAAATCGACTATGAGTAAAATGTTTGACATTTGCAAACATATTGTTGAAAGTTTAAGGAAAAGATCAATCGTTTAAACCCTAACGATACTAAGACGGATATTTACGATTTCAGTGTACATACATTGATCTTTAATAAGATATTTAATTTTCAATGGTAATTTTAAACGCGGTACAAGTTTAGTGTGACGTCTACGAAGGGGAAAGATCAAAGTTAAAGTATAATATTTTGAATACCGGTCTGTCAGTTTTAGTGCCAACAGTAAGCATGTTTATTTCCCGAACCCAGTAGTGAGGTTGACAAATCATTGCGCAAGTCAAAAAGTCAACAATGCAAAAGTTTGTTTCCTGTCAAGAGATAAAAGTATTATCGGAATTCTATGTATATGATACATGATTTATACCTGTAATTTCGACATATCATAAAAAGAATTTGATAACGTATTTATTGAATTCCATATATAGATACTTTCGGAACCAAAAACACAGGTAAATTGGGATATTTCGTTGTTTCGATTCATTTTTGTAATCTGATGGCTGGGTAATGGCGTTCGATGGTGAGTTCTACAATGAAATTATTGGCGAATTTTCGTGCTTCGATTTTAAAAGGGAAATCTCGCGTGAGGAAATCGAGACTCTCGTTTTACTTTGTTGCGTTTTATAGGAATCCGTGAAATTACTTCCTTGAAAGTAAAGGACAGGGGATCTACTTCCAATTGGTAAGAAATTTTGAATGAAATAATATGAATTTAGCCCCCTTTTACAGTGTCCACCAACGGTCCCTATAGAAAGTCAATTTCGCCCTCATTTGTATTGCTTTAGAATGTCAAATATATAGTATACTATTGTCTCGAACAAGATCTACGAAAATTAGTTGTAGAGGAATCTTTAAAAAAAAAGATCCAACAGTTTTCGACCCCTTATCTTAATCTCCTTATTCAAATAATTTGATTCGTTGAGCCATAAGAGAGGATTACGGGGAGGGGCAATTATTTTTGTATAAATAGATTTTTTAAGCTTTATTTATTGTCTATCCCTTATTAAACTCTATACTTTATTCTTTATTATTTATCGTCCTGAACATGCATGGAATATTTGCCACTGGACGTTAAGCAACCAACACTCAATCGATCAATCTTAATTCTTTATTTCTTTTTTTTTACAGCAATCGGCCCATTTTCTCTCTTCTCTACTTTTTTTAGATTATGTTTTTCTATTCTTTAACTTCGCCGCATTAAGTCAACAGGTGGTCAAAAAGAAGCTCGAGCATATGACAGTTTATTGACTTTATTGACGAATGAGACAGTTATGAGTGATTATATATAGTGCTGAGACTAACGTTATAGTACTAGTCGTAAGCATATAGGTCACAGGCACTTGTCTGGGGGAAAATCCTATATACATTTATCTTAGTAATAAGGTTATAGGATTTTTTTCAGAAACAAGTGCAAGTGACATAGGTACTAACTTTACGCCGAATATTCCACGCAGGTTCATGACGAAAAAGCACAAAAAGTTTAGATATCGGGTCTGTATGTAATATTTGAATTGTCTTCGGTATAAAGTAAAAGCAATTTGTACTGACATTTGTAATTAAAAAAGAGATTTATTTTTGGATTTGGACCGACATTACCTATATTCAACAGTTCACTTACGGCACAGAATGATTTGATTAAAGGCTGCTTGAACTTGCAAAGAGTATGCATACCATGCATAGCACTCTACCAATGTGGTGCGTCGGATATATTTTGTTTGGTCGAATGTTCGAATTCTTATATCAAATTATCTTGTTTTTAAAAACCCTTATTTTATACTAAAAATTAGAATCAACAATTGAAGCTTCCAATATATTTCTCTTATTTAAAAATAAATGTTTACGCGGATTCAACTTGAGAGTTGTCAAAAACAACACTTTGTAAATGATGCATCAGAAGCCCGCTTTAACAAACTTTGCGAATCAAAAATCCGTTAATTTGTTGGAATGCACAGTGAAATACAGCGTTCCGATGGCGGGTGGTTGTCAACATTTTCCTTGCAATAACTTCTGAACCGTCAATCAATGCTTTACAGATTATAATTTATTGCTGCTGATGACGTAATGGAGGTTAAGTTTGATATTGACGTTCACTTTATACCTTTTATGAGTTCTAGTCCTTGATATATTGGGAAATGGCCATTTATGTCATTTCAATGTATTTGCATGTATAATGCATATATTATCTAAAGAACCTATCAGAAAATGACTTTCAAATTTGAATATACACTAAAGATAGTAACTGATTAAAAACTGCTGATATTGATGATTTCGCTTTTGCTATTCGTGCGTTATGGTCTTATGATTGAAACGAGAATGAAAACGTCTTAAAAATACAGAAAACCCGGTTGTCAATTCAATAGCTTATTTTTGTCTATTTTTTCCACCATCAGAAACTCTTAAACCTACAAATATGAAGGATAGAGACACGTATGATGATGTGAATACAAGAGACGTGAGACGCTATACGATTAAAAGTTATCTAAAGTTGCTTGACCATTGAATTCAGTAGCGAATCTATATGATCACGTATTAAATTAGCATTTCATTTTGGACAGACAACTGTTTAGCGCACACAACAGAATATATCATAGGGAGTCACATGACGTCCAGTGTGCACAACAGTGTAGTTAGCATTACCATCTCAGACTTTCCAGCTTAATCCACAATATAGGACGATGTGGTATAAGTGCCAATGAGACAACTCTCCATCCAAATCATAATAAGTACAATATAAATAAGTCAAAGTACGGTCTTCAACACGTAGCCTTGGCTCACACCAAACAACAAGCTTTGAAGGGCCCCATAAAATGACATGCCAATCCTCAACGTATTTATAAATCTATGACCAATGTTTTCCCTCCTTACAGAAATAGATTAGACCATCATTTGAAAGGCACTTTCATCTCTTTAAAAAATTACTGTGTTAAATATACAAAGTCGATGCAAAGATTAGGTCAACGTACAATGTTACGTTAAACTAACAAAGACACTTGTCTCAAATTTTTATTTACCTGTATATCTTTTTGTAAAGATATATGAATAAAAGTGTAAACCAATTTTGAGACAAACACCTATCGGTTAAGTTAGCACAACTGGTGGGTAAAAAGGTTACTGAGGATTCATTTATTTTCGTGAGTACCAATTTTCATGAATTTAGGAAAATTTTCATTTTCGTGGATATTTGATTTGCCAAAGTCTGCAAACATTTTTCAATAAAAATTGTAATTCGAATCGTGGTTCACATGTATAAAGCCACGAGATCCACGAAAATTCGTATCCATGGCAACGAATATTAACGAATCCACAGTATAATCATGACTATTTTGTCGATTTCATGACTATGTTATCGGTTATATGACTATTTTGTCGGTTATTTGACTATTTGTCGGTCAAATGACTATTTTATCGATTCTATGACTATTTTGTCGGGTATATGACTATTTTGTCGGTTGTATGACTATTTTGTTAGGTGTATGACTATTTTATCGATTCTATGACTATTTTGTCGGTTATTTTACTATTTTGTCGGGTATATGAATATTTTGTCGGTTATATAAATATTTTGTCTGTTATACAATGACTATAATGTCGGTTATTCTACTATTTTGTCGGTTTTATAACTATTTTTGTCTGTTATATGACTATTTTGTCGGTCTTTTCCAGAGGGATGCAGGAAAAGTATGGGTTACGGAGAAAGTTCATGCGATGGAATCGATTTACATTTTATGGAGGATAATAATGCTGATGAAGACGATTGGCTCAGGTAAGATACTTCCGAAAGGTTTTGTGTTTTGTTTTCGTATCTAAATATGTTTATGTGTATAATGTATACACGTGTCTACTCTGTCTGTGGTGTTCGTCTGTTGGTGCGTGATGTGTATGCATTAATGTAATACGTAGAGTGGCGACTTTGCGCATGCTAAACGTATCGAGTTCATCGAACTTGAAATAAAGGATGCCACATGTACAGATAAGTCTACTTGATATTTTGACATATTAAATTTCTGTGCCATTTGGTATTTTGTGGAGAGTTGTCTCATTGGCAATCATACCACATCTTCTTTTTTATATTATCTAAAAATTGACAATAAGAGTCAGTTGATATCTACACTTTCCGACTTACATTTTATGTATAGTAAACTTTCCTTTTCTATATTAGCAGTTAATCTTCTAGCAGTGCTCGCAGATGGAGATTATCTCTCAATCGATACGATATTGCAGAGCTTTTGTTTCTTATTACGGTTACCTTGCTCATACCCGTAGCCAGGGGGTTCATGTCACGCGGGTTAAATAAGCACAGTTAAAGTCAATTTTCTGTTCGAATTGTGACTGTTAAAGTCGAGTTTGTGAGTCCAACGCCCCCTCCCCCACCCCCCCCCCCCCCGCCTTTGGAAATTTCTGGCTACGGGCCTGCTCAACCGATAAGATATTGCAGAGCATTTGTTTCTTATAACGTTTACCTTGCTATAGTGTTGATGTTACAAGGAAGCTTGTTAACCAAGGGTTCCAATACTGATTATTTTGGTGTCATCTCTTCGAAATTTCACGAACGCCATCATGTTTTGGATGCATGATCGTTTTGGAACATTTGTGTCACAAATGACTTCGGATAATCATGGACATTGTGCAAATAGTCGTATCCACAATTCTGTGCATAAACACGACGGGTATATTTCCGGTGCACCTGAGAGCATTCAAATTATTTTGCTGTGTGCTGCATATTATTGACGGGGGTTGACTTACTCAGTCTTTATTTTGCTGTGTGTTGCATATTATTAACGGGGGTTGACTTACTCAGTCTTTATTTTGCTGTGTGCTGCATATTATTGACGGGGTTTGACTTATGCAGTCTTTTTTTTGCTGTGTGCTGCATATTATTGACGGGGGTTGACTTACTCAGTCTTTATTTTGCTGTGTGCTGCATATTATTGACGGGGTTTGACTTATGCAGTCTTTATTTTGCTGTGTGCTGCATATAATTGACGGGGATTGACTTACTCAGTCTTTATTTTGCTGTGTGCTGCATATTATTGATTGTCTTTTCGTCGTTTAACTTAGTTGCTTTGTCTGTTTGGTGTTTTTCTTTGATTAGTAATTTTGATTTTTGATTTTCTTCTGTCTCGTTTACATACAAAGCTTGACATGTTATAAAAAGACCACAGCCTCTTGTTGAAGACTGCTTGTTGACCTTGACATGACTTGATTATTTATGTCGTGAGTTTGCTGTCCAAATGTCTTAAAATGACGAATACCTCACACCTCCTTGTACTCACTGTGTTACTTCACTTCATTCTGCATGGTCACACAGCGACATATCTGAGGGGGAGGACAGGGGTAAGGGAGACGGGGAGAAAGGGGGTAGGAGAAAGGAGAAAGGGGGTGGGAGAAAGGAGAAATGGGGTAGGAGAAAGGAGAGGAAGGCTGGGAGAAAGGAGAAAAAGTTGGAGAAAAAAATAAAATATTAAAAAATTAAAATATCTCTTTTTTTTCGGTAAATAAAAAAAATAGAATGAGGAGAAGAGGGGTAGGAGAAAGGAGAAGGGGGTAAGAGAAAGGAGAAGAGGGGTGGGAGAAGGGAGAAGGGTACCCCCTGTCCTCCCCCTCATATCTAGACAATTGACCCCATCAAGTATACCTAGTAGATTTTTAAGATCCTGGTGCATGGTTGTTGACAATTATCCTGATGCATTGTTGTTCGTGTAATGGATTTGTCCTAGATTCAAGGTAGGTATCTCAGCTTAGAAAAAATTATACCGAGTATATATATATAAAGGAGTCATTAAGTATCAAGGATTTCTTGGTCTTGAAGCACCATACTAGTTCTGGTAAGCAAGATAAAACAAAAAATGTGCAAGAAGGAAGTTTTTTTTTAAATTTACCTGATAAGTGTGGGAATAGATGAGTTTACGCTTTTTGTAGTATCAGAAAATCCTTTAGGGCCTCACAATCGTACTTTAGAATGCCTGTCATTCTAATAATGATTGTCTTCTTTTAATAATTAAGCACCAATATTCCATATGAGTGCAACATCAGAGGACCCTCACAAGTGTAAGCTATTACACAAAAAAATGTCAGTGTTTCGGTACTACTAACTTGTTTATTCTATACATTTAATACGGGATCATTCTTATAAAATAACCGTATGATATTTAAAGTTGAAATGAAATTGATGATAAGGTTCGAAGAATGAAAATTATGTTAAGAGGATGTAAGCTTTAAGAAAACGGATAAAAATTTCTTGGAAGAAGATATGGAAAGGTAAAAATGTAGAAACAATTATAAAGTATTGTGTTATTAACCGAGGAGAGGATTCATTGATGAGCGTTTTCCCGCCCAGTGGCAAATATTACATGCATAATCAGGATGATATCATGTTTTTGAGATAATTTTTTTATACAATTTTTGTACTAGCTATAGGCTAGACCGATACTGGCGCTGAGTCTATTTTTTAACATGATATATATATTACAAAATTAAAGTCCGTAGGAAAGCATGTTAACCACGTCAGGCATATTATTCAATTATAATCCGCGCGACGGTAGATCGGTCAATCTTTGCTTGTACATCTGAATACAGCATGCTCAAATAGGATTTGTGAGTAGCGATTTTCTCCGAGGATCGATTACTTATCATTAAAAGACAAACGGTGCTAATACTCGATAATTGATTTTAAGTTAATTTAAAAGTTAAAAAAACGAGCTTCTATTTTGATGACTCAATATTCTACATGGATGTTAACAAAACAGAAATAATTACTTCCGACCATCATTTTAGAATTCAACGAACTTGTATCATAAAATCTAGCCTTGTACTGATCGGCAATGTATCAAGTTCACCCCGTGACAAATGAACTTAAGCCGGAAGCATCAAGTTGGCCGATGATGATAAGTTCCTTAGTTAGATTTCAGGAGGGAAAATGCTGTTGAGTTCATCTCTTGAAGTTAGAGTAACATACCAGATAAACGAGGGTCGGCGGATTTGGACGCCCACGGTTTTTTCATTTTTGGTCATTTTTGTTTTCTTTGATTTGTATGCCATTTTTTGTCTCTTTTGGGTTTTTCTGTTGGTCATTTCTTTTCGTAATATGGGAACACTATATAGATTGATCAGTCCCAGCTATAGTTCGATTTATTTCTATGTTTACCAACATCATGACTGACAAAAATACTGAAAAATTTGTGTTGTGATTGTTCAATGCGACAAACAATTATATTTTAGCAACCCATTATTTTCTATTATTTTTTGTAATCTAATTTTTTTTTGTTCTTTACTTTTTGTCCATTCCCTTTGTTCTGTAATTCCAGGCAGTCCATACCCTATTTTTTTTCTCATTTTAAAACATGAAAAACGTAAAAACTTATCCGTATTGGGCTGCCCGGAATTGACTCTGAAATTAGCTCAATTGGCGCCAACTTAAAAAAATAAACGAAAGTGAAAGTAAACGGTTTGGTTGATCATCAATTACAACATACATGTACAAGACGAGATGTGTTAGAACTTAGAAATACACTAACGTAAATGTATTCGAAATATACAATACATATCGTATAATTTTATAATTTGTAACCAATTTTTGTAAACTTGTGACTGATATTGGACACACAACTCCTAAATTATCTAATGGCGGTAATTTAGTCATGGTCATGGAGTTTATTTTTTCCAATGGTCCTTTGGTTACATAAAGGTAACAATAGTATACCGCTGTTCGAAAAATCGATTGAGTAAAAAGCAAATCAGGGCAACGCATGGCAAACAAAAAATAAAACATAAGAGGAGAACAACAACACAACACTCAACAGAAATGCAACATTAGAATGCGACACAAATAAAAACAAACTATACTACAGATCGGGTGGATTTTGCTTTGTCCACAAGCCCACCATCAGAGTGGGCATTTGGTTGGCAAAATTTCTGCCTTGTACACTCTGCCCACCCATAGGAGTGGGCATGCAATTTCGTTTGTTTAATCTAAAGACTCGCAAGTACAATCACTTGAAAAAAGCAGATAAACATTTGTATTAATCAATATTTTTACAAAAAAAGTGGGCAGGGGTGGGCTGCCCATGTTGGGCAGGTGGAAAAATCAAAATCCACTCGGGCTGTTGTGTATTTTATTATACTGACCAAGTTTCAAGGGAGGATCAAGTCATTTAAAAAGGAGGGGTTCCCAATCTCTAGGATGAAAAAAGCGGGGGGGGGGGCAAGAATATCCACATTCAAATTTATAGTCTATTGAGTCCAAAAAAGGGGATGGGGTTCCAACAGGCTACACTAGGAACCCCCTGGACCACCCACTGCATTATATGTAAATATAAGATCTGGCAATTTATTGATGATTTGATCATATACATGTATACATTACTTCAGATGTTCAGAGTAATATTAAACAGTATTTTATGTCATTGATCATGAATAATGTAAAATAAAACTACTTTTTTATTTTCCAATGTGACAGGGTTTACTGCTCAAATATATTAGTTATTAGTTCATGATTATATGACCACCCTGTTTATTTCTTGAAATTCCAAGAACAAAGTTGTATGATTGCCAATGAGACAACATTTTCACCAGTCCAAATGATGTGGATTTAGGGGTCATCCATAATTGTCAACCATTTTTCAAAGTGTACAAATGTACACTTAGGGGGTGAGGGGGTTAAAAAAAAAACATTTATGCAGTACACTTTTTTCTTACATCAATTAAAACAGTCAGATATGTTTCAGTTTCTTTTCATTTTTCAATGCAAATTTCTGTATTAAACTTAACTATTAATAATAGACAGGATCTTCTTTTTATTAAGAACAATTGTTTTCTTTAAAACTTACATTTTTGTAAAATGGTTGATCATGATGTACACTTTTTGAGGGAGGTTGGGGGGTCTAAAAAAGAATTTGTTTTGTACACTTTAGAAAATGGTTTACAATTAAGCAATAGTAGGTCACGATTTGGCCTTCATTTATTCAACAACATTTCAGAAAAAACATTTGTATAATGTTCTAATTCATGAAACTTTAATCAATATATATCCTCTTCAACAAAATCAAAGGAACAACAGGTTGATGTTTTCCATCTAAAATTCTCTTTGTTCAAACCCATCAGCTTCAGAAAAAACCTAAGACATACATGTCATAGCACAGGTTTGATCCAGAATTCTATGCCAACTGTTAATAAGGCTGCTTATTAAAGAACTTTGGTCTTAGGTGATCTTAACAAATTATATGTACTAGTAGTATTATTTAACATATTAAACAAGGTGTATTATTGTCGATAATATTGATATTGGATAATCCGATATCAAACTAAATAAACAAATACATGTATTAGATTCATGAATGAAAGAACGTAGAAGTTTACACAGTCTAAAATTAGACCCAAGGTGTCTGGTGAAATGTCAGGGTTACAAATCTCTTTGTTATTTTTTCTTATCCCTTTAAACTTTTAATACGGGAAAAAGGTATTTAAAGTTTGTGTGTATGGAAGGTACAAAAATAAATAATACACGGTTAATAACTTGGACCACTACACCTGAGTAAGAGAGAGATTGTCTGATATACCCCTCAATTGTCAAGATAATCTGGTTAACAAATAGGAAGTTTCTGCTTGATAAAATACTTTTAAACTTGCAATGAACTCTCGGCGTAAGAGTGTTGGAAATTTTGACAGGTATTGTAATTATGGTTTATTAATTTGCATTCATTTAATTATATTTTTAATATGTTTATTTATGAATGAATTTGCATCTCATTATAAATTATTATTACAGTTTATGTAAGATTTAAATAATTGAATTGTCAACTGTCACTATTTGTGGGGGTTTCCCCAAGGGAGGCTCCTGATTGGAAATTTTGAAATAGCAATTTGGTCTACAGTTTAAAACAAAACAATTAATTTTAACTTTGGTATAGCATTGTAAAATAAGAAGAAACAAATAACCAACATACAAATAAATTTGAAGGCCCCTTTAAATGTTTTGCAGGACCATGACAATCATTTTGCATGTAAAAACCCCATGGGGATTTTGAAATGTTGGCAAGTATGGAATTGAAATAAATTCAGTTCCTCATAATATGTCAAATTAATATTGTATTCAACAAGAGAAAAAAAAGAAATGAAAAGGTTTCTGTTAAAGATGCAGTGTTCTCCGCAGGGCCTTAAAGCAATTTGATACCCAGGGGCTATATTTTCTTCCATGGTGCTAACTTGGATGATTAAATTATAGAATTTATAGAGTCCATGGTGCTATATTTTGTGGAAAACCAGTGCTATGCTTATTTCCATTGTGCTATTTAAAAAATTTGAGGAGTACGCTGTAAGAGTGTTGGAAAAGGTGGGGAGGGGAGGAGGGTATATTTAAATGGGAGGGTTTGGAAGAATCAACTGGCATGACTGGAGAGTCTTGGGAGGTGGATTTCCTGTTTTGACTCTGGCTGTCTCAGAGACACAACATACTTTGCTTATTTTGTTGAATAAGAGTGCTATTTGTAGACAAGAATATTCTCCTTAGATATGTTTGAACACTGATTATTTTTATGTCCCACTTCATAATGGGGCATAAAGTTTTTTGGTCTGTGCATTCCTTGGTACATCCGTTTGTCTGTCCTTCCGTCTGTCCCACTTCAGGTTAGAGTTTCGGCATGTTTGGGTCAAGGTAGTTTTTGATGAAGTTAAAGTCCCATCAACTTTAAACTTAGTACACATGTTCTCTGTGATATGAGCTTTCTAATTTTAATGCAAAATTAGAATTTTATTCCTATTTCACTGTCCACTGAACATAGAAAATGATAGTGTGAGTGTGGCATCCTTGTTACAAAGTTTTAAAATTGAAAACATAAAAGCGACAGAGTTTTTTTTGATGTTGGTTAGAAACAGATTTAATAATAGAACAAGCTATGAAAATTTTGCATCAGGGTATTTAAATAATTTTAAACACTTGAGATAGACAGATTTAAAAAAAAAAAAATTTATCAATAAAGCTCTTTCAATTTATTTGAAGAAAATATATAATCAGGTTTATTTGGGTTTTATATTCTTTTCAAGCAGAAAAATGAGGTATCAATTTGGACATTAATACTGAATATTAAAATATGAATCATAAACACATAATCAGGATAATATTTTGTTTTAACTGTATGTATTCCATGGTATTTCGAAAAAAATACAATTTTGCAAATTTTGTGAAGTTGGTCAATATTAAACAGTTGGGACAAAATATAAATGGCAAAATAAAAGTGGAAAAAGAAAATAGAATTACTTGCCTGATCTAGTACAAATGCTATATGTATCTGTTAATGCAGAAATATTTGCAATGTTTTTGCTATTGCAATGAATAGCATTTTTTTTTACAATTGTGAATATTTGCAGTGTCCAACTACAAACAGTCAGAGCTCTGACATAAACAAGTCAGAATAAAATGACTTCCATAGGTCAGATATAATTTGATGTAAGTGTTGTCTCCCTTCTTGCACTCAACCGAATATGACTTGTACAGGTCAGTTTATGTCAGACTTTAATTTATCATAAAATGACTTCCACAGGTCAGCTTTTGCACAAAATATTGTGACTTAATATCGTCATATTCTAATTAGATTTATGTCCCTTTTTGATGCATTTTGACTTAGAGAGGTCATTTTTTGTTCCGACTTGAAGCAGTCATTACTACCACTTTGTTATCAATCTCCATAAAAATATAGTGATTACTTGTTTCCAATCAAAGAGTTTAAAAAGTGGGGCTCATCAAACCTTCTTCTTTCCAGAATCTTAACATAAAATATTTATCTCATTAAATTTAATCATTTCAAAATACAAACAAAAACCAGGGGAGAAAAAATGGATCATACAATTTTCTGTCAATATCAAAAGATTTACAAAATACAATATTGGATACATTTACTAGCACCATGACAATACCTTCAATCTACCAAGGAAAAAATAAAGGATCTATTCTCAATGAGTCATCCACCTTTAGCTAAATTTATCAAGAGCAAAACATTTATTATTTTAATATTTCATTGAGGTAAATACTGCTGTGCTAACTGACTCAAACAAGTCACACTATGTTCTGACTTAAAAAAGTTAGTCAAAACTAAACTTATTTCAACCAAGTCTAGTTCTGTCATATTGATTTAAAAATGTATTGGAAAGCCAGATATAGCACAGAGGAAATAAGGTCCCCTCAAGTCACAATGAGGACTATAAAAAAAATATTTGGTATATTCAATATTTAAATGCATTTTCTTTTAAACAAGTCAAATCATGTTTTGACTTTTAACAGTCAGTCCAAAACTAATTGTATTTCAATTTTTAGAGTGGGGCACTGACATATGATATGAAATGAAAGTATGGGAACGTCAGAATATAGGAAATGTATCTTAAGATCCCCTAAAATAAATAACCATTTGATTAAATTGTTTCTAAACATTTATTAAATAATAAATTCGCAGATTCAGAAGCAGGGCTTAAAGGAACTCATTAATATTGTACACCTATCATTGATTTGAAAATTTGTTCTGCAATCTGACTTTAACAGGTCAAATCATGTTCAGGCAAATTGACTTTAACAGGTCAAATGGGCATGTTCAGACAAATTGACTTAAACAGGTCAAATCATGTTCTTACTTAAAAAAATCAGTCAAAAGCTAAGTTTATGGAAATTTTGAATTTTTTAAGTCAGGCATTGCCATACATGTATGATATTAATGTTATGTATGGAAGAGTCAGATAAAAGACACGTAAACTACATGCAAGATCCTCTAAGATAAATGACCATTTGATTTAATTGTTTCTTAAAAAACTTATTAATAAATAAACTCAACAGTGGCAGATTCAGAAGGGGGGTAAGACTAAGAGGAAGATCACTTCGCTTTGATTTGAAATTTTGTTCTTCAAACTGACTTGAACAGGTCAAATCATGTTCTGACTTAAAAGAGTCCGTCAAAAACTAAATGGTTTGCAAAGTTCTGTAATAGTCGGGTATCATGATTGTGATGTAATAGTTAGAATGTATGGATACAAGTAGGAAAAAAAATCACAAATATTAAGTCACAATTGTAAGAACTATATAAAAGATAATTTGGTATATTTTTGATATCTTAATATTTCATTGAGGTAAATCCTGTAAGTGCAAACTGACTTGAACAAGTCACATTATGTTCTGACTTCAAGGAGTCAGTAAAATACTATACTTTAATTAAGTATTGCAACTTTAAGTCTGGGATTGTCATATGCATTTAAGAATGTATAAGAAACTCAGATAAAAGACACCCAATAATAAAGTCACAAAAATGAGGACTATAAAAAAGTGTATGGTATACTAGTATTTAAAATTCAAATATATTTTGTTAACAAATTTCTTCAAATTATCTTAAAAAAATTATTATATTTCTGTATTTTCATGACTATTTTCTGTTAAATTAATATTTGGAACTTTTGGTTTTAAAAAAAAAACATTATTTTAAAAACCATTTGACTGAATTGTTTCTTAAAAAAAATTCCAATCTTATTAAAATAAGTTCTCATCACTTGCTCCTCGATTTTTTATATGTCGCCGTGTGCGACATATAAAAAAAATCAAGGAGCAAGTAATGAGAACTTATTTTAATAAGATTGAAAAAAATAATGAATTAATTAACTCTACAGTAGCAGATTCAGATATGGAGGGGCTTAACGAAAGAAGACCTAGTTTTGATTGGACATTTTTTCCCTGTCAACTGACTTTAACAGGTCAAATCGTGTTCTGACTTCAAAGAGTCAGTCCCAACTAAACTTATTTCAACTTTATGGTCTAGTTTTTTCATATTGATTTAAAAATGTACGGAAAAGCCAGATAAAAGACTGACGAAATAAGTTCCCCATACGGCTCAATAATGAGGACTATAAAAAAGTTTATTTTGCATATTCAATATTCAAATATATAATTTGCAAATTATGTTCCGACTTCAAAGAGTCAGTCAAAAACTTCACTTAAATAGCTTATTAGTACAACTTTCTAGTCTGGCATTGTCATATGCATTTAAGAATGTACACATGTATTGGAAAATCAGATAAAAGACACCCAATAATAAAGTCACAATAACAAGGACTATAAAAAAATGTCTTTGGTATATTTTATATTCAAATATATTTTGTTTACAAATTTCATCAAATCATCTTGAAATTATTATTATATTTCTGTATTTTCATGACCTTTCTTTTCTGGTAAGTTAACACATGGAACTTTTGGTTGTAAAATAAATTATTTTTAACCATTTTACTGAATCGTTTCTAATAAACCTATCAATTAATTAACCCAACAGTAGCAGATTCAGATAAGGGGAAAAGGGGGGGGGGCATAGTTTTCATTGGATTTAATTTATCTCTGTAAACTGACTTTTACAGGTCAAATTCATGTTCTGACTTCAAAGAGTCAGTCAAAACTAAACTTATTTCAACTTTTAAGTCTAGGATTTTCATATTGATTTTAAAATGTATGGGAAACCAGATAAAAGACTGACGAAATAAGGTCCCCCAAAGTCACAATAATGAGGACTATAAAAAAATGTATTTGGTATATTTTATATTTAAATGTATTTTGTTAACAAATTATATCAAATTAATATCTTAAAAATTTATTCTATTTCTGCATTTTCATGATTTTTGTCGAGCCTTCGACTTAAGTCGAAAAAGCGAGACTAAGCGATCCTACATTCCGTCGTCGGCGTCGTCGTCGGCGGCGTCCACAAATATTCACTCTGTGGTTAAAGTTTTTGAAATTTTAATAACTTTCTTAAACCATACTGGATTTGTACCAAACTTGGACAGAAGCTTGTTTATGATCATAAGATAGTATCCAGAAGTAAATTTTGTGAAAATAAAATTCCATTTTTTCCGTATTTTATTTATAAATGGACTTAGTTTTTCTGCGGGAAAACATTACATTCACTCTGTGGTTAAAGTTTTTGAAATTTTAATAACTTTCTTAAACTATCCTGGATTTCTACCAAACTTGGACAGAAGCTTGTTTATGATCATTAGATAGTATCCAGAAGTAAATTTTGTAAAAATGAAATTCTATTTTTTTCGTATTTTACTTATAAATGGACTTAGTTTTTCTGCGGAAAAACATTACATTCACTCTGTGGTTAAAGTTTTTAAAATTTTAATAACTTTCTTAAACTATTCTTGGTTTGTACCAAACTTGGACAGAAGCTTGTTTATGATCATAAGATAGTATTCAGAAGTAAATTTTGTAAAACGATAAATCCATTTTTTCCGTATTCTACTTTAAATAGACTTAGATTTTCTGCCTGCAATATTAACTCTGTGGGTATACTATTTTTAATTTGTACCAAAGTTGGACAGAAGCTTGTTTATGATCAAAAGCTAGTATCTAGAAAGAAATTTTGTTTATATTTTGTACCTGTGTATCTGTATTTTACTTATAAATGGACTTAGTTTTTCTTCCAGTTAACATTATATCCAGTCTGCAGTTAAAGTTTTTAAAATATTTATTAGATTCATAAACTATTCTGGATTTTTACCAAACTTAGACAGATTCTTCTTACAATCAAAAGATAGTATCCAGCAGAATATTTTTATTGATTTTTTTCCCTCGATTTTGTTGAGCCTAGAATTTACAGCAAAAGTAGGCGAGACACTGGGTTCCGCGGAACCCTTACAAATTTTTTTACATATAGAACTTATAGTTGTAAAAAAAATATTCTAAAAACCATTTGACTGAATTGTTTCTTAAAAAAAATTATCAATTAATTAAAATCAACAGTAGCAGATTCAGATAAAGAAAAAGGGGGATGCTAAGATGAAGAAACCTAGTTTAATTGGATTTTCCCACCTGTAAACTGACTTTATCAGGTCAAATCATGTTCTGACTTCAAAGAGTCTGTCAAAACTAAACTAATTTCAACTTTTAAGGCCAGGATTTTCATATTGATTTAAAAATGATGGAACATTTTTATTTGATATATTCAATATTCAAATGCATTTTGATTTCTAAAGATTTTCATCAAATTATTTAAAAAAAAAATATTGTATTATTTCTGTATTTTCATGACTTTTTTCTGTTAAATTAAGATTTGGAACTTTTGGTTTTAAAAAAACATTATTTTAAAAACCATTTGACTGAATTGATTCTTAAAAAAAAATATGAATTAATTAACTCAACAGTAGCAGATTCAGATATGGAGGGGGCTTAAAGGAAGAAGACCTAGTTTTGATTGGACATTTTTTTCCTGTCAACTGACTTTAACAGGTCAAATTATGTTCTGACTTCAAAGAGTCAGTCAAAAACTTCACTTTAGCTAATTTGTACAACGTTTTAGTCTGGCATTGTCATATGCATTTAAGAATGTATTGGAAAATCAGAATATATTAATTTTAAACGATTTGACTGAATTGTTTCTAATAAACCTATCAATTAATTAACCCAACAGTAGCAGATTCAGATAATGGGAAAAGGGGGGGGGAGGGCTTAGAAGAAGAAGACATAGTTTTCATTGGATTTAATTTATCTCTGTAAACTGACTTTAACAGGTCAAATTCATGTTCTGACTTCAAAGAGTCAGTCAAAACTAAACTTATTTCAACTTTTAAGTCTAGGATTTTCATATTGATTTTAAAATGTATGGGAAACCAGATAAAAGACTGACGAAATAAGGTTCCCCAAAGTCACAATAATGAGGACTATAAAAAAATGTATTTGGTATATTTTATATTTAAATGTATTTTGTTAACAAATTATATCAAATTAATATCTTAAAAATTTATTCTATTTCTGCATTTTCATGAATTTTTTACATATAGAACTTATAGTTGTAAAAAAAATATTCTAAAAACCATTTGACTGAATTGTTTCTTAAAAAAAATTATCAATTAATTAAAATCAACAGTAGCAGATTCAGATAAAGAAAAAGGGGGATGCTAAGATGAAGAAACCTAGTTTAATTGGATTTTCCCACCTGTAAACTGACTTTATCAGGTCAAATCATGTTCTGACTTCAAAGAGTCTGTCAAAACTAAACTAATTTCAACTTTTAAGGCCAGGATTTTCATATTGATTTAAAAATGATGGAACATTTTTATTTGATATATTCAATATTCAAATGCATTTTGATTTCTAAAGATTTTCATCAAATTATTTTAAAAAAAAATATTGTATTATTTCTGTATTTTCATGACTTTTTTCTGTTAAATTAAGATTTGGAACTTTTGGTTTTAAAAAAACATTATTTTAAAAACCATTTGACTGAATTGATTCTTAAAAAAAAATATGAATTAATTAACTCAACAGTAGCAGATTCAGATATGGAGGGGGCTTAAAGGAAGAAGACCTAGTTTTGATTGGACATTTTTTTCCTGTCAACTGACTTTAACAGGTCAAATTATGTTCTGACTTCAAAGAGTCAGTCAAAAACTTCACTTTAGCTAATTTGTACAACGTTTTAGTCTGGCATTGTCATATGCATTTAAGAATGTATTGGAAAATCAGAATATATTAATTTTAAACGATTTGACTGAATTGTTTCTAATAAACCTATCAATTAATTAACCCAACAGTAGCAGATTCAGATAATGGGAAAAGGGGGGGGGGGCTTAGAAGAAGAAGACATAGTTTTCATTGGATTTAATTTATCTCTGTAAACTGACTTGAACTGGTCAAATTCATGTTCTGACTTCAAAGAGTCAGTCAAAACTAAACTTATTTCAACTTTTAAGTCTAGGATTTTCATATTGATTTTAAAATGTATGGGAAACCAGATAAAAGACTGACGAAATAAGGTCCCTCAAAGTCACAATAATGAGGACTATAAAAAAATGTATTTGGTATATTTTATATTCAAATGTATTTTGTTAACAAATTTCATCAAATTAATATCTTAAAAATTTATTTTATTTTTGTATTTTCATGACTTTTTTTCTGTTATGTTAACATATAAAACTTTTGATTGTAAAAACATTATTCCAAAAACCCTTTGACTGAATTGTTTCTTAAAAAAAAATATCAATTAATTAACTCAACAGTAGAAGATTCAGATAAGGAGAAAAAAGGGGGGGGGGCTAAGATGAAGAAACCTAGTTTGATCGGATTTTTTTCTTCTCCTGTAAACTGACTTAAATAGGTCAAATTATGTTCTGTTTTAAAAAAATGTTGAGGAGAAAATACTTAGAAAATCAGACTAAGTTTGGTGACTTTGTTGTCCTTCAAGAAGCGGTACATATAATACATAATATTTTCACTGTTTTTTAAATACATGTAAAAGTTGAAAGATAACTATCTATTGGGTGTTTTTAAATAGATTTTTTAGCAACATTTATAACTTTGTAATTATGTTCAATCGTACACTTGTTATTTTTAATATATATTTTTTGGGAACAAAATCTTGTCAGGATTTCTTATGGTACTAGCATGGCAAGAGCATTCATATTCTTAAATACTCATAACATTAAAAACAAGTCAGTATCTTCAGATCATTCTGAGTCTTATTGAATTAAAGTCAGAATAGTTATCAAAAGTACCAAGATTGTCATTTAGTATGCCAGACGCGCGTTTCATTCAGACTTTTATAAGTCGGAACATACTGACTTCCAATGTTCTTCTCACTTCTGTAGAAACAAAGACTATCTATATTTTAAATAACAGGTTAATGCTTTATGTGGCTATGCATCTGGGGTAAGAATTATAGATGCGTACGGTAACTTCATAGGAAAACATATATGCCATGTAATTAATAAGAAGTGATTCATGTGAGAGGAAAATAATACTGAATAGACAATTCTGTTTGCACAAACACTGATCAATATAATATGTAAAGGTGGTCTCTCAGCAAATAAAAATAATTGTAACAGGACGCTGTTAGGAGGTCTCTCAAACAAAGCTCCAATAATTTGTCATTCCCATGGTCGCCTGACATTGAGCAAGTTCAAGTAAAAATTGGTTTGGTCTAGTAAAGTGATATGCATACATGTAGGTAACTTCTAGGGATTGACCCTGTATGTCATTCAAATCTTCTTGAAATGACGAACAGGAATATTATACGGTTAAGGGGTGGTGATCCAGACCATTTCAGAAAGGTGGATGGGGATGACCCCCATGGACTTTCCCTTTATTTTATTTGATTCGTTGTATTGTCCCATATAATAATATATAGGCTTAAGGGGTGGGGATCTCAACCGCTTACAAATTTACAAACATAAGGGAGTGGGGTGACCCCAAGGGACTTTATCTTTATTTCATTTGATTTGTCTTGTTGTTACTTACACTTATATATATGGTACAGTTGTGGGGGTCTTGACCATTTACATGTTTTCACACAGGAAGGGTGGTGTGAACCCCCCCCCCCCCCCCCCCCCCCAAGGGACTTCCCCTATATTTCATTGGGTTTGTTTTATTTTCCCATACAAGAATATATATGGTTTATGGGTGGGGATCTCGACCGTTTACAAAATATGAGAACATTCACAAATGGCAAGGGGGGGGGGGGGGTTAAACCCAGAGACTAGCCCAGTATATTTCATTCAAATCAATTTGACATTATAAAAAGGAATATATATGGTTTAAAGGGGATCTTATCATTTTCAAGATGTAAGATTTTTCTCAAATGACAAGGGGTGGGGCGACCCATAGAGACTTGCTTGGTATATTTCATGATACTTTACAGAGAGAACAAATTGAGTTTAGGGGGCAGGATTCTCGACTGTTCACAAGTTAAATGACAGGAGTAGGGGTTATCCCTTTGAGACTCACCCTACATTTCATTTGATTTATTTTTAATATCATATTCCATAATCATAACTGAAAACCCGTTTTGTGAATCTTTTAATGTTCTCAAGTTAAAATCTTTTTTTTTTTAAATAAAACTAAAAAAATATTTGGTTCTTTAGTTAAACCCTCCCTTCCTTTTTCCTTTATTTAAATTATTCCGATTTTCATTTCATTTTCATGAATATCAATATTCAAAAGATCGTTTTTCTCATTGGGAGAAACGAAAAAACAAATATATTAATAAGCCGCAAACTCGGAAAGGTTTAAAAGTCAATTCATGATTGAGTTTAAAAATAGAAAAATCACGTGACGATGTTCATCTTGAAGCAATAATTTCACTTTTAAAATTGCACTGACTGGTTAATAATGTTAATACTGTTTAAGACAACACGAGTTGTCTCCCGAAAATAACAGTTCATTATCATAACAACATTTTCTGACCTGAACAAGTCAGAATTGTCAGACACCAGGTCATCTCAAAGGCCACGCGTCCGTATTTACAGGTCACGCGCCTTCATAAAACAGCAACAAAATCACTTGCAAAGACCTTCTTTACACGTAAAAAATATTAAAATGGCCATGAAAATACGGAGGTAATATGAATTACCATCCGAAAATGACCACATTGACCTAGATTTTCACTAAAAAAACGTAAATAATCACTATATTTTCAATAACTTCTCGTTCGAGAAACTCCCAAAACAATGACTCTCAAACACGTGATCTCTCGCAAAAAACCACGTGATCGTATGTGTCTTAGATCGGCGGCAAATTCAAAATAACTTCTGGTTTGACGGACTCGATGGAAAACTACGCAAAACAAAAATTGACCCGTACAGGTCAGAATTTCAAAACATTTTCTGACTTGAAGAAGTCAGTTTATTCTGACTTGTTTATGTCAGAGCTCTGACTGACAAATGTATTGCAAAAAATGTAATGTTTTTACTATTGCAAAAAATTGCAATGTTTTTGCTATTGCAAAAAAATGCAATGTTTTTATTATCTGACTATTGGTATAATGTGTATTGTTTAACTAAGGTGAAAAATTGCAATGTTTTTACTATTGCAATCATTTTCAATGGAATAAGTAAAATTGGTCTTACATTTTAGTCCATGCTTCGATCAGAGTACTAATTCAATTTTATATCACTTTAATACACTTCGTGTTGAGCAAATAGAATGAATCACTCATAAGAATTAACAATATAATATGTTTTTTACAGATCTGCTCCTGTGAAGTTCATTTCAAATGACATTTCCTTCAGAAACAGACTTAAGAGATTTTTCTTGAGAAATCCCTCCACAAGTAAGTAGATATCTTAAACTTATAAAAAAAAAGAAGATGTGGTATGATTGGCAATGAGACAACTCTTCACAAGAAACCAAATGAAACAGAAGTTAACAACTATAGATCCCCATACTGAGCTTCAACAATGAGCAAACCCCATACCACATTATCAACTATAAAAGATCCCAAAATGACAATTCTTAAACAATTTAAACGAGAAAACTACTGTAATAGCCTAATTTATCATTTATGTACGAAATAATGAACGAAAAACAAATGTTTCACAGCAACTTGGGACAGGCAAATAGAGAATATGGCAGGGTTATACATGCTAATGGGCTCCCCTAACCTTGGACATTGGTGTAACAGTAAAACATAACAACAAACTATAAAAATCAGTTGAAAAAAGCTTACTCATCAGATGGAGACAAATAGAAATATACATCGAACAAAAACACAGTTGACTTAGCCTGGTATGAACGTTTGTATGATGCCATCAGGCCACACTTAAAAATATTTTGGTTTGCCCAAGCCCTACCCAAACATAGAGACAGTGGGTAGGTAGGTAGGCATTTCCTTTTTTTTTTTGGCAAAGAGAAATTTAACTATCAGATGTTTATTAGATTTCATGCCTATCTGAAATCTGAATAAAAAAAAACTTTATCACATCAGGACAATAAAAGATTATGGCCTCAAGAGAAAAAACTCCACAAAACAGCTAAACTATAAACAGTGATCTATAGCTCATCGTGGTGCTTCTTGTTGATTCTAATATGTATTGTAGTTTTGATAATATGTCAAAATGAGGCTATAACATGTATAAAGAGACTAGAGATCTGATATAGTATCTAATATATATATAACACAAAATATTATTGCCAACGCAGAAAGATAGTTTCAATAATTCATAAGCAGGGGGATGTTCTTTCAGCAATTTGACCATATCGTTATGGTATTTAAAAGTATGATAAATGCAGAGTATCATTTCATTTACATTTAGTGCAAATAGTTAAACATATATTAAATATTCAAAGAAAAACAATGACCTTGTGACCTTTTCAACAGGAGCACTTTGTCAATTTTATCATCAGCAAACAAATACAGTGTGCATAGATATAGGAAGATGTGGTGTGAGTGCCAATGAGACAACTCTCCATCCAAACAACAATTTAAAAATTAAACAATTATAGGTTAAAGTACGGCCTTCAACACGGAGCCTTGGCTCACACCGAACAACAAGCTACATATTTACTTGTTATTAAGTAAATATGAATGTCAACATGAAAATCAAACCAGTATTTATAATCTCAGTATTGATAATTGTCTGTTAGATGTAGTGATTTTTAACCAAACTGTTTATTTTGTTATTGATGATGGCCTTCAGGTGAGGGATTTTCTTCACAGTGTTGAAGACCCATTTTTGACCATTTGGCTGTTTTCTGCTCTTTGGTTGGGTTGTTGTTTCTTTGACACATTCCCCATTTCCATTCTCAATTTTACAGATGTTAGTTTTTCTGGTAACTTTTCATAATAAATATTTATACATTTCTTTTATTTTAAAGTTCTATTACTGTGGATTCATTTATTTTCGTTGGTACCAATTTTCGTGGATTTAGAAAAACTTGCATATTCGTGGATATTTAATTTCGTGGTTTTGCTGAAGTCTGCATTCAAACCTATAGAAAAATTATCATTCGTTGAATATTGAATTTCGTGGTTTGACTGTGCCCATGAAATCCACGGAAATTGGTATCCAACGAATAATAATGAATCCACAGTATTCCTATTGAGATTTTTTCACTGCCTACATGTACCTTCTCCTAGTAAAAGAAATGATTTCTGTTCATATTAAAGGGGGTTGTCCACATAAAATATAAACTGTGGTAACTTTTTCAAACTCTGATGCCTCCTGCTCCCCCCCCCCCCCCTTTTGAGTGGTAGCTAGTCTGATAAAATATACTATTTCTACTCATCAAAAGGGGTATTCTAGATATGATCAGATTTTGTTGCCCTAACATCTAGCATTCTTGCAGATAAATTGTATTGCTTGATAATGTTTTTGATAATCGTGTTTTAAATTTTTTGTTCTTTATTATTGTTACACATTTGAGGGATCTAATCAAAATCTGTTTTGTTTTCTATATGATAATAATCGCAATGATATAATTTTTTTTCCTTATTTTAGGATTAGGAAGTCGTATCTTTGACCTTGTAATAAAATTCCTATTATGTTTCCTGTACATTATCCGTGTGGAATTGGATGATCCACAGAGTTATGCATGGTAAGAGATAAAAATGATCTTTAAAACAGCAGAATGGATTGGAGTTAAGGGTGCAGTGAAGAAAAATACATGGTATGGAAAAAGACATACAGCGGTACACAATACACAACATGAAAAACATAAAAAGAAGCAATGAAAAATACTACTAAAAAACGATTGAAGTACAAATCTAAGTATTGTGGAATCCATATTATTTGTCATTTTTATGGGATACTAACTGTTAAAGATTTTGTGGTTAAAGTTCTACCACAAATTAAAGAGTTCACCAAACTACAAGTTTTCTGTATAATTATATGTTAAATTAAATTTGAAATATCACAAATCCTTGCATCCTCTTCAATTCAGCAATCAATAAGGAAATTCAACAAAAAACACAAAAGATAAAACAACTGACTATGTGCTCTACATGGGACAGCCACACCAATATATGGGGAGGTTTATAATTTAGTTCTTGAGATTTCAACCATCACTCCTTATCATAATATTTTTTTTACCAAAGGCCATTAAATACTGTAGGTAAATTTAATACTTGTTATTTTACCGACTGGAACATTTGAATAAAAGTACATTTGAACATAAATATGTCGGTCTAACCATGACATAACTATAGGCGTTCCAATTTTAAGATTCTTTTGAGGTATAGAGTTACATAATGTTTTCTTGTTTCAATAATTTACCTTATATTGTAAACATGGTTTGTTAATGTTGTAAACATGATTTCATTCCAACTATTGTATCGAAAAATTTATGTACTTGAATAATTGTGGTAATAGCACAGGTCAAAATTTTACTAATAAAAGTCACTGAATATAAGAAATGTATTCGATAATTTGCGGTAATAGAGAATGCAGTTAAAGTTCAATTTTTACCAATTAAAGTCAATATGAATGACAGATGTGCATTGCAAACAGAACTTGTTCTGGTACATGTAAATATTTCTTCTTACTATGTATTTATAATCAATTTGTCTTCATGGGATAGTCAATTTTTCTATTGAAGGTCATGGTTTTTTCAGTGCACAATATAGCCCAAAAGTGGCACTTTCAAGGTGGTACCCAACACCTTCACTAAAATTAATTTGGCTCGTTTAATTTTTATAAAATTTTGTAAAAGTATTTACCTTCACCGGGACACCCTTTGACAAAAAATAAAAATTTTAAAAAATTTAAACCAACCGTTTGATCAGAAAAATTACACAGGTTATATAGCACTTTGACAAACACTAATTTTTAACATTGAAAAGCTTAATATTCTCTTAACAACGCAACGTATTTAAAACGTTTAGCTGATTTTACAGAGTTATCTCCCTGTTGTGTTAGGTACCACCTTAAAGTGGTATTAAAACACAATCAATCAACCAATCTTCATGGGCACTTAAAAACAATCCTAGACAAACATTTGGCAAAACCTTTCAGAATTTTGGGTCTTAAATATAAATGCTCTTTTTAAAACTTCAAACTTTATTTGGCCTTTTAAACTTTTTTGATCCAAGAGTCTTTAGTAGACGATGCATTCGTCTGGCTTACAAAATTTTTATTCTCGCATCTTTGATGAGTTTATTTATCATGTATGCATAGTGAGAAGGTTAGCGCTATAGAACCAGGTATAATCCACCATTTTCTACATTTGAAAATGCCTGTATACCAAGTCAGGAATATAACAGTTCTTGTCCATTTGTTTTTGACGCGTTTTGTTATTTGATTTTGCCATGTGATTATGGACTTCCCGAATTGATTTTCCTCTAAGTTCAGTATTTTTGTGATTTACTTTTTATCCCTATTTTCACGAAAATTTTCTTTGATCATACTGACTGACCATTTTCTTTCTCAGCACAGTTGAGGCACTCAAGTAATGTGAAAAATTATTGTTAAAAACTACTAAGGGAGCACATATTGTTGACGATGAAATCGTAGGTAAAATAATGATAAATAGATAATCGATGGTCATCTCAGCTCCATTGCTTATCTCACTTTTGCCATTCCGGCAGCTCAAGTGAAAAAATCAATCTGGTTGAAATGACCAAAAATAATCCATAAATATCACAAAATGTTTGCATGTATCTAGTTTTCCTTATTTTCGCTAAAAAGACATTCTATTTCAAGTTAAATTCACCCTATACATATATTTCACTGTTTATTCAAATGCACTGTTCAAGGTCACGAATAGTGAAAAAAACACAGCAGTATAACTGCAATTGTATGGCCTTATCCACAGGCAACAATAACCCAATGTAACTACATTTATAATACCCCTGGTTTACTTCATCAAGATTTCAAATTCAGAGGAGTAGGTCTGGTAAGGGCCGATTTTGGCCTCAAATTTCAGGTTCATCTGATGAAAGATTTTGAACACTTTTTAAACACTTAAGTGTCTATTTCAATTGATTCAATTATTTCATGTCAAAGATTTTAACTGATTTTGTCATTAAAAGGCTCCGGTTCAAACTTAAATAGGAAAAATCTATCAAATATGCCAAAAAATGTCATTGTTCAGATCGCTTTTGTCAAAAATGAAAGTGGTCGCATCTGTGTTCATCCTCAACCTTTATATATGTTATGTATTATCATTAAACACAACTTCAATATTATGAATGAACACAAATACAGGCACTTTCATTAAAGTCAAAAACCGTCAAAAATTTAACTTAAATGCCAAAATTGTGAAGATTTCAATAATTTAGCATGACTTTATGATGCTAGTACCTGTTAAATGGGCATTGTATTGTCAAAAACAGCACATATTTATGTTGCAGAACCATTTTCTTTCCAATTTATAACTAGAAGTTTACATTTCAACAATTTTGTAAAACTGATATATTTTCAGGCCAAATATAAGGGTCTTACTGGACCTACTCCTTTGTAAATTTCACTAGGACTAGCAAGAGACCTTGAGTTATATTTTGATGAAATAAAAAAGAGCAAATCCATTATACAAACCAAAAACAAAATTTTCAGCGCTTTGTCTTTTAGCGTAATTAATTTTCTTCTCTGATGTCCTTTTTCATACAAAAATGAACAATACAAGTTATTTTATTTATATGATATATAGTTTTCAACAGTAGTTGTGAAACTTAGATTCATCAACTTTCCCATTTTAGCATCTTGAGTGAAACAAATATGTGTAGACTTTCTTCAGGTTCAAGGCAGAAAATTGTTATTTTATTTATATGATATATAGTTTTCAACAGTTATTGGGAAACTTAGATTCATCAACTTAAAAATTTTAGCTTCTTAAATTAAATAAATATATCAATATAATTATAGTGTAGACTTTTTGAAAGCCCAAGGCAGGCATTTGGTCATGTATAAACAAATATCCCAAGACATATATATGAGATTTTAGTTCAATTTTGTTACACATTTGGTCGAAAAATAATCAGATAGTCAGTTCAACTGATTTTAAATGTCTGACTTTTTATCCTTTCAGGCTTGCTAACTATGTCCTTTTAAAATAAAAATATACATTTATTTGTCACTGGACATTATACTTCCATCCTTTGCAAACTGTAACATGGGAAAGAGGCTGTATCTCTTTCTTCTTGTAAATCGACCGTTTTCAAATTAATAGTTTATGTTAATCAAGATTCAAGATTTTAACTCAAACACTTTTTTAATGCCATTTAAATCTTTTTTTATTTCAATTTAAAAGTTTTATTACTGTGAATTTATTATTATTTATTGGATACCAATTTTCTTAGAGTCGTGGGTTCGGGAGTACCACAAATTTAAATGTTCAACAAAATATAAATTTTCTGTAATGTTTTCATACTTTTGAAAAACAATGAAATCTTATATATATACATACATGTATACAATGTATCAATGAACCTCAATCTACAAAAATTGGAACCCTCGAAAATGAATAAGTTAGCAGTATTAGAAGATACCTTTCGCATAAATTAAAATGAACACCTCTTGAGCGATTATAAAGACATATTTATGGACTTCTGTATTAACATTAGACCAGGTGCTCTTTTGTTTTAAATGAAAGCTATATATAAGTACATCATGTACATGTACAAGACATTTACATCAAGAAAAATGCACTGAACTTTTTTTGTCAGCCTTGAATTGTTAACCTTTGTTGTACAGACAACTCATGAATACACTTTGAAACCTGTCTCGGTAAAATGACATATGCATACATTGCAAAAATTTAAAGTGCAATATCTATACAGTAAATTTAAAATTTTGGGGTTTTTTATAATTGCGAATTATGCAACTGAGTGAAAAAAAAAATTAAAAAAAAATGCATTATTATGTTTGTAATTATTTTCCTAAAATTGCAATTAACAATCTGCAATTTTTGCTGATTCTTCTAAAATCGTAACAGTTTCTGAATTTATATTTTAATAAGTCTTGCCAAGCCACACATGCATATAATATGCAAATATTAAAAGTGAAACATGCATATTCATAACTCTGCAATAACTTTTGACATTTGGTGCAGAATCCCTAAATAATTTTTATGTCAAGACAACACTCTATTGTAATTCTACAATCGATTCATCAAATTTAGTCTTTTGCATCATGATGTTAAAGCTTTTTCTTCTGCAACTAAAACATGTTATTTATAGAAAAGTTTTCACGTATAAAGTAAATTTATGATGTATTAAGAAGGGATTAGTAACAAACTGCTTTAAAGTTAACCAAGTATGATGATAATAAGGCCAAAAAAACATATGTCTGTTAAACGTTACATCATCAAAATAAATAGGGTAGGAAGGTCGGTATTTCCATTGTACTATTTTTTTCTATTTTATTTTCTGCGGTCTGTCTTGCTGTGGTCCGAGTTGTCCATTGGCCGAGTTTACCCATATTTTTAATGATTGGATTATTTCCCTTTGTTATTGATTGGAAAAAAATGGTGGCAAAATGTTTATTTCATCACAAGAGTCGCAAATTTACTGATAATGAACATTGGGATGTATCAGGCAACACTGTCTTCACTTTTGACATGAGTTCAGTTTATTTTTCACTTTACGACGGAAATAAAATGGCTTAGGGTCAGCGCTCAAAATAGGGTCGGTCGGGTAACCCTAAACAGACATATTTTATTTTGGCCTGACAGTTTTACATAAAAAATAACAACTTAATATTACATGTATTACAAAGATATAGGAAGATGTGGTATGAGTGCCAATGAGACAACTCTCCACCCAATTAACAATTTATAAAAGTTAACTATTATATGTTAAGATAAGGTCTACAACACAGAGCCTAGGCTTACACCAAACAGCAAGCGATAAAGGGCCCCAAAATTACTAGTTTATAACCATTCAAACAGGAAAACCAACAGTCTAATCTATAAAAAAAACGAGAAATGAGTAACACTTATGAAACACATAAACAGTTGACATAGTGTATTATTATGATAAAACAAATTGGAGAAGAAAAAATTGTTTCTGTGGCTCAACCCCTTACATGCCTTACATGAAGTTAATTATTTCTTAAAGTCTCTCAATCTTGTTAACAACTTGAGTGCCAATACCCAATATTTTTATGTATATTTAACAAGTTTATTTTTGTTTTCAGCGGTGGAATGGACTGCAGTGTACATAACTTAACTTTACCCAAAGATAGCGATGAAATGGTGTTTTCTTCAAATGCAATTAATTGGTAAGAAAATATATATGATACAATGTCTTAATGTAAGGGGAAATAAACCTAGTTACATGTTAAAAGCTATAAGTTGGAAATGGTGTTTTCATCAAATGTATTTCTGGTATGAAAATTTATATAAAGTCTTTGATAAAAAGGAAGATACATTTTATAGTTAAATACAGTTTAAAAACTATAAATTGGAAATATGCAATTAATTGGTATGAAAATTTATTTGTCTTAAAGCTAAGGGGAGATAATCCAGTTACATTTCAAATTAAATTCAGAATTTATTGGTATATTTTTACTGATGCTTATAATGCTTTCTGGGTTTATATTGCAATGAGAAGAAATCACATTCTTGTAACTGAAAGATAGATCTGTATCCAGTTATTGTCTAAATCACAATAATTAATCTCACATTTAAAAAGAAATCAAAATAATAAATGCACATGATCAATTAAAGTATAGATAAAAGACTAGGCATGCAATTTGACAATTTTGATAATAGAAAGGTGGTATTTAGTTAAGGCAAATTTAAAAACAAGAAAAAAGAAAAAAATAGAAATCAATATATACTGCAAATCCATATACCGATTTTGAGGTCTTTATTAATGGTAATCATGTGAATGATTTTATAAAAACTCACATTCTGATATTGGATACATATTGTCTTTTCCTAAAATCACGAATTAATTTTGGTAAAATCACATGAATTAATTTTGGTAGGTGGTGTCAAAATTGCAATAATAAATGCTCACACCAATATCTGTAATTACAGTAATCCATAAGAAAATGTGGATTTTTTTTATTGAAATTTGCACTCAAAAAGTATGAATCAATTTTAGATGAGACAACCAAAGAGCTGTCATCAACACAAAAAGTGCATTTTACAAAAGAAAAAAATGAAGATCAACACTGATAATGAATGTTCCTGACTTAAGACATCAATATTGGGTTGTTTTTTTTGTTGTTGAAAATTCAACTCCTCCTTGCCAGTTGTCTACATGGTCTAGGTGTTCATGTTGATGACTAATGAAGTCAAAATTTTGTCAGTTTCTTCAGCAACGTAATATGTTAGCCATAAATATTATGAAAAATCCAAATCAGAATTTAACAGTAAAGCTGTTGAGAATTATAAACCTTTTAACAATGAATATTAGATTAGCTGTATTATTTTTTTCTGTATGATAAATCTCCAATACACTTTGAAAAGTTCTAGAGTTATTCCTCTTAGACAAGTAAACTAATGTGACCAAAAGCTGTCATGGGTCAAAAGACCTCATGATGTATCTGGTAAGAGTGATACAATTATTTTCATCTCTGTTTCAGGCATGTGCTGGTATGGGTGAGACGGCCTCTAGCAGCATGGGTTCTACAAGTATTTTTATCAGTCGTAACTCTAGTCAAAGCCTGTGTAGAACTGTATATAGGATCTAAAGTAAGTTTGATATTTAATTTCACCCTTGATTGATAAGCAGGCACTAGACAATTAAAGATTATTGATGGTATTTTATAACTATTTTAAAAGTGTTTCTTAGGGATAAGCTCATTGAAGGACGACAGCCCTGATATTAGATGTAGCTGAGTGAAACACTCTCGAATTGGGAAGACCATTGTAAATCTGTTTATTATTATTTTACCTATGATTTCATTGATGTCATTGTTTCCGCAAATTTAGTTTGCCTCAGCAAAATGCAATAAAACTTATACACAATGCTAATTTCTACCAAACACAAATTAAGTTGTTTTCACTGCTCAAAAGTTATGTACCTTTTTTGGGGAAAGACGGCTTCAAGCCGTCAATCCCCTATGGGGTTGACCAGAGTGACACTCCCTCACATCATTCATTTTGTTTTTATACATGTTATAGTTTGGAAAACCCCCCAACAAATCTTACTAAGATTGAAGAGGAGACGACCCAGAAATGAGTGAAGACGACCCAGAAATGAATACTTTGACTTTAAACACTTTTTTACACATTTCCCTTCTGTTTCTCACGAAATTATCGTATCTTGAACTCTCCTTTACACTATTTACGTTTATTTTACTATCCGGAAAAATTAGTATGACGAGATATTCTAAATATATCCAACCTACATTGTATTTTATAGTGACGTCATTCTTGGAAGAAGCAGGGATATCCTTCACCAGTTCACTGGTTTAATATTTCAATCATTCTTAGAGATCGTGCACTAATTACAAATTTGTATTTGTTAAATCTAAACATAATATTGTTTACTGTAGATGATTTAAACATCAACATACAATACTTTAATTTGTAGGTCAACAACTTTCAAAATAAACAAAGATCGTGGGGTTACATGAGACAGGGGAAAGAAATGATTTCATTACTTTTTTCGGGTCTCACTAATTAGAGACAAGAAGCGACAAAAAGCGTCAAGAAGACTATTTAGCGACAAGAAAAAAATATTCTTCTTGTCGCTTCTTGTCGCTAAAATTCTTCTTATTGCTAATTAGCGAGACCACTTTTTTCTATAAAAATTCTGAGAATCTTCCTCCAAAATAGGAGCACCTCAATTGATGAGAAATTATCCACTAAAATAAAAGTTAATGTATTTAAACACTTCAAATGCGACATTTCATTGGATTAGTAGTCTTCTAATAAAACTAAATTTTTGTGTAACTACATAAACATTGTATATGGTAAAAAAAAATAAAAAAATTTGCATTTTGTAGTTTTAATATATTTATTTTTTACAAATATTTCAAAATTAAGATTTGGAAACAAGCTTCACACAGTTTACATCACTCATATTGTTTTTTTTATTAGTACCTGATTCCCTCTGATGAGAGTTGTAACTCGGAACTTTAACAATGGAATTAAAAACTGAATAGATTTTTCAGTCCACACTTTGTAAAGAAAAAACTTAAAAATCCAAGAGTACTGTCACAAAAAAATGAAAATGGCCCTAGCCTGCAGTACAGTGGTACACAATCAAGATTTCAAAAAATATTGTAGTTGGTGTAAAATGAGAGAATTCAGTTGAGTTTTAGATAATTAGCTATCAACTTTAATCAAATGTTTAGATTTAGAAGATGCAGATCTCTTCCATTGGTCCAATTTGAATCCTAAACTAAGGAAATGAAATTACATAAACAACAATTGATTTCAATATTGTCAACTTTTCTACATGTACTAGCTGTTCTCTTTTTCATTCTTCATATGAAAACTATCAAAAGATACCCCCCCCCCCCCCCCTTTCCAAAAACATAATTAAAAAGAAACAAGGGCCGTCTTTCCCCTCAGAGCTATTCAGCTCTTTGATTAATGAAAAGTTTCTAATTTTGTTGTTTTCACTCTACTTTGCCTCAACCAAATGGTATGAATGACCCTTTATATCGGAAATAGAAAAATGATGAATTTTTTCTGTATATATAACAATGGGATTGTGTCTGACGACATCTTCTTATAAAAAGAACACACCTATTTGCAATTAAGTGGAAAATATTTAATAAAGATCCATTTTGTTTTCATCATTTGTATGTATCTGAAAGAGATGTGAAAGATACTAAAGGAACATTCAAACTTATAAGTTGAAAAATAATCTGACAATGTCATGGCCAAGAAAAAAAAGACAAAACGACAATCAATAGTACACAAAACACATCAGAAAACTAAAGACTGAGCAAGCTAGGATAAGCAGACTCTGCTCCACATGTGGCATCTGTAGTAAGACTGACATATATCAAATCACATGCAATAAAAAAAAAATCAAAACTGTAAACAGGCAATTTAAAAAATTTAAAAACCACAAAAAATCTGATAAATTTGAAAAAATAGCCCTTCTGTGTGAAAAAGTATATAACTGTCTTTTACAGGGTATCTGTCTCACAAAGATGACCAGTGATGGTTTCATATTAGAGTTAGTGTGTTCAGTGCCATTGATAGCAACAGTAAGTTACAGATACAGGTAGTAGTTATCTCCCTTTTACAGGGTATCTGTCTCACAAAGATGACCAGTGATGGTTTCATATTAGAGTTAGTGTGTTCAGTGCCATTGATAGCAACAGTAAGTTATAGATACAGGTAGTAGTTATCTCCCTTTGATATGTTGTTTCTTTGAGAAAACGAGGGGTTCTCTAATAAATATGATGCATCCATAAACCACATCCTATAAAAAATAAACAATTAAAAAGGTTTGCTGCGATATGTGAAATTCAAACATAAATACTAAGTTAAAATTGAGACGGGAAATGGGATTGTGTCAAAGAGACCAACAACCCCTAACAAAGAGCTGAAAACATTCAATGGCCACTAATGGGTCTTCAGCACAGCGAGATAATCCTGCACCTGGCCCTCATACTAGACTGAAACATATACAATTTTGTCATGAATCCATCTGCGTCCTTTGTTTAATATTCACATAGACCAAGTTGAGCGACACAGGCTCTTTTGAGCCTCTTGTTTGAATTTATTTTTGTGGGTAAGTAGCACATTCTTTGTTATAGTTATGTATACTAATAAGGCAACCTTATTTACATATATAGTATCATTGTCTGTAGGATGCGGTTCACATAATTTCCTTGTTTAGAGGACAATGTTTAGTTTTCAGGATGTCCATTTCTCAGAAACAATAAGTTTTTGGTCAAACTATTTGGTGTATTGAATATTTGTGATCTAGAATTAAAAACATAACTTACAAGACAAACTAACTCAATGGCCAGAGTTTCCTGACTTGGGACAGACACAACATTCAGGGGGGTTAAACATGCTTTGTGAGGTCTCCTTATGTCAAATGAAAGAAATTTGATACACATTTTTTTTCAGTCTAGTTTGCATAATTGAGTATTACTTTATAAACTCTTGTTGTCATCATATGATACAAACAAGTTTTAATATTTTCATTTAAAAAGCAAATACTCGTTTGCTAGAAGCACAGATGTTCTTATGGTTTACTGTTATTTATTCTTCTTTTACTCAGTTTTGTTTGCATACCAGATTTTTCAATAAGGTTTTCAAGAATGAAAATGATAAGGGTTCAGGTGTAATGCATTTTTTAGCCATCTCCATTTTTGTGATTTTTCATACAAGACAAAGCCAGGTGGTAAAAAAATAATTTAAATCCGATGAGATTTAAATTATCTTGTGAAATAAACCAATTATTTTATGGGACGTCATTGGTAGTGAAAGTTTGATTTTATATTGATTTCTGTTTCAGGTATTTTACCCACCATTATTAATAGATTTATACGTTCCAAGTTTTCTTCATTGTTGGTTGATGAGAAGATCTTGCCAGAAATTGTTTGTAAGTACAGATTTGTTTACAATACTAATATCTCATTTTATCCTGCAAATGGGTGTCTTACTTTACAGATACAGCCTTACAGATATCGCAATTCTGAAGCTTAGGACAACTTGTACAGTTATGTTTCAAATTGGACAATGTTTTGTTATTTGTTTTTACTGTTTAAATTAGTTGTTATGTTAAAATAGATTATTGTTCACCTTGAGCGATGTATTATTGTTGACTACTCAAGATTCTTTTTTTGAGAACCCCTATTCAGCGGAATGTGTGATTTTAATATTAATACTCGGGCCTCAAGGAATTTTAAATCGAAAATAAATGCAAAAAATGTGAGTTTTTGTGTCTTTCAAGGCCGGACAATATTCAGAATTAATTGCAGGATAAAGACAATAACTTTATATAATTAGTGTCTTTAAATATCAGCTGTCTTATTGCAAAATGTTGACTTGATTTGGATTCATATGGAAGTTCATGTGATTCCTACTGTTTTAGTTTGTTGCATTGATTTGTATCCTCCAAATCGATTTATTAGATTAGAACAGCGGTAAATTACTGTTTTCTAAGAATATCTTCTTATATCTATAACTAAATACACTGCCTGTTTAACTGTTTCTTGGGAAAAGTTGTTGACCTCAGACAGGAACTAAATAAAATTTAAGATGTACAATCTCCACTGACAAACTAAATTACACATTTAATAGATATAACAACAAATGAAAGTTCTTAAAGACCTTGACTGGCTATACAGCCCTTGCACGGTTGGCTCAAATAGATATAAGAAGATGTGCTTGAAGTTAAATCAGTACTTTGTGGTATCTTAGGAAGGGCTTCTCTAAGATTTAAAGATCTAAAATTCAAAGTACAACACAATATCTCTTGCGAAATGGACAAGATATCATTTTACCATTTTGCAGGCTGACACTGACTTCCCAATTCTTTATCCCATCAACAATTAAACAAATTATATAATATTAACCCAATTTAGATGTTCGGCATCGTTCTTGAATTGTGACTTGTTCAGAGCTAACATTATATCTGATCCAACATGTAAATGTGGTTTGGATATTGAGGACTTGCACCATTTTTTCTTTGATTGTCCTTTCTATCTAAATGTTAGGGCTATTATGTTTAATGGTCTCAGCTGGCTTCCCGAAGGCTGCGATTTGGACTTAAAACTACTGTATTTTGGAAAAGAAACTCTCTCCTATGATCAAAATGTGCAAATTGTTAAACAAGTATTCAATTTTATAAAGAGATCAAAATGATTCCTTGTAGTATAGTATCAACATGGGTAAAACACACATCATCATCCTAATCTCTGTGGTTCTTTCCTCATTCCCTCTACTTTTTTCAGTATAGTTAAGCAGTGATCTGGAAGTTTTTTTTCACTATGGGCCCAGGGCCCCTCAAAAATAAATTCAATGGGCCATTTTGAAAAATAATGGGCCATGTTGTCAAATGAGTGGGCCATTTGAGTTGTCTTCTGTAAAAAAAATAAAAAGTATCATTATTTTTTGGCAAAGAGGTGTTGGCAATGGTTGGTACTTTAATCTATATGATTATAAATAATATCATGGATATTGTTCCTGTGATTCTGTAATTTCAATGAATATACAATAACTTCTTCCAAAATGGACAATATTAAAGATAACCTGTATTTACAATGTTTAAACTGGTACTGTTGCCTTGGCTTGTTCATGGTTTTTTTTTAACATTAAATTTGGGTCTTCGTCGATACCATACTTATTCCAGACGTTCCGTATTAGAGGACATTTCAGGCACTTCCTCTGCACTTCTTGTAGTATTATTATTACTTCATCACGATGACAAGATTAACAGTAGAGAGTACCATTAATTGATAGAACAAAACAATATTCGCTAAAGACATGTTAACAAAATGTCAAAACGAGCCAAAGACCAAAAAATGACAAGGACAGTTAAGCGCCTTTTATGGAGACAAAAACTATATTCATTAAAAGGCTTCGGGGTTTTTCAATCGAAACAATAGCAAGCTAAACTAAATTAAAAGATTATTATTAGAGTTAAATCTCGTCTGTTATAGCCAAATTTCACAAATTTAAAGTTTTTTTATAAAAAAAATATATCATGAATGATGGTTAATTACGTTTTTTGGGTTATCAGTTAGACCGCATGGTTCTATTATTACGATAGGAAAACACCCGAGACGTTAAACTGCATGGTTCTATTACCATAGGAAAACACCCGAGACGTCCCAAAAATATATAGGTGCTCCTATGATTGGAGGAACATTATACAGTTGTGTACACACACATGGCGGCACGGAACACGATCGGAAATCCATTTGACAATATCTAAACGGTTCGAAACGATGTGAAAAATATCGTGCGCCACGTGGGCGCTTACATTTGTCACTCTATGCGCCATTTCTGGTCAATATGAGCTAAAGGCGCAGGGCGCATGTCCTTCCCGATCACTGGTTAAGTAATATTTTTGTTGTTTATATTATATGATGCATGCTCACATTCAATTTGTATTGTTATATATATTGTATTGTGGAGAAGACTTTATAAGTATGTTTTACTGGTGTCTGATCCTTTTTTGCTTTGAGCAAATAAAATATGTTTAAACTAGAACTAAGATTTTTAACATTTGAATGAAGTATTCTTTGGCTTATGGAAATAAAACTCTTAACAAAATCATTTTTTTTTTGTATTTCTACTGGTACAAAAATTACATCATGTATTTCAGTAATCAAATAAGCTTCTGTTAAAAATATATCCAAATTACAAAAAGTTAAAAAAAAAATAAAAAAATGATTAACAATGCATGAACTATACATAATATATCATAATTTTTCTGCATGTTTCGAGCTATGCATCTTCTCCCTTAAAGATGGTCATATCATACAATATAAAAAAGGAAGACAAACTTTTACAATCATATTATTATTATTTTGCTAGGTCTGTTTGATTGTTTAATTTATGTCATTGATTTGTAAAAAATATGTAAATCATCATTTTCAGCTCACCTGACCCGAAGGTCTAAGTGTACTTGTTTAACATCAGACCCTGAGGGAAATACATACAAATGTCTTCTTTTAGAATGGAATGAAACCAAACATGGCATAAATGTTTCTTATGAGGTGCTGATGATATGCTGCTACTTTCTACAATGCTGATTTATTGTTCAAGATGGCCACAAGGATTAATTTACATGATTTCAAAAACCAAAGAAAAGTCTGGTGTCAGTGACAAAGCTCTTGAGATGCCATAGTTTCTGTATAAGAATAGTATTTGTTGGCAGAAACAGTCATCAATGTCCTTTTCTTTTTTTCGGCTGCCTTGATTCACTTTTCAATGATGTCAATCTATTCTTTTTGATTAATAACTGATCTTGATCTAAATAAAAAAATTACATTGATAAGGATTAAAATGAGATTTGATTATATTATATTGACATGCTAGCCAGCAAAGTTTTTACACTATAAATGTTGAAAAATAGAATCAAATGATTGCTTATAGTAATACATGTATATTTCCATATACCTCTTTTTAAAAAGAATTAGAATTATAAGAGAATAAAAGATAAATTACATTGAAAATAAATGAATAAATAACTATACCTCATAATATGAGGAAGGCGCTACCTTAAATGCCAGCTTTATACATGTACATATTTGTGATATTAACTATAAGCTGTATTGCTAACTATTTAATAAATACTAAGACAATGTCCTATATATATTGATTGGTTGTTGGTTGTTTAAAGTCCAGTGGCAAATATTTCATGCATATTCAGAACGAATGTCCCAGGCTACATCAAGATATTGTTTATGTCTAAAAAAAAATATAATTTCAGATGAAAAATGTTTAGAGAACAATCATTGAACTTGAAAAGGCATGAGGGGTTATGGTATTTTTCCTAAAAAATATCCTGATTCCCAAATTGATAAATAAAAAATCTGTTCAAGCAGAGAACATAAAAATATTTTGAATCCAGACCAAAAATGATTTTATCTTTCAGATATGCAAAATAATTTAACTTTTACATATCTAAAAACATTTAAAACTTCCCAAACCGCACAGGTAAGTCTGTACACAGTAGTTTTTTAGGTGATAATGGCCGTATTTGCCAATTTGTTATGATAAACCTTAATACTAGTGTTAAATTTTGACCAAATAATTTTAGTTGATAGCACTGAAAGGCTTCGGTGAAAAAAATCTGACTTGAATAAAAAAACATTTGTATTCCTGATCATCTTCAGTTTGTGAGTCTCATGTATTCAGAGTCAATTTTATAACATTTCTTGCATAATTTTTTTTTTGTTACATGTACATGATCATGATGATGTAGCTTACTTTTCAAGTTTTTATATGACAGCAGAATAAAATTGTGAATGGAAATAGGAAATACAAGCATGTCAAAAATTTGCTTTCGAGTAATGCTTAATCATGTCATAGTTGTTTTCGAGAAGACACATTTGGTTTCCACACAATAACTTGATTATAAGTGAATGGATCTCTATGAAATATTACTAGAAGGATCAATACACAAAAGGAAGATTAGAATTGATTTTTTGGTTCTGGTACAACATTTTTGGGTTGGTTTTTTTTTCAAAATTTTTGGTTTTTCTTCCAAAATTTAACTTAATTACATTGATTTTACTGGTCTAGTATATATATAGATGCAACAAATACTGATTTGGCAGGAGATGCACACAAAATAGGGTGTTTTAATTATTTTATCTGTAATTGGTGCATTTTTCCTATGATGTGTACTTTTTGATAATGTCGACGTGAGTATCATGATAAAGAAAATATATTTGGTAAGTATATATATATATATTCACAATTGATATGCCCAAGTGCGCTGCAAAAGGATCTTCTTTCCCTTTAATTACCAAAATTGCACATGTTTTTATTTGGTAAATAAAACACTTGTCATTGCTTGAATGTCTCAGTAATAAAAAAATAGTTTAGCCTGTTTGAATGTTTCACTTATTGTGTGAAAATTTTAACAGAAAATGTACAATTTAAACACTTGATACTGCAGAATTATTGATAACTTTTTCCTCACTATATATTCACAAGGACATATAATTAACATATTGTCCATGCTATTCTGATCTGAGTTTTTATTCATACATACATGTATACTGGCATGACTGGTGTTGTTCCAACTTGTCTTCTTTTCTGTTTCTTGAGAAGTATTTGTTTAACCTGTTCAGTCACTATAAAGTGTTCTTATTCTTATTTAGATGCAACGCATAAATAGTGACCAAAAAGGTACCGCTTTCACATGAAAGAAGCTAGAAAAAAAATTAAATGTACACATTTTCAATATTTTTGTAGGACTTACTATCATATGAAATTAAGGAGTTAAAGACTACTGCTGAATAGAAATGTTTGAGTTCACCTGATACCTGTTTTCAACTTAGTCCATATTGAAGTTTGAAGGGTCCAAAATTAAAATATGTTTGATTTCAACTGACATAAAAAAAAATGGTGTTTTGTATATATGCTAAATATTAAGTAGTCCTGGTCAATCAGTGCACCGGAGTTTACCCCGCATGCCGCATGGTCATTATAAAAATAAATCCGAAATGTATTGCTTGAATAGGTTTTTTCTGTGTTCCCATGGCTGGACGGAACTTTTACGCTAAATATGTTATCGTTAATTATGATTTTGTTACTTTTAAATGAAGTGCCTGTGATTATTCAAGTAATTTGTTTTGACCTCACTGATAATGGAAAGTTGAAGCAGACGAAACATGGCGTCAGATGTTGTTGTCCTAACTTCGGTAATTTCCATGGTACAATAAAATTTAAATAAGCTACGCAAGTTACCAAAATTTCTGAATTCTTGTTTTTGTAAACAAACAAAAATTAATGTCGTATTTAACATTGAAATTATTCCAATCTGTCCCGTTTTTTCAAGCTCGCATTGAAACGTTAAATTTGGCCGCCATTAAAAAAATAATCGTATGAGATTTAACGAGAGTGACGAAATTTTCAGATGGGTCGTGTAGAGAGAGTTATTGTTCTTTATTCCAAAACGATGCTTCTACCATAAGTGCCAGCTAAAGCTGGCATATCAGATGGTGTTTGCAAATGTAATAAAATAGAATGAGTATTACCTACAGATGGTGGTATTCTGCTTTTCTGCTTGCATATTGATCTTGCTGTATCCACTTAGTCTCTGAGAGTCATTCTGAGTTCACACATAATTTGAATATGATTCACATTAACTAATTCAAATTAGTTTAATTCGCATTCGAAACGTTTTACGTCCTAACGTCAATTCTAATTCAAATTGCAATGCACGTCAAATTCGCTACACTGTCCAAACAACGTTGACTTTCAATTCGAATTAACAAAAGCGTATTTCTAATGCGAATTGGATATACTGCAGTTCTCTATGACCATTTTCAACCAGTCCTGTCTGGATTCCAGCCTTACTGATCTTGCTGTAACCACTTAGTCTCTGAGAGTCATGCTGAGTTCACACATAATTTGAATTCAATTCACATTAACTAATTCAAATTAGTTTAATTCACATTCGAAACGTTTTACGTCCTAACGTCAATTCTAATTCAAATTGCAATGCGCGTCAAATTCGCTAAACTGTCCAAACAACGTTGACTTTCAATTCCAATTAACAAAAGCGTATTTCTAATGCGAATTGGATATACTGCAGTTCTCTATGACCATTTTGGACCAGTCCTGTCTGGATTCCAGACTTACTGATCTTGCTGTATCCACTTAGTCTCTGAGAGTCATGCTGAGTTCACACATAATTTGAATTTGATTCACATTAACTAATTCAAATTAGTTTAATTCGCATTCAAAAAGTTTTATGTCCTAACGTCAATTCTAATTCAAATTGCAATGCGCGTCAAATTCGCTAAACTGTCTAAACGACGTTGACTTTCAATTCGAATTAACAAAAGCGTATTTCTAATGCGAATTGGATATACTGCAGTTCTCTATGATCATTTTCGACCAGTCCTGTCTGGATTCCAGCCTTAATAATCTTGCTGTATCCACTTAGTCTCTGAGAGTCATGCTGAGTTCACACGTAATTTGAATTCGATTCACATTAACTAATTCAAATTAGTTTAATTCACATACGAAACGTTTTACGTCCTAACGTCAATTCTAATTCAAATTGCAATGCGCGTCAAATTCACTAAACTGTCCAAACGACGTTGACTTTCAATTTGAATTAACAAAAGTGTATTTCTAATGCAAATTGGATAATTCGAATTAAAAAAGAAGAGTGTGTGAATGCGATTAGCAAATACGATTCGCATTCAATTCGAATTCAATTCAAATTAAATGTACGTGTGAACGAGGAATCATTCTCATAACAAGTCTGCTCTGAATATTAACCCTCTCTAATCTATAAAACATATTAAATATATAATTTGAATTTAAAAAAAGAAATAATGGTAAATTTGCTCAATGTACAGCCTTAAGGAATTTGTCTTGCATGGTCCATCAATGGTAATTAGAAATAAAAACTGACAATTTTCTTGGTTGGAATTTCGAGAAAAAAACCCAGAAAATTTGAATTTTTAAAGGAAGAGACGGAAGAGTGCATAAAAATCAGAGACATCTCTGTCATTACTTTAACATTTAAAAACATAATTAAATTATATTAATATATGAATCATCAATAAATTGGTATGTTTCTACAAAGTGTAGGACAAAAAGTCACAGGACAAAAAGTCACAATTATGTTTTGAAATTATTTCTTTGTATGAAGAAAACAATTATTTAAAAAAAAAAAATTTTGTATTTTTCTTGAACTTCTGTATATTAAACAACTTTGTCATTAAAATGTTACTTTATGTATATAACATATTTCAATAATTATCAAATAATTGTTAAGAAAATAACATTTCAAAGTGGCTTGGTACTTAAATGGCTAGATTTTTCTGACAAATATACCCTTTGCATGCTTAAAATTTAATAATTTTTCATATACCACAGCTTATAAACAATTTCCTAATCAGTAAAATAAATATATGAAATAAAAACAATATATTTCAAGATCTTAATCTAACATATTCAATTAATAAATTATTTGTGACTTTTTGTCCTGTGATTTTTAAAAATAATTACTAATTAAATATAGTAGGTTGATTTGGTAGGAGCACATTGTTTTGTAATGAAGTAGAAATCATCTTATTTGGTATGGTTACGGTCACTGCAAGCGGATCATGATCAAGAACTACTTTATAATATAGTAATGGTAGATTGGGAAATAGGTCTTCAATTATGTCAAAAACATCAATAGGTTTGCAGCTTACATTCTGAATTGTTTGCGATGTTATAATGTAGTCAATTTTGTTTGGTCTATGGTCAAGTTTCATATAATCATTCACCATTAAGGTATGTTTTTGTAAAAACATCAAAGGTATTGTTGGTGTTATTTTACTGAGGTCCAAATTAAAATCTCCACCAAAAATTACAGGAATTTGTTTCTCATATGCATAAATTGTAATAAGTAGGCATAAATCTTTGTACAGCTTCAATTTTTGATCGTTTTTCATTTTGTAAGGACCATGCCATGAAACACAAAGGAATGGCTGTGCATTTGGATTTTTTCCTTTCAGTATGACTGCACACATTCTTGGTAAAATTTCACTACTTGAAATTTCCCCTGTAGTACATTTAAACTTGTATATATTACTAATTCTGGTTGAGGGATCTGGTAATAGAATAAATGTTGTGGTGTCATATATTATTCCAACACCATTTCCACCAATGGCCTGATAATTCCTATACCCAAAATCTTGTGTACAAATGTCTTTCAAGGCAATGTCTGATTCCTGTATCAAAATCAAATCTGGATTCACACCCCTAATAACTTCTTGCCTTACATCTTTCCTCTTCCTTGGTATTTCCTTTCCTTTTTTCTTTACACCTTTGATAGCGCATCCGTTGGCATTCATTATTACGGCTGTACAATTCATCTTCTTTTGTTGCTGTAAAAGACCAAATAAAAGTTAATTTAAAACAATATTCATATTCAAATTCATTTAAAATTTGTTAATCTGTCTATTGATGCAATCTCCCTTTTGATTTTTAGATATTGTAGATTTATGTTTCAGGGTTTTGGGGATCTATTTCTATACATGATTATAAAAGGGTTGATTTTCTAGTTTTCTGAAAAGAACTAGAAATTTTTTAGCAGTATTCATGATTTATCATTAAGGAACCTTTTTTTTTTTTTAATAATCCATGATTTCTATTATATCCAATTATATTTCAGCATGACCTACATTTAACCAAACAGAGATTCCAGACTATCTCTGTGACCTTGTCTCAACAGATGCTAATTTTAGTTGTTACGCTGGCTTGTTTCATATTCACCACGTAAGTACATTTATGTTAAAATATAAACACTGCAAAAATTTCTGAGTTTACAATAATTCAAATGCTGCTGTGTTTATAAAATGCTTACATTAGACAATTGCTTTTTGTTATACTATAATATGGTATTGCACAATAGCACAGTATTTAGCAATAACAAATTAAGAAATCTTCAATTGCACATGTATAGCACACTATCGCACAATAGCTAGAAATCTTCAATTATACATGTATAGCGCACTATTGCACAATAGCTAGAAATCTTCAATTGCACATGTATAGCACACTATTGCACAATAGTTAGAAATCTTCTATTGAAAACAAATTCAAAACTTTTAACCAATTTCAATGGGATTAATTAAGTCTTAAATTATTGGGTTTTCTACTAGCCTTGTATAAATCATTTTGGATATTGGGTAAACAAATTTAATTGATCAACATTTTGTGTCAGAAACTTATTTTTGTCAAAAATTTAACCACACTTCAAATTAAGACAGTATCAAGATTGAATATTGTGTCCAAACTTTCCCCAACTGTTCAGAGTTCGACCTCTGCTGTCGTATCCGGCTGCACTCAGCAAAACATTTTATTTAAAATTTAGATTTAAGTTTATCTAGTAAGGACCAGGTTTTTTTTTGTTAAAATAGGAGGATTTTTTTTATTATCAGACAATAACTGAAAAATGCTTTGAGCAGTTTATATGAAAATTTGGTGACTCCATCATTAAAAAATTTACTTAGCCAGTCCATTATATGATATAGGTTTGAGATTGTTATTAAGATTTGATATGAGTATATCGCTGTATAATGCATAATGTTATGGCCAGAAATTACCTTTAAATTGTTGTCAACAAAAGGCATGGCAATTTCTAGAACACTAAAAGGGAAAATTCTAGAACACTGTAGAAGTAAAATAACAGATTAATAGATTATGATCATTGCTCAAGATTTATGAAAGTCCAATAGAATGTTCTAATCATTCCATCAGTATTTACAATTGTTCCAGTGATTTTTAGACTCCCGAATAAGATTATTTTGTCAGCACTTGAAACCCAGGTGACGTAAATATTTTAATAGGCTACACAAAACAAATTGTACAAAGAAAGATAATCAAAATAATTACAATCTCTTAACAAAAGATGATAATAAGAGCCTATTGTTTTTGAATTTAACAATTGCCTGTATGATCCTGTAAATCTTGCCGATTAATGGAACTAGTATTTTGGCAATTAATAATTACAGTTTTACTCCCATAGTCAAGACAGAGTTCTCCTTTACAAATAATTTATGTAGTACATTTGTTTCCATAAATTTTCATAAAAAAATATAAAAATTCTACTTACCTTGTGTACAATGGCTTTGTTATTCTCCTGTTCACAGCTTTTTGTCTATTTTCTTTTAAGTGTATGTTTAGTCAGGCTAGTTCACTGGCTTCCTTTTTCATAGATCTGTAGGTTGTGAAATTTTTGAATCCTTTTATACACTCTCATAGAGAAAGTTCTTTTCCTTCTATTGCGCATTATCCCTTTTCATTATTTATATCCTTTACGTCTGAGTCTAAAGGTCAACTATTTATTTAAATTGCTTATTTGACTTTTTGCAGATAAAAAATAAAAATATCATGAAGATAGATAAGAAGACTTGATTTATTAATTTCTACTCAAAATAAAAAGTTTTGTAAAAGTGTAACTCTGGTGGTAGAAAGTTGAGTTAGTTTATCATATTTATATATATACATGTATATATTTTTCCATTAAACTCACAACTGACAAACCACCTGCCCTCCCCAAAAAGAAATAAAGAATGGGATGAGGATGTAATATGTACAGAAAATTTTAATCTTTGAAAGCAAAGGTTAGCTCTAAGTGTGAAATATTTGTTAGTTGTATCGTCCTATGTTTATCTTTTTATGTAAATAAATTATTGATAATTTGATTTCAAGTGTATGACTGAATAAGTAGTGCAGTTTTTATCTATTTTTAATATTTTAGGCTATACTCATGATACAAGAGAGGTGAAAAATACCATAGGGACATTCAAACTCATGGCTAAAAAATAAACGAATAAAAAGACAAACTACGGCTAAAAAAGAAAAAGACAAACAGACAAATAATAGTACACAAGACACAACCTAGCTAGAAAACCCTATCAAAATAAAAAAAAAAGGGGGGATCTCAGGTGCTTGGAAGGCTGAGTAGATCAGGCTTCACATGTGGCACTCTGTGATAAACTATGACATGAAGAAACATTAAACAGCAAACCTGATCAGCTAGATATGATCTGTGAATAATAAGTCAACATGGCTAAAATGATCAGTTGATATTTTTATAAAAAATCAGAAACTATGAACAAGATAAAAGTTTGTTAGGAAATCTGCACACTTAAAATGACCAGAAAGACAAGATGTCACACCACTGTCTCAGGTTAGGGTGGAGGGTTTGGATGCCACTAAAATTGTATGATCCATTTCTCACAAACAGCCAACATCTTCTTAAATAGATATAGGAAGATGTGGTGTGAGTGCCAATGAGACAACTCTCCATCCAAATAACAATTTAAAAAGTAAACCATTATAGGTTAAAGTACGGCCTTCAACACAGAGCCTTGCTCACACCAAACAACAAGCTATAATGGATCCAAACCTTCTCCCTTTTTCTGAAACAATAGCATAACATCACAACATAGAAAAACACACGATGATTACTCTAAATGATCAATAGCTCACAGTTCAACTTGTGGATATTTCTTTAATGTAATGACATATATCTTTTTAGAATATGTGGTATACAGCACATACAGCGAGGCAGCGAGGGGAAACAACTGTCTTTGTTCGAGTCAGTGTATTTCGTTATCGTCACATTCTCAACAGTAGGTTATGGAGATATTTCGCCTGATACATGGCTAGGACAACTCTTCATGATGTTTATGATTTGTTTTGCCTTTGCCTTTGTTCCCAGACAGGTAGGAAATACAATAAAGTACACTTAATAAAGGCCAGAAAAAATATTATTCCAAATGATTAAAACATCTTAACAGGACATTTAATTTTTTTCCAGCTCCTACCATTTCATGATACCAAAGCAATTTTTTACTGTTGCACCTTAAGAGATAATTTTCTCTCTACATTGATACCCAATGTTTTGTCATGATATCTTCTTTTGAGCTGGTGAAACACAAATCATGTCAGATAACTTTCAAATTAACCACTTTTTCAACAGTTTTGTTGTTTATAGATCAAGTTTGATTTCAAAATGTTTTTCATTATTTTTCAATTTTTTGGTGTTTCACCAAACGAAAATGTGTTTGACTTTGATAACTGAAAGTGTTTATTACAGACAATGTATCTTTGTACAATAACAGAAATGAATTATTTAAACGATTCTAGACAGAAGGAGTTACATTTTTTTGTAACTCTGTCAGAATTCTAACAATGACAGTATGCATGTTATTTTCTGTAATAACTTTTTTAAGTTATACCCTTGACTGTATATAAACTTATTATTACTACAATGATGTTTACATTTTGTGATTTCTCTATGAATTTCTTGTGGGGGATGTTATCAAGATTATAAAAAATAAATTCAGAAAGGTTCCACTTTACTGTATAATAGAACATTTAAAAGAAGTACTATATAAACATTTATAAGAAATTATCTCGGAAATAAATTGAAGTCATAACTGTAAAATATAAAAATCATAAATAACCGTCATGTCTAGTGAAACTTTTATTTTAGATCGAAGGAATAACCTCTGTATGGAGAGAAAGAAAGAAGACTGGAGGAGAATACAGTAGAAATGATGCATTAGGTCATCGTCATGTGGTCGTGTTTAGTAGTCATCTGACAGCTGACAATGTGATGGATTTTCTCTTAGAATTCTACGCACATCCTAAGTTAGAGGTAATAATTACAAGAAATTTAATATTCTATTTTCAACTGGATTTTTCTATGAAAATGTTGGTTATTGATTCGGGGTATACGGCGGGCATTAGTTGATCGATTGGCTGAGGGACAGCCAAATGTTGTCTGTACATTTGCTCATGATTACCGTTTAACCAAAGCTTTTCAAATTTTGATAAGTTGTTATGTTATTACTTATTTAACTCTCACACTAGGCGTGGTTTAACTGGTTTACTTATTTAAGGGCATACGATACAGTTACAGGGGAGGTAATGACGTTGCTAACGTAAAATGTTATTTTCGCGACGTCAAACTGTGACATATAGGGAAAAGATGCATTTTTCAACTGATTTTTATCATTCAAACTGATTTAATTTGAAAACGAGTTCATGGACCCCTATTTTTCAAAACAGCAATTTGTTTCATTTTGAAGGGAGATTATGTGACCCGAATTTTATAAAACTGTAAATAGAGGATTTTTTTTTACTTTTGATAAACATGCAGCAAAAAATGACGTATTTTTCTCAATTCATGAACATTTGATAAATATGAGTTATTTCTGAATAAAAAATGCATAATTTGTTAGAATACTTATAAAATATAGAAATTAGCGATTATTTAACAAAAAACAATTTGTGTTTATCTTTTATAACAAAAAAGTTATGTCTTTCTTTCCAAAATGAAATTACGGCCACAAATTTGAATTTTGAGCAAATATACAAAATTTCGACCTCATTTTACTAAAAAAAAAGCACATGAAGGTATATTTTTTATTACATATTTGATTTAATCAGGTAAAAAATAGCCTATATGCAAATTTTCAGGAACTTGTAAATACAGGATCAAAACTGTATCGTATGCCCTTAAGACCAGTCAATCTATAAACAATTGTGTCCGTCAATGAGGGTCCAGTTATGCCTCCATTAACATACACTCTGTTCATTTCTTTTTGGCACACTGATTTATAGGTGATGAGAAATAACGGCTTTCATCCTTATCACACACATCTTCAAATAGACTGTTCTTATGCAAATTAAAACGTAAGCTCTGCCCGATCAGTTGAAATAACATTGGTAATTCTGACAACAAAATGGAGGTCAAGTTCAGTAATAATGATTTTGACTTTTACCGTTAAAGAGTTGTGGCTCATGAAAGAATGAAACATCCTAAAAAATGAATATTCAATCAAAGACCTTTTTTCGTGTTTGAGTATGAACAATGAAGCTATCAAAATAATGAAACAATATCTTATAAATTTCATGCATTTAATTGGTTCAAAAGCTCATTCTCGATTAACCCTCATTCAAGGTTGAATGGTTTGGTTTCCTCCATTTTAAGGTGGTATCCAACACTTTCACTTAAATGAATTTGGCTCATTTAATTTTCATAAACTTTACCCTTAAACAAAAATATAAAAATTTCAAAAATTTGAATAAACTGTTTTGTCAGAAAAATGACACTGGTTATAAAGTAGATTGACAAACACCAATTTTGAACATTAAGAAGCTTAATATTCCCTTTACAACACAACATAATTAAATCGTAAAGCTGATTTAACAGAGTTATCTCCCTGTAGTGTTAGGTACCACCTTAAGGTATTTTTTAACCTGACTATTCCCTCTTGAGTATTATTTGTGTTTTACATTTATTTTTACTCTATTTTCTCTCTCTCCAGGAACATGTAGTAGTGTTTGTTAGTTCTGATGAAAAGGATAGTAACTTACAAGTTATATTAAAAGATCCTAAATGGGTCAACAGAGTGGTATATATCCAAGGATCAGCTCTCAAAGATATTGATTTAAAAAGATGCAGGTATGGTTAAAAATGATTTCGTTTAATGGCAGATCTAGAGTGAAATGGGGTTATCATTATCTGGTGCATATCTACAATTTGATTACTGTAAATTCAGAAATTAATGCGAGGTTTTTATTATTGCGAAAAATGCGACTGAGTTGTAAACGCAATAATTTAAACTCGCATTTTGAAATTGTTTATATGAATTTAACAGGATTTTTTCTCAAAATCGTAAAAATTAAAATCGCATTTAAGTCTAAAATGACAAAATCGCAATAATAAATGCACGCAATAATTTCTGAATTTACAGTATTGTAGATTTTATCCAGAATGCATTAGATTCTAAAATAGTGAATTGGAGTTCAAACATTCAAAAAGAAATTAAAGATGAATGTTTGTCTGTTGTTTTGTTTTTAAACCAAACTCAATTTTCGAACAGTTCCAGACTTTGCATCGAGATTTTTTCAAAATCAGCTAACATGAAATTATATTCATTTGCAAAAGTTTGATTTCTATCCAAAGCAGCTCATTTTATAGATTTCATGCATCCAACAGGTCCAAAGCTCTGGTTTAAATTTACTTTCATTATTTGACTGTTTATTTAACGCATCATGTAAATGTAACGGAATTTGATGAGACTGTTATTAAAGTGAGAGGGTTAGCGCTATAGAACCAGGTTTAATCCACCATTTTCTACATGTGAAAATGCCTGTACCAAGTCAGGAATATGACAGTTCTTGTCCATTCGTTTTTGATGCGTTTTGTTTTTTGATTTTGCCATGTGATTATGGACTTTCCAAATTGATTTTCCTCTGAGTTCAGTATTTTTGTGATTTTACTTTTTCATTAGGAACACTCAAAGCTGAGTATTTGGAAGCCAAAGTGTATAAGAACTGAAACAGTTAAAGAACTTATTTACAAAAAAGGACCATTATTTGTTTTGTTTGCTTGTTTATGTTTACTGTTGTTGTATTTCTTCTTAACAAAATTTTGTTCTGTGTATGTCTTTTATATAAAAAAAAATGTGGTGTAATTGCCAATGACACCACTTTCCACAAGTGACAAAATGAAAAGATATTACCAACTATTGGTCACTGAACGTCTTTAATAATTAGCATAGCTCATATCGGATAGTCAGCTATAATAGGCCCTGAAATGACAATTTAAAACATGAAAATTAACAGCCTAATTTATGTACGAAAAATTAAACAAACAAACAAACGACAACCACTGAGTTACAGGCTCCTGACTTGGGATAGGCACATACATACAGAATGTTGCAGGGTTAAACATGTTAGGGGATCCAAACCCTTCCCTAATCTGAGAGAGTGGTGAAACAGTACAACATATGAAGAAACTAAAAATCAGTTGAAAAATGTTCATTTTTAATATATATTCAACATTATGATTGTAGGATACAGGAAGCAGACGCCTGTTTTATTTTGTCTCCTAGTCTCTGTCAGAACAGGGAGGAAGCTGTAAGTAACATTTAACAAACTGGAGAAGCATGTTCCAAAACATCAGAGAGGGGCGTAAACATGGTAAAGGGGGGGTAACTGCACGGAAGAACACAAAAAAAAATTGCAATTTCACAATGAACAAACAATTAAAAATTACTTGCACGTTGCTCTCTTTAACTGATTTCACGAAACACTGTAATTAATGAACCCTTTTCACATCTGCAAGTGAAATAAAAATGGTGAAACACATTTTTTTTTTTTTTATATACATGTAATATACCATGACAAAAAGGCAAGACTGTAAACACAGAACTTCAAATATATTTATAAATCTTTATTGTCATATAAGTAAACTGATACTTTGTGACATAATACAAATAATAACAACAACAAAAAATAAGAAAACTCCCCTGTCCTCAACTCTAAAGAATGAAAAAAGGTCTAATTCTCAATAGTAGCTGAATTAACACCCCTTTAGTTAGCAATAAAACATTAATTCTTCAATGTTTATGATGGATACTTTTTTTGTTCACGTGATAATCACTCCATTCTAAGATCGTGGGCTGTCAAAGAATTCGCCCCTGATTGTCAACAGTAACAAAGTGTATTATCTCCCCTTTTTAGTTAATCTTGAGTTTACTAATAGTTCTATAAATATTACTTTTTGTTTGTTCACAGGATGAACACTCCATTCTACGATCGTGGGCGGTCAAAGATTTCGCT